>OX465277.1:48344994-49544994 GCA_949987645.1 Tachina grossa | reverse complement strand
GTTGATTTTCTACCAATCAGCCAATGTATCTGAGTTAATTTAAGTTTCATTTGAGTTAACTTAGAGTCAATGTGGTGTTTCCATGTAAGTCGTCGATCAAGGTGTATACCAAGATATTTCACATGCGAATGTTGAGAAACAACTTGATTGTTAATCCAAATGGGGGAACAAATACCTCTTCGTAAGGTAAATGTTACTTGAACACACTTTTGTTCATTTAACTTGATTCTCCATAAGTTTAACCAAAGCTCCATCTGGCGTGTGTTCCTGGAGTTTGCGGGATGCCTCATCAGGGCTTTCGTGCATACTAAGGCAGGCTGTATCGTCGGCAAATGTGGACATATGGATACTACTGCTCACAGGCATATCACAAGTATAAATCAAATATAAAACTACTCCCAGTATACTCCCCTGTGGCACACCGGATGAGATAGTTTCAGGCATACTCGTAAAGTCTCCTTCCACAACAGTGAACTTACGGAAATAATGTAACTTTCCAAAAGATGTAAAATGTTTATTGGTAAGTAAGTCTTCAATTTTAAAATTAGGCCTTCATGCCACACTTTATCAAATGCCTGGGAAATGTCAATAAACAGCGCAGAACAATACTTTTTTTCATCAAAAGTTCTTCTTATAAATTGAATCAATCTGTGAGTTTGTTCAATGGTGCTATGCTGACTTCTAAAACCAAATTGATGGTCTGGTATGCACCCACTACTAATTAGAATTGGGGACAATTTTGTTTTGAGCAGTTTTTCGAAAAGCTTTGACATTGTTGATAGTAGACTTATTGGCCTATATAACTCAGCCTTGGTTAGATCTTTGCCCGGCTTTGGAATCATTTTAACCTTGGCAAGCTTCCAGCTTTGTGGATAATACTCCAGTCGTAAAATGGCATTAGAAATGAATAGCAGGATTCTCACTGCAATACGAGGCAACTTCATCCGCATCTGGTTACTAATTCCATCAATACCCGGAGCTTTCTTCGGGTTGAGTTCGGCAATTAATTTTTGTAAATCACGCGTCTTAAACTTAATGTGTTGAGGGTGTAGAGCGACTACACTCGGCAAATCAGCAACACCAGTACATATGTTTGGCGTAAAAACGGATTTTAAGTGCTCAGCAAATATGTTACCTTTTTCAGTATCGCTTCTTGGCCAACCTCCGGTGGATGTGCGTAGGGGTGGCTTATACTCAACGGGTGTTTTAAGCTTTCTAGCAGCGCGCCACAAGGAGTAATTAGATGCTGGTGTGACATCAAGACCTTCCAGATAATTTTTAAGAGATGCAGTTTTCTCAGATGCAAGCAACTCTTGGAGGCGTTTAGTGCACTCTTTAAATCTGATTTTATTTTGTAGTGATCTGTGCTGTTGCCATTCCCTTCTAGCTCTTCTTTTTTCACGTACGAGACGTTCAATGTCTGTAGAATAAATGTTATTAAACCCAGTCTGCGGATGGGAGATAGTGGCATGTTCAGCAGCCTGTTTAATATTCTCGCTGAGATTGACAATGTTAGATTCAATATCATCGGATGTTCTAAGCGTAATGTTTTCCGTACAATGACTACTGAGATATTTTTTGAACCCCAGCCAATTAACACGATTGATCATATTCACATATGGGTCAGGTAAGTTACTTCTTAATGGACTACAAATTGTAATGATCGTCGGAGAGTGATCGGACGAAAGATCAAGAGAAGCTTGAACTTGAATTAAATCCCTAGAGATATTTTTTATGACGCCAAAATCTATAACATCCGGAATTTTTTGTATGTCGGTAGGCCAATAAGTGGGCTCCCCACTCGAAATGACATCCAAGCCCATTTTTGAAATTGTGTTGAACAATGCTCGACCTCTGGGGTTAATAAGACGCGAACCCCAGAACGTATGCTTAGCATTGTAGTCGCCAGCTGCTACAAAACAAGGTCCAAGAGATTTGTAGAAATCCTCATATTGATTCTCAGTGATTGAAAATCTGGGAGGGGAGTAAGTTGATGATATAACAAAATTTGTACAAAAACTTTCAATGCCAATATTTGTTGCTTGTAGGTGTTCTTCACAAATGTTATCAAGAACGTAGTGCTTGAGTCTTGACTTTATTAGAATTGCTGAACCACCGCAAGCCCTTCCTCTAGGGTCCTATGTATCATATATAGTGTAGCCATAAATTTTAAAAAGACTTCTCGAAGTCAAATGAGTCTCAGATACTAACATTATATCAATATTTTTTTCCGTGAGGAAGTGCTCAAGTTCATTTTTATGAAGGCGAATGCCGTTTGCGTTCCAGAAACATATTTTTAACGTGTTCATGGCTTATTGATTAATGCTTGAAGAAGAGTATTCTGCATTCGCAGCATTTCTTGCATTTGTTGTAAAATTGTGTATAGTTTGCAACAGATTATTAATAGTAGCTTCAAGGCGATTAAAATTAAAGCTTGCGTCAGTATTTTTTGATTTATTGGCGGGGAAACATTTTGTGTGGGAATTGAATTTGTCTTAGCAGCATCTGCATACGATACATGGGAAGTAACTGGTTGGCTCATTTGCGCAAAAGTGGCAGAGTAAGCGTTTGCTGATTGAGCTGGAGCTAATTTAGGTTTTTGCACCATAGTCTTCTTTACGAAAGAGTACACAGGACAACCTCTGTAGTTAGCATTTTTTATCACTTTGATCTTTTGGCTTATTGCAACTAGCAGCGCCGTGTAATTCGCCGCACACAACACAAACAGTAGGTAAATTGCAGTATGTTTTTGTATGGCCATATTCTTGGCAATTATGGCACTGTACAGAACCTGAACGCTTATGTGGCTCTTACACTGTGATTTTTCGGTACAAAAGGTATTTTAAATTATAAATTGGATGCGTCTCATTTTTTTTTTCAATTTTATATCATTAGGCTCAAGTTCAAAATGAAATAGGGGTTGGGGAATCTTCTCTCTATTTATTATATTGGACACATTTTTTACCTTAAACCCCTGGAGGACGAGTGCATCTTTTATTTCTTCGGGAACAACATAAGAATCTATGCCCTTCTATACGATCTGCATGCCTTTAGCGCTCTTAAGCTGGTATGTGTAGAAGCTTGTTTTATTTTTTTTTCAAATTCAGCAACCATTTTACGGAAATCTTTTTCGTCATAAATTTGGACTTTAGTTTCATCGATGTCGCCACGTTTTATTGGAACAATGTGAAATTTATTCTCACCAATGACCGAAATTAATTTTTTAATAAGGGCATTTGAATTTTTTTGTCTCAAATAGATTGGTGGCGTCTTGGATATTTTATTCGAGGATACCTCGGGTTTGTCGTCATCTTGCAAAATTTGAAAGCGGTTTTCGCGATTAGTTGAGGCTGCGCTGTTATCCCTAGACATTTTTGGAGCAGATGAAATTTTTGAAGAATTCGGGCTTCGCCCACGCTTTACCACGGTTATATATCTGTCCATTCCGACTTGTACCTTGAGTTTCGAGCCGCCCGCTGTTATCTGTAGTGATAACTTTGTTAAGTGATGAACACGAGCCTGAAGGGGATGATATTACTGGCTTGTATGAAGAAGTACTAGGCAACTGTAATGTTAATGCATCATTACTATTTGGCATTGGACAAAGCGAAGTTGATCGCTGACGAAAAATTGGCTTTGCCGTTAAAAAAAAAGAGACATCAGATTTATTATTTATATTTTTTCATTAATAGTTTCAGAACTCACAGTAAAATAAGCATTTCTGCCGTTAGAACTCACTTCAAATTTTTTTAGTTTGAGGCACTCATACAAAGAATTCCTCTAGGGTTATTTGTTTGTGTTTTTTTTTTGTTTGCGGTCTTTTTTTGTTTTTGTTATTTATGATTGTTTATTTGTTTAGAGGTACACATATACATATAGTATTCCTTAATATCACTTTGTTTAAATTTTTTTGGTTTGCGGTTTTTTTTTGTTTTTGTTTTTTCTACTATGTAAAAATATTAGCAAAGCATAAAGCTTATTTATTAAAGACAGTATGTACCTATTACGAATAATATGTACTACGAATATTTTTGTTTGTTTGTTTAATTTTTTGTAAGTACGCAAAATTCCGCTAATCGACTGTTTGCTATGAAGGTACCACAAGAACTGATGGCGAAAAATAAAAGCAAAAATGTTGACTAACACATAAGCTTGCAAGGATATTAAAATATAAAATTCTGTAAGATATCAAAATATGCTATAAAAGCGTAAATTATGTTCTAAAAACTCGAAAATATTCTAAAAAAAATATGCGTGTTAGACTGATACATGAAAACGTGCTTTAAAGGGAAAATATGCAAAAATATAAACTAACAAATCGATGCCAAAATTCATAAAAAGTTTTAAACGGATAAATATCTTGTCCTCGCATTAGTACGTCACACAAGAAAAAACATGCAGTTGCATATTTGCTGTTTCCCTGTTCATTAATAATTATCACATGTAATTTGATTTTCTGTTTTATATTTGTTTTGAACAAATATGTACACTAGGGTTTGGGAAACGGGAATTCCCGGGCGGGAAATATCTACGTAATATTCCCATGAAATTTTTGAGATTTTCCCGGGAAAACGGGAAATTAAATGTACACGTTATTTTACATATATATAGACTTTTGTGACACACAAAGGACGAAAGTGACAGTGAAATTTGTGTTCATCCATATAAGAAATTTCTTTTCTAATACTGTTTTGAGTTAAACAAAAACTTTTATTATTTACGTCCCTTTTCACAATGTATGGTTAAGAGTTAACGTGAACTTTAACTGCAAGTTCTTCATACAAAACTTGCCGTTAAAGTCTCTGTTATCTTTTAACCAGACATTGTGAAAAGGTACGTTAATCTACCAAATCTTCTTAGTTTCCAATCACTACTGACTGTTCTTATTTTTCTTTTATACCTTCGTTTTTATTTCTTCTACTTTATTTTTATAAAGTTTTATACGTTACTGTCTGCGTTTTCCTTATTCTTTCTTCTTAGTAACCAATATATGCATGTATATTTGTCTTTTGCACTGTTTCTTCTCAACCGTTTTGTGTTTGCTTGTGTTAAGCACGTTGAGTTGTGTTCTTTCGTTCTCTTTAATGTGTGTGTGCGTGTGGTTTTCTTTTTTGTTCTTTCTAATTAAACAAGTAATTATTTAAAATATCTAATTAATTGCCGTATCCCACTTCTGATTTGTCAAAATACCGAATTGTTCTGATTAAGTTATTTATTAAGCAACATTAAAAGACAAGTTTATGATCAATTACTACAATTATTAGTTTTAAACACCTACTGCACATCACGCACGTCTACTCGTTTGAACTTCTCGACATCAAATAAAACTGACTTGACATATTCACCCTTATTCCAATTGTCGGCATCGGCGTCACTTTAACACAATGCCAAAAAATTGGGGCTTGTGTACCCGTTGTCGAAACCAACTGATTCCTGTTCGCAGGTTTATGCTATTTTCTAGACCTTAGGGAACGAAAAGAAATTGTCAGTAGCACAAAATTGTTTTCGAGAGCGAGTTAACAAGCTCTAATTTTTTGGTATTGTGTTAAAGTCACGTAGATGTCGACAACTGGAATAAGGGTGATTGTATTTGTTCTAATTCATTTGAGTTACATTCAATATTTATGCTTATTGTCTTATGATCCGATATTTTATTGTCACTGTTAATGTTTACTGATATTTTGTATTTGTTCGTTATAACTAAATTGATTATAGTTTTTGTATTCTCTGTTATTCTGGTATATTCATTAACTAAATATTTTTTTTACTCCGTTGTCGTTAAGTATACTTTTGTTCATAAAATCCATTTCGTGACCAATCTATATTAAAATCTCCTATTATTACTATTTCATTATTATATTCACTAAGTTCTTCGATAACTTTTTCAAAATGTTCACAAGATTCAGCTTCACTGTATGATGGAGATCTATATACTGCTGCCATTATAAAATAATTGTTTTTATTTTTTACAGTGCAATCCAATATTTTAAGTCCTCTACTTTTTTAAACAAATTAGTACAATGCAAGGGTACGAGGATTGTTCAATAATGATTCACAACATCCCTCCCCCTTGGAGGAAGAAAACATCTAGTAATTGAATCAAATGCTTAAATCTTAATGTAAAATATATAAGAAAGCGGAAAAAAATGTGAAATATTTTCTTCTGATTTATGATTTTGTTTATCCTTATCCTACGTCTCCACTAGCCACCGACTTGGACATGACATGGACATGACGCCGGCAGAGCAACTGTGAAAAATTCATCAACTTCCATGTTGTGGTGAACACGTGTGATGTCCATTTTCAGGCATATCAAAGTATTTTGCGGTAGTGCAATAGAGATGGAATATTTACCAATTTTGGTCTGTCTCTTTTCTTTCTATTGCAAATGGTTTCGAGCGTCAAATCTCATGGCGAACATTTTTGCTCAGGCATTAATGTCAGAGCATGGACGAAAGTTGGACATGAGCGGTCTCCATTAGCCATTTGCGATGTCCGACATGATGCCCATACCAAGTTCATGGCTAGTGGATACCGCTAGTTATGTGTTGAAATTTATGGTACCTTTAAGTATTTCGTTATGTAGAGACGCTTGCTTGTGGTATTAAAATATAAATCAGCACCATCACGAACTATGCCTTCAATTGAGTAAAGATGTATCAAGAAACCAGCATCGCCAATAAAGCTGTTCTCAGTTGAGCTGAGATGTGTTAAGAGTTGAAAACTATGATTTATGTAATGGATAGCCAGTTAACCTGTAAACTGACGGCCATTGCTATCATGACCATGAGAACCCATCTTGGAACAAATGCTATATACACTTTCATATGGGGTGTTTGCCTTGTCGGTTCATCGTAACAAAACATTGCCAGTACACATATCGACTTGCTCGACACCTAATGTTGCATGTTTCTGCCTATCCTTCAGCAAGTTACTGACTGATTGTCCATTGGACTCCACTTTGAAGTTAGTTATCATACAATTTGTTAGAGCTACGTTTTATGTTTTCAGTTTGTTAGAGATATGGTTTCTCTTTTCATTATGTACACTTAAAATATTACGTAGGAAAATTGTAAGGGGAAATAAATGAAAAATCATTTGAAACAAGTAAAATGTCATTTAAAAACTCTTTCGCTTACATTTCATTTGAATCAAGAGAGTTTTTAAATTATTTTTTAATGTTAATTTTTAACTAGCACAATATGTAAAAATTAACAAAAAGTCATTTATTTTATTTAAAAAAAAAATAAAACTTATTTATAAGTTAGATATTTTAGAATTATTTATTTACAATTGGAAATAACTGAACATTTTGACTGCACGAAAAATCATTTTAATTTTGTAGTTGTAGCAACATACATAAAAAGTTAAAATATAATTTTTTTCGTATGACAACTTCATTTTCACTTATAGTGCGTTTGGAGCAGAAAACTTGTTTTGCTCAAAAACCAATGTTTTGCTACATGTTTTCCCATACATTTTTCATATCAGCAAAACACCTGAAATAAGTTGTTTTACTCCAAAACATGAACAAATTTGTAAGTGCAACACTGTGTTGCTAGCTGAAACTTCAAAAACAAGCCGCAATATTCTGAAAAAAGATGGCACTAATACAGAATATTAAATTTTTTAAGCAATTGCATAAACCACAACAGTTGTATTTATATGCTGTTTATACAAAAGAGTGAAAAATTTACTAATCTAAATAATAAGGTTTGCGGCCTTGATAAAAAAAATTAAATTGATTTCAAAAATTCGTTTAAAAAAAACACAAAAAACATAATGGAAACACTTCCAAGTGTTCTGAGAAAAACAACTTGTTTTGCCCATAGCGGTAACGTACTATTAAGTTTGACTTTACGGTAAACTTCTGAAACAACTACAAAAAGTTAATGTAAAACTTTTTTGAGCGTACTAACGTTGAATATGAGTTTGTACCAATTTGCTATAAACCTTCTTATCTCGTACAATTTTTGGATAACAATACTAAGAACTACCTCACTTAGGATATTGGAATAAAAATCAGCATATATCCTGTTAAGGTGTACTCAAATCGTGGACAGAGGTATGGATGACAGCAGCGGAACCAGCATGGTCCCACTTAGTGTGAAGGGATAGAGGAATGTCAATGTTCTGTAGAGGATTTCATAGGGTTTTAATCTATACAAAGATTTGTTTTGAAGTGTTCCTGGTACTTTACTTCCCGGAATAATCTGATCGTGCAGATTATTGGGAGTTCTGTTATGGGGGTCGATAATTCATCTCACTTGTAGTTCTGGTTCATTATCTGCTATTAATGTACTACACCGTTGGATAAGAGTATAAATTGATATTTCATTGGATTTGGTTGTTTGGAAATTCATCAGTTATGTTGTTAATGATGAACTGGGCAAGCCAAAATAAGCACAAAAAAATTTAAAAAAAAGTAAGCTAAAAAGCCCAAAAAACCCTTGGAAAAGCTCAAAATAAGCAAAATATAGCAAGAAAAAGCATTAAAGAAAAACACGAATTAAAATGTATTTTTATAGTTTTTATTCAAATAAATGTTTATTACATATTACAATCATATGTTTTATTTTAATTTTCGAATAGGAATGATCTCCGACTGTCGGACAATACCGTAGAATATATAGAAAATATACGTTCAACTTCAGTCGCTCCAGGTATTGATGGCATTAGTAACAAAATGCTCATGAACTTGCCTCATATTGCAATAAGAATCCTGCTATTTACTTTTAATGCTATTTTAAGAATGCAGTATTTTCCACATAACTGGAAACTGGCCAAGATCAAAATGATTCCAAAGGCGGGCAAAGATCTTACCAAGACTGAGTCATATAGGCCTATAAGCTTACTATCTACAATCTCAAAGCTTTTCGAAAAGCTGCTCATGACTAAATTGTCCAAAATTTTAACTGATAATGGGTGCATCCCGGACCATCAATTTGGCTTTAGAAGTCAGCACAGCACGATTGAACAAACGCATAGACTGGTCCAAGTTGTAAGAAGAACATTTGAAGAAAAGAAGTATTGTTCTGCTCTCTTTATTGATGTTTCTCAGGCATTTGATAAAGTATGGCACGAAGGCCTAGTTTTAAAATTGAAGACATATCTGCCAATAAACATTCAAAAGCTTTTGGAAAGTTATATTATTGATAGGAAGTTCACTGTTGTGGAAGGAGAGTTCACGAGTGTGCCCGAAACTATATCTTCTGGTGTGCCCCAGGGTAGTATTCTGGGTCCTGTCTTGTATTTAATATATACTTGTGATATGCCTGTGAGCAATAATATCCATATTTCTACTTTTGCCGATGATACAGCCTGTATGAGTGTGCACGAAAACCCTTATGAGGCATCCCGCAATCTCCAGGAACATATCACTCAGCTGGAAATATGGTTGAACTTATGGAGAATTAAAGTCAATGAACAAAAGTGTGTCCATATAACGTTCACCCTAAGAAGAGATACTTGCTCCCCCATTCGAATCAACAATCAAAATATTCCTCAACATTCCCAAGTGAAATACCTTGGTATACACCTTGATCGAAGACTTACATGGAAACATCATATTGACTCTAAGTTAACTCAGATGAAACTTAAGTTAACTCAAATATATTGGTTGATTGGCAGAAACTCAACACTCAGCCTAGACTGCAAACTTTTATTATACAAGTCGCTTTTGAAGCCAATATGGCGCTACGGAATTCAGTTATGGGGCACTGCTTCAGCTTCCAATGTCGAGAGAATCCAACGAAGGCAAAACAAAATTTTACGGTTAATAACATCGGCTCCATGGTACATCCAAAATTCTATTATACATCGTGATTTAAATATGCCACTAGTGACTGAAGAAATTGCAAAATACGCAGGCAAATATTTAACAAAACTCGAATCACATCCTAATCCGCTTGCTCGTAATATTTTGAACTTTACTGGACACATCCGCTTAAAAAAGAGGGACACACGGGCTCTTATACCTAACACTCCAGATGGGACTACTTGAAAATACTTCCCCCCCCCTTTTTTTTTGATTATCACTACTAATGTATTATTTATAACTACCACTAAGTTTATGTCCGACACTGGTCGGGCCTAATAATTTTTTTTTTATAGATTTAAGATTTGAATACTTATTGTTAGTTCACATATGAAGATACAATAAATAAATACATGCATTAAAAAAAAAAAAAAAAAAACTTCAGTCGATGTTACCGGGGCATATTTAAAAGCTAACAATTCACAGGGGGATAATGTGTCAATATATTCATCTTTTCTTTTATATTGAAAAATATGTTATTTTTAATCTTAGCTAATGTTTTGAGTCCATTATTTTATTTTTATTGAAAACTTTAGAAAACTTTTCAAAAAACACCTTATTTTCTAAAGCCTCAATTTTTTGTTTTACATCTTCTATGACGGATAAACTTTCGTGCAAAGTTAGACCTCTAATTTAACTATACTTTTGCAAATACATTCAAAATTGTTTTTAATGTATCTAAATCAGAATTTATAGTTGGGTTTTCAAATAATAATTTTGCATTGCAAATGGCCTCTGCCTCTTCATCAGAAAACTCGTTTAAAACCTTCTTTATTTCCGTAAAATTATCGCAGCAGCTTTTATCCATAGAGTGCAATAAACTGGTACGAGTGGGTGCCTGAAAATGTTAAATATTTTTTTTTTTGATAAGTAAATCGGCTTTGAAATATATTACATGTTTACCTTAAGTTGATATTAACAAAATGTAAACGAACAAAACCTGCGATTCTGTGCAACCCATGGGCTAGACATGTTACTTGCAACATCTTTGAATAAAGGATTTTTAATGACCGCATTGCAGATACCAACAACAAAGCAACATGCTTTAAAACCTTGCCCTGTTGATGAGTTATAGTTGTGGCTTCGGATGTTACTTAACTGTTGGCGGCAAGAGACTATACGCCTTGTGTTATCAAATTAGATGATGCTTGTAATTGTTGTTGTTGTTATTGTTGTTGATTCCTTTGTTGTTTTCAAGGTATGTATGCGAATTTTCTTTTTTCTGGGGAGTGTAGTTGAACCGCGATTGCACTTTGTTTAGTAATGTCAAAAAATAAATTTCATTGTGTGTTTGTGTTTCAAATACAAAAATCTTATTTTTTTCTCTCTCTCTCTCTCTCTCTATATATATATATATATATATATATATATATATATATATATATGTATTATTATTTTCAACTGTGAATAAATTATTCCAACCTTACTGGGGGGTCTCCACGGGCGAAATATGACACTCATAATTAGACCCAATATGTTCACGCGTGGACCGCAAAAACATTTATTTGCACATATATTTAGAAATAATTGTTCAGTTATTTTCAACCAATTATGTTGGAAATAAGCTGTCATTTGCTTTTCCCGGTAGTTAAATAAAAAATATTTGTTTGAAATTTAGATAGAAATTTATTAATACTCTGGAGTGGATGCGTATATTTGAATAAAATTATAAGCATTCGGCAAATTTTAAATAAAAATGAATGAAACAAGCACAAAAAACGTTGAAGTTAATATATTTATTCACAGCGAAATTTTTAGATTTGTGTTCAATGTGCAGTAAATGTTCTCCTCCTAAAAACATAAGCTTGTACATATTTGTGACGTCAAGCTGCCGACGTTATTGCTTATGTTCAGAAATAAATATTGTGCGTGGAGACGTGCAGTTACTTAATAATTGTTATTGGAAGAGTACCCAAACACACTTAGTATATGGCTGCCAGAAGCATGACCCCGTCAACCAGGACACTCATACAAACCACAAACAAAGGTACAACAGAATCTTATATATACATACATACATATATACATAACCTCAAAGAACTAATTGTCTAAAAACTCAAACACATTTTTATTTTGAGACATGTATCAATCATATATTGCACATTTAAGTTCAACAATTACTATAGATACAGAACAATAAACAAAAATAAGAAATTCATTTAAATTCATTCACTTAGGATATTTGAATAAAAATCCGCATATATCCTGTTAAGGTGTACTCAAATTAGTGATGAGCGATAACGTGATTTTTTAATAATGATGCTCGTTATGAACGTGATTTCTAAATCGCTGTTCTTTTAAACTGTGACTGTGATCACAGTTTAGCAGTATTTTGTTGGTAGCAGTTTTATTACTTTGAGAAAATCTAATAATAAGAGCAGCAATGAAATTAAACAGTGACTGTGATCACGGTTTAACACCCCTCACGCGACGTCACTCACGCGACATTTTTTCCACTGCGGTTTTGTGTGCAGTTATATACACAATTATAGTCATTATATTAGTATTTAAGCTAAGAAGAAGAAGAAAAAATAAAAAAGAGATATCCATATCATTATATTTTTTTATGCAATACATCAAAAACAATTTTTCGGCTTTCTGCATTTGTTGGCAGTGCCTTTTCTGCCTTCTTTACGCCCAAGAGATTGCTTGCTCCAATACTTATCACTTTTCTTGTTCTCCACTTGCCGATTAGTCCGAATCATTTTTACTCTCGATCTATCACATTCTCTCTTTCTTTTTAACTTGCTATCTACTTCTATTGGATTCTCTCGCACTTTTATTCTGTACTTTCGGGGTAATTCTCTTTTTTTTTGCTGTATAATCCATCAGTTTTTGCAGGTTATTTATTATTTTGCCCATGTACCGCATTTGCTTTCCATTTTTTTTTTATTAATATTTTGTTGGTCCATCTAAATTTTAATTAAAAAAGCTAACAATAACTTAGCAAAAATAATTTTTTTAGAAGGGATTGGCACTTACGGTCACTCACACGACAAACTTTCGCAATGAATAAAAAATAAATTATTTGAAAAAAAATGTTATTTAATTTTATTTTACTGATTGTTGAACCAGTCTCACGTAAACTACAAATTTGCCTCCACTTTTATCAACAAATGCAAACGTTTTGACAACTTATGCTGTTTTTCGGTCACTCACGCGACGAAACATCAGATTAAAGATTAACACAAATACGGTTAATTCAATCTCTGTTGTTTCCCTTTGTACTTTTTACCGTAACTTCACTTATCTAAGTACAATTAAAGAAGAGAAGCTCTACGGTAAGAGAACTCTAAATCTAGTAAATATTTTAACGAAATAAGCCTATAAAACGTACCCAGTGCAAGTAACATACAAACTCAACTTCGCTTACAATTATTTTTTACATATAAACTTTTATTCACTATTTTAACCCAAAAATATTAAATTTCAATACTTCTAAATAATATATAATGAAAAATGGCAAGATCCTCGGTACTCTTGGTTGACCTTTTCGCGAAAATGCCCATATATAAATACGGCACACATTTTTTGTCGTACACTTTTAAGTATATTATCGTCCACCAGGATTAGTGAAACATATATGGTTTAAAAGGGGTTTTTATGTAGATATGCACAATATTTTTTTTCTTCAAATTTGTTGGATCAAAAGTACTAAAAAGCGATTTAAATTTGCTTGAAAAAAGGTAACTTTCTCCTTTGTGTTTGTTTTGTACACATGTATTTATAATAAATAAAGACATACTAGGTGTCAAGTGGTCTAATTTAGACCACTGATGTTTCTCAGGCATTTGATAAAGTATGGCATGAAGGCCTAATTTTAAAATTGAAGACATATCTACCAATAAATTTTCTAAAGCTATTTGAAAGTTATATTCTATCTCGGAAATTCATTGTTGTGGAAGGAGACTTCATGAGTGTTCCCGAATCTATCTCTGCCGGTGTGCCACATGGGAGTATACTGGGACCAGTTTTGTATTTGATTTATACTTGTGATATGCCTGTTAACACTAAAATCCATACATCTAATTTTGCCGATGATACAGCCTTCTTTAACATGCACGAAAACCCTCACGAGGCATCCCGATATCTTCAGGAACATATTACCCAACTAGGACTATGGTTAAAGTTATGGAGAATAAAAGTAAATGAGCAGAAGTGTGCGCAGGTAACATTTACTCTATGAAAAGATACTTATTCCCCCATTAGAATCAATAATCAAATTGTTCCTCAACATTCACATGTAAAATACCTTGGTATACACCTTGATCGACAGCTTACATGGAAACAACACATTGATTCTAAGCTAACACAAATGAAACTAAAATTAGCTCAGGTACATTGGCTGATTGGTAGAAATTCAACTCTCAGTCTAGATTGCAAACTTTTGATATACAAGTCACTTTTGAAACCTATATGGTGCTACGGAATTCAACTATGGGGCACTGCTTCAGCTTCCAATGTCGAGAGAATCCAACGAAGGCAAAACAAAATTTTGCGTATAACTTCGGCTCCATGGTACATCAAAAATGCAAATATACATCGTGATTTGAATATGCCACTAGTGATTGAAGAAATTGCAAAATACGCAAATGTTATTCTTATAACTTGAACCAATCTATGCGTTTGTTCAATGGGATTATGCTGACTTCTAAAACCAAATTGATAGTCCGATATGCACCCACTATCAGTTAGAATTGGGGACAATTTTACATGAGCAGCTTTTCGAAAAGCTTTGATATTGTTGTATGCCTGTAAGACTCAGCTTTGGTAAGATCTTTGCCCGGCTTTGGAATCATTTTGACCTTGGCAAGCTTCCAGCTGTGTGGATAATACTCTAGTCGTAATATGGCATTAAAAATAAATAGTAAGATTCTAGTTGCAGTGCGAGGCAGATTCATCAGCATCTTGTTACTAATACCATCAATACCTGGAGCTTTCTTCGGGTTGAGCTCAGCAAGCAGTTTATGTACATCATGCACCTTAAACTTTAATGGTCGAGGGGGTAGAGAAACTACACTCGGCAAATCAGCAACACCAGTACATGTATTTGGGGTAAAAACGGATTTTAAATGCTCGGCAAATATTTTACCTTTTTCAGTATCGCTTCCGGTCGAAGTGCGCAGAAGTGGTTTAAACTAAACGAGTCTTTTAAGCTTTTTAGCAGCGCGCCACAAAGAGTAATTAGATGCTGGTGTGACATCAAGACCTTCCAGATAATTTTTAAAAGATGCAGTTTTCTCAGATGCAAGCAACTCTTGGAGTCTTTTCGTTCACTCTTTAAATCTAATTTTTTTTTTGGAGTGATCTGTGCTCTTGCCATTCCCTTCTAGCTCTTCTTTTTTCACGTACGAGACGGTCAATGCCTGTAGAATAAATTTTATTAAACCCAGTCTGCGAATGGGAGGTAGTGGCATGTTCAGCAGCCTGTTTAATATTCTCGTTGAGATTGGCAATTTTAGATTCAATATCATTTGGTGTTCTTAGCTTAATATACTCCGTACAATGACTACTAAGGTATTTTTTGAACCCCAGCCAATTAACACGATTTATCATCTTCATATATGGATGAGGTAAGTCACTTCTTAGTTTGCTACAGATTGTAGCGATCGTGGGAGAGCGATCGGACGAGAGATCTAGGGAAGCTTCAACGTGAATTAATTCCCTAGAAATGCTTTTTATGACGCCAAAGTCCATAACATCCGGAATTTTTCGTATGTCAGCAGGCCAGTAAGTGGGCTCCCCACTCGAAATAATATCCAAGCCCATTTTTTAAATTGTGTTGAATAAAGCCCTACCTCTAGGCGTAATAAGACACGAACCACAGAACCTATGCTTAGCATTGTAGTCGCCAGCTGCTACGAAACAAGGTCCAAGAGATTTGTAGAATTTCTCGTATTGATCCTCAGTGATTGAAAATCTAGGAGGGGAGTAAATTGAAGATGTCACGAAATTTGAACAAAAATTCTCAATGTAGATATTTGTTGCTTGTAGATGTTCTTCACAAATGTTGTCAAGAATATAGTGCTTGAGTCTTGACTTTATTAGAATTGCTGATCCACCGCATGCTCTCCCTCTAGGGTCCTTTGTATCACATAACGTCTAGCCATTCATTTTAAATAGGCTTCTAGAACTCAAATGACTCTCAGACACCAACATTACATCAATATTTTTTTCCGTAAGAAAGTGCTCAAGTTCATTTTTATGTTGGCGAATGCCGTTTGCGTTCCAGAAACATATTTTTAATTTGTTCCTGGCTTGTTAATTAATGCTTGAAGCAGTGTATTCTGCATTCGTAGCATTTCTTGCATCATGCTTGTCATATTTGCTGTAAAGTTGTTGATAGTTTGCACAAGATTTTAAGTAGTGGCATCAAGGCGATTAAAATTAAAGTTTGAGTTTGTATTTCTTGAATTATTTGGTGGGGAAACATTTTGTGTGGGAATTGAATTTGTCTTAGCAGCATCTGCATACGATACACGGGAAGTAACTGGTTGGCTTATTTGCGCAAAAGTGGCTGAAGAAGCGTTTGTTGTTTGAACTGGAGCTAATTTAGGTTTTTGCACCATAGCCTGCTTGACGAAAGAGTACACAGGACAACATCTGTAGTTAGCGGTGTGATTACCTCCACAATTACTGAATTTTTTATCACTGAACTTTTGGCTTATTGCAACTAGCAGCGCCGTGTAATTCGCCGCACACAACACAAACAGAGGGTAAATTGCAGTATGTTTTTGTATGGCCATATTCTTGGCAATTATGGCAATGTACAGGACTTGAACGCTTATGTGGCTCTTCAACTGTAATTTTTCGGCACAAGAGGTATTTTAAATTATAAATTGGATGAGTCTCATTTTTTCCTAATTATATATCATTTGGCTCAAGTTCAACACGAAATAGGGGTTGGGGTACCTTTTCTCTGCTTATTATGTTAGATACATTTTTTACCTTAAATCCCTGGACGACGAGTGCATCTTTTATTTCTTCAGGAACAACATAGGAATATATGCCCTTCAATACGATCTGCAGGCCTTTAGCACTCTTAAGCTGGTATGTGTAGAAGCTTGTTTTATTTTTTTCAAATTCAGAAACCATTTTGCGGAAATCTTTTTCGTCATAAATTTGAATTTTCGTTTCATCGATGTTGCCACGTTTTATTGGGACAATGTGAAATTTATTCTCACCAATGACCGAAATTAATTTTTTTAATAAGGGCATTTGAATTTTTCTCTCTGAAATAGATTGGTGGCGGCTTGGACGTTTTATTCGAGGATACATCGAGTTTTTCATTCTCATCTTGCAAAATTTTAATTCGGTTTTGGCGATTAGTTGAGGCTGCGCTGTTATCTCTAGACATTTTTGGAGCAGATGAAATTTTTGAAGAATTTGGGCTTCACCCACGCTTTACCACGGCTACATATCTGTCCATTCCGTCTTGTACAGTGAGTTTCGATCCGCTGTTATCTGTAGTGATAACTTTGTTAAGTGATGAACACGAGCCTGAAGGGGATGCTATTACTGACTTATGTGAAGAAGTACTAGGCAACTGTAATATTAATGAATCACTATTATTTAACATTGGACAAAGCGAAATTGATCGCTGACGAAAAATTGGCTCTGCCGTTCAAAAAAAAAAAAAAGACTCATCAGGCTTATTATTTATATTGTTTTCATTAAGAGTTTCAGAACTCACAGTAAAATAAGCATTTCTGCCGTTAGAACTCACTTCAAAATTTTTTGTATTGGAGGTACTCCTACAGAGTATTCCTCAAGGGTTATTCGTTTGTGTTTTTTTTTTTTTTTGTTTGCGGTCTTTTTTTGTTTTTGTTATTTATGATTGTTTGTTTGCTTTTGAGGTACTCATGCAGAGTATTCCTCAATGTCACTTTGTTTTTTTTTGTTTGCGGTTTTTTTTTGTTTTTGTTATTTCTATTATGTAAAAATATTAGCAAAGCATAAAGCTTATTTATTAAAGTCAGTTTGTACCCATTGCGAATAATATGTACTACGAATATTTTTTTTTTAATTTTTTGTTTGTTTGGTAAGTATGTAAGCAAAATTCCGCTAATCGACTGTTCGCTATGAAGGTACCACGAGAACTGTGATCTCGTTTCAGAAATACAATTCTAACCCATAAATTAGAAATGTTACTTAAATGCATTTTTTTGTTATTTATGATTCGCGTCATGTTACACCTAGAGGTCGAGCCTTGTTCAATACAATTTCAAAAATGGGCTTAGATGTCATTTCGAGTTGAGAACCTACTTACTGGCCTACTGATGTAAGAAAAATTCCAGATGTTATCGATTTTGCCGTTACGAATTACAATTTTCCACCAACTAAGGAGTGATTTAACTAACTCATATGTGAAGATGACTAATGGAATCAACTGACTGGCATTCAAAAAATATCTTAGTAGTCACTGCGTAGAAAACATTCACCTTAGATCATCCGATGATATTGAATTTAACATTGCCAATCTTATCGAAAATATTAAACAGACTGCTGAACACATCACTACCTCTTATCCGCACACCGGCCTTAACAGAATTTATTCTACGGAAATTGAACGTCTTGTATGTGAAAAAAGGAGAGCTAGAAGAGAATGACAACAACACAGATCACACCTAAATAAAATCAGACTTAAAGAATGTACTAAACGACTCAAAGAGCTGCTATCGTCAGAAAAACTGCACTACTGGAAAAGTATTTAGAAGGTCCGCATCTAATTACTCTTTATGGCACGCTGCTAGAAATATTAAAAAACCCTTTGACCTTAAATCACCACTGCGTACTGCGACCGGATGCTGGGCAAGAAGCGATAGTGAGAAAGGTAACATATTTTCTGAGCATTTAAAATCTGTATTCACTCCCAATTCATGTACGGGTGCTGCTGATTTACCGAGTGTAGTTTCTCTACCCCCTCGTCCCTTAAGGTTTAAGATGCGTGAAGTACAAAAAGTAATTGCTGAACTCAACCCGAAGAAAGCTGCAGGTATTGATGGCATTAGTAACAAAATGCTCATGAACTTGCCTCATATTGCAATAAGAATCCTGCTATTTATTTTTAATGATCATTTTAAGAATGCAGTATTTTCCACATAACTGGAAACTTGCCAAGATCAAAATGATTCCAAAGGCGGGCAAAGATCTTACCAAGACTGAGTTATATAGGCCTCTAAGCTTACTATCTACAATCTCAAAGCTTTTCGAAAAGCTGCTCATGACTAAATTGTCCAAAATTTTAACTGATAATGGGTGCATCCCGGACCATAAATTTGGCTTTAGAAGTCAGCACAGCACGATTGAACAAACGCATAGACTGGTCCAAGTTGTAAGAAGAACTTTTGAAGATGAGGTTCCAAGAAATCTCATCTATTTACCTGTAAACACCAGAGAGATAAGTTCACTAGCGCTGCGCGTACTTGATCAACACTGATGTCATTAATTTCCGAGGAGAGGAAATTACAATACGAATACATTTAAGGCCAATTAAATAATGCTAATATACAACACAAATACATTGAAAAATATAGCAGCAAGAACAACAACAACATTAAAGCGACCAGCTCAACAAAAAGCTCTAACAACATCAAATAAAAATTTTCTAAAGTCCTTGAGTTTTAAATTGAAGACAAAATGAGTTCAATAATAGATGTCTTAGATAAACCCTTGTCTGATGAGAATATAATCAAAAAGGACTATCATACATATGTACTAGTCTCCTGCATAAGATATCTTATAAGAACTTTCAAGACATGAGGGATTTTTCAAATGCTTTACTACAGCGAAATCTTATAAAACAAACGTTAACAATATAGCTTTTCAAGAAATTTGTTTGAGTATTGTAGGTATAAGAGTAAAGAAGAAAACACTTCGTGACGGAAGAATTTGTGATACTTGCTTCTTTCTGCGCATGAGCGCGTATAGAAACGTCATGCATGTATATGTGTATGATTTTTTATTTTTCTGTTAATCACATAATAGCTTACCATCTACATATTACACACACTCAAACGTACAATATAAAAAATAACAAGCATACACTAATCAACAGTACTTCTTTTGAGTGTTTGTTACAAACAAGCTGTCTTGCGACATCGCTTGTTACAGCTGATATACACATACACCAATACATCCATCGTGCTTCGCTTATAGTACGACAGCATTTATTATTGGTTTAGTATAATACATGCGACGTGAATACATTTAAAAACCATGACGTGTTTACATTTCAAGACTGTTTGCGCAGCTCTCTAATATGTACCATACTTACAATCTTACAACAATAATGATGAAATTAGAATTTCAATACAAAATCAAGATTTGTACGTGCAATAAAATCCATATTTATACATTTGCCGATGATAAAGCCTGTATGAGTGAAAACCCTTATGAAGCTTGCCGCAATCTCCAGGAACATATTACCCAGCTGGAAATATGGTTGAACTTATGGAGAATTAAAGTCAATGAACAAAAGTGTGACCATATAACGTTCACCCTAAGAAGAGATACTTGCTCCCCCATTCGAATCAACAATCAAAATATTCCTCAACATTCCCAAGTGAAATACCTTGGTATACACCTTGATCGAAGACTTACATGGAAACATCATATTGACACTAAGTTAAATCAGATGAAACTTAAGTTAACTCAAATATATTGCTTGATTGGCAGAAACTCAACACTCAGCTTAGACTGCAAACTTTTATTATATAGGGTGTTTTTTTTAGGGGTATAGAACTTCGAATTGAAATATAACACAAGAAAATCGTTTTAATGTCCATCAATTTGGCTTTATTGGAAGGATAATTTTATGCCCTTAATGTTTAAATATGATTTCGGGCATGTGGCCGCCGCGGCTGGCTCGAATAAAGCCGATTCTACTGGTCCAATTTTCAACCACTTTTTCGAGCATATGGGGCCGTATGTTGGCAATAACGCCACGAATGTTGGCTTCCAAGTCCCCTAACGTTTCTGGTTTGTTGGCGTAGACGAGCGACTTCACATATCCGCAAAGAAAATAATCCAATGGTGTCAAATCACACGATCTTGGTGGCCAATTGACAGGTCCATTCCGCGAAATTATGCGCTCATCGAATGTTTCCTTCAATAAATCGATTGTGACGTGCGCTGTGTGGCATGTAGCGCCGTCTTGTTGGAACCACAACTCATCCACATTCATGCCATCCAATTCGGGAACAAAATTTGATGGACAAAGCTCCAATTGCTGTGCACAGTGGCGAATCGATTCATTCGGGTCCTCTTCAACACTTTGCTCTACAGCGGCAATTGTTTCTTCGGTGCGCACTGTTCGACGTCTCTGCGGATGCGTATTATCACATAGAGTAAACGTAGTGCGAAAACGATCCATGGTTAACCGAATTAATTGCTCTGATGGACGATTATGTCGACCATAAAATGGACGGAGCTTGCGGTAAACTTCGCGAACTGAACCATTATTTTCGAAATAAATTTGCACGATTTGCAAGCGTTGTTCTTTTGCCAACCTGTTCATGATGAAATGGCAAACCAAACTAAATATTAATCACTTGATGCCAACTTAAAGTTCTATACCTCAATAAAAAACACCCTTTACAAGGGGTCGATTCTGGTTCTGTGATAATGTGAAGTGAAAAAAACGTTTCATTTTCGTTTTCATAGTAACTTTTCACACCGTCTTTTCATAGTTTCACAAATTGCGATTCTGGTTCAAGAATGAAA
Source organism: Tachina grossa (assembly GCA_949987645.1). Classification (NCBI taxonomy): domain Eukaryota; kingdom Metazoa; phylum Arthropoda; class Insecta; order Diptera; family Tachinidae; genus Tachina; species Tachina grossa. The sequence goes on along the minus strand of OX465277.1, from coordinate 49,523,453 downwards.
AAGTGTTTCATTCCAGTTTAGCTGTGAAAAGTTTCTATTCATGTTATTTAACATTAATTGTCAAATACAAAGATCTAAGTTTCGCAGTTATGATGCCGCGCTAAGCCGCATGCAATTTTTTATTATTACTTGAGCCGCTGCCCCTGCTTATATTTATGATTGAAGTATATAATCTGGCTTATATTTGAGCCTGATTTATTTATTAAAAAACAAATATATAAATAAAAAAAGAAATAGTAATTGTTTTTGCAATATACATTGTACATACATTTGTGTGTTCTTCTACTAAACAGTAGATGGAGGTTGAAATTTAGATTTACTTTTTGGTTTATGCCTTACTTAGCATTTACACATGTAAGTGCAAGTTCGAAAAACTCAATACATTGAAAATTTTTTACTAATACAATAACATTTTTTGTACTTACTGCTCACCTTACAACATAATTTCCTTGAAAGTAATTTTTGTAAGTAAAACGACAAATGAAGAAACAGTGTTACCGAGAATGATTTTGTATAAATTTATTAGTACTTCGTATAATAAAATTAATATTTATTGCTGATTTCTTGCATATGTATAAAAAATAATATTTAAAAAAGAACAAAACTATGCAACAACGCAACGCATCTTTATTATGTTTTTACATATGAATTTCACGTTGTTGAAGAAAATATTGTTTTCAGTAGTTTATGATTTTGGCAATACGGCAATATTGGATTCATATATTTTTGAAATAAACATTTTTTTTTATTCAAAAGAAATTTTATTTTCATAAGACGTGTACGCTTCGAAAAAGTTTTAAAAGTAAACTTACAACTGACTGTGTAAGCTCTCAAGTAAGTTGCAAGACTCGGTTATTTGTTCGAAATTTTCGTTGATAATAGGTATACACAACTTACAAGTAATCACTTACATGTGCAATTGCAGTGTTAAATAAATAACTAAAAAAATTTGTTGAAAATTTTTGTGATTATAACGCGAATTGTTTGCATACAATTTGGATTTTGACTACCACAAAGTTGGTGCATATATGTCAAATATGACTATATAGTAAATGGACTATATCGTCAACTTTTTGAATGAAATTAAGTTCAAAAGTCACAAAAAAAATTAAATATGGACTGTGACAATAAGCGGTAGTGACTATAAACGAAAACTGCTGTACTTATATATGTACATACATATGTATGTTCGTAAATATGTAAAGTTTTTTTGGTTCGTTTTTAGTCAATTTTTTGTTTTTTTTTTATTCCATGTATCTAATTTTAATGGGATAATCGTGGCAGGGATTAAGTTCTTGTTGAATTTATATACATATGTATGTACATACATATATGTATATGTATATGTTTCTACGTTTTTATGTATGTAAATAACACAATTTATGTATATGTATATAGGTATGTATGTAAATATGTATATATGTGTTTCATATTTTTTCAACCTTTTGCTAGCTTTAAGTTTCAAATAAATAAAGAAAATATTTCACATTACAATAAAATATTTTACGAGAAATACAATTTAAAATATGTTTGTCCAATGAAGTGACTCCATTTATGATCCTAGTGTGCATGTTTCTGTCAGGCAGAGAAAAGTGTAAAATACCAGCACAAATGAGGATTCCAAAAAAATGATAAGCAAGCTAAACAACATGCGTTTTTGCCTATTTTAGGAACATTTATACATACAAACTAGCATACGTACATGTGTACACATTTATGTAAATACACATATTTTTTATATAGAAATTGGCATATTGTTCTTCAAAATTCCTCATAGTGCTTCACAAATACCAATTGTTTTTAAAGACTGTGGAATTGTTGCATTGATTTCAAATGGATTGCAAATAGAGTTTGAAACTTTCTTCAGAAAACATATTAATTTTAGTGTGGTATGGCATTTTGATATATTAATTACTAAAAAATTTTATAATGAAAACTGTTATAAATAACATTTCAATACAGAATACACAGAAGTAAAGAAGTGACAGGTAAAAAAGCTCCAATCATTTTTTTTGTTAAAATTCGTGGAAAAAAGAGAATAGCATAGTGTGTTTGATACTGTAGTGTATTACTATGTATATACTTATACGCAATGTAGACTGTGCCTCTTCTGCTTGCCTGTGCAGGCAGGCTTTTTTAATTTGTCGTTGCGTGGTGGTGAGAAGCTTGCGGGGTAGAACAAAAGGCACAAAATGAAAATTCGAGGGGATTTATGACATTTCTCTTTGCCTCTTCGTATTCTCAGCATTAAACGTGTATATACAGTGATGCCAACTTAGCCCTTTTAGGGCTAGATTTAGCCCGTTTTCAGTCATTCCAAACGCAAAAAAAAATTTTTTAGCCCCAAACTAAAAAAAGGCGCAAACCTAGCACTTTTAAACAATAATCTTTCAGCGCTTTTAGCCCCTTTTTAGTTTTTGCTCGATATGGCTACATTTAAACTGTAGCGAACTTTTCCTTCCTTTAATCTAGCAAAATAAAATGAGTAAAAAGTCGAAATTGCTTTACCAATTTAAAAAAGAAGAATAATATAGAGTAATCTTTTATTTCTCCCAAATTTTTTTGCCTTGAAAGTTATTCAATACAGCCTAAAACAGATAATGTCTGTTTTTGGAAGAGCGAGAAATCGAAATTTTATTTAATAAGGGCCAAATTTAAATGTATCTACTGATGTAAACATACATATGTATTTCTATTTCTATTATGTACATACCTTATTGAAATGTAATATGAAATGTAAGTGAAATATGTACAATATTGAAGCTCTAAAGCTATGTATGTGTTGATCTCATGATAGTTATTTATATTCTAATAAATTACTTTACAAAAATTGATTTGATATTTTTATTTTCAACAGAAACATTTTAATACTAGCCCCTTTTCGCGCTTTTTCGAAATATTTTACTATTTTTTTTATTTTTGAATATGTTTTCAATTTAGCCCTTTCTAGCCCTTTTTTCAAAAATTTTTACGCGTTTTGAGTCTCAAAAGTTGGCATCACTGTGTATATAAATGCCAAAAAGGCATGAATAAAAAAGGCTTAATGTAAATGTGTGTGACTTTTCGTAGGGGTTTCAAAAGAAAATTGTCAATACAAGGCAGGCTAAAAAGGCATAGTGTGAATAACGACTTACCAATTAACACAGCTAATAAAAATTTATTGCACTAGAAAGTCGTAGCAAAAAAAAAACGACGACAAAATTTGAGGGAAAACGAGACAAACAGAAAAATACGCGTATCTTCCGTCTCGTGACACTTCTGTATGTTTTGTGATTTCAAGTTAACTTCCACCGATAATAACTTAACTTTTGCCACCCGCGGCTTCTGATCAATTGCCAAATTATGCAAATATGAACATGAATAAAAATAGAAAATGTCTGGATAAAATGTTTTAATGGACCTATCAGACGAAATTAGGGATGAAGATAAGTAAATTAAATATTTTAAAAGTGATAGTAGTATTAGTATGAGTTTTTAATGGTTTTCCATGCTTTTTCACTAATGAATTGTGTGTGTAAAAAAACTTTTCATATGAAAAGGTTTTGACATTTGTTTACACTTTTTCATAAAACGAGAATCAGTAATGATGTGTAACTGTGAAAACGTTTTGTTTCATTCCAATTGTTTTTTTTTCATATGAAATCATTTCAATTTTGTTTTAATTTTTTCACTGAACTAACTAGAATCAGAAACACTATGAAAAGATGAAAAAAGTTTTCATTTCACATTATCACAGAACCAGAATCGACCCCCTAGGCGCTTTTGAAGCCAATATGCTGCTACGGAATTCAGTTATGGGGCACTGCTTCAGCTTCCAATGTCGAGAGAATCCAACGAAGGCAAAACAAAATTTTACGGTTAATAACATCGGCTGCATGGTACATCCAAAATTCTATTATACATCGTGATTTAAATATGCCACTAGTGACAAGAAATTTCAAAATACGCAGGCAAATATTTAACAAAACTCGAATCACATCCTAATCCGCTTGCTCGTAATATTTTGAACTTTACTGGACACATCCACATGGGACTACTTGAAAATACTTTTTTCCCCTTTTTTGATTATCACTACTAATGTATTATTTATAACTATCACTTAGTTTATATCCGACACTGGTCGGGGCTAATAATTTTTTTTATAGATTTAAGATTTGAAATACTTATTGTTAGTTCACATATGAAGATACAATAAATAAATACATGTATTTAAAAAAAAAAAAAAAAAATTAAGATTTGAATACTTATTGTTAGTTCATATATGAAGATACAATAAATAAATACATGCATTAAAAAAATATAAATTTATGATTGTTTGTTTGCTTTTGAGGTACTCTTTAGAGTATTCCTCAATGTCACTTTGTTTATGTTTTTTTGTTTGCGGTTTGTTTTTTGTTTCTGTTATTTCTACTATGTAAAAAATATTATCAAAGCATATAAAGGGTGTTTTTTATTGAGGTATAGAACTTTAAGTTGGCATCACTTTTTTAACTGGCGGCCATTTTGTCAGCTGTCAAGTGATTAATATTTAGTTTGGTTTGCCATTTCATCATGAACAGGTTGACAAAAGAACAACGCTTGCAAATCGTGCAAATTTATTTCGAAAATAATGGTTTAGTTCGCGAAGTTTACCGCAAGCTCCGTCCATTTTATGGTCGACATAATCGTCCATCAGAGCAATTAATTCGGTTAACCATGGATCGTTTTCGCACTACGTTTACTCTATGTGATAATACGCATCCGCAGAGACGTCGAACAGTGCGCACCGAAGAAACAATTGCCGCTGTAGAGCAAAGTGTTGAAGAGGACCCGAATGAATCGATTCGCCACCGTGCACAGCAATTGGAGCTTTGTCCATCAACTTTATGGAAGATTTTGCGCAAAGATCTTGGCTTGCGACCTTACAAGATCCAGCTTGTGCAAGAATTTAAGCCGCCAGACCATGCAATGCGTCGTGATTTTGGTGTATGGGCCGAAAATGAGATTGATCTCGATGCTGATTTTCATCGCAAAATTTTGTTCAGTGATGAGGCTCATTTTTGGTTGAATGGCTACGTCAACAAGCAAAATTGCCGCATTTAGAGTGAATAGAATCCACATGAGACCCTTGAGACGCCATTACATCCACAAAAACTGACTGTTTGGTGTGCTCTATGGGCTGGTGGAGTCATTGGGCCATACTTCTTCCGAAATAATGCTGGAGAGTCAGTTACCGTTAATGGAGACCGGTATAGAGCCATGATAACCGACTATTTTGTTCCCGAATTGGATGGCATGAATGTGGATGAGTTGTGGTTCCAACAAGACGGCGCTACATGCTACACAGCGCACGTCACAATCGATTTATTGAAGGAAACATTCGATGAGCGCATAATTTCGCGGAATGGACCTATCAATTGGCCACCAAGATCGTGTGATTTGACACCATTGGATTATTTTCTTTGGGGATATTTGAAGTCGCTCGTCTACGCCAACAAACCAGAAACGTTAGGGGACTTGGAAGCCAACATTCGTGGCGTTATTGCCAACATACGGCCCCATATGCTCGAAAAAGTGGTTGAAATTGGACCTGTAGAATTGGCTTTATTCGAGCCAGCAGCGGCGGCCACATGCCCAAAATCATATTTAAACATTAATGGCATAAAATTATCCTTCCAATAAAGCCAAATTGATGGACATTAAAACGATTTTCTTGTGTTTTATTTCAATTCAAAGTTATATACCTCTTAAAAAACACCCTATAGCTTATTTATTAAAGTCAGTATGTACCTATTACGAATAATATGTACTACGAATATTTTTTTGTACAATTTTTTGTTTGTTTGGTAAGTATGTAAGCAAAATTCCGCTAATCGACTGTTCGCTATAAGAAATAAAAGTGGCACAAAAAAGGGGATTTTTTCAACGAAAGGGCAACTATTTTAGAAACAAAAATTCAAAGTAAAAACACGATTTTGAGTTAGTTTTGTTAATTTTTTCATAGATTATATTTTGTTTACAAGTAATAATTGAAAAACATAATAAAAAGATTAACAATTTATAGATAAAAAAGCTAGTTAACAATTCATATGTATAAGAAATACCGTAGCATATTTATTTGACGTATGATGACGAAAATCTTTCCAAGTTAAAGAAAACTCCGTCAGAAGAAAAAGCATCACTCATATTTATTTTACTGTTTATTATTTACTGTGCCTATGAAGTTTTTTAGCTTATTTCAAAAATGTTTGGGTTGAAATCTACTGATGATTTTCTTAAGCAGAAAGAAACCTATATAGACGTTGCTTAATCGAATTAATAATAATGTGGTACATACATATCGTTACCTTAATATAGAAAGGCCGTAACTCATTTTTTCCAAATGGAAATTTCAGCATTTTTTCGAACATAATTGTTCTATCGAAATATACAAAAAACTCGATTTAAAAAAATTGAGTTAGGGCCTTTCTATATAAAGGTAACGATATGTATGTATAATAAAATTAGAAACTATTGTACTTTAAATAAATAATATATGCAAAATTTTCTGAGGTTTCAATTTTTGGGAACTGTGGCTATATATTTCTTGAAAAGATCTTCTGTTGGACTCCAATCTTCCAACAAATTTAATCATAGACAGTTGCTTATTACTTCTAATCAACTCAAACTTTGTTACAAAAATGTCAGCTTTCGTATAGGTTGATATAAAAAATAGTCTGTCATCAGCGTTGTCAACTTTTAAATTTCAAAAAGCTTTGAAAAGAGAAAAAACGCGTAATTTAAGTAAAAAAGCACTAAATTAAAATTTTTGTTCTATAAAAAAAAAATTTTTGTATATAAAAAATATAGAAATCGGTCGACCTTGCATTTTATCCCTAAAAACTTCAAATTTGAAGCATCCGATACACATTTTGATTCTATGAGAATCAGTGAATTCTAAAATGAATTTGACGAAACCTTTTTAAGTTATTAATTAAAATTTAATTTTTTTTTCGTCAACGAAGCAACAAATCACCTGAAATTAGTCACACAAATTTCTCGTTTCAGACCGCTTTTATATAAAGCCAATTGTAAGGAAAATTTTTTACGTATTTAAGACTTAAATAAAGTAATAAATGTAAAAACGTGATCAACTTCTGCATTTAAACATTAAATTTTGATGGAAATGCAATTTCGATATTGCCCCAAACGAGTTTATGTGAAATGAATCGTTATAAGACTTTATTTCTGCCCAAAACTCGATAGCGAACTCAAAGTTTCTCCATTGCATTAAGTGAATTATTCGCTATTTACTGCATATTCTAGAAAATATTTAGCTATTAGACTATACTTGCATTATATCTTCTTTGTCGTGTGGCAAAACACTGTTTCCATTAATTTTGCTTAAAATGTGAAAGTTTCAGAATAAAATGCACGTATTTCTTCAACCAAGTTTTGTACAATCTTATTAGAATATTTTGAAATGTTCCATTTAACTTCAGTGCTTATGTTTTTTAAATGTTAGACTTCTTCAAAAAAAAATATATATATTATATAAGGAAAATCCTTTTTGAATTTTGGGCTTAGTGCCACCGCCAAGAAAAAAAAAGCACCAAAAATTAGTTTAAAAAAGCACCAAGCACTAACTTCAAAATTTTTCGCGTCGAAAATTTCAAAAAGCACTAAAAACGGTGCGAAAATTGCCTAGTTGACAACACTGTCTATCTTAAGAAATAATGCATTAAACACATTCACCACAGCAGGCCACACGAACACACGACTTCAAATGCCGCTAGCAGCATTTGTCGCCTCGTAGCCGGCTACTTAATTATTTTGCAGACGGCAGCAGCACCATCAGCACCTGATATTCAAGTACAAATACATAGTTCAGTAGTACCACTTTCATATATTTAGCATTTATAAAAATTGATTACTGTTTTAAAATGTACTTATTTCACGTAAAAGTACAAAAACGAACCAATTTATTCTTTACATCAATTTTTGAATATTGTTTCCGTTAAATAATATGAAATAATTGCACAAAATCATTCATTCAACATTTTATATTATACTGGTAACACTGAATTTTCTCATTGTAGCCAAAGAAATAGAAATTAGTTTAAGTGGACTACAACGACAAAATCAGGATAGACAACAACCTTTCGCCATGTTGCCTTGCTGTCTTCAAAAGAATCATTCTCATATAAACATGTGTATTCTATTCTTGACATTTGGTAGCCGGTAGATTTCTGTATTGAATGTGTTTAATGCATAATACTAATACACAAGCATATTGTTGCAAAAAATTTAAATCAATTAATGGTATTTCTAAAAAGGGGCAAAAAGGGTCAAAGCGTAACAAAAAGTAGCAGATTTCGCTGTTTTAAAAAAGTGTCACTAAAAGTATCAAAAATCTAATAAAGTAGCAAATTGATACTTTAGTAGCACAAACGGTCACGCTGGCAACCACAAGTATTCTTACGCTATTTAATTTAAGGCCCAACTATAATATGAATAAGCTAGCTTAAGCAACTGTGCGGTTACATATAAAACGCATGTGGCAAACTATAATGTACTTAACAAACTTTTCGTCAAGTTTCGTCAAATGTCATTTGCTTAAAGTGTCCAGGAGACGTACAAAAAACCATCACATAGTTGTGTGCGTGCAGTCGTTTCTTTTCGGCTACACGTACACGTTGTCGGCACTGATTGATGAGAATCAAAAAATTTTGATATTTTTATTTGACGGCTGATTATTTGCACGTCTCCAAATCTGATTGACGAAAAAAACGTCATTTGCTTTGTGTTATTTGTTCTGTGCGCTGATTTACACGGGCATAATTGTGCTGGCATAACATTCCAGTTTGTAGGTGAGAGAGGCAAAGAGAGTGGTTTTGCGGTTGGCATAACTTTTCAACCAGCTTCAACCCCGCATTAGCAGCATAAAACCAATACACATACAACTTAAAAAACAGCAAATGTTAAATGAATACTAAAAACACTAAGGGCCATTATTATAACTTGTCGTTAGCTAAAGGTAGGATTTTATTGGATGGATAAACACTTTTTCATTCTTACATCTTCATTTTAACCAAAAGTGAACGATAAGTTAAAGACAAGCTCATCCTACCTCTAACTTTTATCGTGAGGTATAGTCATTTGAAGTTGCCATATTTTCATCCCTTGCCACACTTTCTACTTTATACATTACTGCCAAATTTATTTGGTTAAAATATGGTATAAAACAAAACCAATCCAACACAAAACACATAATAATAAAGCAAAAAACAAAAGAATTGACAAAACTGTTTTCATTAGATTGTAATTTGACAAATAAACAAAAGCAAGTTGCCACTAAGCATTTTTAACAATCAATATCCACAAAATCCACAGAAATGTTGCCACCAAACAAAAACTGTATTATTTATTTTATCGGACAGTTGTAATAATGGACAAATTTTAACGGTCACTTTACAGTTCAGTTTTGCTAAAGTTAAGATTAACTATCCGGAACTTTATCGTCAAGTCATAATAATGGCCCTAACACACACACAGCTGTGTATACGAATACATTTTGTGCCAGATGAATTAGTCTCGTGTAATTTGGAAAATAACAAAAATTGTGCGGCTTAAAAATTGTTCTCGTCTAAACTACCTCTGTGACGACATGGAGAAGTGCGCGGATGAAAAAAATTAATTTGCACTTTATGAAAATGTACCATTGATCTTTGTAAAAAACCAAACAATCAAAAGTCTACAAACAGTTGTATGATTATTATAAATACTATATTATATTCTAATCTTAATGGGTAGTGTGAATAAAAAAAAATTACTTAAAAATTATTTTTGAAACCCCAAATGCATATGTATTTATGTATGTGAATTTTGTGTTTAAAACAAATTTTTAACTAAAAAGCAAATACATACGAGTATGTACATATTTTTTTTAATCACACACCCAATGTCTTGTTTTTATATTAAAAATCGTTTGTTTGTTTCGAATTTTTTTTAAGAAAAATATGTTTGTTTTTTTAGAGTGTTTTGAAGAACTAGAATTATTATTATTATAAATAATAATAATAGATGAAAAATTAGTGTGGAAAATAGAAAAATTATTATTTAGCTCTGTATATTTGTTTAATGTGCTTTTTTATACAAAGATTTCATAAAGTTTTAATGCCGCTAATAACAAAAAATCATCATCCGATGAAGACATATATGCCATCGCACACAACGAACACAAAATTAAAATGCTGATTGACGATTTTATTTGTACGTCTCCGAAAAATCATCAATTAAACGACACTAACACATTCTTACCGATTGATGCCTTTTTTTGTACGTCTCCTGAACACTTAAGTAAAGTGCCAAACTGAACGCACATTCCGTAAGGAAACAACTGCTTGTGCATCTTTTAAACTCAAACAAGCAGCAGCAGAAAATATTCATTGATTTTAAATATTTTTTTATTGTTTCTTATTTTAAACTCGGAAAATAAAGCAAAACTTTTATTTTCATTGTTTGTTTTACAATAGACAGTAATGTATAAGCGTATGTGCATTCATTTGTACAAAAAGCCGACTGATGTTCGGCACTCTAGCGCTTCTCTGGCCAGCAGTGGCGTACAAACATACGTTCAAGCGTACAAAAAACTATTTTTATTTAAAAATAATACCAATAACAATAAAAATATGTACCTATAATCATAATAATTATAATGATAATAAAAATATAAATATTTTTTATAATTATAAAACGTAATGTAAATATGTATATACGGGTATGAAGCTTAAATTGTAATTTCACTAAATGTCAAAGTCATTACAATGTTTATAAGTATGAAATAATGATTTGATACCATTTAAATAATTTTGGTAATTTTTCCATGCAATCAAAAATAATGTGAAGATGTTGAACTCTCATCAATGTTTCAAACAGCTGTTTTCCATTTTATATGGTTTTTTTATACTGATAAACACCCAGCAAACAAAAAGTCCTGTATATGTACATACATTTTTTTTACATACATACAAACGAAACAAATATAAAAAACAACAAAATCAAAAATCATACAAAAAATATTCGTAATACATATTCACCTTGATAAATAAGCTTATTGGCTTTACTAATATTTTTTACATAGCAAGAAATAGCAAAAACAAAAAAAAACCGTAAACACAAAGTTCCCTTGAGGAGTAATACTCTGTATGAGTACCTCAAAGGAAAAAAATTTTGAAGTGAGCTCTAACGGCAGAAATGCTTATTTTACTGTGAGTTCTGAAACTCTTAATGAAAAAAATATAAATAATAAATCTGATGAAAATCTTTTTTTAACGGCAAAGCCAATTTTTCGTCGGCGATCAACTTCGCTTTGTCCAATGCCAACTAGTGAATCGTTAACATTACCATTGCCTAGTACTTCTTCATTTAAGTCTGCGATATCATCCGCATCGGGCTCGCCTTCATCACTAAACCAAGTTATCACTACATATAACAGTAGCTCAAAACCCAAGGTACAAGTGGGAATGGACAGATATATAACAGTGGTAAAGCGTGGGCGAAGCCCAAATTCTTCAAAAATTTCATCTGCTCCAAAGATGTCTAGGGATAACAGCGCATCATCTACCAATCGTCAAAATCGTTTTTCATTACTGCAAGACACCGACGACAAGCCCTCTACATCATCGCAAAAGCCTTTTAAGCCACCACCTATTTATTGAGCGCTTATAGAATACTTAAAAACGTGTCATGTGTTTTCGACACACAAAAAATCTTCGTGCACACATACACATACTAATTGCATTGTGCCCAGCAGCAAACACGCATTTTTGATTTTAAATTGCGAGTTATTTGAAGTCAAACGCGAAAGTTCATATATGTATAATATTTAAATTCATGAAATTCATTTTGATTGAAATGTACATACATACGAGTATGTATGTATGTATTATAACTTATAAGTAAATAATACATATATAAAGTAGATATATAAAATAGATATTTTAAAAGATTTTTTAATAATTTCGCTGAAACTATTTTAATTTACTTTCTTTTGATGGCAAGATTTAGCCTGTTGGAAAAAAGCGAATTGAAATAACACCTTTTAGAACGAAAATGCGCCTAGAGGTTTTGAAAATTATTATTATTATTTTATTTAAATGAACTCAATTATAATAATTTTAATAGCAGCTGTAATGCTCAACCGTAATATTTGTCATTGTACATTACCAGAACAGATTTTGAGCAACTTCATCGGAAAGACGAAGTATTTAGCTCTTTAATTTCCAAGAATGTGTATGCATGCAGTAGCACCTCAATAAAATCTTTACTTTCTCGTTTTATCCTTTTCTTATTAATGTTCCTACCTACTCATAATAATTTAGTTTTATTTACAAACAATATACATATGTATATTTTTTAACAAAAATACATATGTACATATGTATGTACATATACAGGACTTTTTGTTTGCTGGGTGTTTATCAGTGTAAAAAACCCATATAAAGTGGAAAACAGCTGTTCGAAACATTGATGAGAGTTCAACATCTTCACATTATTTTTGATTGCATGGAAAAAGTACCAAAATTATTTAAATGGTATCAAATCATTATTTCATACTTACAAACATTGTAATGACTTTGACATTTAGTGAAATTACAATTTGAGCTTCATACCCGTATACAACTATTTACATTACAAAGTATTATAATTATAAAATATATTTACATTTTTATTATCATTATAATTATTATGATATGATATTACGTACCTATTTTTATTTTTATTGATATTATTTTTAAATAAAAATAGTTTTTTGTACGCTTGAATGTATATTTGTACGCACATATGTATGTATATTTTGCAAATTCATACATATGTATGTACATATACATATTTGTATGTATGTATATTAACAAAAAATAAACACATACATACGATTGGCAAACTCTGCTTAGATTTTATAAAAAAAACTTTTTTAGAAAACTAAATTTATTAAATATGCCATGTACCACTCAAAAGCTTAAATTATTAAAAGAAACAAAAGTACGAAATCAGGGCTATTGTGCTACACTCTCATTCAATATACATACATCCCATCGCTGTGTACAAATGTCACGTAACGTCGTCATGAAATTCTATGTTCTGCAGGTTCAGACGTTACATTTACGTGCCATTTCAGTCAGGTAAGCGTTGTTTGCATAGCTTTTCATGCAACAGATTCGATCAGCTGTCACATTTACATTTACAGTTCTACATTTACAGTCGGGTAATTCTGCCTTTATTCATAGAATAGTTGGGCCTTTAGTCGTCGATGAGACAGCGACGAATGCACATAAGGCGGATGGTTACATATTTTTTTATATTTTTTTTCAAGAATATTTCTCCAGCAAACATACGTGTCTCATTTCAAATTTATGATGATATGCGAAAAATATTTTGTTATAAATAATGCATTTGGTAACATACAATGCCTTTTATGTTATCAAAGCTTTAAGGAAAAAAAGGAATATGTCATTAAAAGACATTATGATGCTTTTCATAGTCATATGAATAAGTTTAATGGTAAGGAAAGGGAAAACCTTTTAAATAAAAATAAAAAAATTTATTTAAAAAAAAATAAAAGAATGGATGCTATCAGTGGACGATACCAAACTAAAGTTTGAAAATAAAAAAAAATGCAATTGGAAGTATCAAATTTAATATGTTTGGATATTGTTAGACAAGGAAGACCATTTTCTGATGGCATATTTTTTAAAAATATGCTTAATAAAATTTTTCAAAAACAATTATAAAAATAAGATTTTACAATCGCTTTCCTTGTCTTTATTAATTTTTCTCTAATAACGGATTCTACTAATTATCCTTATTTAGTAATACACTTAGTTTTATAAATTAGTCTGTGCAAAATCTTATCAAAAATATTTTTAATATGTTTCCCATCTGAAAATGATCTTCCACGCCGACAAATATCAAAGGTTATTAAGTTTGGTACATCCAACCGCAAATTTTTATTTGGTGAATTTTCACCTTTGTGCTCCACCAAGCAACCATTCTTTTATTTATTTTTTTTTTCTTGAATGGAAAACATGATAAATTATTGTGCTATCTTTTTTAATTTTTTTTTATTTGACTGTTTACTTAGAAAAAGTTTTGTTTTCAATTCATATTTTACTTAACGTTTTTTTTTCAAGATAGAAAATATGTCTATTTATGTATAAATATATAATGTACCATTATCTTTCAAACGCTTGGCTTTGTGTTTGGTGGGTAGCTCGCAACCTCAACACATACACAATTTACCAATACATTGACAGCGCCCACCACTGGTTCCCTTCCAACATTTGGAAGTTTCTTTCATCGTCCATCGTCAAAGGCGTTACGTCTTACTCACTTCCAGACGTTAATTGGAAGATAGTTTGATTTTCAGAATACCATTTACATTGCAGTCGTCTTTTAATCATCCAGACGACGTTTGGAAGATAGTTCGTTGTTTACAACACCAGCCGAAAATGACATGTGCCGTTATGGATATAATAAACAAAAACAACACTATGCACGCACTTCTGGGAAAGTCGCAGTGACCGCGGAATAAAATTAAAAAAATTAAAAGAATGCAAAAAAGAAGTTTTCGACATCATCGAGATTAGTTTTTTTTGTCTTTTGCTGTGGTCGGTCAATGGTAAAGTGTGACTTTATTTTTTTATTGTTATTGTTGTAGTTTTTATATAATTGTTAATTAGATAATTATCCCGTAGTCAATAGTCAATATGAGTGAATTATCTGTAAAGGAAAAAAAATCAAAAGCAAAAGAGAGGCGAATAAAAAAGTGTCTTCTTGAAGCAAAGCAGAAGTGATTTCTTGAAGTAACGCAGAAGTGGCTTCTTAAAAATACGGAAGACGCTTCTACGATGAGAAAATGGTATAACAGACAAAGAGTTTCAACTTCTTAGCGTCACTTCTGCGATAGAAAATGTTGGCAGGGAATTTAGACCCGTGGTCGCCAACCCATACCATTACATTTTATAATTGTGTGGGTTATACTCTTAGCACGAGTCGGTGTTGCCAGTTAAATTTTCGTCTCATTTCCCTAACTTCAAATTTTAAATTTCCAAAACCAAACTTGATTTTATTATGGTCAGAAAAAACACTCAAGTTTTGTTTATGAAGAAATACATCTTCTCTTGTTGTTATTACGCCAATGTTAGGATGAGTAAAGAGATAGTTTTGTAGAAAACTTTCTTAATAATAAAATAAATAATTTAAATATATGCTTGAAAATGGCTTTGCATGTCACTTTTTCATACATGACAAGGTAACGTTGACAAAATAAATTTTCTGGTTTGCCACAATTATTTTCTGAAAATAAAAAATTTAGTAAATTCTCATCACACATATTTTCTTATTGTTGGGAAAAAATTGTTCTCTGACAACGCTGATTCATAAGAGTATGCGATACACACAAGTTGTTCTCAGTGGGGTATCACACACGGGAGTAATTTTTATGCCGGCACAATTTTTGTTCTTTTTAGAACACACGAGACTAATTCATCTGGCATAAAAATGTATACGTGCACACTGCTTTGTGTGTATTAGTGTTTTTTGTATTCTCCCTGCAGAAAGTGCGAATAGTGAAAATGTACTGAGTCGCTTTTGACTTTGTCACCAGTACTACTCTACAATTATTCCCCATACAATACTTTATGCTATAGACATTTAGCATGTGCTTGTCATTGAAAATCTACTAGTAACACTAAAACAATTGACTAGGTAGTGAATTCATAGTTCTTATGGGAACATGGAGACATACCAACCAGACATTTACTGGTACATTTCTATACCTTACGTACATACAAATTTATGTTGTTGCAAAATCCACCAGAAATACACCACATCTGTTTTCTCTATTTCTTTTATACTTACGAATAGAAGAGAAATTGTAGACAATGTAACTACTACTAGAATTTTAGTGTTGACATAGAGACACTTGGCCCCAGTCTGACTGCAGGGCTTTTAACATTTACTGTTTTTTAAGTTGTGTGTGTATTGCTTTTGTGCCGATGATGCGGAGTTGTTACTGGTTGAAAAATTATGCCAACCACAAAACCACTGTCTTCGCCTCTCTCACCTACAAACTGACATGTTATGCCAGCACAATTGTTCTCGTGAGTGATAGCTGAGTAATGCGTATGTACACATCAGTGATGGGAAAGTTGGTACGATCGTACTTTTTGATACTATTTGACATGAAAAAGTACCGTAGTACTCCCGCAACACATTTGATACTCTCACGGCCAATTGAGAAATGCAGGGGAAAAAAACGGCGTATGCATATATTTTTGCCAAAAATTAAAATTCTTTTTCGACAAATTGCACGAAACTTTACATAGTTAAGATATTTTCGAAAAGTGTAATCCTTCACTATTAAATTTAAACGAAAACCATATTTGGCTCAATGATATTTTTGTGGCACAGAAGTTTATCTATACATATTGTTACGTAAAACTATTGCTACAGGGCTAAAGAAAAGAACTATCTGGAAGTATTTAACTAAAGCACTAAAGGTACACACATATTTACGTGCAAGTACAATAGCAACAACAATAATTGTGTACATAGCTGCACCCTGCACTACCAGTAGCACACCGCATTGCCAACATAAGAGTCATTACTTTGAAATTCAGAAATAACGGCCAATCGAATTATCTAAAAACGCCTAGAAGCAGCAACTTGAATTTTCCCGATTGTGCTAGAGGACTGATCATCTGGCTACCAATAGTAAATGACAATACAGATGACAACGTGCATAAATGCCATTTGGCATTACTAAGTACAGACATGTTATTACGCCATCTATCGGGCGTACATTCTAGAACCGGTTCCTGTACTATAAAAAGAGGCAGCCTGTGTGAGAATGAGTTCAGTGCTAATCAGAAAGAAGTCTAGTTGACATCGTTAAGTCAGTGCTAATCAGAAATTAGTCGAGTCAGCATCGTTGAAAGTTAAGACCTCGTGCGGTGCATAATAACGATAAGAAGTAATTAAGTAAAGACAAGTTGTAATTTGCTTCGTTAAGAATAAAAGGAAAAACAGTAGCAAATAAAAAAATTGTGTGTTATTTATTTTTATTTTTTAGCAATCAAAAGAACTCACACGTTTAATAAAATTTAAACGTAACAATATGTAATCATAAATCATGTTGAAACAACTGTAAATCAGTTTAAAGGCAATTGTAAAAATTATGTGTTAAATTCTGTCAAGTTCTGAGGGCAAAAGTGGATTTTTACAATGAAATGTTAAATTGGTTTATTAAGTTTCCCCCTGAAAATGTTTTATCTGGTAAAACCAACAGCATTATACCACTTTTAATTACAATGTTTTCGAGCAAAAAGCAACCAATATAGATCATTGGCTATATGCACGAACTGAAACCATTAACAACAGAAAATATATGCAGCTTCTGGTCTACAGTGGCTAAAACTAAAAACGCCTCAGATGAATACATGTTTCCTGATAGATCGAGAGTAGCTTACGGAATTTTGTCCATACCTCACTCCTCTGTAAACGTTGAAGGGATTTTCTCTTACCAAAATCTCATGAAAACAATATAAAGTAACAGGCTTTATGTTCCAACAGCATCAAGTCTTATCCAGGCCAAAGATTGATTAAAGTCTAAAAACTCTTCTTGTTGTAACTTCAAAATTTTCACCTATGTACACACATACACATGTATTTAGGCCGGGTTGATCGGGATGGATGAAAAATAAATTTAAAATCGTGTAGCAAAAACGAAATCTACATAAAATTCTAGAAAATTTTGCGAGAAACATGGGTCGAAAACCAAACCCTATACCGCACATCTCGACATGAGAATTTATTTCCTCATCCTAAGCTATAACAGTAGTTTTTTTTTTTTTTTTTGTTCAATAATATATTTTACACAGTATCTATTCAAAATAAACAAAATATTCAATTATTAAAAATCAAGCCCCGATTTGCGTTAACTTTTTTTACATACAAACAAAGAATAATATTTTTAAAATTTTTTTCTTTTTGATTGATTTGTGCACTTTACATACAGTTCGCATAAAAAATGTTTCCTTATCCACTCTTCTTATTCGTAAAATTGTTCCGTAAAAATTTTTCTGCCTATTCAGAACTTTAGTGCTTTTGGCTGCATAGTGATTGAAATGAAAAAAAAAACAATTGTATGAGAGTTTTTCCGAAAGTTGCTAAAAAGTTATTGAAATTTCCAATTCAACACAATTCTGATGCGGGTTGATTCCTTATAACCTAAAAGAGTTCGTGATTGACCAACATACCACCAGAAAAGATACGATTCCGGAATGCGTGCTCAGCATCGTTGATCAACAATCTAAGGAACCGGTACTACTTCATATAGACCTGCCTCGAGTATGAACGTCAGCGTTACCGTTGAAAATTTTCAAAAAGGGGCACAAAAAGGGGATTCTCCAAAAAAAAGTGGTACAAAAGGGGATTTCTAAGAAAACAAGGGGCAACTTTAAAATCACGAAAAATTTAAGAAACAAACATATTTATTAACCGATTGTTATTAAAAACAAACAATAAAAACAAATTTCTCATGTATAAAAAGTTCAAAATATTCATTTTATGAGACTACGTTTATTCGCACATTTTATTTGCAAGTAAAAATTCTAACTTGTGGCAGAATTAGGTTTTACTGTCTGTTCTGTTACGGATCAGCTGACTCTTTTTTTAAATATTACACAAGTCGTTAGGTTTTGTATTTCGTTCTATTCTGTTACGGTTCAACCTGTGAAAATGAAAAAAATTTTTGAGTAATTCTAAGTGAAAGCATAAAAAAATTAAAATTGTGCTTGTGCTTTTAAAAATGTAATTTTATATCAGAAAAACATAAAAATGGACAATGCAAAACTCATCACTTTAATGGAAAACTGTGGCCGTTCTGCAACTATTAAAATTTAGGAATAGAACGGCACAGCACAGAATATCAACAGAAAGTAAAGAATAATGAAGCCTTTACTAACTCACATAAACAATTACTGATTACTGCGGATAAGATGCATGTATACAGAAAAAGAAATTGAAAATTAATAGTAGTACTTACATATGTATTTACTAAAGGTAAATCAATAATTGTACACAACAATCATTTCTCATATTCCGTTTTCATAGGGTGCTGATAAAGAGCGTGGCTGCACAGAAAAATATCGGTATTTCCCCAGCTAAAAAGTCTAGTTTAATTTTTCTTCTCTTTAGAAACTCACATTAATTAATAAAAATATTTCATTCAATAAGAATTGAAATTACTGAACTTAAGCCTGAATAAGAAATTATTTTTGATTAAAATTCACTACAGTGTTGCACATGCAACGATGCAATACCATTTGCACAAGATTGTGAATTGGGCTATGGTACTTCTTTGTCTCGTATGTGATCTTGCAAATTCAAATTCCTATTCAACGTTCATCAGTACGACATCGTAAAGTTTTGCCATAGTGTGCGATAGATTTGGCATTTCCGATAGAGATGCTTCTTGTTTGGTTACTGCCTTATTTAAGGACATTGGCTTTAAAGAGTAGAATAGGGAACTAATCGTTATGGATAAATATAAGCTATCTGATAAAAAAATTAAAAGCAGGGAGTACTTGCGTGGATGAAATAATAATGATTCGAAAATGGATTGGAAGAGTTTTAATTAAAAACAATTTTCATGTGAAGAGGTGCGGTATAGGGTTTGATTTTAGACCCATAATTTTCTCAAAATTTCGGGCAGATCACGTTTTTGCTATGAAATTTTTGAAAAAAATTTACCCCCTCCTAATGTATACGCTTTTTGTTCCTTTTTTGCTTCTTTGTAAATGAATTTTATATAATTGTTTGTTAATAAAATTAAAAAAAAAAGAATAATAATTTGTGGTACTCTTGGGGCCAAAAAAGTACCCGAAAATTTTATTTTTTTTTGATACCGAAATGCAAATCTCATTTCCTATCATTGAGCTGTTTAGTGAAATTTCATGCAGTCGGCAACATTTTTAGCTGAAAGCAGCCGCCAATGCACAGTGGGGACTTTTGCAAAATAAATGGTAATAAATCTGGAACTTCTAAACTACTGATTGGATTTATATGAAACTTCGAACACCCGTAGAGGAGGACTCAGGCTTTATAACAAATGTCTTGGCAGCCGTCTGGCCTAAGCTGGACAGGAGTTACAGTGGGCCTAAGTTGACAACATGGGACTCAAAAAAAATTCTGAGGCTTGTAACTTTTAGAAAACTTATCCGATTTTTATGAGATAAAGCGTTTTGATCTAAGCTTAACATTTTTAATAAATAATGTCCTTAGATGTGTTTTCGTATCTCTCATAACTAAGAAGATATTTGACTTTTAACAAAAAAAAAATTTTTTTTTTGCCTTGACTTTTTTTAGTATTTCACCTACAACTTTTTAGTTAATTGTTGGATTTTAAATTAAAAGAAAGCATTAAATTTCTGATCAAATTTTAAATAAAAATAAGTAAAAAACTTATTAATATCTGCAGTCGTAAAAACGGGAAAAGGCAAAGAATTCAAGGTTTTAAAATTTTTCTGGAAAAGGCACGTTTTTTTAAGAAAAAGTATCTTCATTATTTTCAATTTTGTGAAAAACTTTGTTTAACACATACACTTTTAAACCACATAGCGCTAAAAACAATCTATTCAGAATATGCTAAGAGCCAATTATTTTGTATTTTGGGCATGCACCCTACACTCAGCAGTGTCCGAAAATTGCCAATTTCAAAATTTTTTTTTGTGCTTATGCGCTTATAAAAAGTTGTGACGGTATATTTTGAAAGCTTTAGCTATATCATTTAATTATTAGGATAGTTGGCAACATGTTAAACTTAAATTTTTAACAGCCTTTTCATAAATGCGAGGATGCGCGCAAATTTTCTGAAAAAAGTCAAAATTTTGGAAAAATTTTGCTTTGTACCATAAAAAATATATATAAAAATAATTTTCTTTTTTTATGTTGGCATTTTTAGCTTTCATGTGAGTCCTTTTACTTTGCCTGAAAAAATTATTCCAATATAATTAACTGATCTCGAGATATTCCGATTGTAGGGTGCAATTCAAAAAATATGTAGAATGCGCTTAACTTTTTTCCCTTTATTCACACATCAGCTGTTTA
Organism: Tachina grossa; assembly: GCA_949987645.1. Taxonomy (NCBI): domain Eukaryota; kingdom Metazoa; phylum Arthropoda; class Insecta; order Diptera; family Tachinidae; genus Tachina; species Tachina grossa. The sequence goes on along the minus strand of OX465277.1, from coordinate 49,502,324 downwards.
AAACTTTTATGAATTCTGAAATTCAACCTAAATAGAAAAACAAAAATAAATTTGGAATGTTATCCAATAAGTCTATGTATATTTTTCGCAATAAAAAATATTTATGGTAATTATACCACATGTTTTTCCATGTAAGTGTAGTTAATGTTAATAACAGGTAAGCATTTAACGAATAACAACACACATGTTTAATGGATTAAAAAAAGGTTTTTGCGGATTTTATTACAGCAACATCGGGAGGTGCTACCTGATTGTGCTACTACTACTTAATAACACTTCACAGTACTAGGTAATTAGACAAAATTAGCAAAGGTTCTTATAAATTATGCTGTATTGCATAAAAACGCAGGGTTCTTTTATAAGAACAATCACTCTATATTGAACTGTTATGGAGATTAGTATTAAATATAACGCGGTATGTAAACTTCTATGGGAATACTTTCCTGTTAGTTTATTGCGCCAAGAAAAATGTTCTAAAATCATAGATATAATTGACAACTCATTTGGATTAAAACTAAATGAAGATGCTACTTAAAAAATAGAGAACTTTTTGGTAGCGTACGAAAGAAAAATGAAAGAATTAAATTATAACAAAACTAAGTTCCAAAAACAAAATGAACAATGGCTAAAAACCGAGATAGTTACACAGATTGGTATGAAACAATTGGGAAGGCCTAATAAATTATACGAGGAACTTCAACCAAGAAGCCAGAAAAGAAAGCAAGAAGACCTCATTGAAAACCACTCTTTTGGCCTTATAAAGGATGCCTTTAGAAGTGCCTTAACCAAAAACAAACTGAAGGAAGTTGGCAAAATTGTAGATGCTCTTCCAAAAGCATCTCCAAAGAGAATACAACGTATGGTGGAAAGCATACCAACGCCTAAATCTAAAACAGATTTTACTAATGAAGATGCATTAGACCTTATTCTAAACTTGGGTCTAACAAGGAATAAATATGAAATATTAAGAAAAGCTATGACTGAAAAGAAATGGGGAAATTTGCCATCTATAAAGTCATTGAAGGCAACAAAGGATATAATTTTGCCATCGGTTTCGAACGTTAGTAGCACGGGCGCCACTATTGAGTTATGCAGTCTCCTCGAAAATACTGCTTCTAGGATAATTTCAACCTTTAGCAAAGAAGACATAAGTAAATGCCACAAGTCCGAGCTAGTATTAATTTGTAAATGGGGTTGTGATGGGACTACTGGATTTTTTGAATATAGACAACAAAGCGAAGATAATATATCTTTTTCATCGATATTTATGTCTACGTTGATACCTCTTAGAATGCGTTTATATACAAATTCATCATCATCATCCACTGTACCTGCATTTGAAGACGTATGGACAAATAGGACGCCTGCATCAAAGTTATTATGTCGACCAATAAAATTTGAATATATGAAAGAAAACAGAGATGAAACTCAAAATATTGTAGTTACTATATCAGAAGAAATAAGGAACTTACCAAGCATTGCAATAAAAATTTCTGACTGCATTATAAATGTCACATTTGATTTACAATTGACTATGATAGATGGAAAAGTTGCCAATGCCCTAACGGATACCAAGTCATACTGGAAATGCAATATATGTGGAAAAAAAAGCTCTGAGTTTGAAGATAAATCTGATGAAACTATAAAAGAGGAAGCCCTTAAATTTGGAATTTCCCCACTTCATGCTCGCATTAGATTTATGGAGTATTGCTTGCATCTATCATATGATATAAAATATAGAAATATCAAAGGTAATGAAACTGTCTCCTCACGAAACAACAAAGACTTAGCAGATACACGAAGAACTGAGAAGAAAAGGATACAAGATGAATTTAGAAAGCATGGGCTTATAATTGATAAGCCAATTAACGGTTATGGTAGCTCGAATAATGGAAATACTGCTAGACGCTTTTTTGAGGATCCTGAGACTACATCCTTGATAACCGGCTTGGATAAAAAACTAATAAGGAGCTTCAAAATAATACTGGCAACTATATATAGAGTAAAAAGCAAATTAATGCAGAAAAATTTGATGCTTTTGCTAATGAAACAAAAGTATTGATAAAAAATTTATATCCATGGATATTGATGACGCCAACTGTACATAAGGTATTATCTCATGGAAAAGAAATCATTGAAACCAACATCCTACCTTTGGGAGAACTTACAGAAGAAGCTCAAGAAGCAAGGAACAAAGATGTAAAGCAATACAGATTATTTAATAGTCGAAAGTGTTCAAAATTAGCAGAAAATTATGATTTAATGCTTCACTTATTGTTATCCTCAGATCCAGTTTTACAAGCAATACGGTTGAAATGGTTACCAAAGATAACTAAAGAAATAGAGAAAGACGACAGTGAAGCAATTCAAATAAAAAACCTCTTAAGCTTCGATATTTCGGATTGTTTTCTTAAAAATAATTGAAATAAATAAATTGTAAAATTATGGTAATTAACATAGCTCAAACATGTAATTTAAAAACAAATAAATTATTTAGTGTTAAATAGTTTTTCTTAGCTATAGCCTAATATTAAATATATTATCTATTGGTAAATAATAATAAAAAACAATACACACAAATAAAACTTTTCACATTTTTTATGCAATACAGCATAATTTATAAGAACCTTTGCTAATTTTGTCTAATTACCTAGTACTGTGAAGTGTTATTAAGTAGTAGTAGCACAATCAGGTAGCACCTCCCGATGTTGCTGTAATAAAATCCGCAAAAACCTTTTTTTAATCCATTAAACATGTGTGTTGTTATTCGTTAAATGCTTACCTGTTATTAACATTAACTACACTTACATGGAAAAACATGTGGTATAATTACCATAAATATTTTTTATTGCGAAAAATATACATAGACTTATTGGATAACATTCCAAATTTATTTTTGTTTTTCTATTTAGGTTGAATTTCAGAATTCATAAAAGTTTTAAACAGCTGATGTGTGAATAAAGGGAAAAAAGTTAAGCGCATTCTACATATTTTTTGAATTGCACCCTACAATCGGAATATCTCGAGATCAGTTAATTATATTGGAATAATTTTTTCAGGCAAAGTAAAAGGACTCACATGAAAGCTAAAAATGCCAACATAAAAAAAGAAAATTATTTTTATATATATTTTTTATGGTACAAAGCAAAATTTTTCCAAAATTTTGACTTTTTTCAGAAAATTTGAGCGCATCCTCGCATTTATGAAAAGGCTGTTAAAAATTTAAGTTTAACATGTTGCCAACTATCCTAATAATTAAATGATATAGCTAAAGCTTTCAAAATATACCGTCACAACTTTTTATAAGCGCATAAGCACAAAAAAAATTTTGAAATTGGCAATTTTCGGACACTGCTGAGTGTAGGGTGCATGCCCAAAATACAAAATAATTGGCTCTTAGCATATTCTGAATAGATTGTTTTTAGCGCTATGTGGTTTAAAAGTGTATGTGTTAAACAAAGTTTTTCACAAAATTGAAAATAATGAAGATACTTTTTCTTAAAAAAACGTGCCTTTTCCAGAAAAATTTTAAAACCTTGAATTCTTTGCCTTTTCCCGTTTTTACGACTGCAGATATTAATAAGTTTTTTACTTATTTTTATTTAAAATTTGATCAGAAATTTAATGCTTTCTTTTAATTTAAAATCCAACAATTAACTAAAAAGTTGTAGGTGAAATACTAAAAAAAGTCAAGGCAAAAAAAAAATTTTTTTTTTGTTAAAAGTCAAATATCTTCTTAGTTATGAGAGATACGAAAACACATCTAAGGACAAATGTTAAGCTTAGATCAAAACGCTTTATCTCATAAAAATCGGATAAGTTTTCTAAAAGTTACAAGCCTCAGAATTTTTTTTGAGTCCCATGTTGTCAACTTAGGCCCACTGTAACTCCTGTCCAGCTTAGGCCAGACGGCTGCCAAGACATTTGTTATAAAGCCTGAGTCCTCCTCTACGGGTGTTCGAAGTTTCATATAAATCCAATCAGTAGTTTAGAAGTTCCAGATTTATTACCATTTATTTTGCAAAAGTCCCCACTGTGCAATGTCGGTGGCGCCTGAGATACCTGAAAATTCGTCGGCGACGACTTAGCCGGCTCTGAAAATCGGTCGGCTTCGTTCTCTGGTCACGACTCAAGTGCCGGCAACTCACTCGCTGTTAATATCACACAAAAGCAGTGTTGACAGTAGATTTATGGAAAAAATACCTATACATTAGGCTTGCCAGATTGAGATTAACAAAAAGCTGGACATTTGAATTAAAAAAGCGGGATTATTAGAAAAAAGCTGGAGAGTTTGAAATAAAATTTTCATGAAAGAATAGTTACTTTTTTGTCATACAAACAATTTTATAAAAAATATATGTTTACATTGTTTTTTAAATTTTTTATATAATACTCTAAATACACTATTCACATAGCCAAATATAACTAAACTTAAATTGTTTTCAGTTCATTTATCCATATGTATATATGTACAGCTACGATCAAAATAATAGTAACACGAAATAATATGGGCATCTAACGTTGAAATTTAAAAGGATTTATCTCTGAAACGAAATCGAACATTACGGAAAAATAAAAAGTGTTTTGTAGATAATTTATCTACATTTTGTTTTCGTCTATCTAGAACAGATTGTATAACCAGATTTGTGTTGTTAGAGAAACCCGTTTTTCAGTCCTTTTAATTTTGACCTCCAACATTATAATAACTTGTAGCTTAAGTTATTATTGTGTAAAATTTAAATAAAAAACAATGTACACAGATATGTATGTATAGTAGTTCTTAAGATTATTTATTTAATAAAGGCTCCGCCAGATAACTTTTTTTTTGAAAACAGGGCGCAAAACATCGAGTGTAGCTTCGGCTGTGTGGCACGTAGCGCCGTCCTTTTGAAACCAAATGTTGCCAATATCCTCCTCTTCAATTTTTGTGAACAAAAATTCGTTCAACGATCGCCATTGACTGTGACGGCCACTCCTTGCTCATTTTCGAAAAAATGGCCACATTATGCCTCTGGACCAAAATCCGCACCAAACAGTGACTCGTTTTGGGTGCGTCGGCTTTTCAATGTATGTGTGCGGGTTTTCTGTGCCCCAAATGCGACAATTTTGCTTGTTTACACACGCGCCAATATCAAAATGAGCTTCATCTGAAAAGATGATTTTTTTGGCAAAATCGGCATCCTCTGTAATTCGATCGCAGGCCCACTTTCCCAGCGTTGTTCAAGCGTATACACAACCATATTCGTTCAGAGGAAGGATAAAACTAATTATCTGTGAAATCAGACATGAGCTAAATGTTACCATTCACGAAATAAGCACTAGTTGGAAAAAAAAACGTTAGATGGCGGACCCTTTATAACTGCAACTGTACGGTTGAAAGAACAAAGTAAGAGTCAGTATCAAAAGGAATTGATAATTTGTATTAAGTGATAATAGCAAACAGTTATTATTGCTACTTAGCTTGAAAAACATTAGGGAAGTACATAGCACTCCTTAACACCCAGTTTGATCATAAAAATCTGGTTTACGCCTATTTCTCGAAGACCGCATTTGAGAATTAATATCGACTGTGGGGATTTCAACGGTAGGTTTATGTCTGCCTGTATGTCGGGCTGCTTCCAATTCGATGTTTCCTTGATTTTCATTTTCTGTTACATTTTCGCTTTCTGCCTGCTCTCGCGGATAATCTCCTGAATACTCAAGTTAATCGAAATGGTTCCATTTGGACGACATCCGTTTGCGAAGCTGATTGTAATGACGTTTTATAACTCGCGAATCTATTAATTCTATTGAATACGATAAAGATCCGTTTCTAGCAGTAATAGTCCCTTCAATCCATTTGGGACCAAAAGAGTAATTTCTGCACCACACACATTCAGAGATAATTAAAAAGTTATTCGATATGTTATCGTTCTTGATCCAATTTCACTCAGATGAATTGTATCGAAATATGTTTTCAATTGCCTGTTAAACATCATTTCGGCTGGCGAGAGATTTGTGGTACTATTTGGTGTTATGTGTTGGTTAAACACAAAACGTGATAGGTGTAATTCAACGTCAGTATTAGGTGGCATTTTGTTTAGAAAATCTTTCGTCGTCTGCACCATTCGTTCCGCTTGGCTATTTGATAACGGATGACGGTGCAACACGAATGTGGCGAATTAATACTGCATACAAATTTGTTAAATTCATATGATGTAACCGCTGTTGTATTATCCGATACTATGCAATCTGGTAATCCAAATGTTACAAAAAGTGATCGCAATGATTTTACAGCTGAGTACGTTGACGTTGACTTCACTACGAAAACTTCTAACCACTTTGAGTAAGAATCAACTGCAAGGAAAAACAACAAAAAATCTCATCTGAACGACACACTTGTCTGAACATCCCCTTAACACCCAGCTATAGACTTTGGATAGTACGCTGTCCTTGCAGGTTTCTTTGGCAATTTGATTTGCATCTATGGCAGGACTATCTACACTTTCAATCAGTAATACATCAGCGTCTTCGCAGTCTACGTTTTCATTAGGAATGGGACAACGACTGAGAAAATCAGCATTTCCCATTTTATTTCCCGGGCGGTAAATTAACTCAGAATCATAAGCGTTTAATAGAATGCATCGACGTAGCATTTGGTTTGATACAACGGTCGGAACAGTTTTCGATTCTCTAAAGATTCCCAAACGAGGACGATGGTCAGTCATTAAAGAAAATCTTCGTCCATGTAAGTACTCATAATTTTTTTACCCCCGCAACTAATGCAGTAGCTTCTCTGTCAATCTGAGCATAATTCCTTTCACTTTTTGAAAGTTTTCTAGAATAAATGGCAATAGGTTTCTATGGCCCGTCGAACATGCGATGGCTTAAAACGGCTCCTATTCTATACGGAGACGCATCGCATACTAAAACTAGGGGTAAATTTTCGTTGAAATAACGAGAACTCGACTGATGTTAACAGCAAAGGATGTGCACATATTTATAAAAGGAAGACAAATTTTTGTACGGCCGTTGTTGTCAATTAGGTGCAGCGTCACCTAGAACTGCCCCTGAGTTCAAAAGACGATAGAGGTGAAGTCCTTGTGGTGGAGCTTCGAAGTCTCACCAGAGGCTACTTCTGGTGCCACGCGTGCCGTTTGCCCAACAGCTGAGCTGCTTAGAGATAAATGCATTGCGGTTGAAAGAATCTTGTGCTGAAATAGTTGTTCGTCCTACCTCCTGGGCTTAAGGGGCGTTTTTCACATATGTCCGATCGTAATAGTCACAGGATTTGGCGGCGAGCTTACGTTCTTCTCGTGTGGGTGGCTCTTGCTGCTCTGAAGTTTTGAGTGTATGTAGCGGTCGTCAGGATCCTTTTCTAAAATGCCGAGTTCGTCCTACCCCACGGGGCTTAAGAGATGATTTTGGTATGTGTGGAGTAGGCACTGAATTTTTGGTGACACAGGCATGCGTTCCTCTCGGATAAGTGGTTAGTTGTGCCGGCAATGGTTGAGGAATTCTCTTGGGGACCTCGCTAAAGGTTTATACACAACACTTTAGCGTGGAAGCCGGAGAATATTCGTGGTGCCTGTGGTAGCTACCAAAATCGCTGGGAGAATAGTCTTGGCTTCCCAGTGTTAAATCAATACTAGTGGTTGGTCTGATGCTGTCAGCCAGACACTATTCTAGGTGCTGTTGCCATTCAACATAGCTGCTATGGGCACGGACATAGCAGCATAGTTTAGATAGCTCAAATTACCTCAGCAAGGTAATTGAAGATCGTACAGGGATAACTATATCAAAGATTGCAACCTATGTACCTCGAGGATTGGGCCATAGGTTCATTCTAAAAGGGTGCATGGGGGCGTTGGTCTGGCATCTATCCTACACCCGGTGCTTTGGCACACGTGAGATAAGGCCGTAAAGGCAGGTACTCACGAAAAGCTATTGCACATCTGATGTCAACAGCTTTTTAAGGGTTTCAAAAGCGAGCTGTTGCTGCTTACCCCATACAAAACGAAAATTTTTATCGAGCAGACGATGCAGCGGCTCGGATATTGTAGCTTTATTTGGCAAAAATGCATGGTAAAAATTTAGTAGTCCAAGAAACGATTGCAATTGCTTTTTATCAGACGGTGGCTGTTGATGATGTATGTCTTTAAGTTTGGACGGAGTCGGCCGTATACCCAATGAATCTAGCTTAAACCCCAAAAACTCCAGGCTGCTAACTCCAAAATTGCATTTATTCTTTTTTAGTTTCAGCCCAGCTGAATCCAAATGCTCAAAAACGTCTTCTAATCTTTTAGAGAGTTCTTCTTCATCTTTACCCATAATCATAATGTCGTCAAAATATGGTAAGACTCCTGTTATCCCACGAATCAAATTTTCAATAAGACTGGAAAATACCTGGTGCAGATAAAATACCAAACTGTAGCCTTTTAACTTTGAATGTCCCTTTATTCGTAAAGATAGTTTGTAGCATTGATGTAGCTTCATCAACTGGTAACTGCTGATAAGCCTGAGCCAAATCTATTTTGTCAAAAATATGTCCCCCTCTATGGAAGACAATATCGTGTTGATGGCCGGAATTTGTAAGCAATGAGTCTTTATAGCTTTATTGACCGTAGATTTGTAGTCACCGCATATTCTTATTGATCCGTCTGTCTTTACTACTGGCACAATAGGCGTTGCCCAATCCGAATATTCAACGGGCTCTAAAACTCCCTTTGAGCAGAGACGTGATAATTCTTCTTCAACGAGATTTCTAGTAGCCAAGGGAATTCGACGTGGCGAATGTCTAATAGGGGAAATGGTATTGTCTGTTGGCAAGGAAATGGGCGGACCTTTATAACACCCGAGGCTGCCATTAAATAAATTCTGATATTTCCTTGGAACTTCGTTAATTGTTTTAGAGTTTTTATTATTAAGAGTATTTTAGAGTATTTTATTATTCACTCCTTCAATTCTAATACCAAGAGACGCGAACAAATTCCAGCCAAGAATATTCGATTGATTTCCTTCTACAATTACTAGTGGTAAACCATCAATCTGCTTGTTATAAATTATGCGAACATCTGCAACACCTACAATAGGAATATTGTTCCTTTGGAAGTCCATAAGTTGAATGTTACCATTGTCTGGCCAAATGGTATGAAAAGTTTTCGACGACATAATAGTATAATTGGAACCAGAATCGATCTCGAACAAACAAGCGCGATTATTTAAAAATATAGTTGCTACTTTTTTCGTATTACTACTTGGTAATATTTGATTTATACAATGCAAATTATTTTTTTCAGCTCGATTTGTCTTACTACTTTGCTTGTTGTTGCTCGTGGTTATTTGTGTTAAGTTTGATCTGCAGACACGTTGAAGGTGACCCTTTCTTTTACAATATGAACAAATTTTATCACGATGTGGGCATTGTATACGCTGGTGTAAGCCCCCGCAGCCATTGCAACTTTGCTGATTTGCATGGCTATTTTGACCCATTTTTTATTTACTTTATCTGGGTTATGACGAGTTAAGCGTGAACTTGTTCTGGGTGGGGAATTTCCAATACATTTCTCAGAGCTGATTCAACTGTGTTGGCTCTGTCAATAACTTTCTGCAGCTGAAGATCGCTTTCAGATAACAAACTTCTTTGTAACGACTCATCACGAAGGCCGCATACCAAGCGATCGCGTAACATCCGATCGAGAGATTGACCGAAAGCTGCCAAGTAGTCCGCAAAACTCTCATCGGGTTGTTGGTCACTGTTAACCGCAGATGCGCTCCTGCATTATTTTAAATTGATTATTTATGCAGTCATATGTACATACATATCTACATACAGGGTGGCTGATGAATTTTGCTACATTAAGAAAGTGGAATAACTATTTTTGCAATGCATGAAATTTATTCAATCTTATTTCATTTGAAAGCTTATTGAATTCTATTAAAAAAAGTTTAATTAGTCTTAAAGATAATTTTATTTAAATGCCCGTCCTTCTCTTTGATGCAGGTGCGCACCTTAGCAAAAAGTTATTTATTAGTGCCCGGCTGGAATTGCAGCTATTGTCGCTCTAATTGATTGTTTTAGTTCATCCACATTTGTCGGTTTTGATTCGTGAAGAAACTGCAGCAGTTACGGCAGCAATAATTTTGTATGTTCAAAGGGAAGGATTTCAATTATGAGGCCTTCTAACGACTACCCCATTCTCTGCAAAATTATTTATTAGTCTCTTCGCGCAATAGCGGCGGACAATCCAGATTGTTTTTTAAGTGTCCTAATTTTCTAGATTACTTCGATAAAAAAAAGTTATTCAGTTTTTTTTTCTCTCTTATTTGTTGTTGTATGAAAGCCATAATACTTAAAGGAAGAGATTTGAATAAATTGAATTAGGTTGGTTGAAGGGATTTTGTTTAGGTTTTTTTAATTTCATGTATTATTTAATTATGCTTGCATATGTATGTAAGTTTGTGTGTGGCTGTGTTTTAATGAATTTTTTATGACGTTTAGATACATTTTCTTTGAATCTTAAATTATTTACATTTTGATTCTAGAATACGGACGAGTGTGTCGTCCGTTTGGTATATCTAGTTTATTTAAAAAAAGCGTGATATGAAAAAATTGACTAACCGGTATCTTAAAAATATTTTAAAATAATTTGATTTTCTAGTTCGACCATCGTAGCATATTCATTAATTATATAATCTGTTATCCAATAGATGATACTATAAACTAGATAAATTGTCTACAAAACGATTTATTTTTTAGTAATGTTCGATTTAGTTTTAAAGATAAGCCTTTTTGAATTTTAACGTTAGGTTTCCATATTATTTTGTGCTGATATGATTTTGATCGCAGCTGTACGTATTAAAATTAAATAACGAAAAATAATCATACTAAAAAGACACAAACAAAACAAAACAAAAAATGATTTGATTTTTCTGTACGTTGTTGTAAAAAATTAATAAAAATGTGTACATTCATAAGACGTAGCTGTTGTACAACCGTTGAGTGTTTGTCTTAGAAACTCATAGTTCCGCTCCTCTGAACAGTTGAGTATCCATCATAACATTTTTTCGCTACCTATAGTCAACATGTTGTGCTCAGCCTCAATTGCTGATCGAATATGTGCAAGGTGCAAGGACTAATTAACAATTACAGTCAAGTTGAAGTTACTGCATTAACTGAAAGCCCTGATTTCCTCATTCTGTCTGAAACACATGCAACAAAAGATATAAATGATTTTGAAGTGATGTTACACGACTACGGCCATATTATGTCACTATCAACATCCACAAGAACTGGTGGTGTCATGGTATACTTAAAAAAGCATTGTAATATAACCAAAATATTTGAAAAGGTTGATGACACAAAATAATGGATATTAGTTTGTAGAGCCACATATGAAAACTATACTTTTATAATTGGTGCAATATATAGATCGCCTAGTCATAGTGAGTATGAAATTTGTAACATATTTGAAGAAATAGTGGAAGAAATCTGTGATAATAGCATTAATAACTGTGATATTTTAATTACCGGAGACTTAAATATAGACTGGTTAAAAAACTCCACATATAAAAATAGAATTAATTGTATATTAAATGATAAATAGTAAATAAATGCACCCGTGTAACAAAAACCTCTAGTACAATAATTGACTACGTAATAACAAATAATTATAATATATCAGTAAATAATAGTGTGACGAGTAAAATTGCCGATCACGAAACGTTAAATACATATATCAATTCCAAATATAAATAATAAAGATAAAAAAGAAAGAAAGATTATAGAGATATTTAAATACAATTGGTGTATTCACAAGGGTGTCCTAAGTGTCATAAAGTCCTAAGATTTTAAACCAGTTTAAAATTATTTTTATTTTCTTTCATATAAAAGGAGTACTATATTAATACAATTCTTCACTCTATGTATTTGTTACTGTCATAACTAATTACTTTTTTTTTAGTTCTCTTTTTCGACAAAATATCCATTTACGTTTAAATTTTTCTTTAGCAAACTTCTACTCAAATCATTTGGGGTATTCAAGCGATAGTGTTAAAGTCATAACGTCATAATTTTCTAAACTTTTAAACTAGTTTAAAATACGACTGCTGTGAGCAACTCCTCATATTTTATTGTGTTAGTTGAAACATAAACAATATGATACAAAACAAATGAGAAAAAATATTACAAAAATTAAATAATATTTGGTACGAATATGCAAAATTATGAGAAAATTATTTAACGGCTTCTATCTGTTTCCGAAAATTATTTGCGAATTTTTGCAATATGTATAACAAAATTTTTTTAAATTTTGAAGGCTTTGGAATTTATTTCCAAATTTTATTAAGTTTTGCGATCATGTAATTTTGGTAAAACTTATTGCTCTTGTGTGTAATTTTAACAAATTAGGATTGAATCAAGTCACATCATTGTCTTTTTGAAGTATTTTTGTTGTTGCAGTTTTTGTTTTTTTTACACATTTGGCAACTTTTATTTTATATCACACTTTGCTATCATTTTGGTATTAGCAAGTTTTTGCAAATTTTCATTTTCGCGAATTTTTTCGATTTTTTGGAATTTCTTATATCTTTAGGTGTTTACATATGTGTTATTTTAGGGCTTGCCTTTTTTACTATTTTACCGATTTTTAATACATCTATTTGTGCGAATTTTCATAATTTTGTAAATTTTCTGCGACTTTTGGAATTTCTTGCGGATTTTTTAAAGTTTTTTGCATTGCTTACAATTTAAGCATTTTTTAAAATAAATTTTAGGTTTTTTTTCCAATTAAAAAATTATTCGCGAATTTTCGCAAATTTTTTGCACGTGAGATAATTTTTGATTCATAAAATCTACTGAGTTTGCTCGTTTACAGTTTTTGAGGCTTTGGAAATTTTTTGAAGATATTCGCATTTTTGCAAGTTTTCGCGATTTATATGCTGTAAGTCTATACTCAAGTTATTACTTTTTTTTGCGATCTATATAATCAGCTTTTTGAGATTGTTTCCATTATTTTATCCATTGCGAATTTTTATATTGTTTGCAATATTAAGAATGAAAAAATATCAAATAAAACTACTCTTGATAATTGGAATGTAGCAGGTAATACAATACTGAAAATAACAAAAATTAAAAATTTTAAAAACCCCCAACTTTTTTCAGAAAAGATGTTATATCTTTTAAGCGGCTGGACCGATTTTCTTCACCCATAGCTAAGAACCATCTCGATCAAGTCATCTTTCAAACAGAAAAAACTAAATGAAAATCAGTCCAGCCGTTTAGCCTGTACGTGGACACAGACAGACACACAGATACACAGACACACACTACAAACTTATAACACCCCTTTTTTTAGTCGGGGGTTAATAATAAATAAGTCAATAGAGACGGGGGTTTTTCCTGATAATTGGAAAGAAACAATGGTAACACCAATTGAAAAAGTACCAAATCCAAAAAAATGTCAGGAAAATAGGTCAATTAATACATTGAAAACATATGAGAAAATATTGGAAAAAGTTGTGAAAGAACAGCTGGAAAATTATATTGAGACACATAATATACTTTCGAAGTATCAATCAGCATTTCGTGAAAAATACTCCTGTGAGAAGGCAGTAAACTATGTCATAAGCAAATGGAAGGGCATAGGAAATAATAAAAAAATGGCAATATTTCTCGATTTCAAGAGAGCGTTTGAAACAATAGACCGACAAATAATGCTCAGAAAGATATATATATATATATATATACATATGGAATAAGGGGAAAAGAATTAGAAAACAAAAAAAAGGTTAATGGTTCGATATCAGATGAAAAAGCAAATAATTTTTGTGTACCACAAGGTTCAATATTAGGGGCCCTGATGTTTATAATATATATCAATTACATGTCAAATATTCTGGAAAGATGCGAGATGGCTATGTATGCGGATGATACTCTGATATTAACTTCTGCTGAAAATGATGAAGAATGTCGGACATATATGACTAATGACACGAATAACGTAAGCAAATGGTTAAAAATTAATAAATTAATTAATAATAATAAAAAGTAGAACACATAAAATATCTCGGATTTATAATAGACAAAAAATTAAAATTTAATGAACATATAGACTATACATGCAAAAACATTAGTAAAAAAGTCGGTTTCCTTAAAATAATGACAAATAAAATATCAAAAGCTACAGCAATACTGTATGAAAACCTTTAAAACCATATAAATCTTTTTAAAATCGGTGCAGTGGTACCAGCGTAAAAGGGATTACAAAAAACATGTTTACCTATTAATTATATATTAGTGTTCGCCCAGTGGTTGAAATTCAACCATTATTGCAATAATACAAACCGCTCAGATAAAATGTCATATATTTCTTCATTTCTAATAAAATGTATTACCGTACTTACTCCGGTCTTTAATAGTTGTAGCTATTAATGTGAGCTTTCCAAATAAATAATAGAAACGGTTTTGATGTTAATTTTTTCTCCGGTTTATGTTTTTCAACTTTTTTTCTCCAAAATGGATTCCACTTCATTTAACTTTTTGTTGTTTTTATTCTGTCAGCTGTTCAGAGATGCCACTTGCTTATTACTCATACCAAATTGCATTCAAAATTTTCAAGATTTTACTCATCGCCCACTTAAAGCTGATTCAACTTAAAACCGGTTCTAATTTTGACTATAGTTGAAAGAAAGCTAACAACATATGTTAGAATTTAAGTTGTCTCTAAAAGAAATGTTTGTCTATGGTTATGGCCCATTATTTTTAAGCATCTAAAGAAAAATAAAACAGTACCGTAATGTATTTAACTTACTCGTTATTTAAATATCCAAATTTTATTAGTTTCAGCAATAATCGTTTAAGTTCATACAAAAATGGAAATAAGAATAGATTGAACAAATAAAATAAGTATTTCCTTCTGAGCTGATGGAAAAGTTTTAGTACTTTTTTGATACTATTTGACATGAAAAAGTACCGTAGTACTCCCGCAATACATTTGATACTCTCTCTCTGTGGTACAGAAGTTGATCTATGTTTTAGATCAGTTCAAAGAATATTGTAAAAAGTTTATATTCCCCCTTATTGTGAATGGCGTCGTCGACGTCACATCAAGACGACAGTAAATTTGGTCACTTGTATACTCTTTATTGGCAAAAAATTGGATCTCATTTAGAATCTCTAACTAATCTCTAAGGGTTTGTAAATTAATAGAACATGTTAGTAGTAGTAAATTATTGTCGACAAAGAGTAGACAAGTGACAGTTTTTAGTGTCGTCTTAATGTGACGGACGACGCCAATCACAATAAGGGGAATTAAATTCTGTCAAGTTCTAAGGGCAAAAGTGGACTTTGACAATGAAATGTTAACTTAGCTTAGTAAGTTTCCCCTGAAAATGATTTATCTGGTAAAACCAATAGCATTATATCGCTTTGAGTAAAAATGTTTCCCAGCGAAAAGCAAAAGTTTGAAAATATTAACAATCAATATAGAGCATTGGCTGATTTGGAAGAATTAAAACTATTAACAACAGAAAATATCGGGCTTGTTCTAAAAATCACGGTGATTTAAATCACGGTGGTGTTAAAAACAAACTACTAATACCTGAATTGTTCGTGGGTATTTATTGTATTTTAAGTTATAGTCATGTATAAACCATAAATCGTGAAATTTACAAAAGCAATAATTTGGCGTTTATTAATTTTTTGAAATCACTGGATTTGACATATCATGATTTGCAGAACAGGCCTGTATATGCAGTTTTTGGCCTACCGATGCTAAAACTAAAAACGCATTAGATGAATACATGTTTCCAGGTAAATCGACAGTAGCTTACCGAATTTTGTCTATATCTCACTCCTCTGTAAATGTCGAATGGATTTTCTCTTACAAAATGTCATGAAAACAAAACAAAGGAACATACTTTATGTTCCAACAGTATCAAGTCTTACAAGGCCTAAGATTTATTGAAATCTTAAAACACTTAAAACACAGTACTTGTACCTATGAACGAGTACATACATACATATGTGTGTATGCATATTAGGGTGATTCTAAAAAAATCAATTCAATTTTCTACAAAAGCGTACCAAGAAGTTTATTGTAGGACATTCCGTTCTTTACTTATGACAATCAGAATAAATAAAATCAATTGATACCATGCAAATCGTATGGGAATATTATGAGCTGATATTTTAACGGCCTATTTTTTACCTAACAAAAGTTTGAAACCTGGTTCTGAGAAAAACAAACGATTTTTTTTAGAATCATCCTATCCATATGCTTTGTGTTTCATTTTTATTTCTTTTACCTTACATTATGCATTTTTTTCATGAAATTAGTTGCATGAAAATATTTTATTTGTCAATAGGAGGCCTGGAGGAGCAACTCATATCAAAAAAGTTGCCAACAATGCATCAGAGATTCATTCTACGTCCTTTTTTATACAAAATTATCTTCTATAGCGTTGTAATGACCAAATAGAAAAATTTTCGAGCAATAAAATTCATGAAATTTTATGAAAAAATGCTTAATGTAAATTAGGTATTTGTAAATTAATTTTATATAATTTTTTGTTAAAAAAAGTACTCAAAAAAATTGTTTTTGATACCGAAATGCAAATCTCATTTCCCATCACTGCTTCTGAGTGTTTACGGAGTTGCCAAGCCAAATTTAATTTAGTTAATTTTGAGTTTTTTGTTGTAATTTTTTAGCAAATTAAGAGAGAAAGACAGATCATGGCTTTATGATTGGCTAATATTCTTAACTGTTTTTAACTATCTTAGACACAAAAATGTAGAAGAAAAAATACATTCTGCACTGCTCCTATTGACAATCTATCAAGCAAAAAAAAAAAAAAATCAAGCGAATACGTTGAGTTTAAGTCAGTTAAAATGGTTCTTAACTTTTTTCACTTGCCTATTTATATATAGATATTAGCACCCTAAATATTGGGATGTATGTAGAGTTTATTCCTTAATGGTATATACATATTAATGTATGGACAAGATGGATATCTACCTGTATATAAAATATGAAGCAAAATGTCAACAAAACTAAAAAACACTTTTTGCAACATCCATTGCACACCACAAGGCCAATTAAATTCGCCTCTGCTTTTACCTAGTAAAATAATTTTTCTTAAATTTTATGTTTCAGTAAATGTAGACATGCTCAAAAAAAGCTTACACTAAAAAAATACTTACGAAAATCAACAAAACACGCAAAATGTACAAATCGAAAAGTATTCGACTCAGCCGGTTTTTAAATTGTAAAAAAACCGGACTATTCGACATTCGAAAAATCAACATTTTGAAAAAACCGACAACTGTATTGTGGAAAGACCGGGTTTTAAAACCGGTAGGAAAACCGAATCGATCACCCTAGTAAATATCCTCTTGTTGATGAAGTGCGATATGTTTATTAAAGCTTTGGTAAAAAATAAGTAAAAAACTAAAAAAAAATAATACATAGATATATACTTTTAATTAAAATCATTTAAAACAAAATAAAGTTTTTTAAAAACTAATATAATCAGTTATTTTCAAATAAAATTTTAAAGGATAAATTCAAGTCATCTTTCCACATTGAATGATATCCTGTGCCAGGTGATTCCAATTTAACTGCTCCTTTTTTACGAGGTTTGGCTTGTCAAACACTGTTGCCAGAACTTCTAGGGGTGAAATCGTCAAAAACTACAGATTTCTGTGCAAAAAATCGTCGTCATTTTAGAAAATCATCAAAAAAAAAAAAACGTCAAATCAAAAATATTCATTTTTTTTTTGTATTTTAACCCCCATATTCATAAAATTTGAATCGAATTTGAAATGTATTTTATTTAAAATTTTCTATATAAAATTTTCCTAACTTAACATTTGAACACAAGAAATTCATAACATAAAAAAAACCAACTCTAAAAATGCAATACTAAAAAATGTTGCCATATATATTAAATTTAAAAAAATCGTCATTTCTGGACTTAAAATCGTCACTAGTGGATTTTGAGAGGTGAAAATCGTCAAAATGCAGAGAAATCTTCAATTCTGGCAACAGTGTTGTCAAATTTCATTGCAATAAATTTTTTAGGAAGTTTGATTTGTCAATTTTAATTTCAATAAAGTACTAGGCAGATTTTGTTGTTGCAGGCTTTATAAAAAAACTCTGGAAATATATTTTTAAGCGATTTCAACGAAAAGAACATTTTTGAACCGATTTGAAAAAGAAAATATAACTAAAAAAAACGTTATGTTTGCATTTATTTCATAAATGATGCGACATAACCAAAAAATCCCTACATTTTGAAGAATATAAAAAATCTGTCAGATTTTCCCTACGCTTCTATTTTAGTATCAAAAATACCTACATTTAAGGGTTCCCCTACTTCTGGGAACACTGCACAAAAGTATTAATACAAAACATCCCTACAAGAATACTACTAGTCAATTGACTAGTAGCGATAGCCGACACTTCGGTCACAGTCCACAGTTAGTTTATTAGGGGCTTGGTGAAAAAAATTACCAAAACATTTGTGTACGTGTGGTTTTTTATCTCTCTCTAGCTTATTAACTTCACTTAATAAAAATACATACATCTGAACTGCTTACTCTGCTTCTTTTTTTGCCAGTCACTGATTACATAAGCACTGGTAAACTATGAGTAGTCAATGTTTACCTAGAGACTGGTCGACTGTTACTAGTCAATGTATACGTAGAAACTGATAAAATGTAACTTTTAAATAAATAAACATAAGTTTTATGCTATTTTAATTGTTTTTTATTATAAGAAAATAAAGAAATAAGTAATATTCATATATATACAATTTAATATAAAAAATAACGTAGGTGGTACCACTCAAGTCTTCTGCACGCTTTTCTCCAGCTCCAGCACGCCTTGCTTAAATATCTAAAATTTTAAAAAGAAATACATTAATGTATAAATTAAATTAAACTTTTTAATATTTTTTATGCAATATTTTTGTTAACTTCACTTAACTTTCTTAGCACTTGTATAAATTTTGTTTCACAGACCGAACGAATTGTATATTTTACAATAAAATACGATGTCTTAAAAGTATTGGCATATGTACATTAGATGTTTCACTCTAACATACATGTTAGAGAGGAGCAACTATAATTGATAAATGTGTTGGTCATCTCTACCAGTCAAATGACCAATCAATTGACTGGCAGTCTTAAATTCAATGGAAAATTATTGCAAATGTATTAGTGAAAAAATGTCGTTTGTGTTAGTTTCAGTCATTAATTTCTTCATTCATTTCAGACGCACAGAATATTAAGCCTGGATCACACGATCGGCACAATGTACCAATTTTCGTCGGCTCACTGCAACAAATTCATAAGTAATAAGCCAAAACCACATTATTACTTTATTAATTCTTGAATAAATCTATATGGCTTTATTACCAACGCAGTGTGGTACAGTTATACGGTCTAATTCATAAAAAATATTTTAGGTTTATTACAGGTTTATTTGACAAATTTCCCATGGAAGTATGTCAAATAAGCGCTTAAAAAACCTGAAATGTTTTTTATGTATGAGGCAGATATAATTATATTTCAATTCCATAGTTAACCGTAGATCGATCCTTAAAAAAAATTTGGAATTCAATCCTTTGTGACATTTTTGTCCCATATGTAAATTTTAAATTCATTGTTTAATTATAACACAAAAAATCATAAAAATTATGTTTTATTCTTAAATTTAATGAGTAACAAAGAAATATTTCATAAATGTAGAAAAAAGAAAAAAAATTGATATGTATGAATATACTAAAAAACTTAAAATTAAATAATTGCTCTTAGTTTGAAGTTCATTTATTGTGCAAATGTTATCAGCACGTGTATCTTCATACATATAGCTTTATCACAAATGCAACAAAAAAGAGTGGTCTTTTTGTCTTTATTTGCGCCAGAATGATAGCAATCGTAGCAGCGGCCTCGTTTGGGAGGTCCTGTTTGCGGTTTCCTGGTTTTAATTGTTGACGGCCCAGGAATATCATCTCCAACTATATCGTCATTGTGTCCTGTAATGGATTGAAGAAGTGATAATGACGCAATATTTCGGGGTGCATGAGTTCGCTTGCTCATGTATTCATGGGCTAACGAAATGCCTAATTCATGTAAAAAGCATTTTCGTTTGATGTGCTTTTGCTTCGGTTTCCAGTCTGGAAAAACTTCGCTAAATACTATATAAGCATTCAATGCAGATATATCTATAATGTTTGATAAGACTGCCACAGGCCACCAATTTCTTTGGCGCTTAGAGCTGTAACAACTGAGCATTTTATGTACGGTGTCTACGCCGTCTTTTGTGGAGTTGTAGAAAGAAATTATTTCCGCTAACTTTTTTTTATCACTACCAATAACAGGTTGGGTATGCATGGTACTCATTACAATACTGCATTTATTTTTATGACTAACGTAAGACACAAGTGTTGTATCTTCTGTAAAAGCGAATGTGGATTGATAGAGGGGTAAATTTTTGCACAGTAACAGTTTAGGTGGAATACTTCGCTTATTTTTACGTAGAGTTCCTACCATCGTAATATTTTTCTCTAGTAGCTTTTGTCCCAAACTATGAGAAGAGAAAAAATTGTCCATTATGAAATTATGACCTTTTAAACCTTCTGTCAAGTCAAGAACATCCCGCTCTACTTGATTTTTTTCTGGGAGTCCACTAACTCCTTTTCCCAAATACGGTTGAATTCGCCATTCATAACATGTTTCAGATGAAACAATTAGCCAAAATTTGATCCTATACCTCTCTGGCTTAGAAGGCATATATTGCCGAAACTTACATGTCCCATGAAATCCAAGCAATTGCTCGTCTACCGTGACGCAAGAATGTGGATTATAGTACATTGGAAGAAGTTCAGACCAACGCTCCCATAGATCTCTTTTTGATGCAAATTTGTCATTTTGTTGCTGGCGCTGACTTAAAACTTCATCGAAACGAAGAGTTTTGTGCACACTCAAAAAGGTCTTCTTCGACATAATATCACGAAATATTGGACGTCCATAGTCGGCATTGAATAAGTCTTCCAGATTTTCATTTTTTGACCTAACATAAATATAAAATAACCTAAGAAAGACAGTCTATAATAAAGTAAAAGAAAATCATACTTATAAACACCAGCTAAAATTAACACTCCAAAGCATGCATGCAACAGATCCTTATCAAGTTGAACATAGTTATTTCCATCTAAATGCTTTCTATACTTATTGGTCTTTTCGATTATAATTTTTTCAACCTGTGATGGAAAATATGGTAAAAACGCATCTTTTATCTCCTTCACTCGACTCATCACACATCTAGTGACACCTGTATAAATATGCTTGTAAATAGATGACATCGGGAAATAATATATTCATTTACCTTACCGGGACGTAAATCAATAACATTAGATGCTCGTAAACGACCATTTGAAAAAGGCGTTTAACTCCAAGTAGCATTATCTTTGGACACATAAATTGTATCCACAGTTTCTTCACTTGGAATACTTTCAATTTCACTCCCACTAGAGCTGCAAAACTATCGATGGTACTATCGATAGTATCGATAGTTTTATTTTAAATGGACTATCGATGTTTTTTTTTCGATAGGGATACTATCGGCAAAAATACGCTACTAAAAAAGTAAAAAACAAAGTCAATAAAACCGGTATGACGGCGACTATGGAATAAAAGATGCAACTTTAAAATTTCGCCGCCTGTAAACCTTTATAATAACGGTTACCTTTACATATATAAATGTAAAAATATATTAGTTAGTTTTTATTTGTTTCAAGTTTTTAACTACTAGAAGCAAATTGCATAAAAAAATACAATTATTATGTACCAACGGCTTTGACACATGAATATGTTTGGCGGCGGCTACACTTGACGACTACTTGACTGTCTTTTCACTTTTAAATAAACGGAGACGCTAAATAGTGTGCTTCTCCTTATGTTAAATCAATACTTTTTAGCTAACTGCAATAGTTTATGTCATGATGAAATTTTTTTTTTACTTTTTATCCTTTTTTATTAATTTATTTTTTATTGATCTATATGTTTTGTTTGCCTTTTCGTATATTTT
Organism: Tachina grossa; assembly: GCA_949987645.1. Lineage (NCBI taxonomy): Eukaryota > Metazoa > Arthropoda > Insecta > Diptera > Tachinidae > Tachina > Tachina grossa. The sequence continues at coordinate 49,480,254 of OX465277.1, read as the reverse complement.
TTTTATAGAACTATGAATGTATATATGTTTTCTTTGTTTTTTTCTCCTAAATTTTGATACATACATATATGTATATGCATGTAAATATGTGTACTAAAAACATTGAAAATAAGTTTTAAAAAAATCAACTTTATTTTTACTTGAAGGAATGATTAAAAAATTTAAGATTTTATATTCGAAAAATACTTAATTGACAAGTTTCTAAAGGTGAAAGTACATAATACACATTAATGCACGTGCGAGCTTTAGCAATACAACAAGTTAAGGTGCAATCAGACGTGACATAACCATAGCCATAGAAAACAGCCGTTCGACCAAACTTATGGGCAACACTGCATTTGATTATAGGTGAGTCGCCATAACGCCATAGCCATTACCATGGAAACCAATTGCATTTTGGTTTGGTTATGGCTGTGGCATTATGGCCATGTCACGTCTAATTGCACCTTAACACACGAAACTCTTTGACGTGTTTACTGCAGAAAGTTGGTTAACTTTCAACTTCTTAACACATTGTATTGTTTTGACAACTAATCAGCCGACAATAAATAAGAAAAAATTTTAAAAAATTAGAATCGTGGAGTAAGAATTTATTGAAAAGTTTGAAAAACATACAGTATTGGTTAAAAAAGGATTTGGAAATGTATCAAGTTCATTTTTCAATGTATATATAAGTAAAAAAGCTGACAGAAAATGGGTTTATAACGCGTGTTATGTAACTTGCCATTTTTCATGCGGTAAAGCTTTCAAACGCACGATACTTGTAGACGGACTGACGCGTGATATGTACTTCTACCTTAGGAATCAAAAACTATCGATAGTGTCGATGGCATCACAAAATACTATCGAAACTATCGAATGGAGCCACTATCGATAGTTTAGCAGCTCTAACTCTCACTTTGTAGCGAAGACTCTTCTTCGTCTGGTTCAAAATCACTGCCTACTAATTCCTCATTATCACTTTCCTCTAGAATACTTTCTATTTCTTCTCCAGTCAAATATCTAGGTACCATACTCATGTTGTTGCTTTACGCATAAAATGCAAATGCAGCTGATAAGTTTTTTTATTATTTTTTACACTTTACAACTATTTTACAAGAACAAAATGCTTGTAAAATGAAACAAAGCAAAGAAATTTATAACGGTTGTAGCAATTTTGTATGGGACTTTTTTGTACCATAGGATGGAATTATGAATTTTTGACATTAAAACAAAACTTTGCAACAAATTTTTCTAAAAAATGCAAAAAGTAATCTGTACTGGTGTAGTAACAAATTCATAAAATATTAAAGTCTAATTTTCATTACCAAAAAAAAAAAGACGAGGAGTAAATTAAATTTCAAATGGGACATTTTTGACCCAAGGATCGATCTACGGTTAAGAATTAAGGTAAATTTATCGTGTTACTTATGAATTTATTTCAGTGAATCCACGAAAATTGGTACATTTTGCCAATCGTGTGATCCAAGCTGTAGTTATACCATCTTCACACCGACAGCAATTATCCAGGTTCGCTCTCTCATTCACGGTTCGCGGTCGAATCTTGATTTAATCAACATGGTTCGCCATACAAATTTTTGAGAGCGAACCATCTTGGTTCATTTTGAACATAACATAACATAACACAACACATTATGCTAATTTATCTGAACTAGCTATCAAAACAAAATGAGTGTACACAAACACATACACATGAGCAACCAAAAAAATGGATGCGTGTATGAATCAGGGATGGCAAATATTTTACAATTGTACCTTTTTTGGTACTATTCAAACTCGGAAAGTACAATAGTACACCAATGACAAATTAAGTACATTTAAGGAATCTCCCCAGTTTCACTCCGCATTTATTTTGAAGACATTGTATATGTCAATATTCACTTTTGAACACTAAAACTCATATTCTTCTCACTTGAAAACAGTCCTGTGAAAGCAGCGAGAAAATAAAAAAATGTGAACTCGTCCTTTTCCAAATCATTTTTCTTCTAAATTCGGATGCTAGATCAAATGCTATTAGCTTCTGTATTTATTTTTCAAATTAACATGTGTAACCATATGCTTAAACATCCCAACTTACAAGGAAATTTGTCAAAACGATTCGGTAGTCAGAACGAAGTCGATTATTTCAATAAAAACAAATAAAAATATGTAATTTGCACTAAAAAAATCTTTTAGTACAATTAAGGTCAAAAAAGTATAATTTTTGAGAGATGTTGGTACAATTTTCAAATTTTCAATGCCTGCCCTGGTATGAATTAAAAAGAATAGAATACATTTTTTCATTATTTTTTGCTTAATTTGTTTATCTACTGTAAAAAAACAAATAACACAGAAAATAAAACTCGTGCCAACTATTCTCGTATGTATGTATGTGTGCATGTATGTATATATGACAATAAAAACAGTGATGCCAACTTTTGATACTCAAAAAGCGTAAAAATTTTTTTAAAAAAGGGCTAACTTGAAAAAATATACGTTTAGCGCTAAAAAAAGTAAAATGTTTCGAATAATCGCGAAAGGTGGCTAGAATTAAAATGTTTCTGTTGTAAATTAAAACATCGAAAAAATTTTTGTGCAGCAATTTATTAGAAAATCAGGAGATCAACACATATGTAGATAGCTTGAGATATTACATTTCAATAACGTACCTACAAATAGTGTAGATACGTAGATATATGTATAAGAGAAGTATGTATACATATGTTTGTGTCTACGTTTACATAAGTACATACATATAAAATTGGTCGTTTTAAAATAAAATTTCGATTTCTCGCTCTTCCTAAAATATGCATTATCTGTTTTTACCAAAGCACAAAAAATTTGGAAGAAATAAAAAATTAAATCTAGCCCGAAAAGTGCTAATGCCCATATTTTGAGCTGGTAACCAAATTGTAATTACTTTTAAGTTCTATTTAAATACGAAATTGCGTTTTTGAGTGCATATTTAAATATGTAATAGCATGCTCACACGGACAGCAATTATCGAGGTTCGCTCTCTCGTTCGAGGTTCACGGTCGAATCTTGATTGAATCAAGATGGTTCGCCATACAAATTTTTGAGAGCGAACCAACTTGGTTCATTTTGAACATAACATAACATAACACATTATCGCTAATTTATCTGAACTAGCTATCAAAACAAAATGAGTACACACATACACATACACATGAGTAAACAAAAAGCAAACAAAAAAATGGATGCGTGTATGAATTTAAAAAAAATAGAACACATTTTATTCATTATTTTTTTGCTTAATTTGTTTATATACTCAGTAGATTCTACTGTAAAAAAAGCAAATAACACAGAAAATAAAACTCCTGCCAACTATTCACGTATGTATGTATGTGTGCATGTATGTATATATGGAAATAAAAACAGTGATGCCAACTTTTGATACTCAAAAAGCATAAAAAATTTTTGAAAAAAGGGCTAACTTGAAAAAATATACGTTTATCGCTAAAAAAAAGTAAAATGTTTCGAATAATCGCGAAAGGTGGCGAGAATTAAAATGTTTCTGTTGTAAATTAAAACATCGAAAAAATTTTTGTGTAGCAATTTATTAGAAAATCAGGAGATCAACACATACATAGCTTGAGATATTACATTTCATATTACATTTCAATAAGGTACCTACAAGTAGTGTAGATACGTAGATATATAAGAGAAGTATGTATACATATGTCTGTGTCTGCGTTTGCATAAGTACATACATATAAAATAGTTTTTAAAATAAAATTTCGATTTCTCGCTCTTCCTAAAATATGCATTATCTGTTTTTACCAAAGCACAAAAAATTTGGAAGAAATAAAAAATTAAATCTAGCCCGAAAAGTGCTAATGCCCATATTTTGAGCTGGTAACCAAATTGTAATTACTTTTAAGTTCTATTTAAATACGAAATTGCGTTTTTGAGTGCATATTTAAATATGTAATACTTAAATTTCCAACCTTGTGTAATAAAATACTACTTAAATTTTATGAGCTACCATATGTTTTTATGCGTGTGTGTGTTTATTGAAAACATATACATTAACATATTGTGGTCGTGTTGAAAATATCGTGTGGTCGTATTAAAAAGGCAATAAGTAGTTTCATATCATGGAATAAATATATAGAAAAATGCATATGACGTTCGTTTGGTTTTATAAAATGTATTTAATGCAATTATAATTTTCTACATGTTTTGTCTATGTTGTTTGGAAAGTCCTTGTCTAGCCTTGCAATTTTTGTTGCTACAATTTCTTAAAATTTTGCTTTGAAATTGCATAAGTGTCCACATTATGAAATTCTAATTTTGCAATTATACATTAAAAAATTCTATTACACCACGAATTTCCCTGAAAAATTACTTAAAATTAACAATTACGATTTTTAAATCGAAAGAGCACATGAAACTGTGTACCCCTCCCCAATCTTCTCACCCCTCTTACCAATAAACTCAAGAATTGCTGCAACAAAAATTGCAAGTCTGGACAGAGACAAACCGTTCAATAATATTTAGAAATTATCTAGTGCTGCCGTACCTTAAACGTAATTTAATAAGAAGTTTAATTAACCACTGAAAGAATTAAATCGTATCTAAAACAATTTAATATTAAGTAAAAATTAGATAATTATGTACTTAAATATTAAGTAGAAACTATGGGTAGGTTGGCATCACTGCATCAAAAAGATTTGTCACCACGAACCACGAATGTGTCGTTTGAACGGCATGGTTCGCAATCGTGGTTCAGAGAGCGAACCAAGTGGTTCATGTTGCCGTCTGAACATAGCATTAGTCTATGTACAGTAGAGCTGGCAAACAATCGGTAGTCACGCCACGATATTTTCGATAGTTTGTTGGAAAACTATCGATAGTATCGAATTATTTTACTGGCGGTCTACACGTAACATAAAATGACTAACTTTAACATTAATTTCTAGTTAATGTTAAGTGTAGACTTAAGATAGCTGTTAAGGAATCTGTTTTAACAACTTAGTTATAATATGCAATGTCAAAAAAGGAGATAGCACACAAAAAGATATATTCGGTCTCTATTTCACAACCTTCAAATCTGCTAGGCAGAATTCAAACAGCGTACTTTTCTTTCTTTCTTGCAGTTAATGTTAGCAAGAGACGAAGAGTTAAGAATATTAAATTTAATTTCCAAATGAGTTTAGTTTTCAATTTGCATGCAACTCAGTGGACATATTAAAAAGTGTTCTATCAAGAGTTGATCCATTACCCGCGAAGTTTTCTGTATTACTAAGTAAATAAATTTATCATTTTGAGTTATGACTTTATTTAAGGAAATGAAATATGCTAAATTTTATCAAGTTTATTGCCAATTTGGTAATATATTTTTTTTCAACGATAGTATTGCCATCGAAAAAAAACTAATGATAGTCCAATGGAAACAAAACTATCGATACTATCGATAGTTTGCTAGCTTTAATGTACAGAAGTGTCCCGAGACGGAAGATAATGGTATCTTTCTTTGTCTCGTTTTCCCTCAAATTTTTTCTTTGTTTTTGTTTTGATTCTTCTTTCTAGTGCAATAAAATTACAACGCTTTTTATTGGCTGTGTTAATTGGTATGTAGTACGCAAAATAAGGCACAATTGGACTATTTGTGGTACTTTTGGATGCTTGATGGTCCTGTGGTACTCTCTAAGCTATTTTGGCCCTTTCAACTCGTAATCTGACTTCTACTTTTTAGTGTAGTTTTACCGAGTTTCAAACGCTACTGATATTTAGGACAATGTTATGATTGTCAAAGAAAAAATTTCTTACTTTTCTTGGCAAACAGTTTAGGAATACTCTCCATGCACCTATAAATTTTGCTGTTTGAGGAAACTTCAGAAGAAATACAAAAAATTAAAAATACATATTACAATTCAGGAATTGTTGGACTTAGGGATTATATACAATAAAATAATAAATACATATAAAATATGATTTTTAACTAAAATTTTATTTTTTTGAGCAACATACAAACGTATTTAATTTATGCCTCTATCACGGTTCTCAACTAAATTCAGTTTGGTCGTCTAAGAGTAGAACAAACTTAGTATTATGAACCACAACTGTTTTTTAGTTGAAATTGTCATCGCGTTGCCAACTTGAAATATCAAGTTTGACAGAAAAAAACACAAAGTTTTAGAAAAAGTATCGTTTTTAGTGTTTTAGTTCAAAGAAATTATACCAAATGGACACAAATATGTGTAGATTTATTTAATGACGACGAAACGACGAATTGTAGATGTGCTACGTATCAGAAGAAAAATTCGTGATGATTCCAACACTCTTGAACTACCCAATGCAAGGTAAGGAATAATCAAAATAGGGAACGAATTCTTTAAAAAATAATTTTTGAAGTTTTTTAGTTATTCCGGCAGAACAAAGAAACGTTTCGTTTCTCTCGTTGTACCTTCATAGTGAATAGTCGATTAGCGGAATTTTTCTTAAATACTTACTAAACAAACAAAACGTTATACAAAAAAATATTCGTAGTACATATTATTCGTAATAGGTACATACTGGCTGTAATAAATAATCTTTATTGCTTTGTTAATATTTTTTTTTACATACTAGAAATAACAAAAACAAAAAAAAAACGCAAACAAAAAAAAAACACAAATAAACTGCCCTTGAGGAATACATACTCTATATGAGTACCTCAAATACAAAAAATTTTGATAGTATTTTTCTAACGGCAAATCCAATTTTTTGTCAGCGTTTAACTTCGCTTTGCCCAATGCCAACTAGTGATTTGTTAACATTTGAGTTGCCTGGTACTTCTTCATTTAAGTCAGCGATATCATCCGCTTCTGGCTCGTGTTCATCACTTAATCAAGTTATCACTTTAGATAACAGTAGTCAAAAATCTAAAGTTCAAGTCGGAATGGACAGATATATTACAGTTGTAAAGCGTGAGCGAAGCCCAAATTCTTCAAAAATCTCATCAATTCCCAAGATATCCAGGGATAACGACGCTGCATCAATTAATCGTAGTAATAGTTTTTCAGTATTGCAGGCCAACCGCTGACCAACCCGCTGTATCTTCGACAAAAACCTCCAAACCACCACCAATATATTTGAGAGAAAAATTCTAACTCCCATGTTAAAAAGTTAGTCTCGGCAATTGGTGAGAACGCATTTCACGTTATTCCAATAAAACGTGGTAACATTGACCAAACTAAAATTCAAATATACGAAGAAAAAGATTTCCGCAAAATAGTAACAGAATTCAAAAAAAAAAAAAAAAAACAAGTTTTTATACGTACCAGCTTAAGAGTGCTAAAGGTATGCAAGTCGTATTGAAGGGCATTGATTCTTATGTTAATCCCGAAGAAGTAAAGGATACACTCATCATAAAAGGATTTAAGGTAAAAAATTTTACTAATATATTCAATAGGGAGAAAATCCCCCAGCCTCTATTTCGTGTTGAACTGGAGCCGAATGATATAAAGTTAAAAAACGATACACATCCAATTTATAACCTAAAATACCTCTTATATCGAAAAATCACAGTTGAAGAGCCACATAAGCGATTAGGTCCCGTGCAGTGCCATAATTGCCAAGAATATGGTCACACAAAAACTTACTGCAAATTACCTACAGTTTGTATTATCTGCGGTGAACTGCACGGTACTGCTAGTTGTACTAAACCAAAAGATCAGGCAGAAAAAATGCAGTAATTGTAGAGGTAACCACACCGCTAACTTCAGAGGTTGTCCTGTGTACTCTTTCGTCAAGCAGGCTATGGTGCAAAAACCTAAATTAGTTCCACTTCAAACAGCAAACGCTTCCTCCGCCACTTCTGCGCAAATGAGCCAACCGGTTACTTCCCGTGTATCGTATGCAGATGCTGCTAGGGCTAGTTCTATTCCCACAGAAAATGTTTCACCGGCAAATAATTCAACAAATACAAATTCAAGCTTTAATTTCAATCGCCTTGAAGCTACTATTGATAATCTGGTGCAAACTATTAACAATTTTACAACAAATATGATTAGCGCGATGCAGGAAATGCAGAATACACTGCTTCATGCATTAATTAACAAAACATGAACATGTTAAAAATATTTTTCTGGGACGCAAACGGCATTCGCCAAAATAAAAATGAACTTGAGCACTTCCTCACGGAAAAAAATATTGATATAATGCTAGTCTCTGAGACGCATTTGACTTCGAGAAGCCTTTTTAAAATTTATGGCTACACCTTATATGGTTCAAAGGACCCGAGAGGAATAGCATGCGGTGGATCAGCAATTCTAATAAAGTCAAGACTCACGCACTATAGTTTTGGCAACATATGTGAAGAACACGTACAACTAACAAATATTGGTATTGAAAGTATTTGTACAAACTTCGTGATATCATCAATTTACTCCCCTTCCAGATTTTCAATCACTGAGCATCAATACGAAAATTTCTACAATTCTCTTGGACCTCGTTTTGTAGAAGCTAGCGACTACAATGCAAAACATGCGTTCTGGGGTTCGCGACTTATTACACCCAGAGGTCGAGTGTTGTTTAAAACAATTTCAAAAATGGGATTGGACTTCATTTCGAGTGGGGAGCCCACTTATTGGCCTACTGACATACAAAAAATTCCGGATGTTATAGATTTTGGCATCATAAAAAATATCTCTAGGGATTTAATTCAAGTTCAAGCTTCTCTTGATCTTTTGTCCGATCACTCTCCGACGATCATTACAATTTGTAGCCCATTAAGATGTAACTTACCTGACCCATATGTGAAAATGATCAATCGTGTTAATTTGTTGTTGTTCAAAAAAGATCTCAGTAGTCACTGTACGGAAAACATTGCGCTTAGAACACCTGATGATATTGAATCTAACATTGCCAATCTCAACGAGAATATTAAACAGGCTGCTGAACATGTACGAACCTCCCATCCGCAGACTGGGTTTAATAGATTTTATTCTACAGACGTTGAACGTCTCGTACGTGATAAAACCATTCCCTTCTAGGAATGGCAACAGCACCGATCACCTCAACACAAAATCAGATTTAAAGAGTGCACTAAACGACTCCAAGATTTGCTTGCATCTGAAAAAACTGCATCTCTTAAAAAGTATCTGGAAGGTCTTGATTTCACACCAGAATCTAATTACTCTTTGTGTGCTAGAAAGCTTAAAACACCCGTTGAGTATAAGCCACCTCTACGCAAATCTACCGGAGGTTGGGCAAGAAGCGATACTGAAAAAGGTAACATATTTGCTGAGCACTTAAAATCCGTTTTTACGCCAAACATGTGTACTGGTGTTGCTGATTTGCCGAGTGTAGTCGCTCTACCCGCTCAATTAATTCTTAATGCCATTTTACGACTGGAGTATTATCCACACAGCTGGAAGCTTGCCAAGGTTAAAATGATTCCAAAGCCGGGCAAAGATCTAACTAAAGCTGAGTCATATGGGCCAATAAGTCTACTATCAACAATCTCAAAGCTTTTCTAAAAACTAAAAACAATTTGGTTTTAGAAGTCAGCATAGCACCATTGAACAAACTCACAGATTGGTTCAATTTATAAGAAGAACTTTTGAATAAAAAAAGTATTGTTCTGCTCTGTTTATTGACATTTCCCAGGCATTTCATAAAGTGTGGCATGAAGGCCTAATTTTAAAATTGAAGACTTACTTACCAAAAAACATTTTAAATCTTTTGGAAAGTTACATTATTTCCCGTAAGTTCACTGTTGTGGAAGGAGACTTTACGAGTAGGCCTGAAACTATCTCATCCAGTGTGCCACAGGGGAGTATACTGGGGCCAGTTTTATATTTGATTTATACGTGTTATATGCCCGTGAGCAGTAGTATCCATACTTCCACATTTGCCGACGATACAGCCTGCCATAGTATGCACGAAAACCCTGATGAGGCATCCCACAAACTCCATGAACACATTAGCTAGATAGAGCTATGGTTAACCTTATGGAGAATTAAGGTAAATAAACAAACGTGTGTTCAAGTAACATTTACCTTACGAAGAGCTAGTTGTTCCTTCATTCGGATTAACAATCAAGTTGTTCCTCAACATTCGCATGTGAAATATCTTGGTATACACCTTGATCGACGACTTACATGGAAACACCACATTGATTCTAAGCTATCACAAATTAAACTTAAATTAACTCAGGTACATTGGCTGATTGGTAGAAATTCAACACTCAGCCTAGACTGCAAACTTTTAATATACAAGTCGCTTTTAAAGTCAATATGGTGCTACAGAATTCAACTATGGGGCAATGCTTCAGCTTCAAATGTTGAGAAAATCCAACGAAGGCAAAACAAAATTTTACGCTTGATAACGTCGGCTCCATGGTACATCAAAAATTCAAATATACATCGTGATTTAAATATGACACTAGTGATTGAAGAAATTGCAAAATACGCAGGCAAATACCTAAGATAACTCGAGTCACATCATAATCCGGTTGCTCGTAATATATTGAACTTTACTGGACACATCAGCTTAAAAAACAGAAATACAAGGGCTCTAATAAACAACACTCCAGATGCAGCTGCTTAAAAATATTTTTTTTTGTGTTTATCACTACTTATGTATTATTAATAACTATCACTTAGTTTATGTCCGACATTGGTTGGGCCTAATAATTAACTAACTAACTGGGCCTAACTAAATAACTTTAGATTAAGATTTGAATACTTATTGTTAGTTCATATTTGAAGATACAATAAATAAATAAAAAACGTCTTAAAAAAAATTGTTGGATCACCTAAAACCATATTTAAAGAAATCTTTATATATGCCCGCTATATCACCGATACTGAAATTGTTTAAAAAAATTTGTTTTTTAAGTATAAAAATATTCCTAATTACGAATTTTCCACTTTTTCTGTTTTTTATATCGCACCAACCTGTAACTAGAAAAACCTAACCACAGACCCAACTACTAAAAAGCAGTTGTGTATAATCAACGCTTTTCTCAACCAAACTTACATAGAGTTGCAAATGACACTATCAAAACACAACTGAAAAGTCAACTGTTAATTTAGTGGAGAATTGCAATGCAAATTATCAATCCCAACCAAACTATTTTAAAAGTTGAAAACAGTGATAGGGGCATTATGCCCCTATTACGGTTTACAACTCAACCAAGTTTAGTTGAAATTGTAACAACTTAACTTTAAAACAACTTAACTGTTTTTTGTCATTCTGAATTACAACTAATTTTAGTTGTGTTCGAGTTCGAATAGAATAGGTTTTTATATATGCTATGTTTTTTGAAACCATAGTAGCAATCACAAAAGATTTTAAATATTTTAAGATTTGACCTAGTATTTTATTTTTAGATTTCATGTTTTATGAATATGGCAACGATATTGGTTGACAAATGGGATTGGTTGGCGTCTGGAATAATGAAGCAAACCTAATACAACACTCAAAATAAAAACCAAAATACAACTGATAAAAAGCAGTTGTCTCATGATGAAAAAAGTTGTACTCCATAATAACTATAAATTTTACAACTACAACTATATACATTTAGTTGTAAATCATAATATTAATTAAGAAATTATTTTCACAGAGTCAACATGAGTTCAGATTTTTAGCTCTATTGGCCATAAATAAAATTTTGATGGAGGAAAAAGATAAGAAAAAGGAAAATAAAAACACGATTTTATATTCGTCAATAAAATTGGCCATTGGCATTTTTCTTCTTTTTTCACATTTGTTTACGAAAGAAGACATCGCTATCACACGCACCAATTTGATAGCTAAGTTGTTCGTCGGTTGAATGAAAATCAAAATTTTTGATTTTTCATTCAACCGATGACCAACCGTTGGTCAATCAGACCCCTAACGTAACAATTGGTTGTACAACTTAATCAATTGTACAACAAGTCGCAACGTCTAGGGGCCGCATTATATTAATATTACGTACTTTTGTTATTATTCAAATAAAAAGATTGTAATCAAATACGTCAAATATATATATTTTTTTGCCCTATCAAAGGTAATTCGGGCATTTTAAATCGTTAATTTGGCTCTTAACCAAAAAACTCAAAAGCATCACTGCTATGGATTGACGACCAACAGCAATTAACTAAAAGATCTCATAGAATAGTTAGTTAACTTGCTTTTTAACACAGAAAATATAAAAACTTTTTTGCTGAACATTAAAATAGTTTATAATTATAAAGGTATTCACGTCAACTCTTGCAACTGTGCAAAAATGCATAATTGCACTTTCTGACGTGAGCAACCCATTGTGTTTAATTGTCTATAAAGCAACACAATATGTGCATAGATATATTTTACTCGTATGTTTGTTTAAATGCTGAAACGAAGTGTTGAAACTTCGCTGATTAATTTTATAATCAATTCACTAATAATATCAATATTAATAATATTGGTATTATTTAACAAAATTCTAATAACTATTTGAGCCATAGGTCTTTTGAAAATAGCAAAATTATGTATGTATCGAATTTGAAGATTTCTTTATAATTTCTAGCTAAGAATTTTTAAATATTTTCTTAATTGTATAATTTTTTAATTAATTTATTTGTATCGAAAATATCTTCAACGACTTGTTTTTTCATTTAAAAGAAAAACATTTAGGAATTTCTGCGTTGTAAATTGGTGTATGGTTGATTTTATAAGTACCTTTTGTTCATTTTTTTAAAATTGTCAATGCCATAAAAAGTTGCACAACGTTGAAAAATTTACCCTGATAATCTTGCACTTACTCAGACCCTGACAATTTTGCATCATTTGTGCAAAATAATTTTCTATGTGGTTGTTGTTATATTTTTTGAAAATTTTGCAATTTTGCTTTTCTGCAACAGTGCAACTTTTGACGTGAATACCTTTTATATTTTTAGAAATACGGCCTCAAGAGAAAATGAAAACACAACAGGAAATGCAACAAATCTGCCAATACAACCCTTAAAGGACAATTATAATATAAGGATAATAAAATTTAATGCCGAACAAGCGAACTTACCCGAACAGAAGCAACAGCCAACTCAGGCCAACACTCTACTTATAAAAGGCAATAGTAATATCAATAGCAAAAACATTATCAGCAAAAACGCCGTAACGAATTCAAAAATATCGCACAAAAACGCCACATCAACTTTAAACGGGGCAAACTCCGCAAAAGTCTCTTATACAATTAGTGGTGGTAACGACAGACCACTTGAATGTTTGGAAACATTAGCCCAAAAAGCCGGTATAACATTTGACGAAAAATACGATTTTGCACCTTGGACCTCTGTTGCCAATACAACAAATACAGTTTCTACGTCAGCCCCATATTCTGAGTCCCTGTTGCAAACGAATAAATCATCCGTTGCCGTTACGTTAAATTCCTACTTTAGTAACGGCAATAAAAGCTTAACGCTGGAGAAGTCGCAGAGTCCAGCCCAACAGGTGGCTCCGGGAACGGTGCCCCTGCAAATATTGCCAGAACAATTGCAGCAATTGCAACAATATCATCAACTACAGCATGGGTCGCCGTTTGCTGCCATCCAAGTCAAACAAGAATTTCCTACGCAGCAACACACAATAACCGGTCCTGGTGGTACTGGCACCGAAATCAAACATCCAGGTCTTCTTGATGCTGCCGCTCAAGGTCAATTGCAGCAAATGCAAATGCAATTGGCCCAAACCGCGTCGGATGCTACTGGTGGCGGTGGTCCCAACAGCCCGGCTACCCAACATACACCTACCAGTGCTGGGGCTGTAGCTACCATGCATCAGCAACATTCGGCCACCATCAGCACTATGTCGCCCATGCAATTAGCGACAGCTACGGGTCAAGTCACTTCCACAGGAGACTGGGCGCAGGGTCGTACTGTTCAACTAATGCAACCGTCCACAGGATTTATATATCCGCATATGCTTGTACCAGGAAATCTCATACAATCTGGCCTTGGCCAACAACCTATCCAAGTTATAACTGCTGGCAAACCATTTCAAGGTACCACGCCGCAAATGATAGCCACCACGCAGAACACGAAGCAAATGGCTATTGGCGGCAACACAGGCTTTTCCAGTGGCACAACGTATGCCATACCATCCAGCCAGTCACCACAGACTTTGCTCTTTTCTCCAGTCAATGTGATATCGCAGTCACCTCAACAACAACAAAACATATTACAAGCAATGACTGCCGCTGCCAACGCTCAGCAGCAACAACAACAGCAGCAACAGCACAAAGGTGCTGTGGACGGTCAAAAGAATCTGCAACAAAAAGTAATGCAAAAAGTAACTACTACTACCAACAATGTACAGTCTGCGACAGGGTCAGTCTCTGCCGCTCAACAGCACCAACAACAATCTAATCAGCAATGTGTACAAGTTAATGCTCAATCCGCGAGCATCCCAGCGAGTACTACTCAAATTATAAGCCCACTGCAGCAGACTGCAGGTCAACCCCAGCCACTGCAAATTAATGCCACTCCTTGGGTACAAAGTGTTCCATTTTGGTCAAACAGCTTGCAACAGTTGGCGCAAAACCCCATTATCATTCGTGGCACTCAAGCAGACGGTACACCGGGCGTGTTCATACAGCAACCAAGTGGCCAAACATTGCAGGCTCAACAACCTAATCGTAAGTTTTATTGAATTATTTAAGAATATCTCGTATTAGCTTGCATTTTTTTTTAAATCAGAAATAACTCTGCAATGTAATGTTACTCAAACTCCCACCAAGCAACGTACCCAGATAGAACAGCTGGCTGTGGCTAAACAACCACAAACGGGACAAACACATACTCAACAGGTGGTTCAACAACAGACTCCACAACAACAAGTCCAACAGCAGCCACAACAACAACAGGTTAGTAATGTTCAGCAACAACAAACCGTTGCGCAGGCACATTTTCAACAACAAACAGCTGCTACCGTTGCTGCTGTCAACCAGCAACGCAGTCAAGCACAAATTTTACCACAACCTGGCGGTACACAAATACGTCCTGCATCATCAGTTTCAACACAAACGGCTCAAAATCAGAGTCTTCTCAAACAAAAGATGCGCACAAAGCAACAGGCCGTGCGTCCTGCACTGCCAGCCATGAAGACTGAACCCCAAAGTGTCCAACAAGTTCACCAACAATATAGTAAAACAAATACTCTGGCTGGAATTCAGCAGCAGATTACTGCATCTGTTGCTTCACAACAACAACAGCAAACTCAACCGACCATGCATCAAGTTGTTACATCAGCTGGAAATAAGTGAGTAGCGAAGTAATAAATTTTTAAACACAAAACTCAATTTAAACTGATTTTTTTCGGGAATGTTTTTTACTCATAAATCTAAGTTTTATTTTGTAGCATGTTTTTCCCCACTTAATATGTATGTATATATCAGCGGTCGGCAACAGGCGCACCGTGGTACGTTGGAACAGCGAACATTGTTAAAATTATTTACACATTAAATTTAAATAAACATTTTCTAAAACTACCCTTCGACACTGTAGGCCCGTTCAAAAAAGGGGTGTTATAAATTTGTAGTGTGTATCTGTGTGTGTGTGCCGATTTTGATTTTATTTTTTCTGTTTGAAAGGTGACTTGATCGAGAATGTTCTTAGCTGTGTTTGAAAAAAATCGGTCCAACCATTTAGAAGATATGACTTCTAGATCTATTCTGTTTAATATATGTGTCTTTGACGCCGTAGCTCCGTATTTTGGTTTTTGTTTGAAAGGTGACTTGATTTAATACCTTCTAGTATATACTGAAGGTAACTGCTCCAGCCGTTTGGAAGTTATACGTTTTCTTTTTAATAAATCGATATCATTTCTGAGGTTTATTTGAACAAAAATCGGTTAAGCCATTGGAAGTTAACAGTTAAATTGGCATTCTGTTACTTCAATAATATCAGTGGAACATAATTAATGTTGAATAGTTGACCTTTTGTTATTTCTATCCTATATGTGTGTATAGTTCGGCTATTAGGTCATATATTTAATAAATTAATAAAAAATTAGACGATTTATTTTATTAATTAATTTATTAAATATTATTTTGTTTTATCTCCCAACATTTCGAATAGCCTCGCTATTCATCTTCAGGGGGAAAAAACGGTTTAAAAAACAGAATAAAAAGAATAAAAACAATTATTTAATTACACAATTTACTATAATATAAAAATACATTACATATGAATTTAATAAAATTAAGTAGTCAACTATCGTTAAAATATTGACCGTCGTTAGCGGCAGGACTCGATTTACTAATGTTATCTTTTGTGTCTATTAACAATACTTCTATAAATTTGAGCGCATTTCTAAAGTGAATCTCCTAGAATAGTTTTTCTCTTCTTGTAATACTTTTACATCATCGAAGTTAGGAACATGATTTTCCCTTGCACAATGGGCCGCAAGAGCAGTTTTTTGCTCTAAAGGTTTGTCGGTTGCTCTTAAATCCGACTTATGAGAAGCTAGTCTTGTTTTTAGTTTTGTTTTGTTGTTCCGACATATATTTTGTCGCATGTTCCTGAACCATCGCCGTTGCAGTTAATGCTGTATATAACATTGCACTTTTCTTCCTTTTTCAGTTTTGTCTTTATGTTGTTGTATAAATTTTGTAAAGTGTTGTTTGATTTAAAGGCTAATTGGAACTTGTCGGTGTCATATAGGTCAGAGTTTTTTAATCTTTCAGAAAATCTGGCTATGTATTATAGGTCTGCACAGATATACCTGTTTGCACCAGTTTTGCGTTTGGTGGTTCTGGTATGTACATGTACATATCGTATTCAGCGTTTCTGTTACTTAACTCTTTCACAGGTAAAGATCCATAGGGGATCCATATTACTAGGAAACAATGGAAGTTAATAAAATGTTCTATATTATGTGGTCAAAATGACCAATTTAGTGATTGGTCGCTTCACAATGCCGTTTGCAGTACGTATGTCCGCGACTCGAATATGAGTCTTAATTATCCTACCTAATTTCCAAGACGTAGGAGGAAGGTGTTCGTGTCGAATAACATCCAGATCGTCAATCTGTATATTCCTCTCAGGAAACTTCCATTTATATCGTTTTTGTAGATTTTGCAAATACTCTTCTTTCCATCTGCGACAGAAGTCTTGTGAAAAAGCTTTGAGTTTACGGTATCTATTTATTATACTATCGTGGGTTTCCAAAATCGTTGATTCTGGCGGAGCTAATATTGGACATCCTATTAGAAAATGACCAGGCGTAAGCGCCACAGGCTCATTAGGAATGTCTGATAAGGGACACAGGGGCCGAGAATTAAAACACGCTTCATGGCTAATATGGTAGAAAGTTCTTCGAATGTATATTTTAAATATTGAGCTTCTTTTCGAAAATGTATAATAATATATATATATATAATGTATAATATATATAATATAATCCCCCTATATGTGTGGCACCAGCTGGAATAAAGCGCCAAGTCAGACCTTGTAGGCCGAAAGTAGAAGACATTCGGGCCTACATTCTGCTAGAAATGTACGAAAATCTCTTTCAATATCTCTCGAAGCTCCCACAAAATTCGTACCGTTATAAGAAAGTATTGTAAACGGACAACCTCGTCTAGCAATAAAACGATGCACAGTGGGTTCGATGACACTGAAAGTGGTGATTAATTCATGGGAGCCGTAATTTAAATTTTTTTGAAATTTTTTTTTCAAATCGTTAAATATACATAAAAAGGCATATTCTGAAAAAAAGATACACGGAAAAATTTTTTTACGATTTTATAGACATTTTTATTTTTCGGAAAATTATAGTTTGTTTCAGAATTTTCGCCGTAATTTTAAAATGGAAAGTGATTTTTTTTAAATGAGAAGCAAACGAAAGCTTATATTGTCTTCTTTCTAAAAAATAAATATATATTTTGGATATATAAGTCTGAATTTGGGTTTTGAAGGATTTCGAGAATTTTACAAGTTTTTTTTAAAAAAGTAACGAAATAAATTTTTATAATATTTTTTGTTTATCAATAATTGTCATACACTTAAAAAGAAACCATATTAAACAAAAAAAATTTAAATTTTTTTTTTTTTGTCTGGGAAAGTTTTTTCAATTTTGTGGAAAATGGGCTTAATTTACAAATTTTATTGTAAATTTAAAATAGAAAGCTATAAATGATTAAATAAAATTTAAACTTAAAATATATTGAATATATTATTAAAAAGATAAATTAAAAATAATATATACATATATAAATATTTCTACATAATTGATTTAAACTCCTATTTGTCCTTACGACAAAATTTCATGAATTCTAATAAATAAATAAAAAACAATATTTTAATTTTTTTATGCATTTTGTTTGTATTTAAGAAAAAAATTATATATTATACACTAATTGTTTTAACAATCTGCATCATAATCTTCCTCATCTGTATCATTATGTTCATCCTCACCTTCATCATCAAGACTATCATTACTCTCACTATCATGTATTTCTTGAGAAATAATAGGCGATAGCAAAAGTTGTAGTTCGGAATTTGATAATTGTTGATTTTTTTCCGCTCATTTTGTTTATTTATACTAGATATGAATGGATCTGAACTGAGAAAAAATCTATTTAGAATATTTTCATTCGCGTTACACACTTTTCCATCTATCATTACTAAAGATAATTCATGGTGAACTTTTATAGAATTTTCTCCGACCGAAAGTAATGAGTCTATAAGATTTTTTTTCATTCTCAACCCTTTTCTTTTCTAATTTTGAAACACTTCTTGTTTCCTTAATATACTCAATTTTTAAAGGTCGACAAAATCTCGTTGATGAAGGCCGAGGATTTTTCCAAATTGTTATATTATTATTAGCCAGTTTGAGAGGTACAATGGACGTTATAAAAACTGCAGAGTCGCTTGAACTTGAATCTAAAAAAGCCTGTTAATACGAACTATGTCCAGAACTTCCATCAAAACCCCACTTTGAATGCAATGTTACATCAGGTAGTTTTTCTTTTCTTAAAATATCAAATCATTTTGGAATTTTAAATATTCGTTCAACCGTGTGAGTAGTAGGGAACTGTTCATTCTGGACCAATTAAAATTGTTAAATTGTTGCTGAAATTGTTAAATTTGGGTAATTAAAATTTGAAAATTGTTAAATTCTTGGAAATTTGTGTTTTCGGCGGCGCTTTGATGTTTTTTGTTTACATTAGGAATTTTTGTTTACATTAAGTGTATGTCTGTCTGTCCGTCTGTCGGTCTGCCTGACCGTGGATGTTTGTGTGTGCAAAATTTTGTGTGAATGTATTAAGGCGGTTCATAGTTTGGCGGTTTTTTATGAGTGTATATACAGACGAGGAAAATCATGAAAATGATTTTTCCTAATACCAATGGTGAAATAGTGAAGTGAAATAGTTAAGTTTTCCTAATGCCTACGGCAATGCATGATTATTCTTTTTTTCAAATGCCGACGGCAAAACATGATTATTATTTTTTTCAAATGCCGACGGCAATGCATGATAATTTTTCCTAATGCCTACGGCAATGCATGATAATTTTTCCTAATGCCTACGGCAATGCATGATAATTTTTCCTAATGCCTACGGCAAAACATGATTATTATTTTTTTCAAATGCCGACGGCAAAACATGATTATTATTTTTTTCAAATGCCGACGGCAAAACATGATTATTATTTTCTAATGCTCCCAGTATTGCCAGACTGTAGAAATTTGATATCGTAATACTACATCAGTAATATCAGAGAAAGAAGGTTTGATGACTACTAGGCGATTCTCATATGAATCGTGGGAATGTGCTTGTGTGATTTCCGCACGCTAATAAATTGTTATAAAATAAAATAATTAAATAAATGAATAAAATAATTAAATAAATGAATAAAATAATTAAATAAATTATTTTATTTATTTATAAAACGTTCTCATGTATGTGAACACTCCTAATGCTTGTGTGTGGGGGGTCCAGCTTGTTTGTCGCTGGTAAGCTTATATTCTGTTTATTTGTTTAAGAAATATATTTGTATGTATGCATGTATGTGCGATCGAAAGAACTTGTGCGTGGAATATTTTGTGGCTGTGTAGAATACATTTTTATTTTGCAACGTCATCATTTTCTTTGGCTGCGATTATTTTAAAGCAGCAAGTTTCAACTAACTACAGTCATAAGCAGAGAAACAAAAAGTAAAAATTTGCAAGTTAGCAAAAATGCTAACTTCTCCTCCTCCTACCCACTTCCTTCTCTTTCCTTTATGTAGTTTGTTTTTGAAATAAGAAAACACTTGTAGATTTTTTATTTTTCTATATATTTATTGTTTAAAATTTTTTAAAATTTTATAATAATACATACATTAATATTTTAAAGAGTGAAAAAATTCATTTAAAGCAAGATATTTCTTTTGTTAGTAAAATAGCATTTTTTAATGCGCAAACACCAAGTTTATGATAATTACAATAAAAATATTCTGGATACTTAATCTCCATTTGTTTAAAGTTGATACAGCCTATATCCTCAACGTTAAAAATTTTTCGGCATAAAATTTTTTCCAACCATCGTCTTTTCTCTTCGCCTTTTACATAAATTTTAGAACATCTTGCGTTGGCTTTTAAAAAATTTCAAACGCTTTCAAAAGAAACTGATCCAGCAGTCCAGCTGAGGTGATGATAGTTTTTCGTTAGCCACTTTACTTCTCTTTGCTTTTTTATTGATAAGCATTTAAAATCAAATGGTGGATTTATAATGAAATTGATATATTCATAATTGTTGAAAACAATCGCTACTTCTTTTGCGATGAAATCATTTGAATTACTTTTGAAACCTTGTACGTCTATAAAAATTGTGTTATTTTCCATATTACTCAATTTATAAGACTTTTCGAACTTGTCCTTTGATGGGTATATATTCTATTATGCGATCATGAATAAGAATGTAATTTCCTCTCCTCGGAAATTAATTAAATCACCGTGTTGATCCAGTACGCGCAGCGCTAGTGAACTTATCTCTCTGGTGTTTACAGGTAAATAGATACGATTTCTTGGAACCTCATCTATTTTATAGCCTGGAGGCACATTAATCGAAAATTCATGAAGTGTATGCGATTTCGAGTTATTCATATATGTGTTTATAGCGATACTACTTTCAATTCGCAAGAGATTCACTTTAAAAATATTAACTGGAAGATCTGAATAATAATATTTGTTTGGTGTTAGGATTTTTCTATTGAATCCTAAAAGTTTTCCAATTGTACTGTCTTTATTAAAATATACAGGATCCTTGGAACTATTAACTTCTTTAACTTGCATTGTATTGGCTTCAATAAAAATCTTATTTGCTGGGCAGAGTCGTTTGTATTCCTCTTCTATAAAATCAACTATATCATTTAATTCGTAAGATCCCATTGGTATTTCAATTATATGTTCCCCTATATGGAACATATTGTTGTAGGTGTCTACATTTGGAATACTGTTGTATGAATGAAAATCAGTTAGAGCACACTCATATGCATCATGTAATTCAATAGGAGGAAAGTAAATAGCAGATAGTTCTGATGAGTTAGAGCTCAGAGTAAGTGTTATTGACATTATAACAGTCTGATTACAATTAAATAATGTTTAGTACACAGTATGGCTTATAAGTATGATTTACATGTTTATTTCATTTTCTTATTTTAAAATTAACATTAGTTTCTTAATATTAATGCTATTGTTGTTGTTGCTATTGATGTTGTTGTTGCTATAGATGTTGTTGTTGTTTCTAATTTAGTTTTTCTTCCAACTATAATATTTCATCTTTACTTATCCAAGAATTGTGTTGATTAGAAAATCCCAGCCATTTAACATATACCTCCTTCCCTTTAATTTTAAGAATCTTTTCAACTAGATATGTGTTTGGAAATCTAGTTTTTGAAAGTTCCTCAGTATAGAAGCCACCTTTAATAGGATTGCCAAGATAATCTTCTAATATGTATGTTGCAGGATTTGTATTTTGAACTCTTGTAATTGTGAAAATTTCTGTAGTCCAATTTGGAGTATAACCTTTTTCAAATGTGTGCTTATATTTGCTTATGCGAACATGATCTCCCACATTAAATTTTGACATTTTATACATTTTCAAATGACTGTATACTGTATTTAGCAGCTTTTCCTCATTTGTTGAGTTGACTTTAATAGGAGACATTTTAATTGTACGATGAACTTTTCTATTGTATGCATTGAGTAAATCTTTGTATATATCAATCCACTTATATGAACCATTATAACTAAATTCTTTCCACATCATTCCTTTCAATGTTCTATTAAATCTTTCTACTATTGATGCTTTCATAATGCTATATGTTGAGTAGTGATTAATGTTGTATTTATGCATTAATTTTCCAAAGTGTTTATTGAAAAATTCTTCACCATCATCTGTTTGTAAGTTTTTTGGTACTCGTCCCAATTCAAAAATATCTTCCATTGCCTTGGTTGTTTCGAGTGCAGTTTTTGTTTTCAGCGGTACTGCCCATGCAAATTTTGAGAATGTGTCAATTACAGACAACAAAAATCGATAATTTCTATTTTCTTTAGAATAGTTCCCCATTTCAACTAAATCAGCTTGCCAAAGATCATCTATTCCTTTCATTAAAACTCTGCGACGCACAAATTGTTTTCGTGCTTGCTTATGGAGTTCATTTACTAAATTTCTTTTTGAAGACATTAAGTTGTTTTTAAAGATTTTTTGCAGAATGTTGTGATCTGCTTGACGCACTTTCAGCTATTGATACAAACATGTAATTTTCTAATCTATAAATTTTTTCATTAAGCTGTTCAATTTGTTCTTCAAAGGATGTTTTAATTTGTAGAATATCTTTTTCAATTTTATAATTTTCTTCTATATCTAATTTTATTTCGCGTTGTAGTTCCTCAATTTGCATTTGAATATCTTCTCGTATTATAGTATTATCTCCCTTAAAGTATGTTAATAATTTCTCTTCTAATTTTTCGATTTGAGTTTGCAAAAACAATTTATTGATAACATCGTTTTCCTCCAGAGCTTTTGCAACATTTTTGATCCTTTTGTTTTGGACATCAATGTTGTTGTTCGTATCCTTAAAGAACCCCAGCAGTTTAGGTGCATTTTTCAAAGAAATTGTGCTGCTAGTATCGTTTAAATAGTTTCCAAATTTATCAACAGACATACTCTATATACTTTATTAAAGTTAGTGTATTATATTCGCTTCACGTAGTTCTTCAATAATTGATACAATTTCGTTATTGTGATTAGTATGACCTGCACCTTGTGATGCGAGCAGTAGTCGAAGTCGATCTACTAACTCATTTGGATCGTCCCAGTATATATAGTTGGGTTTATTGATGTTAACTTGCATCATTCCCTCACCTAAATAGCTACCTTTGGGCTTAGATCCTGTTGATTCAGGTAAATTCTTCTGGTTTTTCTCATTAATAAATTTCTTAATAATATGTTTATATTTATTTCCTCTAGTACCCTTAATTTGACCATCAGGTTTAAAGTCTCTTCTATATGCATTAGTAGTAATTAAAATCTTTTTATAGATTTCAAGTTCAAATTTATCGTAATTTTTTGGTATTTTATGAAACATTAGAGAAAATAGTCCTGGTGTTAGAGCCCATATTTGACCACCAACTTGTATTTTATCTTCATTCAGTTTTAGGCTACTATCACCAAATTTCCATTCATTATTGTAATCTTTATGTGGGCCATAGTTTGTATCTAATTCATTTCTTCCTTCCAAAACTGATAAATCAGTATAAGTATATTCTGTATTGGAAGTCTGTAAGTAAAAATCATCTTCATCATCATCATCATCATTTTCAGTATTAACATCATTAAATAAGATGGTATTATCAAAAATTGTCCCTTCTACTAGTTTTTTTGGTGTACTTGTCTCTATCTTGACTGATGGGTTTTCAGGCTTTAAATTTGTATTATTTTCAACTTCTGTCTCGATGTTACTTTCTTCTTTCATACGAATTCTTTTAATATTTTTAGATCTATTTATGAATTCTTTAAGAGGTTCTGTTATAGGTTTGAATGTATCTCTTAATTGTTCACGTGTATCTATTTCACCAGTTTTTATACTACGAAGCTTTTTCTTCAACACATTTCTTGTCAACACCAACTGTTTTAAAATTTTCTCATCCATGTTTGCTAAGGGCAAATAACAGGTATCAGCAATCAGATCAGCTTATCAGGACCTGGTCTGGTTTTCAGATCAGCTTTTCAGGACCTGGTCTGGTTTTCAGATCAGCTTTTCAGGACCTGGTCTGGTTTTCAGATCAGCTTTTCAGGAGCTGGTCTGGTTTTCAGATCAGCTTTTCAGGACCTGGTCTGGTTTTCAGATCAGCTTTTCAGGACCTGGTCTGGTTTTCAGATCAGCTTATCAGGACCTGGTCTGGTTTTTAGATCAGCTTATCAGGAGCTGGTCTGGTTTTCAGGTAGCTGGTATAGTTTGGAGATCAGCTTATCAGGTATCGGATGAGGTTATAGCAAATAGATGTATCAAGTTTAAAGTTAGATTAATAACTAAAGTCAATCTTTTATGAGAAGTAGTTTATATAGTTATGAAATAGTCAAATTGCTTTCTGTAGCGACCATCATTTAATTCATTGTCTTTGCTTATCACTAAAAAGCCATATTTATCTCTCCAACATTCTCGACAAATTTCTTGGAACTTTTCATAACTCATATCGCTGCCAACATGATCCCTATAAACATGCTTCATATTTGTCTCATCTTGCTTAAACATTATAATAACATTTGCATTGTCTCTTATTAAATGTTTGGGAATTCTAGTATAAGTTTGACACAAGTAGAATGAATCAACATCCCTATGCCGTCCCATACAAAAATATGAACGTATATTATTCTGCTTCTCACATGCAACATCATCAAATATCATAATTGAATTAGTTTTAGCTTGGTCAGGTGGAATAACTGATACATTATCGGTGAATGTATAATATCCCATTCCTTTAATTGGTGAAATTAGTTTCTTCAAGTACTCATATTTGGGTTTATAAAGAGATTTTGAGTATAAATAGATGTTTTCAAACTTGAGTCCATTAGGACTTTCTAGTAAGCCGATCATAACATTAGTCTTTCCACAATTTGATGGCCCTACTATTAGAGCACGAATAGAATTTGGTAAGAGGGGCTATGCTTTATTTTTGAAGTGATGTTCGATGATTCATCAATATTACGAACTAAAATATTTTTATGTTGTTTCACTAACTGCATTTTTGTAAATAAATACATTTCATAAATGTTACCTCTTTTTATAGAAAAAAATCAGATAATATGGTTATACGATATCAGAAAACGTTTAGTCATAAAAACATCTTCGTTGGAGGAGGTATAGTAGATAAAATAATAAACTCTATACCTGTTGAAGCTCATCTTCCTGGATATCAGTACTGTGGACCTGGAACAAAACAACAAAAACGTTTAAATCGAGGTGATAAAGGAATTAATTTATTGGACTCTGCTTGTAAAGATCACGATATAGCTTATTCGAAAAATAAGGATTTAAGCACTAGACATAAAGCTGATAAAATACTTGAAAATTCAGCTTGGAATCGAGTTTTATCAAAAGATAGTAGTATTGGTGAAAAATCATTTGCCTATATGGTTACTAACGCAATGAAAGCCAAAACAAAATTTGGTATGGGTGTGGAAAAAAAGAAAAATGTTAAAAAGAACAAGCTAAATGATAAAAAACTGTTTAGAACATCAATTAGAGCTGCAACAAAAATACTAAAGAAGGAAAAACCATTAGATATTAACTCAACAATTAAAATTGCCCGAAAAACTATCAACAAATCATTAAAAGGAAGAAAATCTCAAATTATAGTACCAAGTGTAATACGTGTCCCAAAAATTGGTGGTTTTTTTTGCCTCTAATACCGATTTTAACTGCTCTGGGTGCAATTGGTAGTCTAACAACTGGAGGTGCTGCTATAGCTAAAGCTGTAAATGCAACAAAGAATGCAAAAAATCAACTTGATGAAGCAACTAGACATAATAGAGCGATGGAATCTATAGCAGTTGGAAAGGGACTTTACTTAAAACCATATAAAAAGGGTTATGGTTTAGTTTACAAAGAAGAATCAAAAAACTCTTAGAGATGCTACCCAACAGACCACTATCTGATGTGGACATAAACCGTTTCTCTATAAATATTCCATATTTTAGAGGAGTTTTTATGTTGAATATTCTACCAAAACGAACAAAGAAAATAGAATGTGGAATAATCAATTTAGACGTATCAACAGGACCTGGTACACATTGGGTAGCATATTATAAAAACAACAATGAAAAAGAATATTTCGACAGCTTTGGAAACTTACAACCCCCTTCGGAAGTAGTCTAATATCTTGGTAGAAATATAAAATACACTATAATCAACATCAGAATTTCAATACATTTACCTGTGGTCATTTATGTCTTCAATTTCTGTATGAAATAACTGAAAATATTAAATAAAAAAACACAAACATTTATATTTTACAAAACTCTTTCATGTATTTTTATTTATAATTTAAAATACAAAATTATTATATATTATTGCCAAATTGGAAATTGGGAATTTTGAATTAGAAATTCACTCAGCTCGCTTTCAACAATTAAGCTTTGTTCACCTTCTCTACTTAAGCAATATGATCCGCTCGAGAGTTCTTTAATTTCATCATCGGTTAAAGTATTATATCGCTTTGGCAGGAACATTATGTGGTTTTCCATTTCAACTTTTAGTGTTGGCCCATATTTTGTTGTTACTCTTGTCACTTTTCGAATGGTGTATTTAATTGATGTCTCAAGCTCCTTTATGTGGATTAAGGTTTTCTTTTTTAGTGAATTAAATTTTGATGTTAGATTTGTTGTAGACTCCATTTTTTATTTACTTCTACTCACTTTGAATGTTCAACTGAAAATGATCTTAAAAGTAGCGATGATGACTTCAAGAAAATAATAATAAAATAATAATAAAATATTCGAAAATATTTATGGTGAAATAGTGAATAAGTGGGGGATGGTGATAGACAGAAAGAGATGGTTATAGAGAGAAAAGGGATAGAGAGAGATAGAGTGCTAAAAAAGAAGTATGGAATATAGATGATGGTATAGATATTTTAAAGATCAAGAGATACTACTTTAAAAATTTAAAGAGAAAATTAGTCTTAAAGAAACCTTCAAACAATCATCATTCATTAATTTATCGGCAAATATAATGAGCCAAATTAGACGGACCAATTTTTAAGAGATTTTGAAAGCTTCAGGCTTTTTGATCATTGGGAGATGATCAAATTTTTCGAAAATATGCTATATGAGAACGAAGAATATGGTATAATGGAAGATGAAGACAACACAGAAGGACACTTCAAAAGCTGTCCTTGGTATGATCCTGAGTGTGAGGAAGGACCTGATACTTGTAGATGTACAATATATTTTTTGCGCAAAAGTATATTAGAAAATTTAATAATTAGATACTATGAAATGTTTCTATCATTATAACTAAAATAAATAAAATTAAATTAAATTATTCCTTGTTTTGTATTATTTTTTTAAAGGAAATTTAGGAATCATTTATTCGAATAGCAAATTACAGAAACTTTTATGTAGTGAAAAATATAAGGACTTATCCGATTATCTAAATTGTTTCTCTTTATGAAAATATGAAATTTAATGGAATTTCATAATATTGTGAAAATCAATTTGTTTTGTGCAGAACCTCTCAGGGAAAACAAGACTATGCATGTTTAAGCGATATGAAAACAAGAATTTGCAAATAAGCAAAAACGAAAGTTTTTTTTTTGATCTAGAGAAGTAAAGCCAATAAAGAAATAAACACCATTCACATATTTAATTCTTTTTTCAATATTTTATTTCAAATTTTTTCTTAAAATTTATTTACATATGAATGAACAATAGTTATTCTTAATAAATAGGATTTTATTTACAATCACTTTTCTTAATAAATAGGATTTTATGTACAATAATTTTTCTTAATAAATAGGATTTTATTTAAAATCATTTTAACAATAATAAATAAGATTTTATTTACAATAATTTTAACAACAATAAATAAGATTTGATTTACAATAATATTAACAAGAATAAATAGGATTTTATTTACAATAATGTTTCTTAATAACTAAGATTTTATATACAATTTAAAAATTAACCACTTAACTAAAAATTAACTAATTTTAGCTATTTTCTTGCATTCTAGCAATTTCATCTAGCAACATATCAAGTTCGTATTCAGGGTTAGTTTCCTTAATACGAAAATGATACCATGCATATGTATTAATGTTATTTGTCCTAATTTTTCTCTTATCGTCTCCATAACTTAAGACTACCTTATTTAATTCACTAGTATATATTTGGTGAAGCTTAGATTTAAATGTTAACATATTATCGTATACATTAGTCTTATTGAATAAACAGTTTCTATAAGTAGCTAAAGTATATTTATCTAATATGGATCTTTTTACCCCCTTCGATTTTTTGACGTCATTTTGATTTTGTACACTGAATGAGTACATTTTTGATCGCAGCCCAACAAATTCTGTCATTATCTTAAAGCAGTTTTCAATTTTCATCATACCTAAAACTTTTTTATTTATTAAGGGGAAATTATAAGTATTTTCCTTGGGATAGTCCGATGGATCAAAATGTTCTTCTATGTCATTTTTTATGCCAGCATAAAAGTCATCCGTCTTTATTGAATATATAAAAGAGTCCGTGTCCATATAGTTCAATGAGAGTTTTGTCTTAAACTTAGGTTGCATGTACCCGTAATGAAAATTATACATTTTCCACTTGGACAACTCGAGTACACAAAATCCTAAGTAAATTGGTTTATTGTAGCAGGTTTTGACTCTATTCATTTCGATTGCTACCAGATCTTCGGAAAATATAGATAAACTATGAAAATTTGGTTTTGATATCCAATTTTGAGCCCCCAAACGGTTCCGATTCGTTCTCTCCCAATTATTGACAATTTTAACATCTCTCCTCTTATCCACATTTTCCATGGTTTTACCATAGACTGCATTATTAAGTAGCTTGAAAAAGTTTTTTTCAAAAGCATTTTTAGCAGTGGCTCTATGTCTGGCATTTAGGTCAATATAGCCTTTTAACCATGGAGATTGTTTAAATGCTAGAATACGATGTGTTTTCTTTAAAACTAAGCCATTTTCTAAGCATTGTTTAAGAACTGTAAAGTGTATCACGTATGATTGCTTTGTAGAGAAATCGGTTATCAACTTGCTATATTTCGCTTGCAGTGGTTTTTTATTTTCAGCGCAAAAAGGTAGGTCATTATGCAAGTCATGTAAGTGAGAAGGATAATCTAAAATGACCTCATATACGTAACCGTCTGTTCCATTGTCAGATACGCTGTTTGGATCCAGATTCAGCTCGTCTTGCGATAACCATCTGAACCCACCATGAGGAAGATATTCCGACATTGCCCAACCGTAAAGGTTATTTGCGTCTAAATAGACAAGAAACTCTGAGGGCTTCTCTTTATCGAAATCTTCCAAATATTTGTTATTCGCTTTCGAATATCTTTGGCTGCACTGTAGGATTCCCTCACGTATACCTTTTTCCATAAAATTGTACATGTCTATGTCCGTCAATAATTCTAGTTCAATTTTTGTGTATTTTAACATTGCATCCCAGGAAAGTCCAGGTGCGGTATAGTATTGATATGGATCCAGCTCATAAATACCTTTACAAACTTTACAAACTTTTCTAAAGTTCTCGAAAATATCTGTCAGTAAGAGGACATCTGTTTTTAAGTAAAGTTCCATGTATTCTTTCATTGTTTTGCAACCAAAAGTATTCCATACCTCTACAGCATGTGAGTATTCCTCTAAAGAACACTCTTTATTGTTTAACTTATTAAAGAAATCACTGCGTGAAGGCAGCTGGCACTTGTCTAATTTTTGAAATGAATTTAGGTACTCATAGGGGAAAATGTCTTTCTTCTTAATAAGCTGAAATTCTTTTTCTGACTGAAATAAGGACCTTATAGTGTTAAAATCATTATCCGACAAATGCAGGCTAATGATTCTAAACTCTCAGCCATAAAGCGTAATGTATCAAGAAATCTTATTTCAAGATTATGACCATCGCTCATTTCTGTAAATTGCGAGAGTGATATATAAAGCTCCTTATTGAGAGGGAGTACTTTCAATTGCATAGAAATTTCACCTAGTTCTTTAATAAAAAGATGTGAGTCATAATTTGAGTATTTGTGAAAGTAAACTGGTATAAAGTTGGGAATTTGGTAATTCAAATTACAGTTATTGTGGGCTGCACCTCTATATTTACCGCTAATGTGACAATGATCTCTAACGCGATCTTTACCTAGAAATTTTTGACAAATATGACAATTCACCGCACTACAAAAATTATAAATATCAGAAGGGGATAAAGTATCCATTTGCCTATTATTTACTAAATGATTATTATAAATATCCTCACAATCTTTAATTAAAAATTAAACAAATTTTTGTGAAGCATCTTTCCCTGTATAAACCCTTAATTTATCTAACTTATTGCTATGGAGACACTTAATTTAGTAACTAAAAGCACAAGCAGTGTGCTTTTTGACAAGACTGGTTATTACTAATGTCTTCCAGGATGCATTCGAAGTCTGCGTACACCACAAAGGGGACATCCATTTTCCTCTGATGCCCCTTAAAACTTAGAACTGCATCTGGACCTGACGGCATAGTTGTCACGAGTTTGCCGCAATTCCGCCTTATGGCTACTCATACCATTTTCGTTATGAGTGTACTGTAGGCAGCTATTACAAAAATATAGTTTATTGTGATTTTTGGTAGACTGACTTCGTAAAAGCCTGTGAATGACAAAAAATATATAAAAGTTTATTAGTAAAATGTACATAGTATAAAATATATAAAACAAGTAAATGTATCAATAAAATTAAAGAGTAGTAGTATAATTTTCTAACTTACTTTGATATGTTCTTTATCAATATGTGGTGACGAACTTCACCATTCTCCAAAAGCAACAAGTTCACATGCTTTACTTTCTCATCCTTGGTCACATAATAGGGACCAATGATTTGATCTGCTCCCTCATCGTACCCAAACACATTAACACTTATTGATGGATTATTTACCTCGAACTCCTTAATTTTGTTTAGTGCTAATATGTAAGTTAAATTTTTGAAATTTAACGCTACTCCATTTCGCGTAACAATCGTCTGAGCAGAAATGTCCTGAATATTATAAGTACTGTAACGTTCTATATGGTTGTATTTGGTAGTATCCATGGCAGCGATTAGACACCACTTGAAGCAGTATTCATCACTATTTTCAATATTGATGCATGCTTTTCTGCCTTCTAATTTTTGAGGTGTGGATATCCAACTTGATCCTTTGACTAGCGAAGATTTGTTGATGTTGATTTCTGCTCGGACTATGCGTGACAAAGTCCAACCAGAATCTCGCTCTTCAAATTCGGACATTTTTGTTGAAATCTCCTCAATCTGTTTACGGAATAATTCTTCAATGTTATCTGCCTTCGTCAGCAAACTCATTTTGGCTACATGTGTTATAATACACAAATCCAATTCTTCTTCTACGATTTTGATGTACTCCGCCACAATACTCACATGAAATTTAATTATTATATGCTTAGACAAAGACATTTGAAGTCTCTCAATAAAAATATTCATGTTTTCTTA
Source organism: Tachina grossa (assembly GCA_949987645.1). NCBI lineage: Eukaryota > Metazoa > Arthropoda > Insecta > Diptera > Tachinidae > Tachina > Tachina grossa. The sequence goes on along the minus strand of OX465277.1, from coordinate 49,448,584 downwards.
AATAAATACTTCCAAGAGAAGTTGGTCCTTTTTATTTAGTATTACATATGTGGCGATATGGTTTTTGAAGGCTTTCGATATATTGTAATATCTCACATTCTCTTCGACTTCTTCTCTCCTAGCATGCGAAGTACTCATTGGAGTTGGCAGAGTTTTTTCTCTTTTTTCTTCTACTTTTCCATCACTTTCCGGTAAACTTATGTCCATAGCATCGTTGTATAAAGTCCCTCCAAGGATATCCACACCTTGTTGATGTGCTTGTTGTTGTAGCTGCTGCTCTTGTTGATGATAATTAAGAGGTTGCCATTGCATCAAATTGGAATACTGCTCCATTTGATTAACTGGTGTGACGGGATTATAATTGTAACTTGGATACTCATATTGCATTGGTACTCCTGATGCCAAAAACTGATTACTCCATGACATTGGTGTAGGGTAACAGTTAGCCATACCGTATTGTTGATATTAGGGATACTGTAGAGAAGGGTGCTGCTGGTGATGAAATAAATTTATCTGCTGTTGAGGATTTTGAACAAATGTCTGCGGTTGCTCTTGATTTGTACCCCGACTTACAACCATTTGATCCTGCACGCTAAAATAATCGCAGACAAAGAAATGATTACGTTGCAAAATATAAATGTATTCTACACAGCCACAAAATATTCCACGCACAAGTTCTTTCGATCGCACATACATACATACACATACATACATACACACACATACATACATGCATCATACACACATACATACATGCATCATACACACATACAAATATACATTCATACATACATACATACATACAAATATATTTCTTAAACAGAATATAAAGCTTACCAGCGACAAACAAGCTGGACCCCTCACACACAAGCATTAGGGTGTTCACATACATGAGAACGTTTTATAAATAAATAAAATAATTTATTTAATTATTTTATTAATTTATTTAATTATTTTATTTTATAACAATTTATTTATTGTTTATTTATAAACAATTTATTAGCGTGAGGAAATAACACAAGCACATTCCCATGATTCATATGAGACCATATGACCTAGTAGTCATCAAACCTTCTTTCTCTGATATTACTGATATAGTATTATGATAACAAATTTTTACAGTCTGGCAACACTGGGAGCATTAGAAAATAATAATCATGTTTTGCCGTCGGCATTTGAAAAAAATAATAATCATGTTTTGCCATCGGCATTTGAAAAAAATAATAATCATGTTTTGCCGTTTAGGCATTAGGAAAAAGACAGACTTATTGAACCACCCTCGAAAAATATTTAAAGGACTTATTGAACCACCCTCGTAGGTATCAAATTTCAAGAATTTTAAAATTTTCAAATTTTAATTACTCAAATTTAACAATTTCAGCCACAATTTAACAATTTTAATTGGGGCAGGATGAACATTCCCCTACTACTCTCATGTAATTACCTACCCCCGCATATATGTAACTATACATTTTTTAATGGCCTAAATTACAAAAATGCATTTAATGCATTATAATAACAGTCTTTTATTATACCCTTTTCATTAATAAAACTTCTTCGAAAAAAAGAAAAACATACACACAATACACACACAAGCACATGTAGATATACCGCACTCCCATACCTAAAATATCCGACATGCCAGCAGTAAAATCATTGTAGTTCCTAGAGATGCAAATATAAATTTAAAAAATTAGCATTTAGTAACAGCTCAAAGTACGTACTATAACACATTATAAGTCATTTTACGAAGTTTTTCGCAGAAAAATAGTTGCGAGATTTGGGTATATTTTAGACCTTTATTACAATCCCCAAATCTGGGACTCGAGCAAAGTAAGGCACGATTTTTTTAATTTATTTTATAAGTTAAGAAATGATATTGTGTATTATTATTATTATTATTATTATATATTTCCAAAAATATATAAAACCAAAAAGTTATGCCCACTTGAAGTTCAAAAATGTTCTAAAATATTTTGAATTTCATTCAGCTTCTCTTAAAAAAAGCGCGTTTTTGATCACCCTATTCGAAGAGAAATAATCGAAAGAAAAACTTAAATTTCTGGATTTCGAGGTTCCTATGTGTTTACTTTTATATAAAAAAAAAAAATAAATCGGTGACACAAAAAAAATTTTTTTGAAGACTTTTGACCGCCATCTCTTAAAATGTGCCACTGTGCGCCCTCTGGTTGAAACTTCAGGTTTTGTACATTTATCTTAGTGATCTCTGATGTAGATTTATTTGTGTATCTAAGTTCAGCTCTCTAGTGCGAATTGGAGTTTTGAAGACGTGGCCCCGCATACCGGAAAAAACTTCTTGGTTTTAAGATTTTTCTATTGGCTTACTCTACGCTTACTTATGTATAAAATTTCAGCTCTCTAGCGAGAATTACATTTTATGAGCACTATCTCTCCCACTATTTTCAACTCACAATTTTGTTGTGAGCAGCGCTTACAACTCATGCTAATTTTCTAGTAAAATATGCTGGACTGAAGTAGATTAAACACAAGGCTAACATTTTATAGGAGTGATCACGCCCACTTTTTAAGGTGATAGTTTTAAGTATTGTATACGTGCAACACGTATGCAAGGTTTTATTAAATTCGTTTGAGTTAAAAGCTGTATATTAAGTTTTTAGTGCCAAACAATATTAGCGTGGCCCCGCCCATTCTGATGGTATAGATATTTTAAATATCAAAAGATAGTACTTTAAAAATTCAAAGAGCAAATTAGTCTTAAAGAAACCTTCAAACAATCATCATTCATTAATTTATCGGCAAATACAATGAGCCAAATTAGACGTACTCTAAACCAATTTTTAAGAGATTTCGAAAGCTTCAGGCTTTTTGATCATTGGGAGATGATCAAATTTTTCGAAAATATGCTAGATGAGAACGAAGAATATGGTATCATGGAAAATGAAGACAACACAGAAGAACACTTCAAAAGCTGTCCTTGGTATGATCCTGAGTGTGAGGAAGGACCTGATACTTGTAGATGTACAATATATTTTTTGCGCAAAAGTATATTAGAAAATTTAATAATTAGATACTATGAAATGTTTCCATCATTATAATTAAAATAAATAAAATAAAATAAAATTAAAATGTATTATTAATATAAATAAAATTAAATTAAATTAAATTATTCCTTGTTTTGTATTATTTTTTAAAGGAAATTTAGGAATCATTTATTCGAATAGCAAATTACTGGAACTTGTATGTAGTGAAAAATATAAGGACTTATCCGATTATCTAAATTGTTTCTCTTTATGAAAATATGAAATTTAATGGAATTTCATAATATTGTGAAATTCAATTTGTTTTGTGCAGAACCTCTCAGGGAAAACAAGACTGTGCATGTTTAAGCGATATGAAAACAAGAATTTGCAAATAAGCAAAAACGAAAGCTTTTTTGATTCAACGGAGTAAAGCCAATAAAGAAATAAACACTTTGGAAAATTAATGCATAAATACAACATTAATCACTACTCAACATATAGCATTATGAAAGCATCAATAGTAGAACGATTTAATAGAACATTGAAAGGAATGATGTGGAAAGAATTTAGTTATAATGGTTCATATAAGTGGATTGATATATACAAAGATTTACTCAATGCATACAATAGAAAAGTTCATCGTACCATTAAAATGTCTCCTATTAAAGTCAACTCAACAAATGAGGAAAAGCTGCTAAATACAGTATACAGTCATTTGAAAATGTATAAAATGTCAAAATTTAATGTGGGAGATCATGTTCGCATAAGCAAATATAAGCACTCATTTGAAAAAGGTTATACTCCAAATTGGACTACAGAAATTTTCACAATTACAAGAGTTCAAAATACAAATCCTGCAACATATATATTAGAAGATTATCATGGCAATCCTATTAAAGGTGGCTTCTATACTGGGGAACTTTCAAAAACTAGATTTCCAAATACATATCTAGTTGAAAAGGTTCTTAAAATTAAATGGAAGGAGGTATATGTTAAAAGACTGGGATTTTCTAATCAACACAATTCTTGGATAAGTAAAGATGAAATATTATAGTTTGAAGGAAAACTAAATTAGCAACAACAACAATAGCATTAATATTAAGAAACTAATGTTAATTTTAAATTAAGAAAATGAAATAAATATGTAAATAATGCTTATAAACCATACTGTGTACTAAACATTATTTAATTGTAATCAGTCTGTTATAATGTCAATAACACTTATTCTGAGCTCTAACTCATCAGAAATATCTGCTAGTTACTTTCCTCCTATTGAATTACAGGGTGCATATGAGTGTGCTCTAACTGATTTTCATTCATACAACAGTATTCCAAATGTAGACACCTACAACAATATGTTTCATATAGGGGAACATATAATTGAAATACCAATGGGATCTTACGAATTAAATGATATAGTTGATTTTATAGAAGAGGAATACAAACGACTCTGCCCAGCAAATAAGATTTTTATTGAAGCCAATACAATGCAAGTTAAAGAAGTTAATAGTTCCAAGGATCCTGTATATTTTAATAAAGACAGTACAATTGGAAAACTTTTAGGATTCAATAGAAAAATCCTAACACCAAACAAATATTATTATTCAGATCTTCCAGTTAATATTTTTAAAGTGAATCTCTTGCGAATTGAAAGTAGTATCGCTATAAACACATATATGAATAACTCGAAATCGCATACACTTCATGAATTTTCGATTAATGTGCCTCCAGGCTATAAAATAGATGAGGTTCCAAGAAATCGTATCTATTTACCTGTAAACACCAGAGAGATAAGTTCACTAGCGCTGCGCGTACTGGATCAACACGGTGATTTAATTAATTTCCGAGGAGAGGAAATTACATTCTTATTCATGATCGCATAATAGAATATATACCCATCAAAGGACAAGTTCGAAAAGTCTTATAAATTGAGTAATATGGAAAATAACACAATTTTTATAGACGTACAAGGTTTCAAAAGTAATTCAAATGATTTCATCGCAAAAGAAGTAGCGATTGTTTTCAACAATTATGAATATATCAATTTCATTATAAAACCACCGTTTGATTTTAAATGCTTATCAATAAAAAAGTAAAGAGAAGCAAAGTGGCTAACGAAAAACTATCATCACCTCAGCTGGACTGCTGGATCAGTTTCTTTTCAAAGCGTTTACAAGAGAAAAGACGATGGTTGGAAAACATTTTATGCCGAAAAATTTTTAACGTTGAGGATATAGGCTGTATCAACTTTAAACAAATGGAGATTAAGTGTCCAGAATATTTTTATAGTAATTATCATAAACTTGGTGTTTGCGCATTAAAAAATGCTATTTTACTAACAAAAGAAATATCTTGCTTTAAATGAATTTTTTCACTCTTTAAAATATTAATGTATGTATTATTATAAAATTTTAAAAAATTTTAAACAATAAATGTATAGAAAAATAAAAAATCTACAAGTGTTTTCTTATTTCAAAAACAAACTACATAAAGGAAAGAGAAGGAAGTGGGAAGGAGGAGGAGAAGTTAGCTTTTTTGCTAACTTGCAAATTTTTACTTCTTGTTTCTCTGCTTATGACTTTAGTTAGTTGAAACTTTGCTGGTTTAAAATAATCGCAAAGAAAATGATTACGTTGCAAAATATATATGTATTCTACACAGCCACAAAATATTCCACGCACAAGTTCTTTCGATCGCACATACATACACACACATACATACATACACATGCATACATACATACATACACGCATCATACACACATACATACATGCATCATACACACATACATACATGCATCATACACACATACATATATACATAAATTTATACATACATACATACAAATATATTTCTTAAACAAATAAACAGAATATAATGCTTACCAGCGACAAACAAGCTGGTCCCCCCACACACAAGCATTAGGGTGTTCACATACATGAGAACGTTTTATAAATAAATAAAATAATTTATTTAATTATTTTATTAATCTATTTAATTATTTTATTTTATAACAATTTATTTATTGTTTATTTATAAACAATTTATTAGCGTGAGGAAATCACACAAGCACATTCCCATGATTCATATGAGACCATATGACCTAGTAGTCATCAAACCTTCTTTCTCTGATATTACTGATATAGTATTATGATAACAAATTTTTACAGTCTGGCAACACTGGGAGCATTAGAAAATAATAATCATGTTTTGCCGTCGGCATTGGAAAAGAATAATAATCATGTTTTGCCGTCGGCATTTGAAAAAAATAATAATCATGTTTTGCCGTCGGCATTGGAAAAGAATAATAATCATGTTTTGCCGTCGGCATTTGAAAAAAATAATAATCATGTTTTGCCGTCGGCATTAGAAAAAAATAATAATGTTTTGCCGTCGGCATTTGAAAAAAATAATAATCTTGTTTTGCCGTAGTCATTAGGAAAAAGACAGACTTATTGAACCACCCTCGAAAAATATTTAAAGGACATATTGAACCACCCTCGTAGGTATCAAATTTCAAGAATTTTAAAATTTTAATTACCCAAATTTAAAAATTTTAGCCACAATTTAACAATTTTAATTGGGGCAGGATGAACATTCCCCTACTACTCATGAGTTGTTGTATTTGGACTGATATATTCGACATTTTGTTATAACTTTATTGTGTACCCAGGTAGCTGGTGCTCATATAAAGGTTAAAATACTATAGACACATCAGGTTTTCTTGAAGCATGTCTCTTTAATTCTCTTTTAAACCTGCCCGGTTGTTTAGATACAGACAGTTTGTGTTCAAGTTTTTAATGAGTTTTGAATATGAGAATGAAATAAAAGAGAATTGAAGTAACTTGTCGGTACAAGCATGTCTGTACTCTTCTTCTTTCTTCTTTCCTCTCTCTCGTTTAAACACATACCTGCTTCAAGAAAACTTGATGTGTATAAAAACAGACAACATTAATAAAGACGATCAGTATTGTCAAAACGATGGCTAAGTTCAGTTATAACGATCTTGCTAAAATTTATTTTGAACAAAAAAACAAAAACGATGTCATATTACACATTTTAAAAGACCCTTGTTTTATTGTTTGAACAAAAAAACAAAAATGATGTTATATTACACATTTTAAAAGACCCTTATTTTGAGTTGTGCGACCATTTAAAAATATTAATAATTTTTTAACGCGATTAAATAAACGGTATAATGAATGTAATAGAAATAAGGAAAACATGTTTAACTGCAACAAACAATGGCTTACAAGCGAACTTGTATTTGAAATAATAATATTAAAAAGCTTGGTGACTGTAGCCTAACATTAATTTCTAAATGGGGATGCGATGGATCTTCTGGACAAAAGCGATATAAGCAGTATAATGCAGAAAAAATATATGATTCTGACTTATTTATATCTTTTGTTCCGTTAAGACTAAAAACAAATAACATTAATTTTGAGCCATCTACTAGCAAAGAAACCGATATTGACATATGGAAAAACGAAATACCTTCCTCAACAAAATATTGCAGACCAATTAAATTTGCCTTTAAGAAGGAAACGAAGGATGTCATATTAGAAGAAGTATCTAAACTTAAACAACAAATAGATAAACTTCAACCGATAACTTTGTTACTTAACGATCAAGAGATTCAAATAAATTATCAAATGTTACTTACAATGATTGATGGAAAAGTTGCACAGGCCATAACTGAAACAAAATCATCTTCGAGCTGTGTTATTTGCAAAAAAAACTGCAAGCTAATTAAGTCAACTTCCAACAGAAGACACCACTTTCCAAGAAGCCTATGAGTTTGGCTTGTCCCCACTCCATGCTAAAATTCGATTTATGGAACACATATTAAAGCTAAGCTATGATTTAGATTTTAAAGGAACAGTACGAAATAGTGACGAAAATAAAGCCAAAAGAGAGGCAAAAAAGAAGCACGTATAAGATAAATATTTAGAACTGGGTTTACTGATCGATCAGCCAAAGCAAGGAGAAGGAAACACAAATGATGGTAACAAGCAAGAAAATTTTTTTCTGATCCTGAAACTGCTGCAGCTATTACAGGGTAGATTTTGAATTAATAAAACGCTACAAAATCATACTGCAAGTAATATCATACAATAAAAAGGTAAATGCAAGATAATTTAGTCAGTATGCTAATGAAACAGCGAAACTATACAACGAAAAATATGATTGGAGGAATATGCCATCGACAGTCCATAAAATACTATCACCCCTATTCTGAGTTTCGATTCGAATCGAAAGTTTCTCCGTTTGGCAACTTTGGTATTCTGCGTTCCGTTCTTCGATTTTTCTTTCGATTCTATGTATTCTGCATTTAGATCGTAACTACGTTTTTGTAAGTTGTTATTTTAGTGGCGGAGCGTTTTCAATTTTTGATTGTTTAGCTTCAAAAAGTGATTAATTAAAAAAATAGTGCAAGCATTAAATGCAAAAGAAGGTTTAATTAATGAACTATACACTTTGTTTTGTTTTTCTGTATTGAAATGCGATTTTTATTTTTTTACTCAACATATAGCATTATGAAAGCATCAATAGTAGAAAGATTTAATAGAACATTGAAAGGAATGATGTGGAAAGAATTTAGTTATAATGGTTCATATAAGTGGATTGATATATACAAAGATTTACTCAATGCATACAATAGAAAAGTTCATCGTACAATTAAAATGTCTCCTATTAAAGTCAACTCAACAAATGAGGAAAAGCTGCTAAATACAGTATACAGTCATTTGAAAATGTATAAAATGTCAAAATTTAATGTGGGAGATCATGTTCGCATAAGCAAATATAAGCACACATTTGAAAAAGGTTATACTCCAAATTGGACTACAGAAATTTTCACAATTACAAGAGTTCAAAATACAAATCCTGCAACATACATATTAGAAGATTATCTTGGCAATCCTATTAAAGGTGGCTTCTATACTGAGGAACTTTCAAAAACTAGATTTCCAAACACATATCTAGTTGAAAAGATTCTTAAAATTAAAGGGAAGGAGGTATATGTTAAATGGCTGGGATTTTCTAATCAACACAATTCTTGGATAAGTAAAGATGAAATATTATAGTTGGAAGAAAAACTAAATTAGAAACAACAACAACATCTATAGCAACAACAACATCAATAGCAACAACAACAATAGCATTAATATTAAGAAACTAATGTTAATTTTAAAATAAGAAAATGAAATAAACATGTAAATCATTCTTATAAACCATACTGTATACTAAACATTATTTAATTGTAATCAGACTGTTATAATGTCAATAACACTTACTCTGAGCTCTAACTCATCAGAACTATCTGCTAGTTACTTTCCTCCTATTGAATTACATGGTGCATATGAGTGTGCTCTAACTGATTTTCATTCATACAACAGTATTCCAAATGTAGACACCTACAACAATATGTTTCATATAGGGGAACATATAATTGAAATACCAATTGGATCTTACGAATTAAATGATATAGTTGATTTTATAGAAGAGCAATACAAGCGACACTGCCCAGCAAATAAGATTTTTATTGAAGCCAATAACAACACAATGCAAGTTAAAGTTAATAGTTTCAAGGATCCTGTATATTTTAATAAAGACAATACAATTTAAAAACTTTTAGGATTCAATAGCAAAATCCTTACACCAAACAAATTTTATTATTCAGATCTTCCAGTTAATATTTTTAAAGTGAATCTCTTGCGAATTGAAAGTAGTATCGCTATAAACACATATATGAATAACTCGAAATCGCTATAAAATAGATGAGTTTCCAAGAAATCGTATCTATTTACCTGTAAACACCAGAGAGATAAGTTCACTAGCGCTGCGCGTACTGGATCAACACGGTGATTTAATTAATTTCCGAGGAGAGGAAATTACAATACGAATACATTTAAGGCCAACTAAATAATGCTAATATATAACACAAATACATTGAAAAATATAGCAGCAAGAACAACAACAACAACATTAAAGCGACCAGCTCAACAAAAAGCTCTAACAACATCAAATAAAAATTGTCTAAAGTCCTTGAATTTTAAATTGAAGACAAAATGAGTTCAATAATAGATGCCTTAGATAAACCCTTGTCTGATGAGGATATAATCAAAAAGGACTATCATACATATGTACCATACTTACAATCTTACAACAATAATGATGAAATTAGAATTTCAATACAAAATCAAGATTTGTATGTGCTACCCAGTGAGAGCTACATTTATGTAGAGGGGTTTGTTGCCGATGATAATAAGGCCAAATCTTCTTCTTCTTCGGAGAACTTTTTATTAAAAAACAACTTTTTGGCATATCTATTTGATGAAATTCGCTATGAGCTCAATGGAATTGAAATTGACCATACAATATATTTAGGAGCCACAAGCACTATCAAAAATTTGGTTTCTCTGTCACCAACAGAAAGCAATGTGATGCAAAATGCTGGATGGAACAAAATTGACGATGTCACTCTTGAAAATGGACTTTTCAATTTTTATGTACCTCTAAAAATGCTTCTAGGATTCGCCGAAGACTACAACAAAGTTATACTAAATGGAAAACATGAATTGATACTCTTGCGCAATAAGAATGATGAAGATCTTGTACGCTCGAGTGTTTCTACTGAAAAAGCTAAACTTACAATTTCACTCATCTCATGGAGAATCCCACATGTACAATTATCCGACTTTAGCAAATTGAATATGATAAAAATTATTAACAATGGTGCTTCTATACCTATGGCATTTCGCAGTTGGGATTGTCATGTTAATCCACAATTAAACACAGGTACTAGCCATATTTGGAATGTTAAACTGGCTGCAAATAGAGAACACCCCCGTTTTGTACTGATTGCTCTTCAACAAGAAAATAAGTTTGTTCATTGTGATTTGACTACTTTAAAAGTACATTTAAATTCAGTCTCATATCCATATGATGATCTTAACATAAAGTTCAAAAATGAACGATATGCAATTCTATATGATATGTATCTAAGATTCCAACAAAGCTACTATATGAAAGAATCTCAACCGCTTCTATCTGCATCAGAGTTTAAGACAAAAGCTCCTATTATTGTAGTAGATGTCAGTCATCAGAATGAATCACTCAATAATGGACCGATTGATATAAAAATAGCATTTGAAACAGCAACTAATATTGCAGCAAAGACATCAGCTTACTGCATTCTTATTCATGATCGCATAATAGAATATATACCCATCAAAGGACAAGTTCGAAAAGTCTTATAAATTGAGTAATATGGAAAATAACACAATTTTTATAGACGTACAAGGTTTCAAAAGTAATTCAAATGATTTCATCGCAAAAGAAGTAGCGATTGTTTTCAACAATTATGAATATATCAATTTCATTATAAATCCACCATTTGATTTTAAATGCTTATCAATAAAAAAGCAAAGAGAAGTAAAGTGGCTAACGAAAAACTATCATCACCTCAGCTGGACTGCTGGATCAGTTTCTTTTGAAAGCGTTTGAAATTTTTTAAAAGCCAACGCAAGATGTTCTAAAATTTATGTAAAAGGCGAAGAGAAAAGACGATGGTTGGAAAAAATTTTATGCCGAAAAATTTTTAACGTTGAGGATATAGGCTGTATCAACTTTAAACAAATGGAGATTAAGTATCCAGAATATTTTTATTGTAATTATCATAAACTTGGTGTTTGCGCATTAAAAAATGCTATTTTACTAACAAAAGAAATATCTTGCTTTAAATGAATTTTTTCACTCTTTAAAATATTAATGTATGTATTATTATAAAATTTTAAAAAATTTTAAACAATAAATATATAGAAAAATAAAAAATCTACAAGTGTTTTCTTATTTCAAAAACAAACTACATAAAGGAAAGAGAAGGAAGTGGGTAGGAGGAGGAGAAGTTAGCATTTTTGCTAACTTGCAAATTTTTACTTTTTGTTTCTCTGTTTATGACTGTAGTTAGTTGAAACTTGCTGCTTTAAAATAATCGCAGCCAAAGAAAATGATGACGTTGCAAAATAAAAATGTATTCTACACAGCCACAAAATATTCCACGCACAAGTTCTTTCGATCGCACATACATGCATACATACAAATATATTTCTTAAACAAATAAACAGAATATAAGCTTACCAGCGACAAACAAGCTGGACCCCCCACACACAAGCATTAGGAGTGTTCACATACATGAGAACGTTTTATAAATAAATAAAATAATTTATTTAATTATTTTATTCATTTATTTAATTATTTTATTTTATAACAATTTATTAGCGTGCGGAAATCACACAAGCACATTCCCACGATTCATATGAGAATCGCCTAGTAGTCGTCAAACCTTCTTTCTCTGATATTACTGAAGTAGTATTACGATATCAAATTTCTACAGTCTGGCAATACTGGGAGCATTAGAAAATAATAATCATGTTTTGCCGTCGGCATTTGAAAAAAATAATAATCATGTTTTGCCGTCGGCATTTGAAAAAAATAATAATCATGTTTTGCCGTAGGCATTAGGAAAAATTATCATGCATTGCCGTAGGCATTAGGAAAAATTATCATGCATTGCCGTCGGCATTTGAAAAAAATAATAATCATGTTTTGCCGTCGGCATTTGAAAAAAAGAATAATCATGCATTGCCGTAGGCATTAGGAAAACTTAATAATCACTATTTCACCATTGGTATTAGGAAAAATCATTTTCATGATTTTCCTCGTCTGTATATACACTCATAAAAAACCGCCAAACTATGAACCGCCTTAATACATTCACACAAAATTTTGCACACACAAACATCCACGGTCAGGCAGACCGACAGACGGACAGACAGACATACACTTAATGTAAACAAAAATTCCTAATGTAAACAAAAAACATCAAAGCGCCGCCGAAAACACAAATTTCCAAGAATTTAACAATTTTCAAATTTTAATTACCCAAATTTAACAATTTCAGCAACAATTTAACAATTTTAATTGGTCCAGAATGAACAGTTCCCTACTACTCGTGTGATTTAATAGTTCCTGAAGATTTTTACTTGTTCTCGGTTGGGATAGCACTTTTGTTTTGCTTCTTGCACTTTCGTATACGAAGGAAATCTTTCCGGAGCAACTCTTCTTATAACATTATAGCTATGTCGAGAAAGTTTCGCTTCTATTAATACACATAAAGCTTCTTCCGGGCTTAATTGATGTGGCTTGTATTTCTTGAATTTTCTGCATTTTCTATATTTTGCAGCTCCTGTAGGTGTTGATGTTGTGATTTCCTTAAGTAATTTTGATTCTTCAATTTTTCCAGATTCTTTTAAAGCCATTTGTGTAGCATAAGTCAAAACAGATAAAGAAGTACTTTCTCTAATGCTTCTACTTTTCTTCGCTTTTGATTTTTCACAACTCTCTTCAAATGAAACTTCCTTACGATCTCGTTTATTTGTTGGTGGGACAAAAGATATAGAAGTATCTAGCCATTACTTATTTAAGTTCAAAAAACGTTCATTGTTCCTTTGACTTTTGCTATAACGGATCTTGAAGTCGGAAACAAACTTTTTAAATCTTTGTTTAAAATCAGTCATATTGGTGGGGTTTATTCGTTTAATTATTTTCGTTTTTAATATGCTGATTTTACCTTTCCAGTCATGTACTTCAATATTTTTCATAAAATTATAAAGCTCACGGCGAGGAATAAAAGTAGTATTGGGGATTGTCCCTAAAATAGATTAAATTATTTTTTAAAATAATTTAAATGTTTTATTTGCTTAGCCTTTTACCCAATACCGATTACTTTATTTGAAGTAAAACACTATAAACATTTCTTTTAAAACAACAAATATTAATATTAAAACACAACATAATAACAATCATAATAGAGATGAGCTCGTGAACCGGGATTTATTTTTGTGAATTCTTAAACATGATATTTTCAGCATGGCTATTTAATCTATAATACTGATTTTAATGCAAAACAATCAGTTTCATTTGTTAAAATTATTAGCAAGCCATTTTTTGTTATAAATTTTCGTTATAATGTTTTTTTTTAATTCAACACTCTCGCGAATGAAGATGACTTAAACTTGTTCACGCACCTATCTCTATTGAAATTAAAATTCTCCGACAACAATTACAACAATAGTAAACATTGAACGAATGACTATAGCAAAACAAAATACACGTTAGTTTTGTTAAATACATGACTTTGAAAAAACACGACTTCAAACAGAAAAATGTTAATAGCAAAAAATGGAGCAACAACACCGCATATTTTGTATTATCAAGCTAAGATTCCATACTTTTAGAAAATATATGACTCAAAACCCAACCCTAACTAACTTAGAAGTTATGGTTCACGAAACATCAAAAATAGGCCAATTTTAGACATTTTTTTAAAAAATCGTCAAAAATATTTTCACACATATTTTCAAAAACACTACATCATTTTCATACACTTAAGTATCTGAAGTTGCAGGTTCCATTCTTAAAATAACACTTTGTTAACGTTAAATTTGGAAATTACGGACTCGTTACTTTTTTCGCTTTTTAGAAAAATTACAAAAAAATTTTAACTTTGACAGCTCACTGACATCTATCTTGTCAGCTTGAAAATTTACATAGTGATATAGAATTTTATCTAGTTTTATCCGATACCAAATATTAATACAAAAACTTAATTTTAAAAATTCAATTAAGCGTCACTTTCGACCCATTTCACCCCACTGTGCGATGAAAAGCCGCCAAAAATGCGTCCGTTGACAAGTCAGTTGTCGCCTCTAAATGAACTGCTTTTGTCGAAAAACAAACGAAAATACACACGTATGCTTTCGTGATTTTACAAGCACGGCCATTAAAATTTTTCATATCAAATGGGCCAGCAAAGTCTACACCAGTGGTATTAAAGGGTCGATCTTTCTGGAGGCAAAGCAGCCATAATTTGAGTCCAAGAGCGTTTCCGATCTAGTATACAACGTTTGCATCGATTTACTACAGTACGTACCAAAATTCTCAGACGGGGAACCCAATATTCAATGCGAATAATTCTCAACATTAGTTGATTTCCACCATGAATCGAAAGTACATGTTCAAACTCGGCTAAGAGAAGGGTAAAAGGATAGGAATACGGTAGAATGATGTGATGTTTTTCAGTATAAGACAAAGATGGAGATTTCGCCGAACGACCATTCAACCTCATTACTCTGTTGTTATCCAAAAATGGATTCGGCGATTGTAACGAATTTTTTTTAAATCTGCTTCTTTAACAAAAGAGCTTGTAGCTCTTCAGGATAATGAACTTTCTGAGCCAAAATTGCTAACCGTAATTTTACCTCCTTTATTTCTTCGCTTGAAATTGTTGTAGACTCAAACAAGTGCTGTTCTTTGTGCGAAGAATGTGTCCTATGGTAGAATCGACGCACGTACGCTATCACTCTGAGAGCACGATCAAGCTTAGAAAATCTATCGAGAATATCTTCGAAATTCTAAAAGAAAGTTGAGTGTGTTTTGGTAGCCCTGGCTTCAACATCAGTATCTAGAGGGGTAAGATCTTTTATGCTCCACTTATATTTAGGCTCGCGTAACCACCTGGGTCCATGCCACCAGAGATAACTTCTACTCAAATCCGATGGTGAAAGTCCTCTACTACCTAAATCCGCTGGATTGTCTTCCGACCTAACATGATACCAGTTGTGTTTTCCCACATTTTCTTGAATTCTGCAAACTCTATTAGCGACAAACGTTGTCCAGCTACTAGGCGTTTTTCTCAACCAGCAAAGGACAATAGTTGAGTCTGTCCAGCAAATATACTTGCTCAAGTGGTATATCAATTTCTCTAACAATAGTTTTTAGCAGTTCAGAAGCAAACATTGCACTACAAAGTTCCAAGCGAGGCAGAGAAATCGCCTTTATAGGAGCAACTTTCGTTTTACAGGAAAGCAAGTATGTATAATATTCTCCAAATGACTCAGTTCGAATATCAATTACCCCCGCGTATGCTTTTTCTGAGGCGTCAAAAAAAACATGAAGTTCGGCAGAAGTACCAGACCCATATTTTACCCATCTTGGTATTTGTATATTATTTACTTTTGTGTAAAAACTTACGAATTTTCTCCATTCATGGTCCGTGGAAGGAAGCAACTTATCATCCCACTCAATATTGTCACGCCAAATTTTTTGCATAATAATCTTGGCAATAATGATGACAGGTCCTAGCCAAACTACGGGATCAAATAATTTTGCTATGGTAGATAACACCTCCCTTTTGGTATAATGTAACCTATCAGCAATAGGCTCCACTTTAAAGTAAAATGAATATAATTGAGCATTCCATTGAATACCTAATGTTTTGAGCTGCTGGATTCAACCAATGTTAAAAGTTTCGAATCTACGAGCTACTCGGAAGGAAGACGATTTAAAATTTCAATAGCATAGAAGGCCATTTCCTAAGCTCAAATTTTGCCGAAGAAGATAATGAGATCGAAGTTGATCCCGTGCCTTCAGAGCAGATGAAATATCGTGAGCACCCTTTAATAAAGGGTGTTTTTTATTGAGGTATAGAACTTTAAGTTGGCATCACTTTTTTAACTGGCGGCCATTTTGTCAGCTGTCAAGTGATTAATATTTAGTTTGGTTTGCCATTTCATCATGAACAGGTTGACAAAAGAACAACGCTTGCAAATCGTGCAAATTTATTTCGAAAATAATGGTTCAGTTCGCGAAGTTTACCGCAAGCTCCGTCCATTTTATGGTCGACATAATCGTCCATCAGAGCAATTAATTCGGTTAACCATGGATCGTTTTCGCACTACGTTTACTCTATGTGATAATACGCATCCGCAGAGACGTCGAACAGTGCGCACCGAAGAAACAATTGCCGCTGTAGAGCAAAGTGTTGAAGAGGACCCGAATGAATCGATTCGCCACCGTGCACAGCAATTGGAGCCGACTAACCGACTGTTTTGTTCCCGAATTGGATGGCATGAATGTGGATGAGTTGTGGTTCCAACAAGACGGCGCTACATGCCACACAGCGCACGTCACAATCGATTTATTGAAGGAAACATTCGATGAGCGCATAATTTCGCGGAATGGACCTGTCAATTGGCCACCAAGATCGTGTGATTTGACACCATTGGATTATTTTCTTTGGGGATATGTGAAGTCGCTCGTCTACGCCAACAAACCAGAAACGTTAGGGGACTTGGAAGCCAACATTCGTGGCGTTATTGCCAACATACGGCCCCATATGCTCGAAAAAGTGGTTGAAAATTGGACCTGTAGAATTGGCTTTATTCGAGCCAGCCGCTGCGGCCACATGCTCAAAATCATATTTAAACATTAATGGCATAAAATTATCCTTCCAATAAAGCCAAATTGATGGACATTAGAACGATTTTCTTGTGTTTTATTTCAATTCAAAGTTCTATACCTCTTAAAAAACACCCTATACATCGTCAACATACATAGACTTGCGCAAAATACTGGCCGCAAGAGGGTATTTTTCTTCGGAGTCATCCTGCTAATTGTAAAATTAAAAAATAAAAAAAAAATTAAAATCTGTATCGCCAGATAGGGAGCACAATTTATACTGAAGGTTACAGTTACAGAAGACCGAAATAGTATACGTTGATATTGAGTTTGAGTAGGGTCAAGACGAATTTGTCTATACATTTGCGTAATGTCGCAATTAAAAATATATCGAAATAGCCTCCAACGAAGAATTAACAACACTAAATCTGATTGCAAAGTGGGGCCCACATATAGGAAATCATTTAAACTATTACCATTCGAGGTCTTATTCGATGCGTTGAATACAGCACGCAATTTTGTAGTTTTACTATCCGGTTTAATGACAGGGTGATGAGGAAGATAACACGAAAGTGAGGGTTTAGCAGAATCACTCATCACTGTTCTCATATGATTTAAAGTTAAATATTCTTTAACCACTTTATCATATAATTCCTTGACATCACCTTTTCGCAAAAGGGAGGAGTCATTTCTCAAGAATTGTGCCATCACATTCTGTCTTGAAGAGCCCAAACCAATAGAATGAGGGAATTCTGGCTTAAAAGTTAGCGTCACTGCTTAGCGGCCGTCGGAGTTGCGTCGTGTAGTTCTCCTATAAATTTCCTCGCAAAATTTGTCAGTGGGTGAAGCTAGTTTTCTGTTCGGTGTTTCTTCTAGCTCCCAAAAGCGAAGAAGATTCCTATTCAGACTATCTTCCGGTAGTTGAATACACCTGAACTGGTGTTTCTATTACAGATCCTGTGATTATCCATCCAAATATGGTATTTTGAGCTATTAAAGATTCGAAACCATTTCGTTGAATCCCGCTCAAAATCAACTGCGGATATATATCAGCCCCTAATAAAATATCAACTGGTCTTGATTGATAAAAATTGCGATCGGCCAGTTGTAAATTTAAAAACCTGTTGTGAAGCTCTGGACCGACTAAGAACGATGGCAATGCACCAGAAATATTGGGTAATACAAAGGCCATTGTTTAAGGGACAAACCTTTCTAGTTGTGGCAGAAACTGTTTGGTTAATACCAGAAACTTTAACATTGGTCGAATGTGTAGGTAGTTTCAAGCGATTTTTTAAATTTTGTGAAACAAACGAAGTTTCAAAGTAAGCAGACTATCTAGAAATTATATGACACCCTTACGATTACAAATTTATATAACGCATAGCCTATTTCTATGTTAGGTATTGTGCCAAACAAGCACTTGGTCAAAATTTATATCTCACTACTTTTAATGGCCGAAATTTTGGATAGGAACTTGGCCTTTTTTCAAATTTATGTTTTTGTGAGGATCTGACTACTTTTTGAAAAATTTTCTATAATAAGACTTTTTTAACTTAAAATTTCTAGTGTGTCTTATTTCTATTAATGATCGCTGTGCCAGTTGAAAATGGCATAGTTGCATAAAATAATGGGTTAGAGCGTGATGGGTGTTGGATTGTTGATCTTAAAAATTCACTATTGTGTCATTACAACGGGTCGCTAGTGTGTACGCAATTTGGTACGAGTCCTCTGGAAAGAAAGATGTTAAATACCGTGTCAATTTTAGTGGACGTGATCCCGTCTTTTTCTGAATAAATTTACATATTAAAGTCTGATTAGCCAAAGTACATATATCAAAAGGATATGCCCAATGTGCATGCAAAGTTTCAATAGGGTAGCTGGTGCTTTAATTTTTGGATTTTCTGATTGAGTAAATCAATTACTATTTGTCTACAAAATGTCAGCTCAATATAGTATAATATTACGTAAAATTTTTATGGGCCTGGCCTCGCTGACTTTTATATCTTCTAGTGCTTATGGTTCATGCAAAGTTTGGTATTAAAAAGGTAATAAGAAATACCTGAGTATTAAATTAAAAACGTGCTAAGCCAAAGTACCTGAAAGAAAAAGCTAAGATTTATGGGTGAAGTCACGGCTGCTTTTCAAAATAGGAAATTTTTATTTTGGAGAAGTGCAATGTGTATGAAAGGCTTCATTCAATAAAATTTATCTTAATTTTGAATTTAAAGTGCTTGTTACCGCCCCACAGTGGCACATTTTGTGAGTTCGCGGTCAAAATTCTATAACTTTTGACTGGGTTGAAATTTTTTTTATTTTTATTTTTTTTTTGTTGGATAGAAGACATCTTAAGCTTCAATTAATGTATTAACTTTAAAATCGAGCCGTATTAAAGTACACTTATATATGATTGAAAAATGACTTTTAAAAATATAGGTATTATCGGCCTTAAAAAAAATAAATTTGTGAATGTAGTGATTTAACATTGCATTTTATAAATAGTAACGTTAACTGAACTAAAAAATTACATACTTAATTAAGCCGTCCACCCGGGTCCATTTTATTTTGCCTTTAGCCCTCTTCTCCAATGGACCACTTAGAATACAGGTTTGAAGCTCATAATTGTTTTAAATATATTAATATTGATATAATATTTAGCAAAACTAATTTTATTTTAGTCGTTGATATCCCTGTGAAATTTTAGAGCAATCGGTACACATTTACTCATAGGGCCCTTGTAAGTCAAATTTCGTAAAATAGCCTTGGTGATCATAATTCACTAACAAATGTAAGCTCGACAGCTTTAAATGTTATTATTATATGAACAATTTAAATATATTTTAAACGTGAATCCATAACAGATATGTAGGAGATCCATATCCGAAAAAAGGTTTTACCATAAATTCTAAGAAAATCTTTTTATTCCAAATAAAATAAAATTTCTTCTATAAATTTTCAATATATATTTTTTTTTTAATCTAATTTTTATATTAATTTGCCTAGAATACATTTTTCATTTAACTGTCTTAGTGAAAATTTCATCTAAGTATGTCTCCTGTTCATCTCCAAGGAGCTGCTTGGCGTCTTTGTCCAATTCCATGGGGGTGGAATTCCATTTTTGTCGAATGCTGGAGATATATGGATCAGAAGTGCACAGTAAAATATTAAAGAGGTCTTCATTGGTACTATATCTAGATATCTTTCTTGTGTTGTACTCGCGAAAATATCTATAATCTTTGTTCCTTTTTTCTTGCGCTTGTTCAGAAAGATCTCCAATCGGAAGCATATTGTGTTGAATAATGTTTTCCCCATGATATACACCCCTATTCTGCGTTTCGATTACGTTCCCGCATTCAGTTACGCACGGATCGAAAAGAGGTATTCTGCAAAAAAAACTAAATCGAAAGAAAAAGAAGAAGAGAAGAGTATGTTTAAACCTGCTGTTTTGTTATGAAACGGGTGAAATAGGAACAGAAAAATTAAGCAATTTTGCAAAATTTTTAGCAAAAAGTTAAATTTAGTGCAAAAAACAGTGATTTACCATTAAAACAATTAATAATTAAATATTGTACAAATTTGCACTACATAAACTTTTGCAAATTTAAATACAGAGAGTTAAAAAAAACGAGATAAGCAAGAGGTATTTGTGGCCAAACTTTTCCAGTGTGAAGAATCCTGTCGCGCCGGAGGTGATATTTTAATTTTTTACACATAATTGCAACACAAAAATAAAGTCTATTTGTTTAATTTTAATTAAATCCGTAGACAATATCGTTCTTCGTTGTCATTAAATAGGTACTCGTATGTCAACTTTTTATACTGTTTTACGTGTAATAAATTGAATAAAAATCGCATTTCAATACAGAAAAACAAAACAAAGTGTATAGTTCATTAATTAAACCTTCTTTTGCATTTAATGCTTGCACTATTTTTTTAATTAATCACTTTTTGAAGCTAAACAATCAAAAATTGAAAACGCTCCGCCACTAAAATAACAACTTACAAAAACGTAGTTACGATCTAAATGCAGAATACATAGAATCGAAAGAAAAATCGAAGAACGGAACGCAGAATACCAAAGTTGCCAAACGGAGAAACTTTCGATTCGAATCGAAACTCAGAATAGGGGTGATAGTATTTTATGGACTGTCGATGGCATATTCCTCCAATCATATTTTTCGTTGTATAGTTTCGCTGTTTCATTAGCATACTGACTAAATTATCTTGCATTTACCTTTTTATTGTATGATATTACTTGCAGTATGATTTTGTAGCGTTTTATTAATTCAAAATCTACCCTGTAATAGCTGCAGCAGTTTCAGGATCAGAAAAAAATTTTCTTGCTTGTTACCATCATTTGTGTTTCCTTCTCCTTGCTTTGGCTGATCGATCAGTAAACCCAGTTCTAAATATTTATCTTATACGTGCTTCTTTTTTGCCTCTCTTTTGGCTTTATTTTCGTCACTATTTCGTACTGTTCCTTTAAAATCTAAATCATAGCTTAGCTTTAATATGTGTTCCATAAATCGAATTTTAGCATGGAGTGGGGACAAGCCAAACTCATAGGCTTCTTGGAAAGTGGTGTCTTCTGTTGGAAGTTGACTTAATTAGCTTGCAGTTTTTTTTGCAAATAACACAGCTCGAAGATGATTTTGTTTCAGTTATGGCCTGTGCAACTTTTCCATCAATCATTGTAAGTAACATTTGATAATTTATTTGAATCTCTTGATCGTTAAGTAACAAAGTTATCGGTTGAAGTTTATCTATTTGTTGTTTAAGTTTAGATACTTCTTCTAATATGACATCCTTCGTTTCCTTCTTAAAGGCAAATTTAATTGGTCTGCAATATTTTGTTGAGGAAGGTATTTCGTTTTTCCATATGTCAATATCGGTTTCTTTGCTAGTAGATGGCTCAAAATTAATGTTATTTGTTTTTAGTCTTAACGGAACAAAAGATATAAATAAGTCAGAATCATATATTTTTTCTGCATTATACTGCTTATATCGCTTTTGTCCAGAAGATCCATCGCATCCCCATTTAGAAATTAATGTTAGGCTACAGTCACCAAGCTTTTTAATATTATTATTTCAAATACAAGTTCGCTTGTAAGCCATTGTTTGTTGCAGTTAAACATGTTTTCCTTATTTCTATTACATTCATTATACCGTTTATTTAATCGCGTTAAAAAATTATTAATATTTTTAAATGGTCGCACAACTCAAAATAAGGGTCTTTTAAAATGTGTAATATAACATCATTTTTGTTTTTTTGTTCAAACAATAAAACAAGGGTCTTTTAAAATGTGTAATATGACATCGTTTTTGTTTTTTTGTTCAAAATAAATTTTAGCAAGATCGTTATAACTGAACTTAGCCATCGTTTTGACAATACTGATCGTCTTTATTAATGTTGTCTGTTTTTATACACATCAAGTTTTCTTGAAGCAGGTATGTGTTTAAACGAGAGAGAGGAAAGAAGAAAGAAGAAGAGTACAGACATGCTTGTACCGACAAGTTACTTCAATTCTCTTTTATTTCATTCTCATATTCAAAACTCATTAAAAACTTGAACACAAACTGTCTGTATCTAAACAACCGGGCAGGTTTAAAAGAGAATTAAAGAGACATGCTTCAAGAAAACCTGATGTGTCTATAGTATTTTAACCTTTATATGAGCACCAGCTACCTGGGTACACAATAAAGTTATAACAAAATGTCGAATATATCAGTCCAAATACAACAACTCATGAGTAGTAGGGGAATGTTCATCCTGCCCCAATTAAAATTGTTAAATTGTGGCTAAAATTTTTAAATTTGGGTAATTAAAATTTTAAAATTCTTGAAATTTGATACCTACGAGGGTGGTTCAATATGTCCTTTAAATATTTTTCGAGGGTGGTTCAATAAGTCTGTCTTTTTCCTAATGACTACGGCAAAACAAGATTATTATTTTTTTCAAATGCCGACGGCAAAACATTATTATTTTTTTCTAATGCCGACGGCAAAACATGATTATTATTTTTTTCAAATGCCGACGGCAAAACATGATTATTATTCTTTTCCAATGCCGACGGCAAAACATGATTATTATTTTTTTCAAATGCCGACGGCAAAACATGATTATTATTCTTTTCCAATGCCGACGGCAAAACATGATTATTATTTTCTAATGCTCCCAGTGTTGCCAGACTGTAAAAATTTGTTATCATAATACTATATCAGTAATATCAGAGAAAGAAGGTTTGATGACTACTAGGTCATATGGTCTCATATGAATCATGGGAATGTGCTTGTGTGATTTCCTCACGCTAATAAATTGTTTATAAATAAACAATAAATAAATTGTTATAAAATAAAATAATTAAATAGATTAATAAAATAATTAAATAAATTATTTTATTTATTTATAAAACGTTCTCATGTATGTGAACACCCTAATGCTTGTGTGTGGGGGGACCAGCTTGTTTGTCGCTGGTAAGCATTATATTCTGTTTATTTGTTTAAGAAATATATTTGTATGTATGTATGTATAAATTTATGTATATATGTATGTGTGTATGATGCATGTATGTATGTGTGTATGATGCATGTATGTATGTGTGTATGATGCGTGTATGTATGTATGTATGCATGTGTATGTATGTATGTGTGTGTATGTATGTGCGATCGAAAGAACTTGTGCGTGGAATATTTTGTGGCTGTGTAGAATACATATATATTTTGCAACGTAATCATTTTCTTTGCGATTATTTTAAACCAGCAAAGTTTCAACTAACTAAAGTCATAAGCAGAGAAACAAGAAGTAAAAATTTGCAAGTTAGCAAAAAAGCTAACTTCTCCTCCTCCTTCCCACTTCCTTCTCTTTCCTTTATGTAGTTTGTTTTTGAAATAAGAAAACACTTGTAGATTTTTTATTTTTCTATACATTTATTGTTTAAAATTTTTTAAAATTTTATAATAATACATACATTAATATTTTAAAGAGTGAAAAAATTCATTTAAAGCAAGATATTTCTTTTGTTAGTAAAATAGCATTTTTTAATGCGCAAACACCAAGTTTATGATAATTACTATAAAAATATTCTGGACACTTAATCTCCATTTGTTTAAAGTTGATACAGCCTATATCCTCAACGTTAAAAATTTTTCGGCATAAAATGTTTTCCAACCATCGTCTTTTCTCTTGTAAACGCTTTGAAAAGAAACTGATCCAGCAGTCCAGCTGAGGTGATGATAGTTTTTCGTTAGCCACTTTGCTTCTCTTTACTTTTTTATTGATAAGCATTTAAAATCAAACGGTGGTTTTATAATGAAATTGATATATTCATAATTGTTGAAAACAATCGCTACTTCTTTTGCGATGAAATCATTTGAATTACTTTTGAAACCTTGTACGTCTATAAAAATTGTGTTATTTTCCATATTACTCAATTTATAAGACTTTTCGAACTTGTCCTTTGATGGGTATATATTCTATTATGCGATCATGAATAAGAATGTAATTTCCTCTCCTCGGAAATTAATTAAATCACCGTGTTGATCCAGTACGCGCAGCGCTAGTGAACTTATCTCTCTGGTGTTTACAGGTAAATAGATACGATTTCTTGGAACCTCATCTATTTTATAGCCTGGAGGCACATTAATCGAAAATTCATGAAGTGTATGCGATTTCGAGTTATTCATATATGTGTTTATAGCGATACTACTTTCAATTCGCAAGAGATTCACTTTAAAAATATTAACTGGAAGATCTGAATAATAATATTTGTTTGGTGTTAGGATTTTTCTATTGAATCCTAAAAGTTTTCCAATTGTACTGTCTTTATTAAAATATACAGGATCCTTGGAACTATTAACTTCTTTAACTTGCATTGTATTGGCTTCAATAAAAATCTTATTTGCTGGGCAGAGTCGTTTGTATTCCTCTTCTATAAAATCAACTATATCATTTAATTCGTAAGATCCCATTGGTATTTCAATTATATGTTCCCCTATATGAAACATATTGTTGTAGGTGTCTACATTTGGAATACTGTTGTATGAATGAAAATCAGTTAGAGCACACTCATATGCACCCTGTAATTCAATAGGAGGAAAGTAACTAGCAGATATTTCTGATGAGTTAGAGCTCAGAATAAGTGTTATTGACATTATAACAGACTGATTACAATTAAATAATGTTTAGTACACAGTATGGTTTATAAGCATTATTTACATATTTATTTCATTTTCTTAATTTAAAATTAACATTAGTTTCTTAATATTAATGCTATTGTTGTTGTTGCTAATTTAGTTTTCCTTCAAACTATAATATTTCATCTTTACTTATCCAAGAATTGTGTTGATTAGAAAATCCCAGTCTTTTAACATATACCTCCTTCCATTTAATTTTAAGAACCTTTTCAACTAGATATGTATTTGGAAATCTAGTTTTTGAAAGTTCCCCAGTATAGAAGCCACCTTTAATAGGATTGCCATGATAATCTTCTAATATATATGTTGCAGGATTTGTATTTTGAACTCTTGTAATTGTGAAAATTTCTGTAGTCCAATTTGGAGTATAACCTTTTTCAAATGAGTGCTTATATTTGCTTATGCGAACATGATCTCCCACATTAAATTTTGACATTTTATACATTTTCAAATGACTGTATACTGTATTTAGCAGCTTTTCCTCATTTGTTGAGTTGACTTTAATAGGAGACATTTTAATGGTACGATTAACTTTTCTATTGTATGCATTGAGTAAATCTTTGTATATATCAATCCACTTATATGAACCATTATAACGAAATTCTTTCCACATCATTCCTTTCAATGTTCTATTAAATCGTTCTACTATTGATGCTTTCATACTGCTATATGTTGAGTAGTGATTAATGTTGTATTTATGCATTAATTTTCCAAAGTGTTTGTTGAAAAATTCTTTGCCATCATCTGTTTGTAAGTTTTTTGGTACTCGTCCCAATTCAAAAATATCTTCCATTGCCTTGGTTGTTTCGACTGCAGTTTTTTTTTCAGCGGTACTGCCCATGCAAATTTTGAGAATGTGTCAATTACAGTCAACAAAAATCGATAATTTCTATTTTCTTTAGAATAGTTCCCCATTTCAACTAAATCAGCTTGCCAAAGATCATCTATTCCTTTCATTAAAACTCTGCGACGCACAAATTGTTTTCGTGCTTGCTTATGGAGTTCATTTACTAAATTTCTTTTTGAAGACATTAAGTTGTTTTTAAAGATTTTTTGCAGAATGTTGTGATCTGCTTGACACACTTTCAGCTATTGATACAAACATGTAATTTTCTATAAATTTCTTCATTAAGCTGTTCAATTTGTTCTTCAAATGATGTTTTAATTTGTAGAATATCTTGTTCAATTTTATAATTTTCTTCTATATCTAATTTTATTTCGCGTTGTAGTTCCTCAATTTGCATTTGAATATCTTCTCGTATTATAGTATTATCTCCCTTAAAGTATGTTAATAATTTCTCTTCTAATTTTTCGATTTGAGTTTGCAAAAACAATTTATTGATAACATCGTTTTCCTCCAGAGCTTTTGCAACATTTTTGATCCTTTTGTTTTGGACATCAATGTTGTTGTTCGTATCCACAAAGAACCCCAGCAGTTTAGGTGCATTTTTCAAAGAAATTGTGCTGCTAGTATCGTTTAAATAGTGTCCAAATTTATCAACAGACATACTCTATATACTTTATTAAAGTTAGTGTATTATATTCGCTTCACGTAGTTCTTCAATAATTGATACAATTTCGTTATTGTGATTAGTATGACCTGCACCTTGTGATGCGAGCAGTAGTCGAAGTCTATCTACTAACTCATTTGGATCGTCCCAGTATATATAGTTGGGCTTACTGATGTTAACTTGCATCATTCCCTCACCTAAATAGCTACCTTTGGGCATAGATCCTGTTGATTCAGGTAAATTCTTCTGGTTTTTCTCATCAATAAATTTCTTAATAATATGTTTATATTTATTTCCTCTAGTACCCTTAATTTGACCATCAGGTTTAAAGTCTCTTCTATATGCATTAGTAGTAATTAAAATCTTTTTATAGATTTCAAGTTCAAATTTATCGTAATTTTTTGGTATTTTATGAAACATTAGAGAAAATAGTCCTGGTGTTAGAGCCCATATTTGACCACCAACTTGTATTTTATCTTCATTCAGTTTTAGGCTACTATCACCAAATTTCCATTCATTATTGTAATCTTTATGTGGGCCATAGTTTGTATCTAATTCATTTCTTCCTTCCAAAACTGATAAATCAGTATAAGTATATTCTGTATTGGAAGTCTGTAAGTAAAAATCATCTTCATCATCATCATCATCATTTTCAGTATTAACATCATTAAATAAGATGGTATTATCAAAAATTGTCCCTTCTACTAGTTTTTTTGGTGTACTTGTCTCTATCTTGACTGATGGGTTTTCAGGCTTTAAATTTGTATTATTTTCAACTTCTGTCTCGATGTTACTTTCTTCTTTCATACGAATTCTTTTAATATTTTTAGATCTATTTATGAATTCTTTAAGAGGTTCTGTTATAGGTTTGAATGTATCTCTTAATTGTTCACGTGTATCTATTTCACCAGTTTTTATACTACGAAGCTTTTTCTTCAACACATTTCTTGTCAACACCAACTGTTTTAAAATTTTCTCATCCATGTTTGCTAAGGGCAAATAACAGGTATCAGCAATCAGATCAGCTTATCAGGACCTGGTCTGGTTTTCAGATCAGCTTTTCAGGACCTGGTCTGGTTTTCAGATCAGCTTTTCAGGACCTGGTCTGGTTTTCAGATCAGCTTTTCAGGAGCTGGTCTGGTTTTCAGATCAGCTTTTCAGGACCTGGTCTGGTTTTCAGATCAGCTTTTCAGGACCTGGTCTGGTTTTCAGATCAGCTTATCAGGACCTGGTCTGGTTTTTAGATCAGCTTATCAGGAGCTGGTCTGGTTTTCAGGTAGCTGGTATAGTTTGGAGATCAGCTTATCAGGTATCGGATGAGGTTATAGCAAATAGATGTATCAAGTTTAAAGTTAGATTAATAACTAAAGTCAATCTTTTATGAGAAGTAGTTTATATAGTTATGAAATAGTCAAATTGCTTTCTGTAGCGACCATCATTTAATTCATTGTCTTTGCTTATCACTAAAAAGCCATATTTATCTCTCCAACATTCTCGACAAATTTCTTGGAACTTTTCATAACTCATATCGCTGCCAACATGATCCCTATAAACATGCTTCATATTTGTCTCATCTTGCTTAAACATTATAATAACATTTGCATTGTCTCTTATTAAATGTTTGGGAATTCTAGTATAAGTTTGACACAAGTAGAATGAATCAACATCCCTATGCCGTCCCATACAAAAATATGAACGTATATTATTCTGCTTCTCACATGCAACATCATCAAATATCATAATTGAATTAGTTTTAGCTTGGTCAGGTGGAATAACTGATACATTATCGGTGAATGTATAATATCCCATTCCTTTAATTGGTGAAATTAGTTTCTTCAAGTACTCATATTTGGGTTGATAAAGAGATTTTGAGTATAAATAGATGTTTTCAAACTTGAGTCCATTAGGACTTTCTAGTAAGCCGATCATAACATTAGTCTTTCCACAATTTGATGGCCCCACTATTAGAGCACGAATAGAATTTGGTAAGAGGTTCGATGATTCATCAATATTACGAACTAAAATACTTTTATGTTGTTTCACTAACTGCATTTTTGTAACTAAATATATTTCATAAATGTTACCTCTTATTATAGAAAAAATCAGATAATATGGTTATACGATATCAGAAAACGTTTAGTCATAAAAACATCTTCGTTGGAGGAGGTATAGTAGATAAAATAATAAACTCTATACCTGTTGAAGCTCATCTTCCTGGATATCAGTACTGTGGACCTGGAACAAAACAACAAAAACGTTTAAATCGAGGTGATAAAGGAATTAATTTATTGGACTCTGCTTGTAAAGATCACGATATAGCTTATTCGAAAAATAAGGATTTAAGCACTAGACATAAAGCTGATAAAATACTTGAAAATTCAGCTTGGAATCGAGTTTTATCAAAAGATAGTAGTATTGGTGAAAAATCATTTGCCTATATGGTTACTAACGCAATGAAAGCCAAAACAAAATTTGGTATGGGTGTGGAAAAAAAGAAAAATGTTAAAAAGAACAAGCTAAATGATAAAAAACTGTTTAGAACATCAATTAGAGCTGCAACAAAAATACTAAAGAAGGAAAAACCATTAGATATTAACTCAGCAATTAAAATTGCCCGAAAAACTATCAACAAATCATTAAAAGGAAGAAAATCTCAAATTATAGTACCAAGTGTAATACGTGTCCCAAAAATTGGTGGTTTTTTTTGCCTCTAATACCGATTTTAACTGCTCTGGGTGCAATTGGTAGTCTAACAACTGGAGGTGCTGCTATAGCTAAAGCTGTAAATGCAACAAAGAATGCAAAAAATCAACTTGATGAAACAACTAGACATAATAGAGCGATGGAATCTATAGCAGTTGGAAAGGGACTTTACTTAAAACCATATAAAAAGGGTTATGGTTTAGTTTACAAAGAAGAATCAAAAAACTCTTAGAGATGCTACCCAACAGACCACTATCTGATGTGGACATAAACCGTTTCTCTATAAATATTCCATATTTTAGAGGAGTTTTTATGTTGAATATTCTACCAAAACGAACAAAGAAAATAGAATGTGGAATAATCAATTTAGACGTATCAACAGGACCTGGTACACATTGGGTAGCATATTATAAAAACAACAATGAAAAAGAATATTTCGACAGCTTTGGAAACTTACAACCTCCTTCGGAAGTAGTCTAATATCTTGGTAGAAATATAAAATACACTATAATCAACATCAGAATTTCAATACATTTACCTGTGGTCATTTATGTCTTCAATTTCTGTATGAAATAACTGAAAATATTAAATAAAAAAACACAAACATTTATATTTTACAAAACTCTTTCATGTATTTTTATTTATAATTTAAAATACAAAATTATTATATATTATTGCCAAATTGGAAATTGGGAATTTTGAATTAGAAATTCACTCAGCTCGCTTTCAACAATTAAGCTTTGTTCACCTTCTCTACTTAAGCAATATGATCCGCTCGAGAGTTCTTTAATTTCATCATCGGTTAAAGTATTATATCGCTTTGGCAGGAACATTATGTGGTTTTCCATTTCAACTTTTAGTGTTGGCCCATATTTTGTTGTTACTCTTGTCACTTTTCGAATGGTGTATTTAATTGATGTCTCAAGCTCCTTTATGTGGATTAAGGTTTTCTTTTTTAGTGAATTAAATTTTGATGTTAGATTTGTTGTAGACTCCATTTTTTATTTACTTCTACTCACTTTGAATGTTCAACTGAAAATGATCTTAAAAGTAGCGATGATGACTTCAAGAAAATAATAATAAAATAATAATAAAATATTCGAAAATATTTATGGTGAAATAGTGAATAAGTGGGGGATGGTGATAGACAGAAAGAGATGGTTATAGAGAGAAAAGGGATAGAGAGAGATAGAGTGCTAAAAAAGAAGTATGGAATATAGATGATGGTATAGATATTTTAAAGATCAAGAGATACTACTTTAAAAATTTAAAGAGAAAATTAGTCTTAAAGAAACCTTCAAACAATCATCATTCATTAATTTATCGGCAAATATAATGAGCCAAATTAGACGGACCAATTTTTAAGAGATTTTGAAAGCTTCAGGCTTTTTGATCATTGGGAGATGATAAAATTTTTCGAAAATATGCTATATGAGAACGAAGAATATGGTATAATGATGAAGACAACACAGAAGGACACTTCAAAAGCTGTCGTTGGTATGATCCTGAGTGTGAGGAAGGACCTGATACTTGTAGATGTACAATATATTTTTTGCGCAAAAGTATATTAGAAAATTTAATAATTAGATACTATGAAATGTTTCTATCATTATAACTAAAATAAATAAAATTAAATTAAATTATTCCTTGTTTTGTATTATTTTTTTAAAGGAAATTTAGGAATCATTTATTCGAATAGCAAATTACAGAAACTTTTATGTAGTGAAAAATATAAGGACTTATCCGATTATCTAAATTGTTTCTCTTTATGAAAATATGAAATTTAATGGAATTTCATAATATTGTGAAAATCAATTTGTTTTGTGCAGAACCTCTCAGGGAAAACAAGACTGTGCATGTTTAAGCGATATGAAAACAAGAATTTGCAAATAAGCAAAAACGAAAGTTTTTTTTTTTGATCTAGAGAAGTAAAGCCAATAAAGAAATAAACACCATTCACATATTTAATTCTTTTTTCAATATTTTATTTCAAATTTTTTCTTAAAAATTTATTTACATATGAATGAACAATAGTTATTCTTAATAAATAGGATTTTATTTACAATCACTTTTCTTAATAAATAGGATTTTATGTACAATAATTTTTCTTAATAAATAGGATTTTATTTAAAATCATTTTAACAATAATAAATAAGATTTTATTTACAATAATTTTAACAACAATAAATAAGATTTGATTTACAATAATATTAACAAGAATAAATAGGATTTTATTTACAATAATGTTTCTTAATAACTAAGATTTTATATACAATTTAAAAATTAACCACTTAACTAAAAATTAACTAATTTTAGCTATTTTCTTGCATTCTAGCAATTTCATCTAGCAACATATCAAGTTCGTATTCAGGGTTAGTTTCCTTAATACGAAAATGATACCATGCATATGTATTAATGTTATTTGTCCTAATTTTTCTCTTATCGTCTCCATAACTTAAGACTACCTTATTTAATTCACTAGTATATATTTGGTGAAGCTTAGATTTAAATGTTAACATATTATCGTATACATTAGTCTTATTGAATAAACAGTTTCTATAAGTAGCTAAAGTATATTTATCTAATATGGATCTTTTTACCCCCTTCGATTTTTTGACGTCATTTTGATTTTGTACACTGAATGAGTACATTTTTGATCGCAGCCCAACAAATTCTGTCATTATCTTAAAGCAGTTTTCAATTTTCATCATACCTAAAACTTTTTTATTTATTAAGGGGAAATTATAAGTATTTTCCTTGGGATAGTCCGATGGATCAAAATGTTCTTCTATGTCATTTTTTATGCCAGCATAAAAGTCATCCGTCTTTATTGAATATATAAAAGAGTCCGTGTCCATATAGTTCAATGAGAGTTTTGTCTTAAACTTAGGTTGCATGTACCCGTAATGAAAATTATACATTTTCCACTTGGACAACTCGAGTACACAAAATCCTAAGTAAATTGGTTTATTGTAGCAGGTTTTGACTCATTCATTTCGATTGCTACCAGATCTTCGGAAAATATAGATAAACTATGAAAATTTGGTTTTGATATCCAATTTTGAGCCCCCAAACGGTTCCGATTCGTTCTCTCCCAATTATTGACAATTTTAACATCTCTCCTCTTATCCACATTTTCCATGGTTTTACCATAGACTGCATTATTAAGTAGCTTGAAAAAGTTTTTTTCAAAAGCATTTTTAGCAGTGGCTCTATGTCTGGCATTTAGGTCAATATAGCCTTTTAACCATGGAGATTGTTTAAATGCTAGAATACGATGTGTTTTCTTTAAAACTAAGCCATTTTCTAAGCATTGTTTAAGAACTGTAAAGTGTATCACGTATGATTGCTTTGTAGAGAAATCGGTTATCAACTTGCTATATTTCGCTTGCAGTGGTTTTTTATTTTCAGCGCAAAAAGGTAGGTCATTATGCAAGTCATGTAAGTGAGAAGGATAATCTAAAATGACCTCATATACGTAACCGTCTGTTCCATTGTCAGATACGCTGTTTGGATCCAGATTCAGCTCGTCTTGCGATAACCATCTGAACCCACCATGAGGAAGATATTCCGACATTGCCCAACCGTAAAGGTTATTTGCGTCTAAATAGACAAGAAACTCTGAGGGCTTCTCTTTATCGAAATCTTCCAAATATTTGTTATTCGCTTTCGAATATCTTTGGCTGCACTGTAGGATTCCCTCACGTATACCTTTTTCCATAAAATTGTACATGTCTATGTCCGTCAATAATTCTAGTTCAATTTTTGTGTATTTTAACATTGCATCCCAGGAAAGTCCAGGTGCGGTATAGTATTGATATGGATCCAGCTCATAAATACCTTTACAAACTTTACAAACTTTTCTAAAGTTCTCGAAAATATCTGTCAGTAAGAGGACATCTGTTTTTAAGTAAAGTTCCATGTATTCTTTCATTGTTTTGCAACCAAAAGTATTCCATACCTCTACAGCATGTGAGTATTCCTCTAAAGAACACTCTTTATTGTTTAACTTATTAAAGAAATCACTGCGTGAAGGCAGCTGGCACTTGTCTAATTTTTGAAATGAATTTAGGTACTCATAGGGGAAAATGTCTTTCTTCTTAATAAGCTGAAATTCTTTTTCTGACTGAAATAAGGACCTTATAGTGTTAAAATCATTATCCGACAAATGCAGGCTAATGATTCTAAACTCTCAGCCATAAAGCGTAATGTATCAAGAAATCTTATTTCAAGATTATGACCATCGCTCATTTCTGTAAATTGCGAGAGTGATATATAAAGCTCCTTATTGAGAGGGAGTACTTTCAATTGCATAGAAATTTCACCTAGTTCTTTAATAAAAAGATGTGAGTCATAATTTGAGTATTTGTGAAAGTAAACTGGTATAAAGTTGGGAATTTGGTAATTCAAATTACAGTTATTGTGGGCTGCACCTCTATATTTACCGCTAATGTGACAATGATCTCTAACGCGATCTTTACCTAGAAATTTTTGACAAATATGACAATTCACCGCACTACAAAAATTATAAATATCAGAAGGGGATAAAGTATCCATTTGCCTATTATTTACTAAATGATTATTATAAATATCCTCACAATCTTTAATTAAAAATTAAACAAATTTTTGTGAAGCATCTTTCCCTGTATAAACCCT
The DNA here is from genome assembly GCA_949987645.1 of Tachina grossa. Lineage (NCBI taxonomy): Eukaryota > Metazoa > Arthropoda > Insecta > Diptera > Tachinidae > Tachina > Tachina grossa. Next base: position 49,414,218 of record OX465277.1, on the reverse strand, counting down.
TAATTTATCTAACTTATTGCTATGGAGACACTTAATTTAGTAACTAAAAGCACAAGCAGTGTGCTTTTTGACAAGACTGGTTATTACTAATGTCTTCCAGGATGCATTCGAAGTCTGCGTACACCACAAAGGGGACATCCATTTTCCTCTGATGCCCCTTAAAACTTAGAACTGCATCTGGACCTGACGGCATAGTTGTCACGAGTTTGCCGCAATTCCGCCTTATGGCTACTCATACCATTTTCGTTATGAGTGTACTGTAGGCAGCTATTACAAAAATATAGTTTATTGTGATTTTTGGTAGACTGACTTCGTAAAAGCCTGTGAATGACAAAAAATATATAAAAGTTTATTAGTAAAATGTACATAGTATAAAATATATAAAACAAGTAAATGTATCAATAAAATTAAAGAGTAGTAGTATAATTTTCTAACTTACTTTGATATGTTCTTTATCAATATGTGGTGACGAACTTCACCATTCTCCAAAAGCAACAAGTTCACATGCTTTACTTTCTCATCCTTGGTCACATAATAGGGACCAATGATTTGATCTGCTCCCTCATCGTACCCAAACACATTAACACTTATTGATGGATTATTTATCTCGAACTCCTTAATTTTGTTTAGTGCTAATGGGTAAGTTAAATTTTTGAAATTTAACGCTACTCCATTTCGCGTAACAATCGTCTGAGCAGAAATGTCCTGAATATTATAAGTACTGTAACGTTCTATATGGTTGTATTTGCCTTCTAATTTTTGAGGTGTGGATATCCAACTTGATCCTTTGACTAGCGAAGATTTGTTGATGTTGATTTCTGCTCGGACTATGCGTGATAAAGTCCAACCAGAATCTCGCTCTTCAAATTCGGACATTTTTGTTGAAATCTCCTCAATCTGTTTACGGAATAATTCTTCAATGTTATCTGCCTTCGTCAGCAAACTCATTTTGGCTACATGTGTTATAATACACAAATCCAATTCTTCTTCTACGATTTTGATGTACTCCGCCACAATACTCACATGAAATTTAATTATTATATGCTTAGACAAAGACATTTGAAGTCTCTCAATAAAAATATTCATGTTTTCTTAAATAAATTCTTCCAAGAGAAGTTGGTCCTTTTTATTTAGTATTACATATGTGGCGATATGGTTTTTGAAGGCTTTCGATATATTGTAATATCTCACATTCTCTTCGACTTCTTCTTCTCTCCTAGCATGCGAAGTACTCATTGGAGTTGGCAGAGTTTTTTTCTCTTTTTTCTTCTACTTTTCCATCACTTTCCGGTAAACTTATGTCCATAGCATCGTTGTATAAAGTCCCTCCAAGGATATCCACACCTTGTTGATGTGCTTGTTGTTGTAGCTGCTGCTCTTGTTGATGATAATTAAGAGGTTGCCATTGCATCATATTGGAATACTGCTCCATTTGATTAACTGGTGTGACGGGATTATAATTGTAACTTGGATACTCATATTGCATTGGTACTCCTGATGCCAAAAACTGATTACTCCATGACATTGGTGTAGGGTAACAGTTAGCCATACCGTATTGTTGATATTAGGGATACTGTAGAGAAGGGTGCTGCTGGTGATGAAATAAATTTATCTGCTGTTGAGGATTTTGAACAAATGTCTGCGGTTGCTCTTGATTTGTACCCCGACTTACAACCATTTGATCCTGCACGCTAAAATAATCGCAGACAAAGAAATGATTACGTTGCAAAATATAAATGTATTCTACACAGCCACAAAATATTCCACGCACAAGTTCTTTCGATCGCACATACATACATACACATACATACATACACACACATACATACATGCATCATACACACATACATACATGCATCATACACACATACATACATGCATCATACACACATACAAATATACATTCATACATACATACATACATACAAATATATTTCTTAAACAGAATATAAAGCTTACCAGCGACAAACAAGCTGGACCCCCCACACACAAGCATTAGGGTGTTCACATACATGAGAACGTTTTATAAATAAATAAAATAATTTATTTAATTATTTTATTAATTTATTTAATTATTTTATTTTATAACAATTTATTTATTGTTTATTTATAAACAATTTATTAGCGTGAGGAAATCACACAAGCACATTCCCATGATTCATATGAGACCATATGACCTAGTAGTCATCAAACCTTCTTTCTCTGATATTACTGATATAGTATTATGATAACAAATTTTTACAGTCTGGCAACACTGGGAGCATTAGAAAATAATAATCATGTTTTGCCGTCGGCATTTGAAAAAAATAATAATCATGTTTTGCCATCGGCATTTGAAAAAAATAATAATCATGTTTTGCCGTTTAGGCATTAGGAAAAAGACAGACTTATTGAACCACCCTCGAAAAATATTTAAAGGACTTATTGAACCACCCTCGTAGGTATCAAATTTCAAGAATTTTAAAATTTTCAAATTTTAATTACTCAAATTTAACAATTTCAGCCACAATTTAACAATTTTAATTGGGGCAGGATGAACATTCCCCTACTACTCTCATGTAATTACCTACCCCCGCATATATGTAACTATACATTTTTTAATGGCCTAAATTACAAAAATGCATTTAATGCATTATAATAACAGTCTTTTATTATACCCTTTTCATTAATAAAACTTCTTCGAAAAAAAGAAAAACATACACACAATACACACACAAGCACATGTAGATATACCGCACTCCCATACCTAAAATATCCGACATGCAAGCAGTAAAATCATTGTAGTTCCTAGAGATGCAAATATAAATTTAAAAAATTAGCATTTAGTAACAGCTCAAAGTACGTACTATAACACATTATAAGTTATTTTACGAAGTTTTTCGCAGAAAAATAGTTGCGTTCCACTGAACATCGAGATTTGGGTATATTTTAGACCTTTATTACAATCCCCAAATCTGGGACTCGAGCAAAGTAAGGCACGATTTTTTTAATTTATTTTATAAGTTAAGAAATGATATTGTGTATTATTATTATTATTATTATATATTTCCAAAAATATATAAAACCAAAAAGTTATGCCCACTTGAAGTTCAAAAATGTTCTAAAATATTTTGAATTTCATTCAGCTTCTCTTAAAAAAGCGCGTTTTTGATCACCCTATTCGAAGAGAAATAATCGAAAGAAAAACTTAAATTTCTGGATTTCGAGGTTCCTATGTGTTTACTTTTATATAAAAAAAAAATAAATCGGTGACACAAAAAAATTTTTTTTGAAGACTTTTGACCGCCATCTCTTCAAATGTGCCACTGTGCGCCCTCTGGTTGAAACTTCAGGTTTTGTACATTTATCTTAGTGATCTCTGATGTAGATTTATTTGTGTATCTAAGTTCAGCTCTCTAGTGCGAATTGGAGTTTTGAAGACGTGGCCCCGCATACCGGAAAAAACTTCTTGGTTTTAAGATTTTTCTATTGGCTTACTCTACGCTTACTTATGTATAAAATTTCAGCTCTCTAGCGAGAATTACATTTTATGAGCACTATCTCTCCCACTATTTTCAACTCACAATTTTGTTGTGAGCAGCGCTTACAACTCATGCTAATTTTCTAGTAAAATATGCTGGACTGAAGTAGATTAAACACAAGGCTAACATTTTATAGGAGTGATCACGTCCACTTTTTAAGGTGATAGTTTTAAGTATTGTATACGTGCAACACGTATGCAAGGTTTTATTAAATTCGTTTGAGTTAAAAGCTGTATATTAAGTTTTTAGTGCCAAACAATATTAGCGTGGCCCCGCCCATTCTGATAAACTTTTTTTGGTTTTCAGATTTTTCTAGTTCGTTTCTCACCTAGGCCTTCTAGTATATCAAATTTCAGCTCCTTAGCGCAACTTTTAATTTTTAATATTTATGGGCTTAACCCCGCCCACTTTTCCATACTCAAGATTTTTTCGACCAGTGCTTATTATTCGTATCAAGTTTCGTTGCAAACGGATAATAATACCCACATAAATAGTATATCTAACATGCTTAACCGTAGTACACGAAAATGAAGTTTGAATTATATGGGCGTGTCAACGCCCACTTTTTTAACAAAAAATTTATAGCCCTGCATTATCGCAGTATACATGCGAAATTTCAATAAAACAGCTTCTTTTATGCGCCTTATATTAGCTTTTTTAATTCTGACTTTTATGGGCGTATCCAAAAGTTTCCGGGTTTTCAGATTTTTTTATTTTAGTGCTCATCTAGACTTAGCTATGTATCAAGTTTCAGCTCACTAGCACAAATTTTAATTTGTATGGGCGTAGCCCCGCCCCCCCCCCCCCAGCGGTTAAAATTTCCGTGTTTTCAGATTTTTCTGCTTCATTGCTCACCTAGATTTACTCGTGTACCAAATTTTAGCTCTGTAGCGATAGCGGAAGTGCTTTATCAATTTGATGAGTGTGTCAGTGGTCAGTGGTCAGTGAGTATGTCTTAAAATATGCACTTTTTGCACCTCTAATCTCTGGAGCCTTTCATTGTAAAACTTTCAAACTCCGGATGTTAGGTTTGATGATTTTATTCTAATTATGGTTTAAATTCTATAATTTTACTACTGCGGGGAACAAAGTTATGAGGGGGTAAAAACAGCTCGAATGGCTTCGTGTAAATATACAAACTGCGTGTATTGGCCAGAACTTGGCCTGGCGCACTACCGTGCGCCTAGATGAATTTTTAAATGACAGGATTGCTCGAAATAAAATAGATTTGAAATTTTGGGTTTAGTCCACTTCCACAAAAAAAAATTAATTTAAAAAGCACTATCTTAATATATTTCCGTGTTCAAAATTTTAGAAGCTGACAGCATTGCAAGGCGAGTATAATCTGTTACTTTTTAACATCAACACACGTACGATGTGTATGATACTCACGAAGCACATACACTACCAAAGAATAAGATCGTGTGTGTGTGGACACAACAGTTCTTGATACATGTTACACTCAAAATATGCTGTTAGTAAACTCAAATGAAACATCATTTCAAACAACATTATTTTGATTTAAAAACCGCAGTACTAAGCCTATGGTACACGACATGTGGAAAGACACATAATAACTTCAGGAGAATTTCCAGCATGTTGGTTGCATTTTGTTAAGTAAGCAGTAACGGCTACAAATGTAACATATATTTTTTTATAAGCAGCACTTAAAATTTATATATACATAGGCCCTTAAAATGTAACCACCCTTGTGCGTTGAACACAAATTTACCTACATACGTTTTGTTGTAGACGTGAACATTTTGATTTATTTTGCACTTACAAATTAACAGCCTTATGTAAAGTCATTAAATTTTAAGGGCCGAAATCGGCCCTAGTACGTGGTATGTACCATATGTAGCTTTATAGTGACGCCAATATTACGCTCAACCTACATGCGCACAGGCTTTACTTTTCATGCGAATCGAATGGCTTTAAGTTATTTTTGAATATTAATTATTTTAATTTCAAACATCAATAAAAAATAATGTTTTTTCTTTTATTTTCAACTCCAACAAACAACCTACATACACATACATATGTAATTAAAACTACTGATTTAAATCGTCTGTTTCAAAATACTTTTCATCTAATTTGGAACACATACTATTAATTTGTGTATTCAAAATTTCAACTTAAGCAGGTGTGGCATGTCTTTTAACAGCTGAACTCACATTGAGATAACACGCGAAATGACTTGGAAGCTATCACATAACGTATATAAAACTATAGAAATTGTTTTTTTACTTATTTCAACGGACAACAAATTACGTAACTAACCAATTGAAACTACTGTTTCCTTAATTTATTTTAATGCATTATAGTATTTTTTTTAACTAAAGGTAATACAATTACAATTGCTTGATTCACAAGCATTGTTATGTCATTTAAAGTCGTATTTGAAAACACGACTTCAAACACCCGATTAAATAACTTGTTTTCATTAAAAGGCATTTTGATTAAACTTTCTTTTCAAATACAACCTCTAGCAAACTCACGGGCGATGTGTTAACACCTTTTTGTTACACGGTACCTGTTCGATTTCTATGAACACAGACCCACAAACCCGGAGGTTGAGTTAATATAAAGTATTTAATGAAAAAGAATAGTTTATTGAATTTAATTTTACTTTGTATAATTTATTAATGTTATGTTTCAGCACAGTTAATATATAATATATATATATATATAATATATAATATATATATATATATAATATATAATATATATATATATATATATATATAAATATATATAATATATAATATATATATATATATATATATATATATATATATATATATATATATATAATATATATATATATATATATATATATATATAATATATAATATATATATATATATATATATATATATATATATATATATATATATTATATATATATATATATAAATTTAGTAGATGCACTCAAAATGAAAAAAATTAAACAGAAGTGCTAATGATTTCATTATTTTCTTGCTTAATACTTTTTATTTATTTTATATTAAACCCACAAAAAACAAAGAGAATGCAAAGCAACAGACAAATGTACATACATACATTGTTATGTTTGTACATAAGCTACATACGTTGCTGTCTTGCTATCTCATTTTTATATATGTACGTATAACCACGTCACTATTCTCTTTGCTATGCATAAGACAAAACCGAAGATCAACATAAAACACTTTTTTAATATTACTCCAAATTAATACTCCAAATTAAAACACTTAAATCTCGGCTTGCCGATATCGGATCGTCTTAATTTTTGGTCTAAACTCTTCGTCGAAACCCGCACTAGCTTTTTAATCGAAAAATTAATAAAATCGGCTATGAATTTCCGGAGAAAATCGCGTGGGAAAATTATATGAAAATCGCAAAATAATCACTTTCAATACCGACTGCCAAGCAACGAACAAACAAACGATGATTTACTCTTACATACCTAACACTTGCGTATGTATTGAAACTGATAGTTTACTGCCCTAGAGGCGCGCGTATAGATGTTAACACATCAATAAATATAATTTTAAAGATTTTTTCTTATAATTAATTTTTATTGTAAATATGTAAAGTAAATATTGCTGAGATAATTAGGTAATATGGAAAAAATATCTGTAAGTAATCTAAGAACATAATTTTTTATATTCGTACAAAATCATAGGAAAACAGATGCTCTTTCCTCATCTTCGTCAAAAGAGAGCCCTTAGATGTTAAATATTTATTTATTTATTTATTATTATATATTTTTTTTTTTAATGCATGTATTTATTTATTGTATCTTCATATGTGAACTAACAATAAGTATTCAAATCTTAAATCTATAAAAAAAAATTATTATGCCCGACCGGTGTCGGACATAAACTTAGTGGTAGTTATAAATAATACATTAGTAGTGATAATCAAAAAAGGGGGGGGGGGGAAAGTATTTTCAAGTAGTCCCATCTGGAGTGTTAGGTATAAGAGCCCGTGTGTCCCTCTTTTTTAAGCGGATGTGTCCAGTAAAGTTCAAAATATTACGAGCAAGCGGATTAGGATGTGATTCGAGTTTTGTTAAATATTTGCCTGCGTATTTTGCAATTTCTTCAGTCACTAGTGGCATATTTAAATCACGATGTATAATAGAATTTTGGATGTACCATGGAGCCGATGTTATTAACCGTAAAATTTTGTTTTGCCTTCGTTGGATTCTCTCGACATTGGAAGCTGAAGCAGTGCCCCATAACTGAATTCCGTAGCGCCATATTGGCTTCAAAAGCGACTTGTATAATAAAAGTTTGCAGTCTAGGCTGAGTGTTGAGTTTCTGCCAATCAACCAATATATTTGAGTTAACTTAAGTTTCATCTGAGTTAACTTAGAGTCAATATGATGTTTCCATGTAAGTCTTCGATCAAGGTGTATACCAAGGTATTTCACTTGGGAATGTTGAGGAATATTTTGATTGTTGATTCGAATGGGGGAGCAAGTATCTCTTCTTAGGGTGAACGTTATATGGACACACTTTTGTTCATTGACTTTAATTCTCCATAAGTTCAACCATATTTCCAGCTGAGTGATATGTTCCTGGAGATTGTGGGATGCCCCATAAGGGTTTTCGTGCACACTCATACAGGCTGTATCATCGGCAAAAGTAGAAATATGGATATTATTGCTCACAGGCATATCACAAGTATATATTAAATACAAGACAGGACCCAGAATACTACCCTGGGGCACACCAGAAGATATAGATTCGGGCACACTCGTGAACTCTCTTTCCACAACAGTGAACTTCCTATCAATATTATAACTTTCCAAAAGCTTTTGAATGTTTATTGGCAGATATGTCTTCAATTTTAAAACTAGGCCTTCGTGCCATACTTTATCAAACGCCTGAGAAACATCAATAAAGAGAGCGGCACAATACTTCTTTTCTTCAAATGTTCTTCTTACAACTTGGACCAGTCTATGCGTTTGTTCAATCGTGCTGTGCTGACTTCTAAAGCCAAATTGATGGTCCGGGATGCACCCATTATCAGTTAAAATTTTTGACAATTTAGTCATGAGCAGCTTTTCAAAAAGCTTTGAGATTGTAGATAGTAAGCTTATAGGCCTATATGAATCAGTCTTGGTAAGATCTTTGCCCGCCTTTCGAATCATTTTGATCTTGGCAAGTTTCCAGTTATGTGGAAAATACTGCATTCTTAAAATAGCATTAAAAATAGCAGGATTCTTATTGCAATATGAGGCAAGTTCATGAGCATTTTGTTACTAATGCCATCAATACCTGGAGCTTTCTTCGGGTTGAGTTCAGCAATTACTTTTTGTACTTCACGCATCTTAAACCTTAAGGGACGAGGGGGTAGAGAAACTACACTCGGTAAATCAGCAGCACCCGTACATGAATTGGGAGTGAATACAGATTTTAAATGCTCAGAAAATAAGTTACCTTTCTCACTCTCACTTCTTGCCCAGCCTCCGGTCGCAGTACGCAATGGTGATTTAAGATCAACGGGTCGTTTAAGATTTCTAGTAGCGCGCCATAAAGAGTAATTAGATGCGGACGTTACATCAAGACCTTCTAAATACTTTTCCAGTAGTGCAGTTTTTTACGATGATAGCAGCTCTTTGAGTCGTTTAGTACATTCTTTAAGTCTGATTTTATTTAGGGGTGATCTGTGTTGTTGCCATTCTCTTCTAGCTCTCCTTTTTTCACATACAAGACGTTCAATTTCCGTAGAATAAATTCTGTTAAAGCCGGTCTGCGGATAGGAGTTAGTGGCGTGTTCAGCAGCCTGTATAATATTTTCGTTAAGATTGGCAATATTAAATTCAATATCATCGCATGATCTAAGCTGAATGTTTTCTACGCAGTGACTACTAAGATATTTTTTGAATACCAGCCAGTTGATTCCATTAATCATCTTCACATATGAGTTAGTTAAATCACTCCTTAGTGGGTTGAAAATTGTAACTATTGTTGGAGAGTGATCGGAGGACAGATCTAGAGAGGCCTCTACATGAATTAAGTCCCTATGAATATTTTTCGTGACGGCAAAATCTATAACATCTGGAATTTTTCTTACGTCAGTAGGCCAGTAAGTAGGCTCCCCACTCGAAATGACATCTAAGCCCATTTTTGAAATTGTATTGAACAAGGCTCGACCTCTAGGTGTAACAAGACGCGATCCCCAGTAGGTATGTTTTGCATTGTAGTCACCAGCTGCCACGAACCAAGATCCAAGCGATTTGTAGAACTTCTCATACTGATCTTCGCTAACTGAAAATCTGGGAGGTGAGTAAATTGATGATATCACGAAATTCGCACAAAAATTTTCTACGAAAATATTCGTTGCTTGCAAATATTCTTCACTAACGTTGTCAAGGACATAGTGCTTGAGTCTTGACTTAATCAGAATTGCTGATCCACCACATGCTCTCTCTCTCGGGTCCTTTGTATCATATAAAGTGTAACCATTTATTTTAAATAAGCTTCTTGAGGTCAAATGAGTCTCAGAAACCAACATTATATCAATATTTTTTTCCATGAGGAAGTGCTCAAGTTCATTTTTATGTTGGCGAATGCCGTTTGCGTTCCAGAAACATATTTTTAACGTGTTCATGGTTTATTAACTAATGCTTGAAGCAGTGTATTCTGCATTCGCAGCATTTCTTGCATCATACTTGTCATATTTGTAGTAAAGTTGTTTATAGTTAGCACCAGATTCTCAATAGTAGCTTCAAGGCGACTAAAGTTAAAGCTTGAGTTTGAATTCGTTGAATTATTTGGCGGTGGAACATTTTGCGTGGGAATTGAACTAGTCTTAGCAGCATCAGCATACGATACACGTGAAGTAACTGGTTGGCTGATTTGAGCAAAAGTGTCGGAGTTCGCGTTTACTTGTAGAGCTGGAGTTAGCTTGGGTTTTTGACCCATAGCCTGTTTAACGAAAGAAAATACAGGGCACCCTCTATAGTTAGCTGTGTGATTACCTCCACAATTACTACATTTTTTTTCTGCTTGATCTTTTGGCTTAGTGCAGCTAGCAGTACCATGCAATTCACCGCAGATAACACACACTGTAGGTAATTTGCAGTAAGTTTTCGTATGGCCATATTCTTGGCAATTATGACACTGTACGGGACCTGAACGCTTACGTGGCTCTTCAACTGTGATTTTTCGATGTAAGAGATACTTTACGTTATAAACTGGATGGGCTTCATTTTTTTTTAATTGTATGTCATTCGGCTCAACCCGAAATAGGGGTTGGGGGACCTTTTCTCTATTAAATATGTTGGTAACATTTTTTACCTTGAATCCTTGGTCGACAAGTGCACATTTTACTTCTTCGGGTTCAACATATGAATCTATGCCCTTTAATACTATCTGTAGGCCTTTAGCACTCTTAAGTTGGTATGTGTAAAAATTTGTTTTATTTTTTCCGAATTCACTAACAATTTTTCGGAAATCTTTTTCATTATATATTTGGATTTTAGTTTCATCAATATTACCTCGTTTAATTGGAATGATGTGAAAAGTATTTTCACCAATGGTCGACAGTAGTTTTTTTATAAGCGCGTTAGAATTTTTTCTCTCAGATAAATAGGTGGTGGCTTAAAAGACTTTTGCGATGATGTAGAGGGCTTGTCGTCGGTGTCTTGCAATAATGAAAAACGATTTTGACGATTGGTAGATGATGCGCTGTTATCCCTAGACATCTTTGGAGCAGATGAAATTTTTGAAGAATTTGGGCTTCGCCCACGCTTTACCACTGTTATATATCTGTCCATTCCCACTTGTACCTTGGGTTTTGAGCTACTGTTATCTGTAGTGATAACTTGGTTTAGTGATGAAGGCGAGTCCGATGCGGATGATATCGCAGACTTAAATGAAGAAGTACTAGGCAATGGTAATATTAACGATTCACTAGTTGGCATTGGACAAAGCGAAGTTGATCGCTGACGAAAAATTGGCTTTGCCGTTAAAAAAAGATTTTCATCAGATTTATTATTTAAATTTTTTTCATTAAGAGTTTCAGAACTCACAGTAAAATAAGCATTTCTGCCGTTAGAACTCACTTCAAAATTTTTTTCCTTTGAGGTACTCATACAGAGTATTATTCCTCAAGGGAACTTTGTTTGTGTTTACGGTTTTTTTTTTGTTTTTGCTATTTCTTGCTATGTAAAAAATATTAGTAAAGCCAATAAGCTTATTTATCAAGGTGAATATGTATTACGAATATTTTTTGTATAATTTTTGATTTTGTTGTTTTTTATATTTGTTTCGTATGTATGTATGTAAAAAAAATCCGCTTTAATGTCTCTTCACTATGAAGGTTCAACGAGAACTGAATTAATGGAATTATTTCCTTACAGACAATTAATGATATTATTAACTAATATTAAGTTATCATTTCACAACATTAAATAAATTACAAAAAATATAGATCGAAAATAAAAAATAAAAAATTATGAGTTTAAAAAATTTACAATTGCACTCTTTACAACATTAGCATTTAATGAAAAGTCTATAAATCTATACAATTGATTAAATTCGTAACACTTTCTTCTAAGAGGATAATTGGCTCTATAAACTTTTACCGATAGAGGAATAAAATTGCGGGAAGTACGTTGAGGAACATTAAACGAAATTTCGTTCATCAAAAATCCGGAACAGATATATCCTTTAATAATACTGAAGACAAATGATACGTTCAGCATAGATCTACGGCTTTTTAGAGTAGGCAGCTTAATAAGGGCAAGTCGAGACGAGTAAGAAGGCAAGTTTACTGGGTTAAATCGTAATCCTCGAAGACAAAATAACATGAATTGCTTTTGCACTGATTCAATAGCATCAGTGTGAATTTGATAAATAGGATCCCATATTATTGATCCATATTCCAGAATCGGACGTACCAGTGACATGTACAATGCTTTCCCAATGTACGGGTCATTAAACTCTTTTGACCAGCGTTTAATATAGCCAAGTGTACCTCTAGCCTTGTTTATTGCAAATGTTTTATGAGAGATGAAATTCAGCTTAGGATCTAGTAAAATACCTAAGTCTAGAAAACTTTCTACCAAATCTAATTGATGATCACCAATAATATAATTTGCAATAATTTGATTAGATCTTACAAATCGCATTAATTTACATGTATTGAAATTAAGCTCCTTTAAATTTACGTTGCACCACTCATAAAGTGAATCCAGATCCATTTGAAGAAGTTTATGATCCATAAATTTATTATAACTTAAAAAAATTTTTACGTCATCAGCATACATCAAGACATATGAAAATTTTATTACCGTTGGCAAGTCATTAATAAATAATGAAAAAAGAAGCGGCCCAAGATGGTTTCCCTGAGGTACACCTGAAGAAAATTTGCTTCTGAAGCGAACTGTCTGTGATCTATTTGTTAAGTACGAGCATATCCACTTTATGCTTAGATTTGTAAATCCCATTATTTGAAGTTTCTTGATAAGAAGTAAATGATTAACTTTGTCAAATGCTTTTTTTAGAATCCGTATGGATAACATCTGGGGGGTTATGTATTTCTATTCGAATCGAAAAGGTTTTCGAAAAGAATTTCCGAATCGAAAGGAAAATCGTATTATGTAGTACGTTCGAAAGGCCTGCAGAGTTGTGTTTACAATTTTAAGGGAAATTTTAAGTAATGGCATTTTTTTCATGTTAACCCTTGGCAGCACTTTGCATTGTGTTATACAAACGTCAAATTTGTTTTAAACAAGTTCAAGTGCAAATTCAAAATTTTACAAATAACTAAAATTGATAGTGTTTTATTGTGGGAAAGTGATGAAGATGAATTTGTGCCAGAGAGAGTTCAAAGGAAGCTTATAAGAGATACACCAAACATTATGAATCTCAGTGAAAATTCGTAAGTAACATATATTTTCATAAATAATTGGTACATATGTGTGAATTTAACGCAAAAATATTTTTTAGATTTATAACAAATTTTCGCCTCAATAAAGATGCGTTTATGTACGTGTAACTCCATTAATAATGACTTAAAAGCACCGCAAAGGTCAAGGTTATATTGTAAGTTAAAATATTTATGTATGTGCATGCATATTATACATACCTTTTTCAACTTTTCTAACTCATGTGAAGGTGTACCTGCAGCATTTAAATCGTGCGATAGTCTCTGCCATAACTCCCTGCATTTGCTTTTGGCATTAGACACGTTTAGGTGTCCTTTTGCCAAATCCGCATGCAATGTCATGAATTCCACCATTATTTCATATTGCCTTGGCTTCGTATATAAACTCTTTTTAGATGTTTCCCTTTAACCCTCTAACCCGCAAGAGTGCCTCAAGGAACTTGTTACAAAATTCGCATTTGCTCAAAAACCAATTGCTATTTTTTTTTTAATTTTTAAGGGTGCGTATAGCAACAGATTTATTGACATTTCTCTCGAAATTAATTTTCACATTTGGTTTTGATTCTATCAGCAGTTTATCAAGAGACATCAACATTAGTGCACGTAAAATTTTGTGGGTGAACTTTTTTTTTAAAGTAATTTATACCAGTTTCTAGTCGGCGGATCTGTTTGAAATAATTTTTATTGGAAAGGTAAGATATTCTCCTTTGTATTTATATGTTTGTGAATGCAAAATAATAACAAAACATGCACTGAGAACGCAAAAACTGAGGGGTGCCTCAGGGCACTTTTGCGGGTTCCGGCTAAATTTATTGAAGCCTTATATATCCTTCTTTTTTGGCTTTTTGCTATTTTATTTTACATTATTAATCAAAAGAAGGGTAAAAGCAGATAGAAACCGAATACGTGTTAAGCTATCCGCTTTGACCGATGATCAGTTAGTTGAGTTCAAGGATGCTATAGACACTGATGAAGAAGATGATTATAATACTGATGATGAAGAGAATGATGCTGATTATACTCCGGATGAAATTAGCCAAGAGGATGACCAATGCATTTCACAATGCATTAATGAAATGGAAAACAGCTCTATGTTTTTCGCTGAGGCACTTAATATATCCATCAATACAAGTGTATTAGATGCATCTACATCATCAGCCAATCCAATAGTTGAGAGCGAAATTGGTGTAAAAAATTTTGAATTGCAATCAACATTGCCAACAACAGAGTCATGTTCTGCAGCCGAACGGTCAGTTCCATCAACAGCAGCAATTAAACCAGCGAAAAGACCCCGTTCTCCATTGCCATTATTAGAAAGTAGTAGACCAGTAAATGTGCCATCTAATGGTGGCTTCATTGGTGCAGGTAAGAATTGAAAGTCACCAGATTGTTTCAACAAAATATCATTTGCTGTTTTATAGACCTTCAATCGCTAAAAAAGGATGCAAAAGAATTTTCGCAAGTTACTTGGAGACAACGGCCAATGAAGCTACACATAAATGAAGTAGCTTTCATCGCTGCCATTAAAAATTCAAGAACTGCAAACACCAGTGGATATATTTTCTTATTTCTTCACAAAGGAAATAATAGAATTGATTGTCATTGAAACGAATCGAGCAGCTCTCAGCGAAAATATAAACACACAGTTCAAGATCGACATTGATGAAATGTACCATTATGTTGGAATTTTGATGTACATGTCGGTTTACCGGTATCCAAATTTGGAGAGCTACTGGGGTAAAAATGCGTTTGCACCAATTCAAACCTCGATGAGCCGAAGACGATTTGAGTTGATAAAAAAATATTTGTCTTTTCGAGATGAAAGCGAGCGAGTGAAAAAAGGTGAACCCGGTTACGATTCCTTGTTTCGCGTTCGAACATTGGCAAACGAACTCAACAAAAGATTCGATTCCGTGCCAAAACATGCTCGACTCTGTGTGGATGAGCAAATGTGCAGCACAAAAATGCGCCATCATCTTCGCCAGTACATGCCAAACAAGCCACACAAATGGGGGATAAAGTTATTCGTTTTATGCGATTCTTTTGGCTTTGCTTACCGCTTTGAAGTTTACAATGGTGCAGGCGATAACGTAGTTTTACCCGGTGCTCCAGATCTTGGTGCTACTTCAAATGTTCTTGTGCGCTTGACACAAACAGTGACAAACTTCGTGCACCATATCGTTTATTTCGACAACTTCTACACGTCGTTGCCATTGTTGATTTATTTGCGTGCAAAGGGAATATATAGTCTGGGCACGTTCCGAGTCAACCGTATTCCAAATTGTAAACTTCCTGCGGATAATGCCATCAAAGATAAACCCAGGGGTTTCTCGGATGAATTTGTGGGCTCTGCCTTTGGCGTTGAAGTAAGCAATGTCTTGTGGAAAGACAACAAGTGTGTGCGATTAGCTTCAACTTATGTTGGCATCGAGCCATTTGAAAGAACGAATCCCGACTCGCATGTAGCAAAGGTATCACGTTACGACCGAAAAGCAAAAAAGTATGTCCAAGTTGCTTGCCCACAAATTATACGTGAATACAACAGCCATATGGGCGGCGTAGATTTGATGGATGGCCTTATGGGTCGTTACCATATTCGAGCAAAGACTCGCAATGCGATGACCAGACTTTTTTACCACTTCATCGATATGGCAACGACGAACGCTTACATTTTGTATCGTCGCATTAATAACGAAAAATGTAACGATCCGGATAACGTTTCAGCTGAAGACCAACAATTGCTCCAGCTACCTCAATCTCGAGAAGAAATTGCTGCTGGTCTTGTGATATACACTAGAAAACGTGCATCTGGTCGCCCAAGTAGTGGACCAAGAACACCACGTCAAGCAACCGCACAGCAAGATTCACAGCCAGGAAGCTCAAAGGTTGGCGAAAGAGCAAAACATCCAACTGATGATGTCCGTTATGACAATATCGGCCATTTTCCAATATGGTTAGGCAAAGAAGGTGGCAAAAGATGGTGCAAACTCTGCAAAAAATCACAAACACAATGTGTTTGCTCAAAGTGTGACCTTCATTTGTGCTGTTCAAATGCCAAAAATTGCTTTAATGATTATCATCATAGAAAGTAAAATGTTTTTTCATATTTTTTTTTATATTTTCATTTCAATTTTAATAAAATCGGATAATAAATAAAAATTAATAGCGATTTGTGTTTTTACACCGGAACCGCTAACAGTGTCCTGAGGCACTCTTCACCTTTTCTTACTTAACTCTTAAACTGAATTAGTAAATCACTTCCTAATGTCTTTTTTGAGTTTATTGGGTGATAGTTATTAAAAAAAAAATTAACCAAAAATTTTTTTAAAACTTTTCAGAGTTTGCGGGTTAGAGGGTTAAATAATTTTAAAATCAAAGCATTTAATAAACCTTCTTATTAATTAAATATTAAAGGTAAATACTTACATTTTCAAAAGTGTATTCTTAACTTTTACGTATATAAAAAACAATAACTATAAAATTTCCGCAATCAAAATGGCATTCGAGAATGTGTATACGTTAATAACACATTTGACATTTGCTTTAGTACTACATAGTTGCACTTTCGAAGGGGATTTTTTGGTTTCCGAAAGGGATTAAAAAATTCCCATAATTTACGAACGTTCGGAAATAAATTTCCGAAAATCTCACTACGTAATCCCATTTTTACGAATTAGTTAATTTTTCGATTCGAATAGAAATACATAATAACCCCCCTGTTTGCATCCTTTGTAAAAAGCCTCTATTCATGGTGATCGTAAGGTGAAGAAGATTTGTGGTTGTAGAACAACCTTTTTGAAAGCCATGTTGACACGGGTATATGATACTTGCCACTTGATAGTAAATATATTCAGTGATAATCTTTTCAAACAATTTAGGTATAGTACTTAGCTTTGCAATTCCACGGTAATTTTCAATTTCAGATTTGTTTCCAGATTTAAACAACGGAACAACGAAGGAATTTTTCCAAATATCTGGAAAAAAAATCCATATTTAATTGACAAATTAAACATCACAGTCAGCGGTATAGCTAAGGTTTCAGCACAGTTAATTAAAATACAACTGGGAATTTTATCGGGACCAACATCATATGAAAATTTTAGTTTTTTTAATTCATTTATGACCATGTATATATCGAAGTTAGGTAAGGATATAGATTGACTTTCAGCTAATGGAAATGAATATTCGATCGAATCATCAAACGTTTTAACAGAATAAGGTGTAGAGAAAAACCCACTAATAAGAGCATCATCAGTTGTTACCTTTTCTTGATATGTCATCACAGCAGGATAACCAGAAGTTTTTTTCTTTGAATTGATGAATTTGTAGAACGACTTAGGATTTCGTTTCAAGTTAAATTTAGTCATCGTTATGTAATTTTTGTACAGTATGCTACTTAATTTTGTATATTCTGCACGACTCACAGAATATCTAAGATAATCAACAGAAGAACCAGTTCGAAAACGAAACAAAACTTCAGCCATCTATTTCATGTTTTTTGCCTTAGCAAATTTAACGTTTTATGTATTTTATGTACGTACATATCGAGATTTTCGATTTAATCATAAGCGATATGTTGCAAAAAATTAACATTTTTATTGAAATTAAAATTTAAGGGCCTATCCATAGTTTAGAATTATCAAAATGCCAAAATTGTTCATAACTTTTAAGATACAGGCTGTACAATTTTCTTGTAAGCTACAATTTACGTATAAAATCATATTTGAATATTTAAAAAAAACCTTCTCCTGAAAACTTTAATTTTTGTCGCCCACGATAAAGTCGAAAATAAGGCTCGATATATAAAAAAATCTCTTAAAAACTTTCATTTTTGTCGTTTACGATTAAATCGAAAAACAGGCTCGATATGCATTTCCCATATTGATTAGTTGTTATTAAAATATTTTTTTACTTTTATAATGAAAGAAAATAATCTAAAGCAAATAGTATACGCATGTGGCTCTGACGTAATTTTGACGTCACCATGAAGCTTACATTGTCTACATGCTGTCTACTAGTTGCACATTTTAATGTAGAAACTCACATCTTTACACACGTGCTGCTTCTGGAAATTTGCCCGACTCGGCTAAATGTTTTACATTTAGATGTTGGAACAAAAATACTATTAAAAAGTTAACGTAATGTAGCCACTACTACTAATTAAAAACAATTCAACCAACATGCTTAAAATTCTTGTGATGGCACAGCCACATTAGTAGTCCCACAACTCAAACAATGCCTCCAAATTAAAAATTAAGTCTTTCAAAATAATTTTTTCTGTCGTCAATTCCGATTCCACCGGTATAACCCACTCGCTTTCACTATCTTCTGGCATTACACTTTATTAAAACAAACTTTACACAAATGTAATAAACTTTTTTAATTTTTATTTGTTAAATTTTTTGTACTGCGTCTTTTATTTTATTTTTTGTATTTTACTTCTTATCAACGTATCGCGATTTAATATCATGAAAATGCTACACGTTCAATATTTATCACGCAATGCGCGATCTGGATTCCATAATTTAGGCCATTCTGCGATATGGATCGCGGTCCATCAATTGCATGCTACACGTTCAATAAATACTGCATACTCGCGATCGTGTCCAATATATATTGAACGTGTATATATAGAATATAATGTATATTACAAAATATGTATATTAACAGCTATTATTATTATGATTTATAAGTGAATTATTTTTTAATGACTCTTAATTTTTATTTAACCTTTTCTAAAATTTTTACACTTTTCAATTGTTTACACATTTTGAATCATATCATCTTACTAAACTTTACTACGACAATTTCAGTCAAGAACTGTCACTTTACTCTCTCAATTTGTGTTCTTATTTACTGTATTTTGGGTAAACGAACGCAATTTAGCAAAAATGCAGTAAAGTTTTGAATACGCAAACGCAATTAATGTAATTTTTTTATAGAAACTATTGCCGAAATATCAAATAAACTCAAAAAGAATATTTAAAAGAAAAGAAGTGATTAGCTTTCCATTTTTAGTCATTGTTTTCTCACTTTATGTGTTAAAAAAATAATATAATTGTAGAAAATTAACTAGCGATGTATAGGGTGTTTTTTTTAGAGGTATAGAACTTCGAATTGAAATAAAACACTAGAAAATCGTTTTAATGTCCATCATGCTTTATTGGAAGGATAATTTTATGCCATTAATGTTTAAATATGATTTCGGGCATGTGGCCGCCGCGGCTGGCTCGAATAAAGCCAATTCTACAGGTCCAATTTTCAACCACTTTTTCGAGCATATGGGGCCGTATGTTGGCAATAACGCCACGAATGTTCCAAGTCCCCTAACGTTTCTGGTTTGTTGGCGTAGACGAGCGACTTCACATATCCCCAAAGAAAATAATCCAATGGTGTCAAATCACACGATCTTGGTGGCCAATTGACAGGTCCATTCCGCGAAATTATGCGCTCATCGAATGTTTCCTTCAATAAATCGATTGTGACGTGCGCTGTGTGGCATGTAGCGCCGTCTTGTTGGAACCACAACTCATCCACATTCATGCCACATTCAAATCTTCCATAAAGTTGATGGACAAAGCTCCAATTGCTGTGCACGGTGGCGAATCGATTCATTCGGGTCCTCTTCAACACTTTGCTCTACAGCGGCAATTGTTTCTTCGGTGCGCACTGTTCGACGTCTCTGCGGATGCGTATTATCACATAGAGTAAACGTAGTGCGAAAACGATCCATGGATAACCGAATTAATTGCTCTGATGGACGATTATGTCGACCATAAAATGGACGGAGCTTGCGGTAAACTTCGCGAACTGAACCACTATTTTCGAAATAAATTTGCACGATTTGCAAGCGTTGTTCTTTTGTCAACCTGTTCATGATGAAATGGCAAACCAAACTAAATATTAATCACTTGACAGCTGACAAAATGGCCGCCAGTTAAAAAAGTGATGCCAACTTAAAGTTCTATACCTCAATAAAAAACACTCAAAACAAACAAAATAAAGCTCGTTATTCTAGTGCTTCTTAATCTGCAATAAAATAAATCATATAGAAAGCACTTTTAACAAAGATTTGTTGTGAACTTTTTTTATTAAATACAAGTTGGAACACATCTTTTATTTTATAAAAACAATATTTCTCTGAAAAATACTGATTATGAATATCGTCATTTAAAAAACCTTATTTAGCCTCAAAATGTTTTTTAACTAATATGCATTTTAAACCTCAATCAACTTTTGTTTATGCATATGATGAGAGAGATGCAAATGATATGCTAGAACATCTCAAAACAAATTTTGAATAGAAGGAATGTCAAATAAATAAGTTTATTGGTTTCCAAATTAAAATTATAAATTCTAGTTCTATATTTCGTCATCAACGCCAGTACATGGAGAAAATTATCATCTATGACAGACCTCAATCCTGTCTCTACGCCTTTAAATCATATTAATAATTTTTTTCTAAATACATGTACAGTACAACTTCGATAGTCCGGACATGCGCAAAGTGCGGTCACTCCAGTAATTCGGATGCTTCTATATTTCGGACAATTTAAAGTTTTTACCTCCACAATGCGGAAATTTTTTTTTTTATGCAAGAACAAAAATTAAAATCTAAGCAAAACATGCGAGTTAACCGGAATTTTTGTTAATAATTTGATTTACATTTTTAACTGTTATTGCTTCAGTTTCGGTTCATTATCTCGCAAGCGTGTTTGTTTAATTCCATTCGAAGTGCCATATTTTTAAATAATAAACGCAAACATAAAATACTAACCTTACACTAGAAGTGTGATATTTTAAAATGTTCAGTGGGCTGAGGAGAATAAGAGAGACTAGCGCAAAAGGCACAAATCGAACACATAAACAAAGTTAGTCAGCACAAAATAACTTCGTGTTTTTATATATCATAGTATGTATGTATATATGTACATATGTATGTATGTGTGTTAGTATGTTAGTATGTATTTACATAAATCACTTGGATTATTTTAATATTTTCAACTGCTATAGTCCGGACAACTCGTTAATCCGAACGAGCCTAAAACTATATGTGTCCGGATTGTTGAAGTTGTACTGTATTTATTTATTGTATCTTCATATGTGAACTAACAATAAGTATTCAAATCTTAAATCTAAAATATAATTATTAGGCCAGACCAGTGTCGGACATAAACTTAGTGATAGTTATAAATAATACATAAGTAGTGATAATCAAAAAAGAAAAATAAATGTATTATCAAGCAGTCCCATCTGGAGTGTTGAGTATAAGAGCCCTTGTGTCTCTTTTTTAGGCGGATGTGTCCAGTTAAGTTCAAAATATTACGAGCAAGCGGGTTAGGATGTAACTCGAGTTTTGTTAAATATTTGCCTGCGTATTTTGCAATTTCTTCTTTCACTAGTGGCATATTTAAATCACGATGTATATTTGAATTTTTTATTTATTTTGTTTTGCTTTCGTTGGATTCTCTCGATATTGGAAGCTGATGCAGTGCCCCATAGTTCCGTAACACCATATTGGTTTCAAAATCGACTTGTATATTAAAAGTTTACAATCTAGACTGATTGTTAAATTTCTACCAATCAGCCAATGCACAGTGGGGACTTTTGCAAAATAAATGGCAATAAATCTGGAACTTCTAAACTACTAAATGGATTTATATGAAACTTCTAACATCCGTAGAGGAGGACTTGGGCTTTATAACAGATGTCTTGGCAGCCGTCTGGCTTAAGCTGGACAGGAGTTACAGTGGACCTAAGTTGACAACATGGGACTCAAAAAAAGTTCTGACGCTTGTAAATTTTAGAAAAATTATCTGATTTTTATGGGATAAAGCGTTTTGATCTAAGCTCAACATTTTTAAAAAATAATGTCCTTCGATGTGTTTTCGTATCTCTCCTAACTTAGAAGATATTTTCAACAAAAAAAAAATTTTTTTTGCCTTGACTTTTTTTTTAGTATTTTACCTACGACTTTTTAGTCTATTGTTGGATTTTAAATTAAAAGACAGCATTAAATTTCTGATAAAATTTTAAATAAAAATAAGTAAAAAACTTATTAATATCTGCAGTCGTGAAATCGGGAAAAGGCATGTTTTTTAAAGAAAAAGTATCGCCATTATTTTCAATTTTGTGAAAAACTTTGTTTAACACATACATTTTTAAACCACATAGCGCTAAAAACAATTTATTCAGAATATGCTAAGAGCCAATTATTTTGTATTTTTGGCATGCACCCTACATTCAGCAGTGTCTGAAAATTGCCAATTTTAAAAATATTTTTGTGCTTATGCGCCTATAAAAAGTTGTGACGGTCGATTTTGAAAGTTTTAACTATAGCATTTAATTTTTAGGATAGTTTGCAACATGTTTAACTTAAATTTTTGACAGCATTTTCATAAATGAGAACATACGCGCAAATTTTCTGAAAAAGGTCAAAATTTTGGAAAAGTGTTGTTTTGTAACATAAAAAATATATCTTAAAATAATTTTCTTTTCTTATGTTGGCCTTTTTGACCTCTATATGAGTCTTTTTACTACACCTGAAAAAATTATTCCAATATAATTAACTGATCTCGAGATATTCCGATTGTAGGGTGCAATTCAAAAAATATATAGAATGCGCTTAACTTTTTCCCCTTTATTCACACATCAGCTATTTAAAACTTTTATGAATTCTGAAATTCAACCTAAATAGAAAAATAAAAATAAATTTGGAATTTTATCCTATAAGTTTATGTATATTTTTCGCAATAAAAAATATTTATGGTAATTATACCATATTGTTACGAAAATAGCCGCCAACAATGTTAAGCAGCATTACACAAAAATATTCCAACAGGGTTAATGTAAATGCTACGCGAAAATATTCCTACAGGGTCAAAGCAAAGAATAGTCTAGAATAGTAGCCAACAACTAAATAAGCATGCCTAGCTTGATTAAACAAGCAAAAGCAACAACAACAAAAAGCGTCTGCTATTAAGAAGATTCACATATTTACACACATACATACATGCCAATTCAAACGAAAAGCAAAAGATAAACAACCACCGTGTGTTGCTTAGTTAATGATGTACACACGTACGCATATACACATGTATGTACATAGTTACCACATGAACTTAATTAGGCAGCATATAAGATGATAATGATCGTGTAGACATTGCTTGAAACTTCTAGTGGAATTTGTGTGAAATATAAAAAGAGGTGGCGCATCCAATGAGTGAGTTAGTTGCAGTTGTAAGTCAGTCGCGAACAGTTATAGTTAGTAGTAGTAGTGAAGTTAAGAACTCGTTAGTCAGTTGATAATTAAGTTGTGAATTAATAATAGTCTGCCGTGGAATTGAGATTATTGTGGAGTCTATCGTGTCGACTGGAGTAAAGGGAACAGCGCAGCGAATAGACGTGCATAAGGGTGTAAGTAAAGCCAGTGCGTCTTTATTGGTGTATCAACTGTTAGTGACGGCAGAGTGAGTTTCGTAAGTAACGAGCAGCAGACAAATAGGTATTGGTGTATCAACTGTGAGTGACGGCAGAGAGAGTCTCGTAAGTGACGGCAGCAGACAGAGAGGTGTCACGTGAATACTTGCGCAGCCAGCTAAGGGACGTGTGTAAACTACAGCTAGGAAGGCGTAGTGGTAACCAGTTGTGAATATTTGTGTGTAATTTATTAGTTTAAGTTGTATTAGTGTATTTAAGCTCTTGAGTAATTTAGTATAAGTATATTTGTAAATAAAACTTGTATCATTCTTAACCCTAATTACTACACTCGGCTCTTGTATTCATTTGCAAATCTTCGGATCTACGGAAAAGCGTTTTTATAGAAAGAAAAACGTAACAATATGTAAGTGTAGTTAATGCTAATGACAGGTAAGCACTTAACGAATAACAACACAAATTTTTAATGGATTAAAAAAAGATTTTCTAGCATTATTTTACAGCGGCATCGGGAGGTGCTAGCTGATTATGCTACAACTTAAAATAAATAACACTTGAGAGTATCAGGTAATTAGACCAAATTAGCAAAGTTACTTATAAAGCATGCTGTATTGTATAAAAATGCAGGATTCGTTTATCTTCTATATTCAACTGTTATGGAGATTAGTATTAAATATAATGCGATATGTAAGCTTCTATAAGAATACGTTCATGTTAGTTTATTGCGCCAAGAAAAATGTTCTAAAATCGTAGACATAATTGACAACTCATTTGGATTAAAACTAAATGAAGATGCTACTAAAAAAATAGAGAACTTTTTGGTAGCGTACGATAAAAAAATGAAAGACTTAAATCATAACAAAACTAAGTTCCAAAAACTAAATGAACAATGGCTAAAAACCGAGATAGTTACACAGATTGGTATGAATTGGAATTGGAAAGGCCTAATAAATTATACGAGGAACTTCAACCAAGAAGCCAGAAGAGAAAGCAAGAGGACCTCATTGCAAACCACTCTTTTGGCCTTATAAAAGGATGCCTTTAGAAGCGCCTTAACCAAAAACAAACCGAAGGAAGTTGGCCAAATTGTATATGCTCTTCCAAATGCATCTCCAAAGAGAATACAACGTATGGTGGAAAGCATACCAACGACTAAATCTAAAACAGATTTTACCAATGAAGGTGCATTAGCCCTTATTTTAAACTTAAGGCTATGACTGAAAAGAAATGGGGAAATTTGCCATCTACAAAGTCATTGAAGGCAACAAAGGATGCAATTTTGCCATCGATTTCGAACGTTAATAGCACGGGCGCCACTATTGAGTTATCCAGTCTCCTCGAAAATACTGCTTCTAGGATAATTTCAACCTTTAGCAAAGAAGACATAAGTAAATGCCACAAGTCCGAGCTAGTATTAATTTGTAAATGGGGTTGTGATGGGACTACTGGATTTTCTGAATATAGACAACAAAGCGAAGATAATATATCTTTTTCATCGATATTTATGTCTACGTTGGTACCTCTTAGAATGCGTTTATATACAAATTCATCATCATCATCCACTGTACCTGCATTTGAAGACGTATGGATAAATAGGACGCCTGCATCAAAGTTATTATGTCGACCAATAAAATTTGAATATATGAAAGAAAATAGAGATGAAACTCAAAATATTGTAGTTACTATATCAGAAGAAATAAGGAACTTACCAAGCATTGCAATAAAAATTTCTGACTGCATTATAATGTCACATTTGATTTACAATTGACTATGATAGATGGAAAAGTTGCCAATGCCCTAACGGATACCAAGTCATACTGGAAATGCAATATATGTGGGAAAAAAAGCTCTGAGTTTGAAGATAAATCTGATGAAACTATAAAAGAGGAAGCCCTTAAATTTGGAATTTCCCCACTTCATGCTCGCATTAGATTTATGGAGTATTGCTTGCATCTATCATATGATATAAAATATAGAAATATCAAAGGTAATGAAACTGTCTCCTCACGAAACAACAAAGACTTAGTAGATACACGAAGAACTGAGAAGAAAAGTATACAAGATGAATTTAGAAAGCATGGGCTTATAATTGATAAGCCAATTAACGGTTATGGTAGCTCGAATAATGGAAATACCGCTAGACGCTTTTTTGAGGATCCTGAGACTACATCCTTGATAACCGGCTTGGATAAAAAACTAATAAGGAACTTCAAAATAACACTGGCAACTATTAACAGTAAAAAGCAAATTAATGCAGAAAAATTTGATGATTTTGCTATTGAAACAAAAGTATTGATAAAAAATTTATATCCATGGAGATTGATGACGCCAACTGTATATAAGGTATTATCTCATGGAAAAGAAATCATTGAAACCAACATCCTACCTCTGGGAGAACTTACAGAAGAAGCTCAAGAAGCAAGGAACAAAGATGTAAAGCAGTACAGATTATTTAATAGTCGAAAGTGTTCAAAATTATCATTTAATGCTTCACTTATTGTTATCCTCAGATCCAGTTTTACAAGCAATACGATTGAAATGGTTACCCAAGATAACTAAAGAAATAGAGAAAGACGACCTTCGATATTTCGGATTGTTTTCTTAAAAATAATTGAAATAAATAAATTGTAAAATGATGATAATTAACATAGCTAAAACATGTATTTTAAAAATAAATACTTTATTTAGCGTTAAAAGGTTTTTCTTAGTTATCGGGTAATATTAAATAAATTATCTATTGGTAAATAATAATAAAAAAACAATACATACAAATAAAACTTTTCCAATTTTTTATACAATACAGCATACTTTATAAGCACCTTTGCTAATTTGGTCTAATTACCTGGTAATTTCAAGTGTTATTTATTTTAAGTTGTAGCATAATCAGGTAGCACCCCCCGATGCCGCTGTAAAATAATGCGAGCAAACCTTTTTTTAATCCATTAAAAATGCGTGTTGTTATTCGTTAAATGCTTACCTGTTATTAGCATTAACTACACATAGATGGAAAAACATATGAGCCTAGTTCACAATCTTGTGCAAATGGTCTTGCATCGTTGGATGTGCAAAATGGTGTAGTATACTGATACTCATCACTAAGAATTGTTAAGTGGTGAGTATAATATACTATACAATTTTTCACATGCAACGATGCAAGACCATTTTCACAAGATTGTGAATTGTGCTATGGTAGATATAATTACCATTAATATTTTTTATTGCGAAAAATATACATAGACTTATTGGATAACATTCCAAATTTATTTTTGTTTTTCTATTTAGGTTGAATTTCAGAATTCATAAAAGTTTTAAACAGCTGATGTGTGAATAAAGAGGAAAAAGTTATGCGCATTCTATATATTTTTCAAATTGCACCCTTCAATCGGAATATCTCGAGATCAGTTAATTATATTAATTTTTTCAGGTGAAGTAGAAAGACTCATATAAAGGGTCCGCCAGAGAGCTTTTTTTTGAAAACGGCGCAAAACATCGAGTGTAGCTTCGGCTGTGTGGCACGTAGCGCCGTCCTGTTGTACCCAAATGTTGCCAATATCCTCCTCTTCAATTTTTGTGAACAAAAATTCGTTCAACATCGCCCGATAACGATCGCCATTGTCTGTAACGGCCACTCCTTGCTCATTTTCTGGACCAAAATCCGCACCAAACAGCGACTCGTGCTTTTCAATGTATGCGTGCGGGTTTTCTGTTTCCCAAATGCGACAATTTTGCTTGTTTACATACCCGTCAAGATCAAAATGAGCTTCATGTGAAAATATGATTTTTTTTTTGGCAAAATCGGCATCTTCTGTAAGTCGATCGCAGGCCCACTTTCCCAGCGTTGTTCAAGCGTATACACAACCATATTCATTCAGAGGAAGGATAAAATTAATTATCTATCAAATCAGACATTAGCTAAGTGTTACGATTCACGAAATAAGCACTGGTTAAAAAAAACGTTAGATGGCAGACCCTTTAGAAGTCAAAAAAGGCCAACATAAGAAAAGAAAATTATTTTAATATATATTTTTTATGTAAGACATTTTTAGATTTTAATTGAACTATAGTGAATTTTTAGTCAGAAATAATTTTTAGTCAGGCTCAAGCTCAGTACTTTCAATTCTTTTTTGAATGAAATATTTTTATTAATTAATGTGAGTTTCTAAAGAAGAGAAGAAAAATTTAGCTTAGACTTTATAGCTGGGGGAAATACCGATATTTTTCTGTGCAGCCACGCACTTCATCAGCACCCACGTCTATCTACTGGGGTAGAGTTTTGTTATTAATATCAGCTATTTAACGCAAATTTAGTATGGAATGGAATATGAGAAATACTTATTGTGTATACAATTATTGATTTACCATATATTTTTTATGGTACAAAACAGCACTTTTCCAAAATTTTGACTTTTTTCAGAAAATTTGCGCGTATGTTCGCATTTATGAAAAGGCTGTAAAATTTTTTTTAATGCCTGTATTTATTGTATCTTCAAATATGAACTAAGAATAAGTATTCAAATCTTAAATCTAGAATATAATTATTAGGCACGGCCACTATCGGACATAAACTTAGTGATAGTTATAAATAATACATAACTAGTGATAATCAAAAAGGAAAAAAAAGTATTTTCAAGTAGTCCCATCTGGAGTGATGAGTATAAGAGTGATGAGAATAAGAGCCCTTGTGTCCCTCTTTTTTAGGCGGATGTGTCCAGTAAAGTTCAAAATATTACGAGCAAGCGGATTAGGATGTGATTCGAGTTTTGTTAAATATTTGCCTGTGTATTTTGCAATTTCTTCAATCACTAGTGGCATATTCATCACGATGTGTGTTTGAATTTTTTATGTACCATGGAGCCGAAGTTATCATACGTAAAATTTTGTTTTGCCTTCGTTAGATTCTCTCGACATTGGTAGCTGAAGCAGTGCCCCATAGTTGAATTCCGTAGCACCATATAGGTTTCAAAAGTGATTTGTATATCAAAAGTTTGCAATCTAGACTGAGTGTTGAATTTCTACCAATCAGCCATTGTACCTGAGCTAATTTTAGTTTCATTTGTGTTAGCTTAGAATCAATGTGTTGTTTCCATGTAAGCCGTCGATCAAGGTATTTTACATGTGAATGTTGAGGAACAATTTGATTATTGATTCTAATGGGGGAACAAGTATCTTTTCGTAGAGTAAATGTTACCTGCGCACACTTCTGCTCATTTACTTTAATTCTCCATAACTTTAACCATAGTTCCAGTTGGGTAATATGTTCCTGAAGATATCGGGATGCCTCGTGAGGGTTTTCGTGCATGCTAAAGAAGGCTGTATCATCGGCAAAAGTAGATGTATGGATTTTAGTGCTAACAGGCATATCACAAGTATATATTAGATACAAAACTGGTCCCAGTATACTCACCTGTAGCACACCGGCAGAGAGATTCGGGAACACTCATGACGTCTCCTTCCACAACAATGAATTTCCGGGATAGAATATAACTTTCCAATAGCTTTAGAAAATCTATTGGTAGATATGTCCTCAATTTGAAAATTAGGCCTTCATGCCATACTTTATCAAATGCCTGAGAAACATCAATAAAGAGAGTAGAACAATATTTTTTTTCTTCAAAAGTTCTTATAAATTGAACCAATCTATGCGTTTGCTCAATGGTGCTATGCTGGCTTCTAAAACCAAATTGATGGTCCGGGATGCACCCACTATCAGTTAGAATTGGGGACAATTTTGTCATGAGCAGCTTTTCTAAAAGCTTTGATATTGTTGATAGTAAACTTATTGGCCTGTAAGACTCAGCTTTAGTAAGCTCTTTGCCCGGCTTTGGAATCATTTTGACCTTGGCAAGTTTCCAGCTGTGTGGATAATATTCTAGTCGTAATATGGCATTAAAAATAAATAGTAAGATTTTAGTTGCAGTGCGAGGCAGATTCATCAGCATCTTGTTAGTAATTCCATCAATACCTGGAGATTTCTTGGGTTGAGCTCAGCAATTAGTTTATGTGCATCACTCATCTTAAACTTTAAGGGTCGAGGGGGTAGAGCAACTACACGCGGCAAATCAGCAACACCAGTACATGTATTTGGGGTAAATACGAGTTTTAAATGTTCAGCAAATATTTTACCTTTTTCAGTATCGATTCTTGCCCAATCACCGGTCGAAGTGCGCAGAGGTGGTTTAAACTCAACGGGTCTTTTAAGCTTTTTAGTAGCGCGGCACAAGGAGTAATTAGATACTGGTGTGACATCGAGACTTTCAAGATAATTTCTAAGAGATGCAGTTTTCTCAGATGCAAGCAACTCTTGGAGTCGTTTCGTGCACTCTTTAAATCTAATTTTATTTTGGGGTGATCTGTGTTGTTGCCATTCCCTTCTAACTCTTCTTTTTTCACGTACGAGATGTTCAATGTCTGTAGAATAAATTTTATTAAAGCCAGTCTGGGAGGTAGTGGCATGTTCAGCAGCCTGTTTAATATTCTCGTTGAGATTGGCAATGTTAGATTCAATATCATCTGGTGTTATTAGCTTAATATTTTCCGTACAATGACTACTAAGGTATTTTTTAAACCCCTGCCAATTAACACGATTTATCATCTTCATATATGGATGAGGTAAGTCACTTCTTAGTGGGTTACAGCTTGTCACGATAGTGGGAGAGTGATCGGACGAGAGATCTAGAGAAGCTTCAACTTGAACTAAATCCCTAGAAATACTTTTTATGACGCCAAAATCTATGACATCCGGAATTTTTTGTATGTCAGTAGGCCAATAAGTGGGCTCCCCACTCGAAATGACGTCCAAGTCCATTTTTGCAATTGTGTTGAACAACGCTCTACCTCTGGGTGTAATAAGACGCGAACCCCAGAACGTATGTTTTGCATTGTAGTCGCCAGCTGCTACAAAACAAGGTCCAATGGATTTGTAGAAATTCTCGTATTGATCCTCAGTGATGGAAAATCTGGGAGGGGAGTAAATTGATGATATCACGAAATTTGTACAAAAATGTTCAATGCCAATATTTGTTGCTTGTAGATGTTCTTCAGATATATTGTCAAGAATATAGTGCTTGAGTCTTGACTTAATTAGAATAGCTGATCCACCGCAAGCTCTTCCTCTAGGGTCCTTTGTATCATATATAGTGTAGCCATAAATTTTAAAAAGGCTTCTCGAAGTCAAGTGAGTCTCAGAGACTAACATTATATCAATATTTTTTTCCATGAGGAAGTGCTCAAGTTAATTTTTATGTTGGCGAATGCCGTTTGCGTTCCAGAAACATATTTTTAACATGTTCATGGTTTGTTAACTAATGCTTGAAGCAGTGTATTCTGCATTCGAAACATTTCCTGCATCATGCCAGTCATATTTGTTGTAAAGTTGTTTATTGTTTGCACCAGATTATCAATAGTAGCTTCAAGGCGATTAAAATTTAAGTTTGAGTTTGTACTTGTTGAATTATTTGGTGGGCAAACATTTTGTGTGGGAATTGAATTTTTCTTAGCAGCATCGCCATACGAAACACGGGAAGTGACTGGTTGTCTCATTTGCGCAAAAATGGTGGAGTTAGCGTTTGTTATTTGAAGTGGAGCTAATTTAGGTTTTTGCACCATAGCCTGCTTGACGAAAGAGTACACAGGACAACCTCTGTAGTTAGCGGTGTGATTACCTCCACAATTACTGCATTTTTTTCCGCTTGATCTTTTGGTTTAGTACAACTAGCAGTGCCGTGTAATTCGCCGCACACAACGCAAACAGTAGGTAAATTGCAGTAAGTTTTTGCATGGCCATAGTCTTGGTAATTATGGCACTGCACGGGACCTGAACGCTTATGTGGCTCTTCAACTGTGATTTTTCTGTATAAAAGGTATTTTAGGCTATAAATAGGACGAGTCTCGTTTTTTTTCAACTATATATCATTCGGCTCCAGTTCAACACGAAATAGGGGTTGGGGTACCTTTTCTCTGCTTATTATTATGAAGCTTGTTTTATTTTTTTCAAATTCAGAAACCATTTTGCGGAAATCTTTTTCGTCATAAATTTGAATTTTCGTTTCATCGATGTTGCCACGTTTTATTGGGACAATGTGAAATTTATTCTCACCAATGACCGAAATTAATTTTTTAATAAGGGCATTTGAATTTTTCTCTCTCAAATAGATTGGTGGCGGCTTGGATGTTTTATTCGAGGATACATCGGGTTTGTCGTTCTCATCTTGCAAAATTTTAAAGCGGTTTTGACGATTAGTTGAGGCTGCGCTGTTATCCCTAGACATTTTTGGTGCAGATGAAGTTTTTGATGAATTCGATGATATTACTGTCTTATATGAAGAAGTACTGGGCAACTGTAATGTTAATGAATCACTACTATTTGACATTGGACAAAGCGAAGTTGATCGGTGACGAAAAATTGGATTTGCCGTTAAAAGAAGACTTTCATCAGATTTATTATTTATATTGTTTTCATTAAGAGTTTCAGAACTCACTGTAAAATAAGCATTTCTGCCATTAGAACTCACTTCAAAATTTTTTGTATATAAGGTACTCATAGAGTATTCCTCAAGGGTACTTTATTTGTGTTTTTTTGTTTGCGTTTTTTTTGTTTTTGTTATTTCTACTATGTAAAAAATATTAGCAAAGCAATAAAGCTTATTAATTAAAGTCAGTATGTACCTATTACGAATAATATGTACTGCGAATCTTTTTTTGTATAATTTTTTGTTTGTTTGGTAAGTATGTAAGCAAAATTTCGCTAATCGACTGTTCGCTATGATGGTACCAGGAGAACTCTCTACATTAATTAATAAAAATATTTCATTCAATAAGAATTGAAATTACTGAACTTAAGCCCGAATAATAAATTATTTCTGATTAAAATTAAGAGTTCAACGAGTGAACATACGTAGCTGCTGTATTGATATTTTTTCAAATAAAGTGGATAATTTAAATGATAGAATTAAGAATATAATGCCCATAATCATAGTGAAATTCTACCAAGTGGCTAAATTTTTTTCATACAAAAATTTCAAAATTTTAGTGAAAAATTTTTGCCACTTGGTACAATTTTATTATGAATACGGCTCTACGATTTTACTGGTAATGCAAATTAAATTTCATTATCAGTAAAAATTTACTGAATTTTTTCATTAATCAGTAAATTTTCTCCTTACTGCAATTTTTAATCCAGTACATATATACTGCACTGTGCCCATTTACTAACCAAATAAGTTAAATAAAACAAACAAAAACCATCAAATTCCAATGTATTTACAATATTGATCGGACTCATATTGCTTTTTTTTCTACACCTTTATACAATTAGAAATCCATCGGATAACAATAAAAGTAATTATAAATCAAAATGAAAAATAAAATCTAAATTTAACATTTAAGAAATTTATTATTCGACATATTGTCAGAAGTATATTTTTATTTGAAATTTATTTGCTGGTGGTTCACCGTTGTCTATATGCATGTCTATATGTTCCTGCAGATATCGGGATGTCTCATGAGGGTTTTCGTGGATATTACTGTTCACAGGCATATCACAAGTATATATCAAATACCAAACTGTCCTAAGTATCCTCTCTTGTGGTACACCGGATGAGATAGTTTTGGGCGTACGCATATAATCTACTTCCATAACAGAGAACTTCCGGGCTAAAAAATAACTTTCCAAAAGTTTTAGAATATTATTTGGTAGATATGTCTTCAATTTTAAAATTAGGCCATCATGCCAAACTTTATCAAATGCCTGAGAAACATCAATAAACAGGGCAGAATAATACTTTTTTTCTTCAAATGTTTTCCTTATAAATTTAACCAATCTATGCGTTTGTTCAATCGTGCTATGCTTACTTCTAAAACCAAATTGATGGTCCAGTATGCACATATTATCAGTTAGAATAGGGAACAATTTTGTCATGAGCAGATTTTCGAAGAGTTTTGACATAGTTGACAGTAAACTTATTGGCCTATATGACAGCTTTGGTAAGATCTTTGCCCGGTTTTGGAATCTTTTTGACTTTGGCAAGCTTCCAGTGTTATGGATAATACTCCAGTCATAATATGGCATTCAAAAGGATTCGTATTGCAATATGCCGCAAGTTCATCAGCATCTTGTTACTAATGCCATCAATACCAGAAGCTTTTGCGGGTTGAGTTTAGGAATTATTTTTTTGCACTTCACGCATCTTAAATTTGAAGGGACTAGGGGTTAGAGAAACTACACTTGGTAAATCAGCAGCACCCGTACATGAATTGGGAGTGAATATGGATTTTAAGTGCTCAGCAAATATTTTACATTTTTCATTATCGCTTCTTGCCCAACTTCCGGTAGATGTGCGCAGAGGTGGCTTTAACTCAACGGGTGTTTTAAGCTTTCTAGCAGCGCGCCACAAAGAGTAATTTGATGAATGTGTGACATCGAGACCTTCCAGATAATTTTTAAGAGATGCAGTTTTTTCAGATGCAAGCAACTCTTGGAGTCGTTTAGTACACTCTTTAAATCTGATTTCATTTTGGGGTGATCTGTGCTGTTGTCATTCCCTTCTAGCTCTTCTTTTTTCATACACGAGACATTCAATATCCTTAGAATAAATTTTATTAAACCCAGTCTGCGGATGGGAGGTAGTGGCATGCTCAGCAGCCTGTTTAACATTTTCATTAATATCATTAATATAGGCAATGCTAGATTCAATATCATTGGGTATTCTTAGCGTAATATTTTCCGTGCAATGACTACTAAGATATTTTTTGAATCCCAGCCATTTAACACGATTGATCATCTTCATCTATAAGTGAGGTGAGTCACTCTTAGTGGGTTACAGATTGAAACGATAGTCGGAGAGTGATCGGAGGAGAGATCTAGAGAAGCTTCAACATGAATTAAATCCCTAGAAATATTTTTCATGACGCCAAAGTCTATAACATCTGTAATTTTTGGTACGTCAGTAGGCCAGTAAGTGGAAATAACATCCAAACCCATTTTTGAAATTGTATTAAACAAAGCGCGACCTCTAGGTGTTACCCCAGTACGTATGTTTTGCATTTTAGTCTCCAGCTGCCACGAAACAAGATCCAAGCAATTTGTAGAATTTTTCATACTGATCTTCTGTAACTGAAAATCTGGGAGGTGAATAAATTGATGATATCACAAAATTAGAACAAAAATTTTCTACAAAAATATTCGTAGCTTGCATATATTCTTCACTAACGTTATCAAGCATATAGTGCTTGAGTCTTGACTTAATTAGAATTGTAGATCCACCGCACCACCCTCTAGGGTCCTTTGTATCATATATATAGTAGCCATTAATTTTGAAAAAGTTTCTCGAAGTCAAATGAGTCTCAGAAACCAACATTATGTCAATATTTTTTTCCGTAAGGAAGTTCTCAAGTTCATTTTTATGTTGGCGAATGCCGTTTGCGTTCCAGAAACATATTTTTAACGTATTCATGGCTTGTTAATTAATGCTTCCAGCAGTGTATTCAGCATTCGTAGCATATCTTGCATCATGCTTGTCATATTTGTTGTAAAGTTGTCGATAGTTTGCACAAGATTTTCTATAGTGGCTTCAAGGCAATTAAAATAAAAGTTTGAGTTTGTATTTGATTAATTATTTTGCGGTTAAACATTTTGTGTCGGAATAGAACTAGATTTAGCAGCATCGACACACGATACACGTGAAGTAACTGGTTGGCTCATTTCAGCAAGATTGGCGGAGTTCGCATATACTGATTGAGCTGGAGCTAATTTTGGTTTTTGACCCATAGTTTGTTTAACGAAAGAATATACAGGACTTCTTCTGTAGTTAGCGGTGTGATTACCTCCACAGTTACTACAATTTTTATCACTTTGATTTTTTGGCTTATTGCAACTAGCAGTGCCGTGCAATTCGCCGCACACAATACAAACAGTAGGTAAATTGCAGTAAGTTTTTGTATGGCTCTATTCTTGGCAATTATGCCACTGCACGGGACCTGAACGCTTATGTGGCTCTTCAACTGTGATTTTTCGGTACAAGATGTATTTTAGGCTATAAATTGGTTGTGTCTCGTTTGTTTTCAACTGTATATCATTCGGCTCCAGTTCAACACGAAATAGAGGCTGTGGTTTTTTCTCCCTATTGATTATATTAGTAATGGTGTTTTCTTTTCTAAAAGAAAAGTGTAACATATATGTTACATGTGATTTGGCAACATTTTTAAATGCTCACCTGATTTTTAAGAAGCGTTGCATATTTTACATTTAGAAAAGAATAATTTTCCTACAAGTTTCGGTATAAAACAATCGCGAACTAGAAAATGATTTATTTTTTTCACAGACAATAATAAAAACAGCTGTTCATATAATGCTGCACTCATGCTCCTTTAATGAAAATTAGTGTTAGATATGTAGCATTTTTCTTCTTTTTAAGGGTAACATCATGGGAAAAGAACCCGTTCAATTTTTAAAATAATACATACTTTTTAGAAAAGAATACAAAGAAATGTAAAAGGCAACATAAATGCAGCATATTGCTCAGAAAAGAAAACGCCATAACATTTATTAACTTATGTAAATCCGTGTTCGATAAGTGCAAATTTTACTTCTTCGGGGTCAACATATGAATCTATGCCCTTCAATACTATCTGTAGCCCTTTAGCACTCTTAGTTTTAGTTTTATTTTTCAAAAATTCTGTCACAATTTTTCGGAAATTTTTTTCTGTATAAATTTGTATTTTTGTTTCGTCAATATTTCCTCGTTTAATTGGAATTATATGAAAAGTATTATCACCAATGACGACAGTAGTTTTTTAATAAGTGCGTTAGAATTTTTTTCTCTTAAATATATAGGTGATGGCTTAAAAGACTTTTGCGATGATGCAGAGAGCTTGTGTGCAAAACGATATTGACGATTGGTAGATGATGCGCTGTTATTCCTAGACATCTTTGGAGCAGATGCAATTTTTGAAGAATTCGGTCTTCGCCTCCGCTTTACCACTGTTATATATCTGTCCATTCCGACTTGTACCTTGGGTTTTGAGCTATTGTTATCTGTAGTGATAACTTTGTTAAGTTATGAGCACAAACTTGAAGGAAATGATATTACTGACTTATATGAAGAAGTATTAGGGAACTGTAATGTCAATGAATCATTACTACGGCTATCTATAGTGATAACTTGGTTAAGTGATGAACACGAGCAACTGTAATGTTAACGAATCAGTAGTTGGCATTGGCTTTGCCGTTAAAAAAGGACGTTCATCAGAATTATTGTTTATATGTTTTCATTAAGAGTTTCAGAACTCACAGTAAAATAAGCATTTCTGCCGTTAAAACTCACTTAAAAATTTTTTGTATTTGAGGTACTCATTAGAGTATTCCTCAAGGTTTGCGGTTTTTTTTTGTTTTTGTTATTTCCCTATGTAAAAAAGTATCAGCAAAGCAATAAAGCTTATTTATTAAAGTCAGTATATACCTATTACGAAAAATATGTACTACGAATATTTTTTTTTTTTTTTGTATAATTTTTTGTTTGTTTAGTAAGTATGTAAGCAAAATTCCGCTAATCGACTGTTCAGTATGAAGGTACAACGGGAACTGATATATTAATAATGTAGAAGTAAATGAAAATTTCCCATATAAAGAATTAATTTCGAATATAAATTATTTGCTGGGTTTTTGTATTAGTTTCTAAGCCTACTACGCTTATTTTTCTTTTGTGATTTTCAAAAATATTATTGCTTGTGAATTCTCAAATAGTTATTGAAAGTGTGTGTATAAGATAAGAGGTTTGTGACTATTCAAAATGTGTGGTTAAAGTCTACTGATGATTTGTTTCAGCAACAATGGAATGCATATAGGCAACGCTGATCCACCAGCAAATAAATTTCAATTAGTTTAATAATTTTATAAATAAAAATTTTGTAATAGATGTTTAAAATTGACGACATATCTACCAAATAACATTCTAAAACTTTTGGAAAGTTATATTTTAGGCCGGAAGTTCCCTGTTATGGAAGGAGAATTTATGAGTACGTCAGAAACTATTTCATCCGGTGTACCTCAAGGGAGTATACTGGTTCCAGTTTTGTATTTGATTTATACTTGTGATATGCCTGCGAGTAGTGACATCCATACTTCTACATTTGCCGATGATACTGCCTGCCTTAGTATGCAAGAAAACCCTCATTAGGCATCCCGATATCTTCAGGAACATATAACGCAGCTTTAGCTATGGTTAAACTTATGGAGAATAAAAGTAAACGAACAGAAGTGCGTACATATGACCTTTACCCTACGAAAAGATACTTGTCCCCCATTAGAATCAACAGTCAAGTTGTTCCTCAACATTCACATGTGAAATACCTTGGTACACACCTTAATCGTCGGCTTACATGGAAACACCATACTTTTTTTTTTTTTTATTATAACAAACACAAACACAACTCGCAAAGCGATTAGCTTGTCTGCGAAAAACACCCAGGGTCTATGGTGGGAATCGAACCCACGACCTCTGGACTGAGCGGCTAGCATCGCTACCACTCAGCCACAGGGGCACCCTAAATATAACACAAATGAAACTTAAAATAATTCAGATACATTGGCTGATTAGTAGAAACTCAACATTCAGTCTAGATTGTAAACTTTTAATATACAAGTCGATTTTGAAACCAATATGGTGTTACGGAATTCAACTATGGGGCACTGCTTCAGCTTCCAATATCGAGAAAACCCAACGAAAGCAAAACAAAATTTTACGGTTAATAACATCGGCTCCATGGTACATAAAAAATTCAATTATACATTGTGATTTAAATATGCCACTAGTGACTGAAGAAATTGCAAAATACGCAGGCAAATATTTAACAAAACTCGAGTCACATCCTAATCCGCTTGCTCGTAAAATTTTAACTTTACTGGACACATCCGCCTTAAAAAGAGGGACACAAGGGCTCTTATACTCAACACTCCAGATGTTACTGCTTGATAATACATTTATTTTTCCTTTTTGATTATCACTATTATTTATAACTATCACTAAGTTTATGTCCGACTCTGGTCGGGCCTAATAATTTTTTTTATAGATTTTAGATTTGAATACTTATTGTTAGTTCACATATGAAGATAGAATAAATAAATACATGTATTAAAAAAAACATCTATGTCAATTATAACGTTAAGGGAAGGTGGGTGTTGATTATACATATGCATGTATTTATGTATATACTTGTATCGTAGCTACTTGTTAAGAGAATATTGTAGTAACATTATTAAATGTTTTTATCTATAATATTAATTTTCCTATTACTTTTCACTTCAACAAAAACCTTTCTATTATTAACAACAACATTTAACTTCTTCAACTGTGATTTTTCGGTGTAAGAGAAACTTTACGCTATAAATTCGATAGGATTAATTTTTTTCAATTGTATGTCAGGCTCCAGTTCAACGCGAAATAGTGGTTGGGGGATCTTTTTCTCCGTTAATTATATCAGTATCATTTTTTACTTTAAATCCTTAGTCGATAAGTGCACATTTTACTTCTTCGGGCTCAACATATCAATCTATGCCCCTTAAAAACAACCTGTAGGCCTTCAGCAGTCTTAATTTGGTATGTGTTAAAATTTGAAAATATAATCAAATTCACTTACAATTTTTAGGCAATCTTTTTCATCATATATTTGGATATTAGTATTATCAATATTACCTCGTTTAGTTGGAATAATGTGAAAGTATTTTCACGAAGGGTCGAGAGCAGTTTTTTTTGAAGCGCGTTGGAATTTTTTTTCTCAGATAGATAGGTAGTGGCTTAAAAGACTTTTGGGATGATGCAGCGGGCTTGTCGTTATTGTCTTGCAACAATGAAAAACGATTTTAACGATTGGTCGATGATGGGCTGTTATCCCTAGGCATCTTTTGAGCAGATGAAATTTTATATATCTTGTTATAAATTGTTATATATCTGTCCATTCCGACTTATACCTTGGGTTTTGAACTACTGTTATCTGTAGTGATAACTTGGTTAGGTGATGAACACGAGCGCGAAGCGAATGATGTCACTGGCTTAACTGACTAGGCAACTGTAATGTTAACGAATCACTAGTTGGCATTTGGCAAAGCGAAGTTGATCGCTGAAAAAGTGGCTTTGCCGTTAGAATGGGTCTATCATCAGATTTTTATTGTTTACATTAAGAGGTTCAGAACACACAGTAAGTTTCTCATCAGATTTTTTATTTTTATTGTTATCATTATGAGAATCAGAACTCACAGCAAAATAGGCATTTCTCTGTTACAAATGTAATAAAAAAAATTTGTTGGTCCAAACGCAATCGAATTTGACAGTTGCCACGGCAATAACTGCCAAGATTATTTTTTTTTTTGGTGTGGTCGGCATGTAATGGAAATCGGCTAAAAAACAATATGGAGTTGTATTTTTGAGGAACGAACCAGGTGAACTAGTTCAGTCTAGTTGTTGCTTTGTTCGATTTTGGTCTTTAGTTCATTTTGTTTATCTTATTCTCTGTTCCCGACCAATAGGTTAGGTTAGGTTAGCTTTGTGTTGCCTGTAAGTTGAGAGAAAATAGAAAGAGAGAGAGAGAGAGAGAGAGAGTGGAAGGAGTATAAGAAGGGTAATAGTAGAAAATAGATAATAGTTGTATAGGGTCACTGTTGCCAGATTTCTCTGAATTTTACTGATTTTTCATTGCAAAAATTATAAAGTGAGATTTGCAGATTTTCACTGCCAAATTGCAAATTTTCGACCCGAGGCTGCGCAGCAAGCGATAGTGGGAAAGGTAGCTCATTTGCTGAGCATTTAAAATCTGTATTCACTCCCAATTCATGTACGGGTGCTGCTGATATACCAAGTGTAGTTTCTCTATCCCCTAGTCCCTTCAAATTTAAGATGCGTGAAGTGCAAAAAAATAATTCCTAAACTCAACCCGCAAAAGCTTCTGGTATTGATGGCATTAGTAACAAGATGCTGATGAACTTGCGGCATATTGCAATACGAATCCTTTTGAATGCCATATTATGACTGGAGTATTATCCATAATACTGGAAGCTTGCCAAAGTCAAAAAGATTCCAAAACCGGGCAAAGATCTTACCAAAGCTGTCATATAGGCCAATAAGTTTACTGTCAACTATGTCAAAACTCTTCGAAAATCTGCTCATGACAAAATTGTTCCCTATTCTAACTGATAATATGTGCATACTGGACCATCAATTTGGTTTTAGAAGTAAGCATAGCACGATTGAACAAACGCATAGATTGGTTAAATTTATAAGGAAAACATTTGAAGAAAAAAAGTATTATTCTGCCCTGTTTATTGATGTTTCTCAGGCATTTGATAAAGTTTGGCATGATGGCCTAATTTCAAAATTGAAGACATATCTACCAAATAATATTCTAAAACTTTTGGAAAGTTATTTTTTAGCCCGGAAGTTCTCTGTTATGGAAGTAGATTATATGCGTACGCCCAAAACTATCTCATCCGGTGTACCACAAGAGAGGATACTTAGGACAGTTTGGTATTTGATATATACTTGTGATATGCCTGCGAACAGTAATATCCACGAAAACCCTCATGAGACATCCCGATATCTGCAGGAACATATAGACATGCATATAGACAACGGTGAACCACCAGCAAATAAATTTCAAATAAAAATATACTTCTGACAATATGTCGAATAATAAATTTCTTAAATGTTAAATTTAGATTTTATTTTTCATTTTGATTTATAATTACTTTTATTGTTATCCGATGGATTTCTAATTGTATAAAGGTGTAGAAAAAAAAAGCAATATGAGTCCGATCAATATTGTAAATACATTGGAATTTGATGGTTTTTGTTTGTTTTATTTAACTTATTTGGTTAGTAAATGGGCACAGTGCAGTATATATGTACTGGATTAAAAATTGCAGTAAGGAGAAAATTTACTGATTAATGAAAAAATTCAGTAAATTTTTACTGATAATGAAATTTAATTTGCATTACCAGTAAAATCGTAGAGCCGTATTCATAATAAAATTGTACCAAGTGGCAAAAATTTTTCACTAAAATTTTGAAATTTTTGTATGAAAAAAATTTAGCCACTTGGTAGAATTTCACTATGATTATGGGCATTATATTCTTAATTCTATCATTTAAATTATCCACTTTATTTGAAAAAATATCAATACAGCAGCTACGTATGTTCACTCGTTGAACTCTTAATTTTAATCAGAAATAATTTATTATTCGGGCTTAAGTTCAGTAATTTCAATTCTTATTGAATGAAATATTTTTATTAATTAATGTAGAGAGTTCTCCTGGTACCATCATAGCGAACAGTCGATTAGCGAAATTTTGCTTACATACTTACCAAACAAACAAAAAATTATACAAAAAAAGATTCGCAGTACATATTATTCGTAATAGGTACATACTGACTTTAATTAATAAGCTTTATTGCTTTGCTAATATTTTTTACATAGTAGAAATA
This sequence comes from Tachina grossa, assembly GCA_949987645.1. Lineage (NCBI taxonomy): Eukaryota > Metazoa > Arthropoda > Insecta > Diptera > Tachinidae > Tachina > Tachina grossa. The sequence continues at coordinate 49,371,904 of OX465277.1, read as the reverse complement.
ACAAAAACAAAAAAAACGCAAACAAAAAAACACAAATAAAGTACCCTTGAGGAATACTCTATGAGTACCTTATATACAAAAAATTTTGAAGTGAGTTCTAATGGCAGAAATGCTTATTTTACAGTGAGTTCTGAAACTCTTAATGAAAACAATATAAATAATAAATCTGATGAAAGTCTTCTTTTAACGGCAAATCCAATTTTTCGTCACCGATCAACTTCGCTTTGTCCAATGTCAAATAGTAGTGATTCATTAACATTACAGTTGCCCAGTACTTCTTCATATAAGACAGTAATATCATCCCCTTCAGGCTCGTGTTTATCACTTAGCAAAGTTATCACTACAGATAACAGCAGCTCAAAACCCAAGGTACAAGTCGGAATGGACAGATATATAACCATATTAAAGCGTGGGCGAAGCCCGAATTCATCAAAAACTTCATCTGCTCCAAAAATGTCTAGGGATAACAGCGCAGCCTCAACTAATCGCCAAAACCGCTTTAAAATTTTGCAAGATGACAACGACAAACCCGAGGTATCCTCGAATAAAACATCGAAGCCGCCACCAATATATTTGAGAGAAAAAAATTCAAATTCCCTTATTAAAAAATTAATTTCGGTCATTGGTGAGAATAAATTTCACATTGTTTCAATAAAACGTGGCAACGTCGATGAAACGAAAGTTAAAATTTGTGACGAAAAAGATTTCCGCAAAATGGTTTCTGAATTTGAAAATAATAAAACAAGCTTCTACACATACTAGCTTAAGAGTGCTAAAGACCTGCAGATCGTATTGAAGGGCATACATTCTTACGTTGTTCCCGAAGAAATAAAGGATGCACTCGTCCTCCAGGGGTTTAAGGTAAAAAATGAGTCCAATATAATAAACAGAGAGAAGATTGCCTAACCCCTCTTTCGTGTTGAACTTGAGCCTAATGATATAAAATTGAAAAAAAATGAGACGCATCCAATTTATAATTTGAAATACCTCTTGTACCGAAAAATCACAGTTGAAGAGCCACATAAGCGTTCAGGTCCTGTACAGTGCCATAATTGCCAAGAATATGGCCATACAAAAACATACTGCAATTTACCCTCTGTTTGTGTTGTGTGCGGCGAATTACATGGCACTGCTAGTTGCAATAAGCCAAAAAATCAAAGTGATAAAAAATGCAGTAATTGTGGAGGTAATCACACCGCTAACTACAGAGGTTGTCCTGTGCACTCTTTCGTAAGAAAGACTATGGTGCAAAAACCTAAATTAGCTCCAGCTCAATCAGCAAACGCTTACTCTGCCACTTTTGCGCAAATGAGCCAACCAGTTACTTCCCGTGTATCGTATGCAGATGCTGCTAAGACAAATTCAATTCCCACACAAAATGTTTCCCCGCCAAATAATTCAAAAAATACTGACGAAAGCTTTAATTTCAATCGCCTTGAAGCTACTATTGAAAATCTGGTGCAAACTCTAAACAATTTTACAACAAATATGACTAGCATGATGCAGGAAATGCTTCGAATGCAGATAACACTGCTTCAAGCATTAGTTAACAAACCATGAACATGTAAAAAATATGTTTCTGGAACGCAAACGGCATTCGCCAACATAAAAATGAACTTGAGCACTTCCTCATCGAAAAAAATATTGATATAATGTTAGTCTCTGAGACTCACTTGACTTTGAGAAGCCTTTTTAAAATTTATGGCTACACTATATATGATACAAAGGACCCTAGAGGAAGAGCTTGCGGTGGATCAGCTATTCTAATTAAGTCAAGACTCAAGCACTATATTTTTGACAACATATGTGAAGAACATCTACAAGCAACAAATATTGGCATTGAACATTTTTGTACAAATTTCGTGATATCATCAATTTACTCCCCTCCCAGATTTTCCATCACTGAGGATCAATACGAGAATTTCTATAAATCCCTTGGACCTTGTTTTGTAGCAGCTGGCGACTACAATGCAAAACATACGTTCTGGGGTTCGCGTCTTATTACACCCAAGGTAGAGCGTTGTTCAACACAATTGCAAAAATGGACTTGGACGTCATTTCGAGTGGGGAGCCCACTTATTGGCCTACTGACATACAAAAAATTCCGGATATCATAGATTTTGGCGTCATAAAAAGTATTTCTAGGGATTTAGTTCAAGTTGAAGCTTCTCTAGATCTCTCGTCCGATCACTCTCCCACTATCGTGACAATCTGTAACCCACTAAGAAGTGACTTACCTCATCCATATATGAAGATGATAAATCGTGTTAATTGGCTGGGGTTCAAAAAATACCTTAGTAGTCATTGTACGGAAAATATTAAGCTAATAACACCAGATGATATTGACTCTAACATTGCCAATCTCAACGAGAATATTAAACAGGCTGCTTAACATGCCACTATCTCCCAGACTGGCTTTAATAAAATTTATTCTACAGACATTGAACATCTCGTACGTGAAAAAAGAAGAGTTAGAAGGGAATGGCAACAGCACATATCACCCCAAAATAAAATTAGATTTAAAGAGTGCACGAAACGACTCCAAGAGTTGCTTGCATCTGAGAAAACTGCATCTTTTAAAAATTATCTGGTAGTTCTTGATGTCACACCAGCATCTAATTTCTCTTTGTGGCGCGCTGCTAAAAAGCTTAAAAGACCCGTTGAGTGTAAACCACCTTCGACCGGTGATTGTGCAAGAAGCGATACTGAAAAAGGTAAAATATTTGCTGAGCATTTAAAATCCGTTTTTACCCCAAATACATGTACTGGTGTTGCTGATTTGCCGAGTGTAGTTGCTCTTCTTCCTCGACCCTTAAAGTTTAAGATGCGTGATGTACATAAACTAATTGCTGAGCTCAACCCGAAGAAAGCTCCAGGTATTGATGGTATTAGTAACAAGATGCTGGTGAATCTGCCTGGCACTGCAACTAGAATCTTACTATTTATTTTTCATGCCATATTACGACTAGAGTATTAGCCACACAGTTGGAAGCTTGCCAAGGTAAAAATGATTCCAAAGCCGGGCAAAGATCTTACTAAAGCTAAGTCTTACAGGCCAATAACATCAACAATATCAAAGCTTTTCGAAAAGCTGCTCATGACAAAATTATCCCCAATTCTAACTGATAGTGGGTGCATACCGGACCATCAATTTGGTTTTAGAAGTCAGCATAGTACCATTGAACAAACGCATAGATTGGTTCGAGTTATAAGAAGAACATTTCAAGAAAAGAAGTATTGTTCTACTCTCCTTATTAATGTTTCTCAGGCATTTGATAAAGTATGGCATGAAGGCCTAATTTTAAAATTGAAGACATATCTACCAATAAATTTTCTAAAGCTGTTGGAAAGTTATATTCTATCCCGGAAATTCGTTGTTGTGGAAGAAGACTTCATGAGTGTTCCCGAATCTCTCAGGTGAGTATACTGGGACCAGTTTTGTATCTAATATATACTTGTGATATGCCTGTTAGCACTAAAATCCATACATCTACTTTTGCCGATGATACAGCCTTCTTTAGCATGCACGAAAACCCTCACGAGGCATCCCGATATCTTCAGAAACATATTACCCAACTGGAACTATGGTTAAAGTTATGGAGAATTAAAGTAAATGAGCAGAAGTGTGCGCAGGTAACATTAACTCTACGAAAAGATACTTGTTCCCCCATTAGAATCAATAATCAAATTGTTCCTCAACATTCACATGTAAAATACCTTGATCGACGGCTTACATGGAAACAACACATTGATTCTAAGCTAACACAAATCAAACTAAAATTATCTCAGGTACATTGGCTGATTGGTAGAAATTCAACTCTCAGTCTAGACTGCAAACTTTTGATATACAAGTCACTTTTGAAACCTATATGGTGCTACGGAACTCAACTATGGGGCACTGCTTCAGCTTCCAATGTCGAGAGAATCCAACGAAGGCAAAACAAAATTTTACGTATGATAACTTCAGCTCCGTGGTACATCAAAAATTCAAATATACATCGTGATTTGAATATGCCACTAGTGATTGAATAAATTGCAATGTACGCAGGCAAATATTTAACAAAACTCGAATAACATCCTAATCCGCTTGCTCGTAATATTTGGAACTTTACTGGACACATCCGCCTAAAAAAGGGGGACACAAGGGCTCTTATACTCAACACTCCAGATGGGACTACTTGAAAATACTTTTTTTTCCTTTTTGATTATCACTACTTATGTATTATTTATAACTATCACTAAGTTTATGTCCGACAGTGGTCGGTCCTAAGAATTATTTTCTAGATTTAAGATTTGAATACATATTGTTAGTTCATATTTGAAGATACAATAAATAAATACCTGCATTAAAAAACAAAAAAAATGGTGAATGGGATAGTCGTGCACCGAATCGTTATGATCGCAAAGTATTGCCATCTCGCGAGTCACATAGAATAGGCAGGAAAAACATTTTAAATGACCAATTAGCTAAATCTGACGACGTTATTCTGCCACCACTGCATCTTAAACTGGGACATATGAAACAATTTGTAAAAACAGTAGTTATAAACGGCGACGCTTTTTGTCATCTCAAAGCAGTGTTCCCAAAACTAAGTGAAGCCAACATAAAAGGAGGTATTAATTAATTTGTATACATATATAGTACGGTTTTCATCGTTTTTATCTGTTTTGATAACTTTTAGGTATTTTTATTTGACTTCAAATTCGAAAAATTATGAGAGATGCATATTTCATTAACAAGCTAAGTTCATCTGAAAGACGTGCATGGAAGAGTTTTGTTGCGCTATGCGATAATTTCCTTGGAAATCACAGAAGTGACGACTATGTCACAGTTGTCAATGAGTTTTTAAGTGCGTATGGTGAATTGGGCTGCAACATGTCCATAAAAATTCATTTTCTGCATTCGCATTTGAACTTTTTCCCAGATAACCTGGGCCTGTTCAGTGATGAACAAGGCGAACATTTTCACCAGGAAATGGCAACTGTTGAAAAACGCTTTGAAGGAAAAAATAAGATAAAAATGATGTCAGAATATTGCTGGTCACTTAAACTAGAAACTGATGATGCTGATTTAAAAAAAACGGTCAAGCAAACACTTTTGAGTTAAATAGCCAAAAATAGAATTTGTATAAAAAAAATGTTTAAAAGTTTATTTTCATGAAAAGTTAAATAACTCAGTCAATTGCTTATCTATTTTAAACCCCAAATATGCATTGTAATCGTAAATAAACGTACTTTTTGAATAAATTCAAAAGTGTTATAGTTTCTTAATAAAATAATGTATAAAAACGTCACCAAAGTTAAAAAATCTACAACATTTGTGTTTGCTGGACAATAACACCCAAATTTCTCAAGTTTTCTTAGATAAATTGTATCGAATTGTATCATTCGAAAGATTTCAGTTTCTTCTTTCCAAATCTAGTAAGAAACTGAAAATCGTATCATTTTCAACAAAGTTGCAGGCTTATAAGTGCGCAAAGCTAAAAGACCGGTTTTTTAACCGTAAATCTGGATTTTGGAGGTGTCCGGCATATTTCACTATTGGAATATTGTTTTACTCGACAAGCCCTACAAGAAAAATAATATCCGGTCCCAGGTTTTTTGGACTGTCGCACCGTGTTATTAGACTTTTTATATCAATATGATTAGGGATAATAATGACGAAAAATTAGGGAAGTGGTAGCAGGGGAAGAAACTAATGAAAACAAGTTATATTTTAAATAACGAAAATAAATTTCAAGCGTAGCGACATTATATATTGTTATGTAACGTAGACGTTTACGGATGGAGTTTTTATTAAGGAATTTACTATTTGTTTACTTGATAGAGTCAGGAAATGTTCAAAACATTTTGTTTTTTAAAAAAATTTAATTTTAAATCAGCAAAAGGTATTGAAAAGTTTTTCATTTGACCAAATCGAAGAATAGTAAATTCTGTGTGAACCATACCCTATTACCTTTTTTTTACCAAAACGAATTCTTGTGGTTAAATTTTAACTAAAATCTTTGTGCCACTTCTTCGTTCCACTGTACTTCAAATTCTCTCACCAATACAGCTGCAACATTTTTGGCCAGCCATGATTTATAGCAGCGTTCCCCACCAGTGATGGGAAATGTGGCACAATTGTGCCATTTTTGGCACTATTGCATGTTGCCTGGCACTGTAGCACTCTCGCTCCTTTTCTGGCACTTTTTGTCCATTAAATATGGAAACTTTTCTTGTTGCAATAGCAAGTACTCTTCTTGTACTTTGTACGTTTTTAAGTAATAAAAACAGCTGTTGTTGTAGAGATGATTTTATAAATTTTTAGAAATATTTCAACTCTGAAATTTATAAAATTCTTAAGTATGCCTCGTGAAGTTGTTGCAGATAGAGTCTTTGAACAGTGGGAAGCCCTTGAAATATTTCTTCACATTATAAAATTTTCAGTCATAATGCAATGATAAAGCTTTTTATTCATTAATAATAGTTTAACGGATAACACAAGCAAAATGTATTTATATTTTTATCTTATGTTCTTGAAATAGTAAATTATCGAAATGCAATCTAAAAATGTGAGACTAGATTTAATTTTAAATAGGCATTTTTAATTCGTCATTTATGTCGAAAGTTTTTGAACAAAAAATATATTGATGATCTTCATGTTGACAATATATATCGAAATTCTAACCATCTTCCAACGGAAGAAAATTATTGCGGCACTGTAATCGAACTATTAATAATCAAAACCTAATTTTCCCAGCATAAAGTTGTAAAATTCAAAAATAGAATTAAAGTTTTCTTATATTTCTTTTGTGTCATATTTGAAAACTAAATATAACTTCAAGGACTATTATTTGAATTGCTTTCCAAAGTGTGCGCCGGAATATGTTCTAAGTGGAGACTCAAATAATACTCGTACTGTTCCTTTTGATAAAAAATGCTTCTAAACGAAATAAAATACGTGAAACAATTAAAAGTGAATACAGATCCATATTAGACTCTGAATATTTAAAAAATTCAAGAGCTTAAATCTGAACGAGTTTTTGAAAGACATTGACACGTGAACAATAGTTTCAATGAACACTTTTTTACTAATATTTATCGAATCGGTCAAAGTATTCTTTTTATTCTCTACTCTTCATCCAGCGTGGAAAGTATATTTTTAGTTCAAAATTTGATCAAAATTAAAATGTTAAATGGACTGCAATTATAAACTTTAGATCTTTAATACATGGTAAAGGTTTTTGAAGTCTAACAATAAATCTTGTTATAATCGTAATAACTACATATAAAATTATGAACCAAAAAAGCAATACAAATTCTACTAAACCGACAGAATCTTTGTTTGATAAAAATAAATAGCTAATAATTGTTATTATTCTTAACGTCCACGAATTTTTACAACTCGACAGTATATTAACTATTAAAAAAAGCACAAACTATAATTGTCACTATACATCTAATAAGAAAAAATTATTTTTTCATTTAAATTAGTTTAGGGTTATTATAGTCTTTAAGAATGTCCCTTATAATCATTACTATAACGTAAAAATGCTTTAATATTGTATGTCTTGTAAATAAGTACAAACTATTAATATATGATGCATACATATCGAGTATTCACCCTTATTCCAGTTGGCGACATCGACGTCACTTTAACACAACACTTGTGTACCCGTTGCCGAAAATAGCTGACTTCTGTGGCAGGTTTATGCTATTTTCGAGACCTTATGTAATGGAATAGATTGAGCACAAAATTGTTCTCGAGAGGGAGTAAATAAGTCCCAATTTTTTGATATGATTAAAGTGACGTCGATGTCAACAACTGGAATAATGGTTATTATTTTCGATTTAGGAGTAGGTTTTCTTATAATATTCAAATATGTGTTACGAGTACATACGTAAATTGTCGCTCACGATAAACTTTACAGCCTGTATTTTAAAAGTTATCAATAATTTTGATAATAAAAAGCTTAATTTCTTTACTAAATGTCGCTCACGAATATATCGAAAATAGGGCTCGAAATGTATTAATGTGTATATACAACTAATTTTAGACCGTGTTTTTTTTTGTGATATTCGTAAATTTTTCTGGTTAATATAATCATTCAAGAATCATATTTAAAATGAACATCAAGTGCCAACATTACAATTATATAAAAATTGGTTTGGCACTATTCAAGTGCTTTTGGCACTATTTAAAAGCAGATTTGGAACGAAATCAAGATTTCCAATTCACATCACTGATCCCCACACATATACATTCACAATTATGTTTGTGTTGGTGCTTCGTTTTTGAGCGTAATATATCTTGCTCTTCTTGTGGCAGGGCTGCCAAAACATATTTGTAATATATTTGTAAAACTCGTAATTCGAGTCAATTCCTCGTGTTCGAAAAGAGATTAATGCACATTTGATGTATTTTAAATAGCATATAATAACCTACTTTCAGATATGATTATTAAAGCTCTAAAAAATAGAAAACCTTGAAATTAAACTAATTTAAAAAGAATCCATTGTTGTCTGGTAAAATGTGACTACACAACTGTTACATATGAATAGTCTGATATTAAAGTGGTAGCCCTGATTGAAGTAACAATTGAGTACACATTAAGTAAAAATACAAATTATCTCTTATTGCTCTCTTCATTATTGTGAGAGCACTCGCACGCGTGAGTTAAGTCAACCACCCATTCTAATAGTCCAACATACTCCTTACCCATTAATTGGCAACAATAATAATTTCACTAGTTCAATAAACTCAATTTTCATTAATCAGCAACAACAATAATTTCAGTATTTCAACACACTTACTTTTTATAAATCAGCAACAATAATAAAACGTTCTATTTACCAATTCAATAAACTGCCGACCTTTTTATTTCGCAAATAATTTTATACAAAATTGCTAAATGAACATTTTCCCCAAACGTCAGCTAAATAAGAAAAATTAAATTATTTATATTGTAAGTAAACTTAAGAAAACAGTCAGTTCGAATTGTATTGCATTTAGTTAATGATTAATAAAATAAAATAAAATAAAATAAAATAAAATAAAATAAAATAAAATAAAAATATTTTTTTTAATACAAACAACCCTCGGACTCATAATTGGCGCAGTCGATGTAAAGGAACCTAATAACGGAAAATAGTGAATATCCTGAAGGACAACATTAAAACCGTTAATTATAAAATATATATCCTTGTGAAAAAGTGAAAAGTAAAGTCTAAAGACTACCAAAAACTGTGCGAAAATTTTTCCAAAGTCCAAAGACAATATAGCATTAAAGAGCTATAGTGAAATTAAATCGCAAAATAAAATAAAAATAAATTACAATCTAAAATTGTGTTTAAAAACAATATACTACTAAAAGTGTTATAGTAAACCACGAGTTATCAAGAGGGTAATTCACTTACTCACGCTCATGAAGTACAACATGAGATAGCAACAACTAGCAATAAACCTGTATATTCAAAAATATACAGATATCCCCAAATTCATGAAGCAGAAATCAATAAGCAAATGCGAGAAATGTTAGAACAAGGAATAATAAGAGAAAGCGTATCTCCATATAACTCTCCCTTATGGATTGTACCCAAGAAGTCGGACAATTCAGATAAAAAAAAGTGGAGAATTGTGATAGATTACAGAGCCTTGAATGAAATTACTATTAGCGACAAATTCCCAATTCCACATATTGACACCATACTAGAAAAATTAGGTCGAGCACAGTACTTCACTACACTCGATCTAGCCAAAGGCTTCCACCAGATCCTCATTAAAGAGGAAGATAGAAAGAAAACGGCATTTTCTACTCCACTTGGCCACTACGAATTCCTTCGTATGCCTTTTGGACTAAAAAATGCTCCTGCTACTTTTCAAAGGTTAATCAATTCGGTGCTAAGAGAATACATCAACAAAATATGTGTAGTATATCTCGATGATATTTTGATTTTTAGCAGTACAATACAAGAACATAAGGATAGCATACAGAAGATTTTCAATGCTCTTAGAAAACATAATCTTAAGATTCAAGTTGATAAGTGCAGGTTTTTTGCGAAATCTACCGAATACCTAGGACATATCCTTACTACTGAAGGAATCAAACCTAACCCAAACAAAATCGAAATTATTCAAAGCCTGAAACTTCCCGTAACTCAGAAACAAATCAAATCATTCTTAGGCGTAACCGGATATTACAGGAAGTTTATAAAAGATTATGCAAAAATTGCACATGGTTTAACAAAATATTTAAAAAAGGACAGAAATTGAACGACATTTACAGACTATTGACGACAACAATCATGCAATAATAGACGACATAAACAAAAGCATTGAAATAAATCACGTATTTAACAGCACAATTTCGAAGCTAAAAGATGCAATAGAAAACGATAGGACACAGATTACTTCAAAATTAAACCAAATATCTAAGAACGATGAAATATTAGAAAATAAGCTCTTATATCTGGATATATTATTGAAAATTAAAATTCTGCTAGATAATGTTGAACATATACAAAATAATCTTCTAGCTGCAAAAACAAACACTATGAACAATAATGTATTAACAGGTGAAGAAATAATTCGTTACAATATTGATCTTTATAAGATACAAAATACCAAAGTAAGTGCAGCCCACTATAAAGAAAATAAAATAATATTTGCAATTCAAATACCCAAAGATTTAAGAAGAGTAAAACGATCATTTTTTGTATCCATACCTAATGAAAACCAAGAAGAACTTATCTTCGAAAATAGAGAAATTTTAAAGATAAACAATACAATGTACGATTTTAATAACGAAGCAAAAAGAAGCAATTTAAAAAAATCTAAACTATGTATTTTTACAAACAGTTGTTTAAGAAGAAAAAACACTCAAATGGAAACTATAGAAATAAAACCAGGCTTAATAATTATAAAAAACCACGTAAATTCCATTGTTAATAGTACTTGTAATAATAGACAGTTTTATTTAAAAGGAAATCGAATGATAACATTTAATGATTGTAAATTAGAAATAAATGGAGACCTTTATTGTAATTATGATGATAAGTTTGAACAACATTTTTTGATTAACAATAACCTTATTCTAAATAATATTACAACTCAGCTGACGTTTGACGAAATAGTTTCAAATCAAATCGAGAATATTAAGAAAATTGAAGAAATTAGATTTCATAAAAATATTAACTACGCTTTTAATGGCCTAACTTTGACATTCAGTTTATTGTCCTTGAGTGCAATAGCTATATTCTACATATATAAAAAATTAAAAAATCACAAAACTACACTAATTATAAAAACTCAGGAGAGTTTTCAGTCAAACGAGGGAGGAGTTAAGTCAACCACCCATTCTAATAGTCCAACATACTCCTTACCCATTAATTGGCAACAATAATAATTTCACTAGTTCAATAAACTCAATTTTCATTAATCAGCAACAACAATAATTTCAGTATTTCAACACACTTACTTTTTATAAATCAGCAACAATAATAAAACGTTCTATTTACCAATTCAATAAACTGCCGACCTTTTTATTTCGCAAATAATTTTATACAAAATTGCTAAATGAACATTTTCCCCAAACGTCAGCTAAATAAGAAAAATTAAATTATTTATATTGTAAGTAAACTTAAGAAAACAGTCAGTTCGAATTGTATTGCATTTAGTTAATGATTAATAAAATAAAATAAAATAAAATAAAATAAAAATATTTTTTTTAATACAAACAACCCTCGGACTCATAATTCGTGCGCGGTTTTGAAGATAGCTGATTTATAGTCTTTGGCAGTGTTGTCAGATATGGCGATATCTCGCCAAACGTGGCGACGAAAATTTGTTTTTGGCGATGAAAATTTTGAAATGGCAATTGGCGATTTACTTAGCGATATTTGAACTCCTTGGCTATATTTTTTCGATTTCAATAAAATAGAGTAATGTTAAGAATATGAAATATTTTTAAAAAATTTTTTTCTACAACATAAAATATTTCGTGCAAAAAATTCTAAATGTTGTCACTCTTTATATCAAACAAAATTTTCTGAAATTCAAGAAGTTTAAACCAAGAATATGCACCACAAAATCTCATTTGGTGTTTATGAAACATAGTGAGGAAAACTTTCTTTTATAAGTTAGAGCCAACATTTTGATAATGAAGCACCAAAAATCCTATAAGAGTTCTCGTCTAGACTGTAAGAATATGACGATGCTGCTGCACTTCAAAGATATTGTGGAAACATAATTTTATTAAAAAACTACTTCTCACATTTTTATATTGAGCATTTAAAAAATAACTTTAATTTTAAATCATGTATGCTTAGATTTTCTAATAGTTTTTAATTTCATAATTTTTTAATAAAATTTGAGTTCTCTTTAAATTTTTGTAAATAAATGTGTTTAATATTACACATTTAATTGGTGACGCCGCGTTTTAATCTGAATTTTTTGGAAAATATCTTCTCCCGCAAGAACATCCAATGCTAATCAAGATTTGACAGGGAATAGCTCAAGCGTTCATGTTGCCGCTTCAGTATTCATAAACTTCCTTCTTTTTGGAAAGAAAATCCGAAGCTTTGGTTCATGCAAATTGAGTCAAAATTTTCAATTTCGGGTATTACAATTGATGATACCAAGTTTCAGTATGTAATTGCCAGTATTGACTCAACGTTTTTGCCGCATGTCTCGGATATTTTGGAACTACCACCATCTGATGGTGTTAGGAGATATCAAGCTTTGAAAGATTGTTTGATTGAAACATTTTCCGAATCACAAGAGTCTAAAGTCCGCAAACTTTTAAAAAGTCATCAGTTAGGAGATGAGAAACCTTCCCATTTTCTCCAAACCATGAGGAATCTTGCTTCTGGTCACCTGAACGAATCACTTCTCAAAACAAAAAAAGGTCTATTCTTGTTATAAGCCAAGTAAGTGATGTTGTTTCTTAAGCAAGTCAAGCTGATAAAATTATGAGTCTTCGCTCACCTACAATTTTTGAAACGAGTTCTACTTCTGATAACGCAGACATTGTTATGTTAACTCAAAAGATTGATGGATTGGAAAGTAAATTTTTATTTTATTTTTATAATGCATGTATTTATTTATTGTATCTTCATATATGAACTAACAATAAGTATTCAAATCTTAAATCTATAAAAAAAATTTTATTAGGCCCGACCAGTGTCGGACATAAACTTAGTGATAGTTATAGTTAAATAATACATTAGTAGTGATAATAAAAAAAGGGGGAAAATATTTTCAAGTAGTCCCATCTGGAGTGTTAGGTATAAGAGCCCGTGTGTCCGTCTTTCTTAGGCGGATTTGTCCAGTAAATCTCAAAATATTACGAGCAAGCGGATTAGGATGTGATTCGAGTTTTGTTAAATATTTGCCTGCGTATTTTGCAATTTCTTCAGTCACTAGTGGCATATTTAAATCACGATGTATAATAGAATTTTGGATGTACCATGGAGCCGATGTTATTAACCGTAAAATTTTGTTTTCCTTCGTTGGATTCTCTCGACATTGGAAGCTGAAGCAGTGCCTCATAACTGAATTCCGTAGCACCATATTGGCTTCAAAAACGACTTGTACAGTAAAAGTTTGCAGTCTAGGCTGAGTGTTGAGTTTCTGCCAATCAACCAATATGTTTGAGTTAACTTAAATTTCAATATTTGTGATTTGAACGGGCTAAAGTTCGTATCGCTTTTTAAGCCAAATTACATGTGATAATTATTAATGAACAAATAACACCAAAGTCTGTTGTAAATATTCTGACTAACAACACATAGTTGTACGGAACAGCCAGCCGTTTTCGAAGGCCACTAAACCTCCATCATCAGCGTTCTTTTGTGTTTGGTCCACTGTGTGTGGTGTCAGTTGATGTAGATTTCTGCCTTATATACTTAGCATTTTATTGCAAATGGAATATGTGAATTGTTTTGATTCATCGTATTTCAATTTGCTGAAAGCTTTTTTGTATTGTAAGCTCAATTTTACCATCACTATATTTACAACAGTCTTACCATTGTCGTTTTGTTCTTTTTACTAATTATACACATGTTACTTAATTTGCTTATTTTTTTGTTCTACTTAAGACAAACTTTTTTGGTTTGTTACTATTAAGTATATTTTTTATTTAATTTTTGCCACAGGCCCATGGCTATTAATTTTTAATTAATTTTAATTATTATTCGAACTCCATTTGTTTCTATATTTGTGATTTGAACGGGCTAAAGTTCGTATCGCTTTTTAAGCCAAATTACATGTGATAATTATTAATGAACAAATAACACCAAAGTCTGTTGTAAATATTCTGACTAACAACACATAGTTGAACGGAACAGCCAGCCGTTTTCGAAGGCCACTAAGGGCCAGGCCCACGATATCGACAACGTTCGACTTGTCGCACACTTACGCCAAATTACATGTGATAATTATTAATGAACAAGTAACACCAAAGTCTGTTGTAAATATTCTGACTAACAACACATAGTTGAACGGAACAGCCAGCCGTTTTCGAAGGCCACTAAACCTTCATCATCAGCGTTGTTTTGTGTTTGGTCCACTGTGTGTGGTGTCAGTTGATGTAGATTTCTGCCTTATATACTTAGCATTTTATTGCAAATGGAATATGTGAATTGTTTTGATTCATCGTATTTCAATTTGCTGAAAACTTTTTTGTATTGTAAGCTCAATTTTACCATCACTATATTTACAACAGTCTTACCATTGTCGTTTTGTTCTTTTTACTAATTATACACATGTTATTTAATTTGCTTATTTTTTGTTCTACTTAAGACATCTGAGTTAACTTAGAGTCAATATGATGTTTCCATGTAAGTCTTCGATCAAGGTGTATACCAAGGTATTGCACTTGGGAATGTTGAGGAATATTTTGATTGTTGATTCAAATGGGGGAGCAAGTATCTCTTAGGGTGAACGTTATATGGACACACTTTTGTTCATTGACTTTAATTCTCCATAAGTTCAACCATATTTCCAGCTGGGTAATATGTTCTTGGAGATTGCGGAATGCCTCATAAGGGTTTTCGTGCACACTTATACAGGCTGTATCATCGGCAAAAGTAGAAATATGGATATTATTCCTCACAGGCATATCACAAGTATATATTAAATACAAGACAGGACCCAAAATATTACCCTGTGGCACACCAGAAGATATAGATTCGGGCACACTCGTGAACTCTACTTCCTTAACAGTGAACTTCCTATCAATAATATAACTTTCCAAAAGCTTTTGAATGTTTATTGGCAGATATTTCTTCAATTTTAAAACTAGGCCTTCGTGCCATACTTTACCAAACGCCTGAGAAACATCAATAAAAAGAGCAGAACAATACTTCTTTTCTTCAAATGTTCTTCTTACAACTTGGACCAGTCTATGCGTTTGTTCAATCGTGCTGTGCTGACTTCTAAAGCCAAATTGATGGTCCGGGATGCACCCAATATCAGTTAAAATTTTGGACAATTTAGTCATGAGCAGCTTTTCGAAAAGCTTTGAGATTGTAGATAGTAAGCTTATAGGCCTATATGACTCAGTCTTGGTAAGATCTTTGCCCGCCTTTGGAATCATTTTGATCTTGGCAAGTTTCCAGTTATGTGGAAAATACTGCATTCTTAAAATAGCATTAAAAATAAATAGCAGGATTCTTATTGCAATATGAGGCAAGTTCATGAGCATTTTGTTACTAATGCCATCAATACCTGGAGCTTTCTTCGGGTTGAGTTCAGCAATTACTTTTTGTACTTCACGCATCTTAAACCTTATGGGATGAGGGGGTAGAAAAACTACACTCGGTAAATCAGCAGCACCCGTACATGAATTGGGAGTGAATACAGATTTTAAATGCTCAGAAAATAAGTTACCTTTCTCACTATCGCTTCTTGCCCAGCCTCCGGTCGCAGTACGCAGTGGTGATTTAAGATCAACGGGTCGTTTAAGATTTCTAGTAGCGCGCCATAAAGAGTAATTAGATGCGGACGTTACATCAAGACCTTCTAAATACTTTTCCAGTAGTGCAGTTTTTTCCGACGATAGCAGCTCTTTGAGTCGTTTAGTACATTCTTTAAGTGTAATTTTATTTATTGGTGATCTTTGTTTTTGCCATTCTCTTCTAGCTCTCCTTTTTTCACATACAAGAAAGTAAATTTAACAATTTTTTCCGAAGTCGCAGTACTGAACGAAATAATAGCCGAAATTCTGGTAAATTTAGAAATCGTAGTAAATCCAGAAATAGAGATTGGTGCTGGCATCACAACAGGTTTGTGGACCACGCAACTAACAAACCCTGCATCAAACACTGTACTTTTCCAAAAAAAAAACTAGAAGAACATTCGAATATTGCGACAGTTTCGGATGTGCAGGTTTCCTCATGTCGCTTATTTGTAAACGACAAAACCTCAAATAAATATTTTCTTGTTGACACTGGTGCTGACGTATCAGTCATTCCTCCAATTAACAGCAATTTTTACAAATCTTTTAATTTGGGAATCAACATTTTTGCAGCCAATGGTACACAAATACAAAATTTTGGTACTAAAATCTTACATTTGGCCTTGGGCCTGCGTCGAAAATTTTCTTGGAATTTCATTATAGCTGATGTATCTAAACCTATTATTGGATCTGATTTTCTAAAATTTTATCACCTTCTTCCCGATCTTAAGAAAAAAAAGATTAATCGGTGGCACAACATTGTTACAAGCATCTGGAAAGGTTTTAAAATCCCCATCATTGGAAATCAAAGTATTAGTCCACGATAACAGTAAGTTCAATAAGCTCCTGCTAAATTTTCCTGCTGTATATCAACCTACTGCGTTCTCGGGAATAAAAAGTAAACACAACATTTACCACCATATCGAAACAACTGGTCCACCTGTATCTGCTAAAGTTCGCCGTTTAAATCCAGCTCGCTTGCAAATTGCTAAGAAGGATTTTGAATTTTTATTGCAGGTTGGCATAATTAGGCCATCAAAAAGCAACTGGTCAAATCCACTGCATATGGTACCTAAGAAAAATGGTGAGTGGAGATGCGTAGGTGATTATAGGTTTTTAAATAATATTACAGTGCCTGATCGTTACCCAATACCATTTATCACTGATGCCAATGTTAATATTGCTGGATGCTCTATATTTTCCAAGTTAGATCTTATCCGCGCTTTTTATCAAATTCCTGTATTTCCTGATGATATACCAAAAACTGCTGTGACAACACCATTTGGCTTGTACGAATTCCTTAGAATGCCATTCGGATTAAGGAATGCTGCACAAAGTTTTCAAAGACTTATGGATGAAGTTCTTAGGGGGTTATCTTTTGTGTTTGTCTACATTGGTGATGTCTTAGTTTTTCAAAATCTACTACCGAACATCTTAAGCATCTCAAAATTATGGCATTATTGTAAATCAAGGTAAATGCAGTTTTGGAAAGAGCAAAGTGGACTTTCTGAGTTTTCAAGTAAGTCCTGAAGGACTCAGTCCAATTCCAAGTAAAGTTGAAGAGCTTAAAAACTTTCCGAAGCCTAACTCAATTAAAGACTTAATACGTTTTCTTGCAATTATCAACTTCTATAGGCGTTTTTTACCTCAAGCTGCCATGGAACAAGCACCGTTGAACAATTTTTTGAAAAGTTCGGTTAAAAATGATAAACGTTCTGTACCTTGGACTAAAGAAACAGAAGAAGCATTTGAGAAATGTAAGCTTAGCCTTTCTAATTCAGTTTTATTATTTCATCCAATAGCTGATGCAGAATTAGTCATTAGAGTTGATGCATCTGATTTTGCGATTGGTGCCGTTTTGGTACAAAAAGTCAATTATCAATGGCAACCTTTGTGTTTCTTTACCAAGAAGCTATCGTATACTGAAAAGCGGTACAGTAATTATGACCGAGAACTCTTGGCAATTTACGCTGCAGTAAAAGAGGTCGTGAGTTTTCAGTACATACTAATCACAAACCACTCATATTTGCCTTCTCTCAAAAAACTGAAAAAGCTTCTCCTCGTCAACTTCGACAATTAAACTTCATTGGACAATTTACTACAAATTTTAAGTATATAAAAGGCACTGAGAATATTGTAGCTGATGCCTTTTCACGTGTTGAATCAATAAGTCTTCTTGATTACGATGAACTTGCGAAGTTACAGAAAAATGATGCAGAGCTTCAAAAACTTTTGAATTCAAACACGTCTCTCAACTTACAACTTGTTTTAATTCCTGGATCAACATCAAAAATATATTGTGACGTTTCAGATAATAATATTTCAAGGCCTTATATTCCAAAAGACTTAAGAAAATAAATTTTTTATGGATTGCATAATTTGTCTCACTCTGGTGCTAAACCTTCAATCAAACTCATTTGTGAAAGATATATTTGGCCTTTTATGAAACGTGACTGCAGATACTGGACGAAAATTTGTCAGCCTTGTCAAAAGTCTAAAATTTGTCGTCATACTAAACGCCCTATAGGATTTTTTCTATTGTTTCTCGTCGACTCGCAGAAATTCATATTGATTTGGTTGGTCCTCTTCTTCCATCAAACGGCCAGTGCTATATGTTGACTTGTGTTGATCGATTTTCACGCTGGATGGAAGCTTTTCCAATACCAAATTGTTCATCAGAAACTATTTGCGAGACTTTTATGAGTGGATGGATATCAAGATTTGGATCACCTGATACAATCCATACTGATAGAGGGCGTCAATTCACTTCAAATAATTTTAGAAGTTTAGCTCAATTTTTAGGAGCTAAAATTAAATTTTCAACATCATATCATCCTGAGTCCAATGGGTTAGTTGAACGCTTTCACAGAACATTAAAAGCTGCGATTTCTTGTCATGAGGAGTCTCAATGGACAAAGATTTTACCATTAGTTTTGTTGGGACTACGTGTATTAACAAAGGATTCAATAAATTGCTCTCCTGCTGAAATGGTATATGGTGAAACTCTTCATGTTCCCGGACAATTTTTTGACAATATTTCAACAACTATAACATGCAATGATTTTGTAACACAACTTCAAACAATTATGTCAAGAATTAAACCAATTCCATGCTCTAATAATTCCAAACCATTCGTTTTTGTCAACAAGAATCTAAAGCAGTGTACTCATGTTTGGATCAGAAATGATGGTGTTTTAAAGCCATTTCAACCAAAATTCAACGGGCCTTATAAGGTTATTAAGAAATACGAAAAATATTTTAACATTCAAATAGGAAACAAAACTGATAATATATCAATAGATCGTGTTAAGCCTGCCTTTTTAGATGCCAGTTTTGAAAATTCTGAAATCAAGCAATATCTAATATTTGATAATATTTCAACAAAGAAAAAACTAAAAACAGTATTGTTTTCACTAGGAGGGGAGTAATGTGGAAACATAATTTTATTAAAAAACTACTTCTCACATTTTTATAATGAGCATTTAAAAAATAACTTTAATTTTAAATCATGTATGCTTAGATTTTCTAATAGTTTTTAATTTCATAATTTTTTAATAAAATTTGAGTTCTCTTTAAATTTTTGTAAATAAATGTGTTTAATATTACACAATATGATAAGTGTACTTAAATACACATTTAAGTAAATGTTAATTAAGTTGATATCACAAGAATTAAATAATAATTTTTATCTTGGTGCTCAAGTTAAATTTATCCTATTTAGATTGATCTTTGGAATAAGTTATTTTTAAGCACTTTTTGTACGCCAGTATTTATATGTGAATGAACAATTTTCTTAAGTTTTCTTAAATACTATAATTTTTATGTTTTACAATAGACGTTACCTACTGAATTTAAAACTTAATAATATTTGTAATGTAATTACAAAATATAATTTATTTTTGTAGCTATAATTTAATGTTTTATTATATTGGCGATATTCGACAAGTCATTTGGCGAGGAGGCTGAAAATAAATCTGACAACACTGGTCTTTGGTATGATTACACTAATATACTCATACATAGTTCACACCCATGGTGCAATTCATTTTGTTGGTATAAACAAACGTATAATTGTCAGAAACAGATGCCTTTTGTTTTTAAAAATAACAATTACAGGGTAACTAAAGTACAATTGCAGACGCGGCATTCATGAATGATTATAGTCATTCAGTGTTGCCAATAGGTGTGTAATCACACAGAGTGTGCAATTACTCTCGTGTGTAGGCCATGTAATTACATTCATGTATAATCTGTTTGTAATTCTGCTTTGTGTTCTGTTTTTATTTATTTTTGTTTTCATTTTAACTTACAAAAAACATTTGTAGTGTAATTTTCTTCCATATGTAATTGGAAACACAGCCATGTGTAATTTCATTGGCAACACTGCAATCATGTTATATACAACACATACACTAACATTTTTGTAGCTTGTAAACAAAGTTTGACAACTGTATGGATTGTACACATTAACAGGCTGGGCTTGTGCATTGTACCTGTTATAATTGTATCATGCTCACACCGATTTCATAATGCGGTGTGCATTTCATCTTACTCAAAATTTGTGATTGTATTGTGAAAAAGATTTTTACCCCCAACGTATAGATGTTTATTCATCAAAAAAAAATTGATTCATATCGAATATAAATTATTTGCTGTTTTTTTTTGTATTAGTTTCTAAGCCTACTACGCTTAAGTGTTAAATTTAGATTTTATTTTTAATTTTGCCTTATAATTACTTTTATTGTTATCCGATGGATTTCTAATTGTATAAAGGTGTAGAAAAATAAAATAGATTCATATCGAATATAAATTATTTGCTGGGTTTTTTATATTAGTTTCTAAGTCTACTACGCTAAATTTTCTTTTGTGATTTTCAAAAATATATGTATGTGAATTTTCAAATAGTTCTTTAAAGTCTGTGCATAAGATAAGAGTTTTATGACTATTCAAAATGTGTGGTTGAAGTTTATTGATGATTTGTTACAGCTGTTGAGTTGAATAGTGGTAATGCTTATTCTGTTAATAATTAAACTAACTTTATTTGCATTTATAATAAAATATTTATTATATATATAATAACTTTAGAGCTTATTAATTATGACTTATTTCCACCAGAACAAGATCAAGAAGAAGGAAAAAGGAAGAAAAGGAAAATACAAGAGATGCCAGATTACTATATATACACAGAGAAAACAGATTCGATGAGACAACCGAATTTGTTGCCAATTGAATTTTGGCGGTTGCAGCAACTATCATAGAATTCTGGTATAACGAGTGCATTTTTCTTGTAGTACAACTATATTTTTAATTATTAGCACTTACCCAATAGTTGCAACAGCAAATTAAAGTGGTCAACAGAGAAAACAAATTGGTTGAGAAGCCCGAACTAGTTGCCAATCGAATTAATAGAATTCTGATATAACGACTACAATTTTCTTATGGTACAACTATACTTTTAATTTAATTTAATTGCTTCATTTACGTTAACTTCATGCCAGATTTTAACCCCCGACTAAAAAAGGGGTGTTATAAGTTTGTAGTGTGTGTCTGTGTATCTGTGTGTCTTTACAACTACATGTACAGACCAAACGGCTGAACCGATTTTAAATTAGTTTTTTATGTTTGAAAGTTGACTTGATCGAGAGTGTTCTTAGCTCTGTTTAAAGAAAATCGGTCCAGCCGTTTAGAAGATATAATATATTTTATGAAAAAATCGGGGGTTTTTAAAATTTATAATTTTTGTTATTCGTTGTACATAATGCTGATATTATTTTGGTTTTTACTTATTTAAAAAAATATTTAACAATAATAGACAATTGTTAATGCGAACCGATTAATCGGTTGGGAATATCAATCAAACCTTAATATTTAATTTTAATTTGCTGCTATAAACTATGATGGTTACATTAACCTCTAGTTAGTTGCAACAACTGATAGGAAGGAAGTCTTTATTTTAACGCAAATGTAGACGGAAAATTTTTTCAATTGCCAATCCCGAAAATTGGCACTAAAATCTAATTCCTAATATTTTATTCGGTTGTGCTAATCAATCAGTTAATTAGTTATGACAAAAGCATACGCTCGGTTGATGCAATCAATTTAAGTATTGTCACAATCATATCTTTGTTACAATTATGCCCTTATGGCAGTGAACATGGATTGTTTTTTGAACTGAAATATAGTTAATGCAAATGAAATTTTATTGGATTAGCCGTTTTCCAGCCATTTTTTTTCTGGGTGTATGCATTTATTTATCAATGTGAGTCAGGAATAGAAATTACTTTATTCCAACAAACTCCTCCGTAATTTACAATCTCAATCTGCGTGTATTAAGTCAACTTTTTCTCTACAGCCAACAAACTTGTCTACGGGTAGACCCTTTGTAAATAAATCAGCCAACATTTCCTCGGTTGGACAAAATCGCACATTAATAAGTTTCCTTTCAAAATAGTCTTTAACGAAATATGATTTAGTATCTATGTGTTTCGAGAACAAAAACTTTGCTCATTTGTTACATACTTTACGCAATTTTTCATTCGCAATTTGTACAGGTTGTTCGTTGCATCGGCCACTGCTAATTGCTTACCATCTGACAATCGAATGTCACAGATGTTATCAACAAATGTAACTAGTGTGCCTGTTTTTGTTAAACATTTTACTGCTATTAAATTACCGCCGATTTCAGGAACGTATAGAACATTTTCGATTTTAAACTCGGTGTTGCGTTCATTAATATATAATGTTTCTAGGATAACAGTACCTTTACTGCATGCCGTTAAAATTTGAGCATTTGCTACAGACACAGTTTCGGTGTGTGATCAAACATATCCCGATTTTTTTTTTTTTTTTTTTTTTTTTTATATAGAGAAGTAACACTCAGGCAATTAATGCCTACTACTATTACTAGGTGTTACCTTCTTTAGGAAAGGGATAGTGATAGAAGATAGGTGGTGAAGGAAGAGATAGAAGAAAGCTTCATTCTTTTACAACTCTGCTTTTTGCACGCTTTTTTTTAATAATGCAGTGTTGCAGCGCCTTCTGGTGTTAATTGAGGCGTATTAATTTTGAAGCTGTGTTTAGTAGCCATTTTATTGGTTATTTTACTTCGCCGATGATTTTTGCTACACAATACCGACGAAGGAGGGCGCTCTGATGTTACATTAGGATTAGCATCTGCTGAAGTCGGTATAGTTCAGTGACCAGTGACTATGCCTTCATCACTTGAACTTTTCCCACAATAACTGATACAAAGGACACTAATGTACATCAGAAAAATGCGTGGTGTTGTTATTTTGATGACTGTCGGATACAGGGATTGAACCCAGGATCTTCAGTTTTGTAGTCAACGTGCTAACTACTTCAGCCAACGCCACCTAAAAATATGGCATGTAGCCCCTGAGTCTAAAATCCAAGAATAAAAATTCGTGAGCTTCATCGTGCTCTATAATATTAGGTTTTGGTCTGTATCCTTCTTTCGCCTTGTTTCTCTTCCACGCAGAGCACTCCTTGCATTTACTTCGAACATGTCCCCTTTTCTTACAAAAGAAACAAGTAATGCCACCATCACTCTTACGTTTGAAGTTCGAAGCACGTAGAGCATCCACGTCCTCAGTAGTCTCTAAAACTCTGTCACGCTCTTGTCTACGCCGATACTCTTCCATAATTTTTGCACTTATCAATGAGGGAGTTAAACATTTTTCATCATATGCCTCCAGAGCTGTTACGAGGCCATTGTAACTGCTTGGCAGTGAACCTATTATAGTAGCCGTCATTGAAAATTCCCACTTAACAGAGTTGCCAAACGCCATAAGTTTTTTAAATAGTTCGTTCATCTGGCTAATGCGAGCCTCCATGTCTGTGTCATCGTGAGATCTTTTTGCCATTACTTCACGCAATAACCTAACTTTCACACCAGGGGAATCCCGTTCATAGAACTCCTTGAGAGCATTCCATGCTACGTGTGTGGTGAATTTGGTCATCTCCGATACGAAGGGCAATCGTATCATGAGCCTTGTGATTCTTGTTATCCCAGGCAGTGGAATTTTCTGCTGGCCTAGCATCTATTATGACAGTCCACAATTCCTCGCGTTTTAACAGCATTTCAACTTTGAAGCGCCAGTTGAAGTAATTAGTAGATGTTAATTTAGGCATTTGATGGCTTATGCATGCTTTATGATAATATGAAGACCACTTTAAATATAAAAAATCTCACCAATCCCTGGGCCCATAACCTTTGTTGAGTTGAATAGTGGTAATGCTTATTCTGTTAATAATTAAACCAACTTTATTTGCATTTATAATAAAATATTTATTATATATAATAACTTTAGAGTTTATTAATTATGACTTATTTTGACCAGGCTTTTATAACCTTTTTATGTTCATTGTGTTTTCCTCTCCCATTCTCCCTCATATCCTAACACAATCTAATTCTGTGGTACTGGCGCCTTTCCGTTAGCTGCAGGTGGACTGTTTAGTGATGAAGGTATAACACTGATCACTAAGCAGTCATCAATAAAACAGTGGTTAACGTGACTGGAATCAATACCGCAGATAAAACATTCGATTTGAATTTTCGCACGTTGCTATGTCTGACAAATTCAAAACTGACTTATGCAACATACGGGGCCTAAGATCGAATTTTTTCTCTGTATATGCACACATTTGTCTCCATCGACCGATTGTTTTCGCCTAATGTGAGACCCAGGTGTCTGAGAATGCTGATCCACAGGATTTTCAGATACCTGGTTATCAACTTCTATCGCTTTTTAACTTTTATCGGGGACTTGCAATGTACATTCGCAATACAGTTGTGTACCAATGCCAGCAATCACTAGGCATATCTGATGCTGAATTTAGCTGTCTCTGGGTTAAATTCCAAATCAGGGCACACTGTTTGCATTTCGGATTTGTCTACAGAAGTCCAAACGCAGAAAGGGATACTACCATTTCCGGCTTCGATGCCCTTTCTGACTCCATATCGAAGATCCTAGAGAGTTGTCCGAACGGTGAAATCGTTATTGCTGGTGATTTCAATGTTCACAATTCAACTTGGCTTCGCCATTCGAGCCGTACAAC
The DNA here is from genome assembly GCA_949987645.1 of Tachina grossa. Taxonomy (NCBI): domain Eukaryota; kingdom Metazoa; phylum Arthropoda; class Insecta; order Diptera; family Tachinidae; genus Tachina; species Tachina grossa. The sequence goes on along the minus strand of OX465277.1, from coordinate 49,346,888 downwards.
TATGGAAGGCCAATATGTTGAGTTATTCGCAGCGCATAACCACCTAGTGCAACTTGTGAATAAACCAACACGCATTCCGTGTGTTGAAGGGCATCAACAAAATACAGTCGACCTCTTTCTCACTTCACACCCTGATAAGTATGAAGTAAGTGTTAATCCACCTCTCGGTAATTCAGATCACTGTACCATTTCGGCCTCCTTTTCGTTCTCAGCACTTCATAGCGTTTCACTTACAGCTACGAAACGACTAAAATACATATACGAAAAGGCTCGTTGGGCTCAGCTCAACTGTAAAAATGAAAAAAACTCGATGAAAAATGAATTTGACTTTATTTTTTTCTAGAGCTCTTCGATGAAAGTTCATAGAATGTTCAAGTTGATCTTTTTTGTATTAAAAAAATTGCATGTCTTATATACTACTTATGAGAATAACCTAGATTGCACAAATGAGTGATTTGCTAAAATGCACTCAATATCTTATTTCTATTCTTATGCCTACTTAACATACATTTTACCAGTCCATCACAAATTTTAGGCGCTAGCCAAAAAATTAGGATTGAGTGGTTTTTAATTTAAATTTAAAATTTTCATGGGAAAATAAAATGTTATGTGATCTATTTAAAAAAATTAATTATTTTCCCATCGTGGAAGCTTAAGTGCGCCACACACAACAATTTACGGCATGTTTACAAAAACAATTATACATACATACATGCATTGCTTCAAGTATTTTAAATATTAATATAGCGGCTGGCGGCACAAAAGAAATTGTCAAGTGTATTCTGACCGCTGCACATGCAAATGATATTTGATATTCTTTTAGTTATTAATATGCATGCCCTTAAAACAATGAATACATGTACTGTTGTGTTTATAAAGGAATGTAATCACTACACCTCCACCTTTTACAAGAATGTTCATTTAAATTTTGTTTTATGGACATTCTTTTACAGATAAAAAAATTTTATTGAAGTTTAATGAAAAATGAATTATTAATTTTAAAATATTTCTTTTAATTACAATATTAGTTGGTAGCGCGCATACCGTTTTTTTGATGTGTAAACATCTATACGCTAGGGGGTAAAGATCTTTTGACTTTGATTTCTTTCCTGAGATTTCTTTGCATTGTCAAATCGGTGTGAGCTATGTATGAGTGTATTAGTGTTTGAAAGAAGCAATACCAAGCAGAGAAACAAGTCGACGGGCTCGAAGCCGACGGTGCGCCGCCGCCGGTTATTTTTCTGTATATTTCCGTACACCAAAGGTGAAAATGAACCGTAAGAGCTACGGACTTGAAATTTGGACACAATGTGTAGACATTTGGCCACTACAACAAGAAATACATGAGAGTTAAAAACTAAACTTGAAATTTGTAAAGTTAGTGTATTTTTATACAGACTGCAACAATTAACACTAAATTTAAAGAATTTAAATCAATGGGTGTTCCATCAGTTAATGCAATTTTGACTTTATAATTTTGACAACTTGCTGTATCTTGGAAACCGTATAACTGAAAAAAAAAATCGTTTAAACTGAAAAAACTTAAAAAAGGAAGAAAGCTAAATCAAAAAAAATGGTCAAAACCGAATGTGCGCGAGTCAAAGTCGCACTTTACTGAATTTATTTTCATTGCAATGCGTACACAACAACAAGAACAGCAACAACTAAACGATGAACAACAGGAATTAAAAATTAAAAAGTAAAAGTAAAGGCATTTACCATAGATGAGCACTGCAATACCACTAAAGTTTCAGTAAAAACAATAAAAAATGTTTAACAAGTAAATTTTTACTGATTACTAAAATTTGTTTCTACAATTTTTATAAATTGCCTAAATGATTTGTTATATGATGAGGTGCATTGTATTTTCAGTAATCAGTAATGCCCGTATTCAGAATGAAATTCTACCAAGTGGCTGTATGTTTTTCATACAAAAGTTTCAAAATTTGAATGAAAAAACTTTGCCACTTGCTACAATTTTATTATGATTACGGCCCTACGATTTTACTGGTAATGCAAATTAAGTTTCATTAGCAGTAAAAATTTACTGATTTTTTTAGTAATCAGTAAATTTATTGGTTACTGCAATTTTGAATGCAGTATATATACATACATATACTGCAGTGTGCCCATTTACTAACCAAATAAGTTTAATAAAACAAACAAAAACCAAAAAAAAAAAAAAATTTCATTACTAGATGTTTCCACATCTCTGTGATCGGACTCACATTGCTTTTTTTTGAATTATTTAATATTATATAACTTAAGTCTATTCTTATGAACTATTTGTGTTTTATTTGTTTTCTTATCAACTATAGTTACATTATTTCTTAAGTCTATTTTCTTAATTTTGTAAGGTCCTCTATATTGGGTTTCTAACTTATGACATGCTTAATTTTTAAGTAAAACTAGATCTCCTATTTTAAAATTATATTCTATTATTTCCTTATCGTAATTTAATTTTTGCCTAAGTTTATGCTTATTTAGTAATTGTTGAGCTCTCTTATATGCTACTTCTAACCTAAATTTGGATTCCTTAGCATATTTGTCTATATTATAGAGCGGAGTAATTCTATCTACTTCATTAAACTTTTGAAAAGAATTGGACTGTTTTGCAAAAACTAGTTCATAGGGACAGTAATTATGTACTGTTGAAGGTGTTGTATTAAAACAGTAAGTGAAATATTTTAGCCGTTAATCCCAATCACTTTTATCCACTGTTATATAAGATCGTACGTATTCATTAAAAGTTCTATGACTTCTTTCAATTGTACCTAATGTCTGATGATGTTATGCAGTTGAAGTTAGTTTTTCTATTTTTAATATATTACATAGTTCCGTTAATAATTAATTTTTATATTCTGTACCCATGTCCGAAATGAACGCCTTCATTGGACCATAGGTAAGTATAAAATTATTAAATATCGCTTTAGCGATTGTTTTAACGGTTTTGTCTTGTATTGGTATAGTTACTAAATATTTAGTAAATCACATATTATTGTGATTGCCTATTCATTTCCAAATAATAATTTTGGGAATGGTCCTATTGTGTCTACCACTACCGTATCAAATGGTTTTGTTGGTGTTGGTGTAATTGTCATTGGACTTTTGTTATGTTTTAAAGTTTTAGCAGTTTGCCATTTATGACATGTTTTTACGTATTTAGATATGTCTTTGGACATATTTTTCCAATAGTAATGTCTTTTTATTTTTTCTGATGTTCTATATAGTCTACAATGTCCTCCTTCTATGGGATCATCGTGATATTTCAGCATAATCTCAAGAATTGCCTTGGCATTCTTGTTATCAATTTGGGTCACCTCATTTGGTAGCGCTATTTTAATTTTATTTAATATTTTATTGCCCATAAGTTTAAAATCATTAATAGAGATAAATTCTAAAATTTTCTCACTAGGTGCCACTTGTAAATTATATATATTGTGTTTACCGGCCACTTTTTCGAGCCTAGAGAAAAATTGTCCTAAGTCAAAATTCTCGTTATTAAAGAAATCATTAAGATTTATATATGTTACTATAGATTTTCCACGGGAAATCTTTAGTTTATAGTATTTTCTGGCGTGTTTGTTAAATGTACATATATACTGGGCTTATCATTATTTTTATTTTCATAAAATTTATGCTGTTTATTTAGTGTATTACTATTTTTGTCTTTTACTGTATTGGTCATCGATCTAGTCGTGACTCTTAATATAGAACAAATTTTATTATTCATGTCTTTTAGGTCATTTATTGTTATTCGTGATAGAGCGCCAGCAACATAGTTATCTTTTCCCCTAAGATATTCTACTGTAAAGTCATATTCTTCTAAATCGAGTATAATTCTTGTCAACTTGGAGCTTGGGTTTTTCATTGAAAACAAATAAGAAAGTGGTCTATGATCAGTACGGACAAGAAAATGTTTTCCATATATATATGGTCTGAAGTCGGTAATTGCCCAATGAATTGCAGTTAATTCCTGCTCAATGGTTGATTTGCTACTTTCTCCCTTTGTGAATGTTTTGGATGCATAAGCTATAGGTAAATGTTTATTTTCGTATTCTTGTGTTAAAACAGCACCACAGGCATGTTTACTTGCATCTGTTGTTATACAAAACTTCTTTTCGAAATCAGGATACTGTAGAAAGGTTGGACTCATTAATGCCTTTTGTCCATTCAAAGGGTGTATATTTCTTGGATAATTTTGTTAAATGTCTGGAGTATTCAGAAAAATTTTTAATAAATCTTCGATAGTATGTAGTTACAAAACGCTACGAATCTTTTTGCACTATCTGCGTCAGTTGGTGTTGGATAGTTTTTAATTATTGAATATTTACTATCGTCTGGTAATATTCCTTTATCTGTACATTTGTGATCGAGGTATGTTACTAAAGCTTGGTCTGGTTTTAACCCACTGAAAGCAAGTGTCATCATTCGTTGAGAAAAATTGGGTGCTATTTTTAAACCATACGGTAATCTAGTAAATCTGTATGTACCATTTTTGGTCGAAAATGCTGTTAAATCTCAGGAGTTTTTCTCCAAACTGATCTGGTGAAAGCCTGACATTAGGTCTAAACAGGAAAAATATTTTGCTCTACCCAGTTGGTCTAATATATCATCGATTTTAGGCAATTGGAATTTCTCTGCAATTAATTTTTTTATTTATTTGTCTGTAATTTATGACAAGTTTTCATCTTTTCTGGTCAGAGTTAGGAAGTGATTTTTTTGGTACTAATAAGACTGGACTGTTGTATTCAGAATAGGAAGGTTTAATAATCGTATCGTCTATTAATTTTTTCACCTGTTTGTCAATTTCTTCTTTATGTGTATGTGGTACACGATAATTTTTAATATACACTTGTTCTTTATCTTTTACTCTCAATTTTTGTTTATAAAAATTATTAGTTATTGTTTCTGATTCGAAACCGAAAATATCTCTATATATTGAATATAGTTCAGTTAATGTATTTTTCAATTGTTGTGTAAAATTTTTAATATTTCTGATTTTCTTTTCGTTTTTTTGGCATAAATTTTCTTTGATAATTTCATAATCAGAGATGTTTTCGTTATGTTTTATGTTAATTTGTTTGATTTTAGTAATGGTGTTATTAGTGTTTAGAATACGAATAAATGCTTTGTCTGATTTAACTAATGTATTTGGTATAAAAACACCTGGTTCAATTTCTTGATTTGGAATTAATATTTCATTATTTGAATTGGTTAAATTTACTTGCCTCGTATTACTGCACATCTTGGAGGTATATTAATTTCATCGCAGTTATTCGTAATCGGTATATCTATTGTATGTGGTATATTAAATGGTCTAAGGGTAAGGTAATTATTATCTTGGTTGAAATCCAATATACAATTATAACGTTCCATAAAGTCCATGCCAATAATTCCATCGCATGGTATTGGAAAATTATTATCTACTACTTGGAAATAATGAGGCATTAAAAGTTTTTTAAATTTTAAATCGCAAAATGTATTTCCAATTGATTTGATACTACCCTGTCCTATTCCACTTAAAGTTGTTGTTTTATTAGTGTTAATTTTTTCTAGTTTAAAGAATTTTGATTTTATTAATGAAATGTCTGCGCCAGTGTCTACTAAGAGTGTGAGTGTAGTGTTAGTATTTCCTAATTGAATATGTATAAAGAAGCTCAAGCTTAGATTTAGATGGTAAATTTTTACTGATTTGATCCTAGGGGAAGGTCGGAGTTGTCCGAATTGTTTTCATTTGATTCTGTTTCTCTTACGTAGTTATTGTTCTTACGATTATCATTATTAAGTCTTTGCCGGTTTATGTAATAATTGTTATTATTATTTTTATTAGTATAGTTGTTGTTATTATTCTACGTGGGTAATTATTTCTTCCACGTGATCGTGTGTTATTACCACGGTAATTGTCTCTAGATTTGTACTTTTGTCCATAGTACAAAATGGTATTTTTTTGACCTGTGGCATCAGTACAACTACTTACAAATTTGCTGATAGCATCGTTCATGCTATTAAATTGGCCTGCCTTCATGATAAGCTTGACTTTATCAATGGTGCAGTTTGTAGTTAATGCCTTTACGGCAGTTTGTGTGGAATACTTTGTAGCTAGGTCGCATGACAGTCCATCTGAAATGTATGCGGTTTCTAATGCTTGTTAAATCTTCTATTTCACTACAATAAGCGTTGGCAGTTTTATTGTTTTGTTTTATATTTAAAATTTTTGCCGTTAATACTTCCACATGCTCCCCTTTGACGCTATTTTTTAGTTTGTTTATTATGTCTAGTATAGTTGACTCATTATTGATTAGATTTCTGGTGTTTCCTTTTAGTTTCGTTTTTATTAGAGATACTGCCACAGATTCGTGGCTGCCTTTTATTGATTCTACCAGAGACAAGGAGTCAATAAAGGAGCGTAAATTTTCTGATTTTCCATCGAAGTCTATAATCAGCCTTGAAGCTGTATTTAAAAAGTCTACTACAGTTTGAGTCATTGTGGATTCTGTTGTGAATCAGAATTGAGCAACCCTCGTACCCGCATATTGCACCAAATTGTTAACGCAGCAGCAACCAGTTCATTCACTTGGTTGTTTGCTAAATTCCTTGCGTTGACAAATTGTGCAATAGCGGTATTTCGTAATTGGGTCAAAAGCTTAATAACATTAAATAGTTTAGCAAGTTAGCATAATAATAATAGCTGTTAAGCATAATATTAATGTTGAAGTATATTAAATTAAGATTAAGTTTTGTATAAATAGTGCAGTTTTAATTAAAGAGTTGGAGTCTTGTATTTTAGCAGTTAAAAGTTAGAGTCATACATGCGATTCCCACGGGACAATCCAGGTTTAAAATTGTAAATTTGTAAAATAATCATACTAGTTATTAGCTTAAACAGTTTTTAATAAATCCTCCAGAAAGAACCTGTGTTTAATTAAAACACAACATTTTTGGCGCAGCCGGTATTAGAAAAAGCACAGTTTGATACCTTTTGGCAGTTGAAAAGAAGTATATTGATATTGGAAAGCTATTTTAGCTCAATATAATTTTAATATACTGAATTAAATTGTTAAAAGGATACGTTTTTCTGTATACCAACATTTACTACACAACGCAAGGTTTTAATGAGCTATTCTAGCTGCCTTAAATTGCACAGAATTTGGTGGTAAACTCAACGACGATCAAACATTTGCTCAAGACAAATGGGAACAACGCAAATGGTAAAAATATTTATATAAGTGTTGAATTAGTAAATTAATCTAGACAAACACAACACATAGATAAACACATAGTGAAAAACTCAAAATGATTAGCAGTATTTAAATATAAGGAAAGTTTGTTTGTGAAAGTGAACATTGCAATTGAAATATAAATAGATTTAAGAAATTGTGCTTGAGCTATATGGAGGATTTGAAAAAAGAATTACGAAAGACACAAGAGGAGACCAGGGAAATTTCTGAGCGAGTGTGGAATCTCATAAAGTACATTAACAATACCAAAGAGTATATAGAGTTAGTAAAGCATAAAGTGAGGAGCCAGGGAAACATAACTGAATTTGAAAAGATAGATATTTTATTAGAAGAACTACAAGTGCTACATGAACATCAACAAAGTCCAGCTATATCTAAGGAAATAGAAGAATACTTACACGTTAACAGGATCTTGAAGCAGCAGAACGAAAGCTTAAGAAAAACCATTGAAGAAGCTGAACAACAGATTCAAGAAAGCGAACAGAAGACACAGACATTTAAAGACTTCGCGCAGTGCGTTAACCCTAACTTGACTCCTGATCAGTTGCAGCAAGTTATCGAAAATAGAAAAGTGATAGAGGAAAAAACTCAACAAATCGAAACGCTGAAGTCAAAGATACGAAACTTACAAGGAGAGACGAGAAAAGTGATTACAATTAACACCACAACAAATAGTAACAACATGACAACTTTTAGTGAACTCTTGAAAACCATATCCCATGTGGTACCAATTTTTTATGGAACTGACGGGCCAGAACTGCCAAGGGAAGCAAAAAAGTTTATTGAAGGATGTATGATAGGAAAGGATAAACTAGGGGAACCAGGTAATGTCGTCGACATAATCAAATGCATCAAAACGAGATTATTTGGAAATGCTTACTCATATTTACACAATAAAGAGTTCGCAACAATAGAAGCCTTATGCCAGGCTATTAGAGAAAAATTTATAAAAGGCAAAACTCTAACAGAAATACAAGAACTAATTTTTAGTAGTAAACAAGGTTCAACGGAAACAGCATATGAATTTGGAGAGAGACTAGAAGGACTACTAACAGATGCAACAGAACTAATTGAAGCACAATGGCCAGAAGTATCCCATCAAAAATCTATGATAGATCATTGCAACCAATCCGCAGTAAGGAGTTACATAAGAGGCTTACGAGATCCTAGATTAATGTCAAAATTCATCGGACACGAAAACGAAAAGCTATCTGCCTCCTGAAAATCACGAAGGAGGCTCAAAATCTCTTCGGTTCTAATATGAAACCTTCAAATATCATGACAATGCTTACCGAGGAACCTTTATATGAGACGGTTCAGCAGTTGATAAAAGAAGTCAGACAATTAACAATGCATCAAAACGCTTGGAACCATCCAATACCAAACAGTAATACACGAGAAAACGCATTTAACGACTCAATATACTTCACTCCTATGCTGAACGAATGTTATAACCAAGGCAGCAATACGTGCTATAATCAAGGCAGACGACAGGGCTATAACGAATACAATTTTAGAATCAACATGAAACCTCCCGACTATGGAACAAATAGGCAAAATCTTGCAAGCTCGAAAACTCAAAATAAAAGTGGAACTAGATATAACAACAACGAGGAGCGACGCTGTTTTAGATGCAATCAACAGGGTCACATTTCTGCTAATTGTCCAAGAAACAGACGGAGTATAAATAGCAATAGTAGAAACGGCAAGAATAGAGGCAACAATGACGTAAACAGAAGCAGATATAATTACAACAGCAATAATTCGGGAAACGAGAATCGGCCCGGCCCAGATTAATTGACCGGAATGCCGAAAAATATAGAGAAATTAATAAAGAAGAAAATGAAAATAAAACACAACACACCGTAAGAACTAACTATGAAGAAGATAAAGCTTTTAATTAATATCATAAATTTAGATATTAACAATATATACTTGACAGAGGAGCAGGATAATCAGAAACAGGAAGACAAGGATAACACCGAATTAATATCTGGTGCAAGATGCACAGATTCAGTAAGAAAATCTCCGAATAATATGGATATAATGACATTTAATGATAATAGAATAATTAAGGACGGAACTGTCGCAGAACATCACATAAACCAATCAGAGCACAAAAATAGACTTAGACTGGAGAGTGATGTTAGTAGCAACGAAAGTTGTGAGATAAACGTTGGTAGACTCAGGCGCTCATACTACACTAGTAAAGGAAGAAGCTTTGACATCGTGCATAAAAGTTAATGGAAATGAGAAGAAAATCTTGTCAGGAGCCTTTGGAGGAAACATGAGTACCAAAGGAACTATAACTGTGAACCACAAATACGTGGACAAACTAAGTTTTAAAATGCACATAGTACCAAAGGGTAGAATTTTGCCAGCAGATGGTTTGCTGGGCCGCGATATGATGTGGAATAGGTCGGTTACCGACACAATAAACAAAAACATCAAATTTTTTGAGAACCAGAAAGAAATACTTTCCTTGCCACTTGTTTCAGAAATCCCTCTGTTATATATATCCGAAAATTTTTCTATAAGAGGACGTTCCCAGGGAGTTGTATCAGTAGTAGTAACCAAGGCTACGGGAGAAATAATAGTAAATAAACTAGAAATTTTACCAGGGGTTTTTGTGGGCGAAACCCTAACATCGATCAAAGGGAAAATAGCATTTGTTCCCATTCTAAACACCAACAACTATACAGTGAACATAAATAAGAAAACAATGTTAAGTTATGAAAACCCTGAGGACTACCAGATAGAATCAACAACAGCCATTAATACAATAAGTACTGCGGACAACAAAGAAATAACCAAATTACTATTGGAAACAGTACAGCTTTCCGCAGATTTCAACCCAGAAGAGCGATTCGATCGAGAGCATTTTGAAATCATACGACGACGTGTTTCAATTACCAGGAGACAGTTTAACTCACACAAATTTACTTATACATAAAATCCCAACTGATTCTAGTCAACCCCCAATAAATACTAAACAATATAGACTACCTGAAGTCCACCGAAATGAAGTGAATAGACAAGTAGGCCAGATGGTCAAAGATGGAATTATCTCTCCTAGTACTTCCCCTTGGAATTCACCAATACTCCTAGTACCAAAAAAGGCAGGAAAAGACGGAGAGAAAAAATGGCGTTTAGTAGTAGATTTCAGAAAATTGAACGAGGCCACAATAAAGCAAGTCTTCCCCATACCAAGAATTGACGAAATCCTAGACCAACTGGGATACAGCCGATATTTTTCTACCCTCGATCTAGCGAGTGGGTACCACCAAGTTTTAATGGACCCACGGGACAGACAAAAAACAGCTTTCACCACCAATTTGGGACATTTCGAGTTTAATCGTATGCCGTTCGGATTAACAGGGGCACCAGCCACTTTTCAAAGAATCATGAACTCGATATTAACGGGGCTACAAGGAATCGACTGTTTCGTCTATCTGGACGATATAGTAATCTACGGCAGGAACCTAGCGGATCACCAATTAAGGCTAAAGAGAGTATTAGATATATTAAGAAGGTACAACCTTAAGTTACACCCCGAAAAATGTCATTTCCTTCAAAGGGAGGTAGTTTATCTGGGCCACCAATGTTCGGAAAAGGGAGTCTTACCGGATCCCCATAAAACTAAAGCAGTAAATGATATTCCACCTCCTAGAAGTATCAAAGATCTGCAAGCATTTCTGGGATTGATCAACTACTACAGGAAGTTTATACCGAACTCGTCTGAAATGCCCTTACCCCTAAACAAACTACTAAGGAAGAACGTAAAATTTGAATGGACGCATGAGTGTCAGCTAGCTATGGACCAATTAAAAGAAGCAGTTGCGAATCCACCTCTATTACAATACCCTGACTTTGCGAAACCTTTTGTTCTGACGACGGATGCTAGCAATGAAGCCCTAGGAGCTATCCTTTCTCAGGGAGAGCCTGGTAGCGATTTACCAGTATATTTTGCAAGCAGAGTACTAAGTGCCGCAGAAAAACGGTACTCTACAATAGAGAAAGAGTTGCTTGCCATCGTATGGGCAACAAAAACTTTTAGGCCATATTTACTCGGGAGACACTTCACCATTTTTACAGACCACAAACCCCTCAAGGGTACAGCTAATCTGACGGATCAAGAAAGCAGATTGGGGCGGCTTATACTAAAACTTTTGGAATATGATTTCGAGATACGGTATAAATCAGGAAAAACGAATCAAAACGCTGATGCCCTCAGTCGCCTTCCAATAAAATGTAGGGGCAATAACCAGATCAAAAGCTCGAGAATTACAAAACAACCAGAATGAGGAGAATGAAGAAATTATGCATCAAACAGAGGTAAACGAGGATATGGGAGAGGAAGATATGGCTGTTTATTTAACAAATGCAGAAGATATAAACAACACCAAGGGACATTCAAAACTTATTCCCGCATCAGGAATCAGTATAAATGGGCCGGCATGTATCAACAAATAAAAAATTATGTAACAACGTGTAGCCTATGCCAGAAAAATAAATGTTCGAAAGTTGAAAAAATGCCATTGGTTAGAACAAGCACTTCAAGTAAGGCTTTTGAAAAAGTTTTCATGGACCTAGTAGGTCCGTTGCCAGAATCAGCTAGGAGAAACAAATACATCGTCACCTTTCAAGGCGATTTTTCAAAATTCTTCGCATGTGCAGCCGTGCCCGACGCAGAGGCACCAACTGTAGCTAAAGTCTTTTTTAAGGAAATAATTTCAAGATACTTTATTCCCAAGGTGTTGGTAACGGATAATGGTTCAAACTTCACATCCAGACTATTCAAGGAAACGTGTAAGATGCTAAGAATACAGAAACTACTAACCACTCCTTATCATCCACAAGCGAATGGTGCTTTAGAACGAGCACATCGACCATTGGCCGAATTTCTGAGAAATTTCGTTAACCTGGATGGTACCAACTGGGACGAATGGACTCACCACGCCATGCATGTGTATAATAACAGCAAACATTCAACAACAAAACAAACACCGACGAGAGTGTTATTCGGGTTTGAATTTGAAATACCCATATCTTTGACAATATCCCCGACACCACTATACAACGCGGATGATTATAGCAAAATCCTGAAATATCAAATCCAACGTTCACATGAAATCGTTAGAGAGAATCAAGAGAGGGCAAAATTGAGAGCTAAACAGTATTATGATAAGGGTTCAAAGGACAGAGAGTATAAAATAGGTCAAAAGGTTTGGTTAAAGAATCAAACTAGAAAAAATAAGTTTTGACCCTTATGGTTAGGAGCATATGAAGTTATAGACATACCAACACGTGTAAACATAAAATTGAGAGTAAAAAAGTGTGAAAAGGTGTACCATAAGAATTTAGTAAAACCCTACAAGGAACGGCATTTAATATAATTAATCATTCATTTACAATCCAGGCTATTTAGTTATAAATTTATAAGGGAAAGCATTGAACTTTAATTATTTTACTTTTTTAAGTTGTTTAACAATAACAACGAATTTATTTCCGCGTACTAAAACAAACAAAAAACACAAATATGCTTACTAAATGTTCTTTAAATAAAGAAAAAAAATTTCTAAACGAAAAAAAAGTTAGTTGAATAAACCCTTGCTACAATAAGTAATTTCAATTAAACAAAATTGTTGACAAACGCAAAATGATACAAAAAAATAAAAAAAAATTTTTTAATTGCAATACGAGCATGGGGAAAGTTAAGCTAGGTCAGTTATGCATTGTACGTTATGAACTCGTGAATGCGCGCGTCAACAACCTGAAGTATCAAAGTGCTGATGACGTATTTATTTGTTCTGTTTTTGTTTATTTTTTAAGTTCAACAACTTTATGTTGACCTACTTTAAATTTGATGACCATTTATATTCAATAATTTTATTTTGAAAAAATAATAATAATAGTAATAATGATAAACAGTAAATATTCCGAAAACAAAAGTTGGTAACTAATGAAATTGCAAAGGCAAAATACATAATTATGCATCTTTAAGAAAAATTAATATATTGATATGGTAAAATATTTAGCTTTAAATTAATATTAAATGAAAAATATATATAAATTATATTATATTTATGTATAACAAAAGACAAAAAAAATGTTTTTGAAACAAAACGCACAAAAAGTATTGTTGATAGCATAAGATCAATTACGTTAAGATTTTAACATATGTAAAAGCATTTGATCCAATTAGTATTCTTGGAAAATATCTATAACTAGATATTTTCTTCCGCCAACGGGGAAGGGATGTTGTGAATTGAACAACAATCGTACCCGCATATTGCACCAAATTGTTAACGCAGCAGTAACCAGTTCATTCACTTGGTTGTTTGCTAAATTCCTTGCGTTGACAAATTGTGCAATAGCGGTATTTCGTAATTGGGTCAAAAGCTTAATAACATTAAATAGTTTAGCAAGTTAGCATAATAATAATATCTGTTAAGCATAATATTAATGTTGAAGTATATTAAATTAAGATTAAGTTTTGTATAAATAGTGCAGTTTTAATTAAAGAGTTGGAGTCTTGTATTTTAGCAGTTAAAAGTTAGAGTCGTACCTGCGATTCCCACGGGATCCTCCAGGTTTAAAATTGTAAATTTGTAAAATAATCATACTAGTTATTAGCTTAAACAGTTTTTAATAAATCCTTTTAATATACTCCAGAAAGAACCTGTGTTTAATTAAAACACAACAATTCAGTTATAGGCATAGAAATATTAAATGTTACACTTTCGTGTCCTGAATTTGGTAGATCAATATGTATCGATTTTTTTTTTTTTTGAAAATGATGACTAATTGTTTCATATTTAATTGGTTTATCAATATTGATACACTTATGTATATGACCGCTCAAAATCTTTTATAGTTCGTGCCTTATTTGAAATATCTTTCCATTCCATTAGTAAATAAAAAAAGATTGTCTAAAACGTTTAATTTGGTTATATTTTGTCTAAACAGTTTGCTTTACTAATATATTTCTTTTTCAAATTTTTATGGTGTATTTTGTAAATTTAAAACAAAGTTCAAAAGTGATAATATAGTTACAATTATTAAAGTTATTTCAACTAGTTTTAAATTGATTTTTTCCTGGACGACTTCTACCTCGTTTATTACGTTTGCATTGGGATTTTCTATTTTTGATTCAGTTTTACACATTTTTGTTAATTTAAAAGTCTTCTTTTAAAAATTTTTCTTCATTAGGAAAAATTCTAATTCTATGTGTGTCTCATTAATTACGTCTTCCTTAGTGGGAGTTCCTTCTATTCTCAAAAGTTTCCACAAATCTGTTAAAAGACTGATTGCTTTATCCATTTCTTCTTCCTCTTTAGGAATTTCTAAAATTTCCTTAGAATCCCATCTTATTGGGTTCTTCGGCTTCAACTTTCTTCTATTCATTTAAAAAAAATTTGATCCTTACAAAATTAATTACAAAATAGATATATTATTAATGATTGTTTTATTTATATTAAAATTTAATAGTATAAGCATTACAAAATTTTCTTTTTCTTTTTATGTAATTTTAATAGTATTTTATATAAATTTTTTCTTGAGAAAAAAAAATACTTAGAAGGCGTAAAAAAATTTTTCGACGGCGGTTAACGCCTACCGAACTGAGAGTGCGCCGCAATTAGTGCACTTCTCTGTTAATTTTTTGTCTTATTAACTTACTTAGTGTTTCTATTCGTATCCACATTTTGGTTAAGTCAGACCATGTTGGCGGGGGATCTCTATTGATTTCTCGCAGCAACAGGGCTTTTTCCATTTTGAGCCTGCAGAGATATCCTCCTCTCCTCTTTGGGTTTGATGTCTTCGGGATTTTTATGTTTTCGTCCTTTTTAATTTTGTTGTTCCTTTTTTGGTATTCCTGTATAGTCAGGGGTTGTGGACCCACCTTTGTATCCTTCATTTGACGAAAAGAAATATTTTTATGGTTTTGTTGTTGGTTTCAGCGGGTGCCTTTAGTCCAGGCGGACCAGCCAAAACGCTCTGCCAGGACCCATAAATATTTAAGGAAATCCTTTTTTATTTGTGTACTTCCTTTTTATTTGCGCTCTAAGGTCGCAAGTTAGTAAGATTTTTCGAATACTGGCAGGATCGCCATGTAAAAATGAAAAAAAAACTCTTTTGATGAAAAATGAATTTGACTTTATTTGTTTCTAGAGCTCTTCGATGAGATTTCATAGAATGTTCCAGTTGATCTTTTTTGTATTAAAAAAATTGCATGTCTTATATACTACTTATGAGAATAACCTAGATTGCACAAATGAGTGATTTGCTAAAATGCACTCAATATCTTATTTCTATTCTTATGCCTACTTAACATACATTTTACCAGTCCATCACAAATTTTAGGCGCTAGCCAAAAAATTAGGATTGAGTGGTTTTTAATTTAAATTTAAAATTTTCATGGGAAAATAAAATGTTATGTGATCTATTTAAAAAAATTAATTATTTTCCCATCGTGGAAGCTTAAGTGCGCCACACACAACAATTTACGGCATGTTTACAAAAACAATTATACATACATACATGCATTGCTTCAAGTATTTTAAATATTAATATAGCGGCTGGCGGCACAAAAGAAATTGTCAAGTGTATTCTGACCGCTGCACATGCAAATGATATTTGATATTCTTTTAGTTATTAATATGCATGAAAATGAAAAATGAATTATTAATTTTAAAATATTTCTTTTAATTACAATATTAGTTGGTAGCGCGCATACCGTTTTTTGATGTGTAAACATCTATACGCTAGGGGGTAAAGATCTTTTGACTTTGATTTCTTTCCTGAGATTTCTTTGCATTGTCAAATCGGTGTGAGCTATGTATGAGTGTATTAGTGTTTGAAAGAAGCAATACCAAGCGGAGAAACAAGTCGACGGGCTCGAAGCCGACGGTGCGCCGCCGCCGGTTATTTTTCTGTATATTTCCGTACACCAAAGGTGAAAATGAACCGTAAGAGCTAAGGACTTGAAATTTGGACACAATGTGTAGACATTTGGCCACTACAACAAGAAATACATGAGAGTTAAAAACTAAACTTGAAATTTGTAAAGTTAGTGTATTTTTATACAGACTGCAACAATTAACACTAAATTTAAAGAATTTAAATCAATGGGTGTTCCATCAGTTAATGCAATTTTGACTTTATAATTTTGACAACTTGCTGTATCTTGGAAACCGTATAACTGAAAAAAAAAATCGTTTAAACTGAAAAAACTTAAAAAAGGAAGAAAGCTAAATCAAAAAAAATGGTCAAAACCGAATGTGCGCGAGTCAAAGTCGCACTTTACTGAATTTATTTTCATTGCAATGCGTACACAACAACAAGAACAGCAACAACTAAACGATGAACAACAGGAATTAAAAATTAAAAAGTAAAAGTAAAGGCATTTACCATAGATGAGCACTGCAATACCACTAAAGTTTCAGTAAAAACAATAAAAAATGTTTAACAAGTAAATTTTTACTGATTACTAAAATTTGTTTCTACAATTTTTATAAATTGCCTAAATGATTTGTTATATGATGAGGTGCATTGTATTTTCAGTAATCAGTAATGCCCGTATTCAGAATGAAATTCTACCAAGTGGCTGTATGTTTTTCATACAAAAGTTTCAAAATTTGAATGAAAAAACTTTGCCACTTGCTACAATTTTATTATGATTACGGCCCTACGATTTTACTGGTAATGCAAATTAAGTTTCATTAGCAGTAAAAATTTACTGATTTTTTTAGTAATCAGTAAATTTATTGGTTACTGCAATTTTGAATGCAGTACATATACATACATATACTGCAGTGTGCCCATTTACTAACCAAATAAGTTTAATAAAACAAACAAAAACCAACAAAAAAAAAATTTCATTACTAGATGTTTCCACATCTCTGTGATCGGACTCACATTGCTTTTTTTTAATTATTTAATATTATATAACTTAAGTCTATTCTTATGAACTATTTGTGTTTTATTTGTTTTCTTATCAACTATAGTTACATTATTTCTTAAGTCTATTTTCTTAATTTTGTAAGGTCCTCTATATTGGGTTTCTAACTTATGACATGCTTAATTTTTAAGTAAAACTAGATCTCCTATTTTAAAATTATATTCTATTATTTCCTTATCGTAATTTAATTTTTGCCTAAGTTTATGCTTATTTAGTAATTGTTGAGCTCTCTTATATGCTACTTCTAACCTAAATTTGGATTCCTTAGCATATTTGTCTATATTATAGAGCGGAGTAATTCTATCTACTTCATTAAACTTTTGAAAAGAATTGGACTGTTTTGCAAAAACTAGTTCATAGGGACAGTAATTATGTACTGTTGAAGGTGTTGTATTAAAACAGTAAGTGAAATATTTTAGCCGTTAATCCCAATCACTTTTATCCACTGTTATAGGGTGTTTTTTTAAGAGGTATAAAACTTTGAAATGAAATAAAACACAAAAAAATCGTTTTACTGTCCATCAATTTGGCTTAATTGGAAGGATAATTTTATGCCATTAATATTTAAATATGATTTCGGGCATGTGGCCGCCGCGGCTGGCTCGAATAAAGCCAATTCTACAGGTCCAATTTTCAACCACTTTTTCGAGCATATGGGGCCGTATGTTGGCAATAACGCCACGAATGTTGGCTTCATAGTCCCCTAACGTTTCTGGTTTGTTGGCGTAGACGAGCGACTTCACATATCCCCAAAGAAAATAATCCAATGGTGTCAAATCACACGATCTTGGTGGCCAATTGACAGGTCCATTCCGCGAAATTATGCGCTCATCGAATGTTTCCTTCAATAAATCGATTGTGACGTGCGCTGTGTGGCATGTAGCGCCGTCTTGTTGGAACCACAACTCATCCACATTCATGCCATCCAATTCGGGAACAAAATAGTCGGTTAGTCGGCTCCAATTGCTGTGCACGGTGGCGAATCGATTCATTCGGGTCCTCTTCAACACTTTGCTCTACAGCGGCAATTGTTTCTTCGGTGCGCACTGTTCGACGTCTCTGCGGATGCGCATCATCACATAGAGTAAACGTAGTGCAAAAACGATCCATGGTTAACCGAATTAATTGCTCTGATGGACGATTATGTCGACCATAAAATGGACGGAGCTTGCGGTAAACTTCGCGAACTGAACCATTATTTTCGAAATAAATTTGCACGACTTGCAAGCGTTGTTCTTTTGTCAACCTATTCATGATGAAATGGCAAACCAAACTAAATATTAATCACTTGACAGCTGACAAAATGGCCGCCAGTTAAAAAAGTGATGCCAACTTAAAGTTCTATACCCCAATAAAAAACACCCTTTATATAAGATCGTACGTATTCATTAAAAGTTCTATGACTTCTTTCAATTGTACCTAATGTCTGATGATGTTATGCAGTTGAAGTTAGTTTTTCTATTTTTAATATATTACATAGTTCCGTTAATAATTAATTTTTATATTCTCTACCCATGTCCGAAATGAACGCCTTCATTGGACCATAGGTAAGTATAAAATTATTAAATATCGCTTTAGCGATTGTTTTAACGCTTTTGTCTTGTATTGGTATAGTTACTAAATATTTAGTAAATCACATATCATTGTGATTGCCTATTCATTTCCAAATAATAATTTTGGGAATGGTCCTATTGTGTCTAACACTACCGTATCAAATGGTTTTGTTGGTGTTGGTGTAATTGTCATTGGACTTTTGTTATGTTTTAAAGTTTTAGCAGTTTGCCATTTATGACATGTTTTTACGTATTTAGATATGTCTTTGGACATATTTTTCCAATAGTAATGTCTTTTTATTTTTTCTGATGTTCTATATAGTCTACAATGTCCTCCTTCTATGGGATCATCGTGATATTTCAGCATAATCTCAAGAATTGCCTTGGCATTCTTGTTATCAATTTGGGTCACCTCATTTGGTAGCGCTATTTTAATTTTATTTAATATTTTATTGCCCATAAGTTTAAAATCATTAATAGAGATAAATTCTAAAATTTTCTCACTAGGTGCCACTTGTAAATTATATATATTGTGTTTACCGGCCACTTTTTCGAGCCTAGAGAAAAATTGTCCTAAGTCAAAATTCTCGTTATTAAAGAAATCATTAAGATTTATATATGTTACTATAGATTTTCCACGGGAAATCTTTAGTTTATAGTATTTTCTGGCGTGTTTGTTAAATGTACATATATACTGGGCTTATCATTATTTTTATTTTCATAAAATTTATGCTGTTTATTTAGTGTATTACTATTTTTGTCTTTTACTGTATTGGTCATCGATCTAGTCGTGACTCTTAATATAGAACAAATTTTATTATTCATGTCTTTTAGGTCATTTATTGTTATTCGTGATAGAGCGCCAGCAACATAGTTATCTTTTCCCCTAAGATATTCTACTGTAAAGTCATATTCTTCTAAATCGAGTATAATTCTTGTCAACTTGGAGCTTGGGTTTTTCATTGAAAACAAATAAGAAAGTGGTCTATGATCAGTACGGACAAGAAAATGTTTTCCATATATATATGGTCTGAAGTCGGTAATTGCCCAATGAATTGCAGTTAATTCCTGCTCAATGGTTGATTTGCTACTTTCTCCCTTTGTGAATGTTTTGGATGCATAAGCTATAGGTAAATGTTTATTTTCGTATTCTTGTGTTAAAACAGCACCACAGGCATGTTTACTTGCATCTGTTGTTATACAAAACTTCTTTTCGAAATCAGGATACTGTAGAAAGGTTGGACTCATTAATGCCTTTTGTCCATTCAAAGGGTGTATATTTCTTGGATAATTTTGTTAAATGTCTGGAGTATTCAGAAAAATTTTTAATAAATCTTCGATAGTATGTAGTTACAAAACGCTACGAATCTTTTTGCACTATCTGCGTCAGTTGGTGTTGGATAGTTTTTAATTATTGAATATTTACTATCGTCTGGTAATATTCCTTTATCTGTACATTTGTGATCGAGGTATGTTACTAAAGCTTGGTCTGGTTTTAACCCACTGAAAGCAAGTGTCATCATTCGTTGAGAAAAATTGGGTGCTATTTTTAAACCATACGGTAATCTAGTAAATCTGTATGTACCATTTTTGGTCGAAAATGCTGTTAAATCTCAGGAGTTTTTCTCCAAACTGATCTGGTGAAAGCCTGACATTAGGTCTAAACAGGAAAAATATTTTGCTCTACCCAGTTGGTCTAATATATCATCGATTTTAGGCAATTGGAATTTCTCTGCAATTAATTTTTTTATTTATTTGTCTGTAATTTATGACAAGTTTTCATCTTTTCTGGTCAGAGTTAGGAAGTGATTTTTTTGGTACTAATAAGACTGGACTGTTGTATTCAGAATAGGAAGGTTTAATAATCGTATCGTCTATTAATTTTTTCACCTGTTTGTCAATTTCTTCTTTATGTGTATGTGGTACACGATAATTTTTAATATACACTTGTTCTTTATCTTTTACTCTCAATTTTTGTTTATAAAAATTATTAGTTATTGTTTCTGATTCGAAACCGAAAATATCTCTATATATTGAATATAGTTCAGTTAATGTATTTTTCAATTGTTGTGTAAAATTTTTAATATTTCTGATTTTCTTTTCGTTTTTTTGGCATAAATTTTCTTTGATAATTTCATAATCAGAGATGTTTTCGTTATGTTTTATGTTAATTTGTTTGATTTTAGTAATGGTGTTATTAGTGTTTAGAATACGAATAAATGCTTTGTCTGATTTAACTAATGTATTTGGTATAAAAACACCTGGTTCAATTTCTTGATTTGGAATTAATATTTCATTATTTGAATTGGTTAAATTTACTTGCCTCGTATTACTGCACATCTTGGAGGTATATTAATTTCATCGCAGTTATTCGTAATCGGTATATCTATTGTATGTGGTATATTAAATGGTCTAAGGGTAAGGTAATTATTATCTTGGTTGAAATCCAATATACAATTATAACGTTCCATAAAGTCCATGCCAATAATTCCATCGCATGGTATTGGAAAATTATTATCTACTACTTGGAAATAATGAGGCATTAAAAGTTTTTTAAATTTTAAATCGCAAAATGTATTTCCAATTGATTTGATACTACCCTGTCCTATTCCACTTAAAGTTGTTGTTTTATTAGTGTTAATTTTTTCTAGTTTAAAGAATTTTGATTTTATTAATGAAATGTCTGCGCCAGTGTCTACTAAGAGTGTGAGTGTAGTGTTAGTATTTCCTAATTGAATATGTATAAAGAAGCTCAAGCTTAGATTTAGATGGTAAATTTTTACTGATTTGATCCTAGGGGAAGGTCGGAGTTGTCCGAATTGTTTTCATTTGATTCTGTTTCTCTTACGTAGTTATTGTTCTTACGATTATCATTATTAAGTCTTTGCCGGTTTATGTAATAATTGTTATTATTATTTTTATTAGTATAGTTGTTGTTATTATTCTACGTGGGTAATTATTTCTTCCACGTGATCGTGTGTTATTACCACGGTAATTGTCTCTAGATTTGTACTTTTGTCCATAGTACAAAATGGTATTTTTTTGACCTGTGGCATCAGTACAACTACTTACAAATTTGCTGATAGCATCGTTCATGCTATTAAATTGACCTGCCTTCATGATAAGCTTGACTTTATCAATGGTGCAGTTTGTAGTTAATGCCTTTACGGCAGTTTGTGTGGAATACTTTGTAGCTAGGTCGCATGACAGTCCATCTGAAATGTATGCGGTTTCTAATGCTTGTTAAATCTTCTATTTCACTACAATAAGCGTTGGCAGTTTTATTGTTTTGTTTTATATTTAAAATTTTTGCCGTTAATACTTCCACATGCTCCCCTTTGACGCTATTTTTTAGTTTGTTTATTATGTCTAGTATAGTTGACTCATTATTGATTAGATTTCTGGTGTTTCCTTTTAGTTTCGTTTTTATTAGAGATACTGCCACAGATTCGTGGCTGCCTTTTATTGATTCTACCAGAGACAAGGAGTCAATAAAGGAGCGTAAATTTTCTGATTTTCCATCGAAGTCTATAATCAGCCTTGAAGCTGTATTTAAAAAGTCTACTACAGTTTGAGTCATTGTGGATTCTGTTGTGAATCAGAATTGAGCAACCCTCGTACCCGCATATTGCACCAAATTGTTAACGCAGCAGCAACCAGTTCATTCACTTGGTTGTTTGCTAAATTCCTTGCGTTGACAAATTGTGCAATAGCGGTATTTCGTAATTGGGTCAAAAGCTTAATAACATTAAATAGTTTAGCAAGTTAGCATAATAATAATAGCTGTTAAGCATAATATTAATGTTGAAGTATATTAAATTAAGATTAAGTTTTGTATAAATAGTGCAGTTTTAATTAAAGAGTTGGAGTCTTGTATTTTAGCAGTTAAAAGTTAGAGTCATACATGCGATTCCCACGGGACAATCCAGGTTTAAAATTGTAAATTTGTAAAATAATCATACTAGTTATTAGCTTAAACAGTTTTTAATAAATCCTCCAGAAAGAACCTGTGTTTAATTAAAACACAACATTTTTGGCGCAGCCGGTATTAGAAAAAGCACAGTTTGATACCTTTTGGCAGTTGAAAAGAAGTATATTGATATTGGAAAGCTATTTTAGCTCAATATAATTTTAATATACTGAAT
Source organism: Tachina grossa (assembly GCA_949987645.1). Lineage (NCBI taxonomy): Eukaryota > Metazoa > Arthropoda > Insecta > Diptera > Tachinidae > Tachina > Tachina grossa. Next base: position 49,323,988 of record OX465277.1, on the reverse strand, counting down.
TAAATTGTTAAAAGGATACGTTTTTCTGTATACCAACATTTACTACACAACGCAAGGTTTTAATGAGCTATTCTAGCTGCCTTAAATTGCACAGAATTTGGTGGTAAACTCAACGACGATCAAACATTTGCTCAAGACAAATGGGAACAACGCAAATGGTAAAAATATTTATATAAGTGTTGAATTAGTAAATTAATCTAGACAAACACAACACATAGATAAACACATAGTGAAAAACTCAAAATGATTAGCAGTATTTAAATATAAGGAAAGTTTGTTTGTGAAAGTGAACATTGCAATTGAAATATAAATAGATTTAAGAAATTGTGCTTGAGCTATATGGAGGATTTGAAAAAAGAATTACGAAAGACACAAGAGGAGACCAGGGAAATTTCTGAGCGAGTGTGGAATCTCATAAAGTACATTAACAATACCAAAGAGTATATAGAGTTAGTAAAGCATAAAGTGAGGAGCCAGGGAAACATAACTGAATTTGAAAAGATAGATATTTTATTAGAAGAACTACAAGTGCTACATGAACATCAACAAAGTCCAGCTATATCTAAGGAAATAGAAGAATACTTACACGTTAACAGGATCTTGAAGCAGCAGAAGGAAAGCTTAAGAAAAACCATTGAAGAAGCTGAACAACAGATTCAAGAAAGCGAACAGAAGACACAGACATTTAAAGACTTCGCGCAGTGCGTTAACCCTAACTTGACTCCTGATCAGTTGCAGCAAGTTATCAAAAATAGAAAAGTGATAGAGGAAAAAACTCAACAAATTGAAACGCTGAAGTCAAAGATACGAAACTTACAAGGAGAGACGAGAAAAGTGATTACAATTAACACCACAACAAATAGTAACAACATGACAACTTTTAGTGAACTCTTGAAAACCATATCCCATGTGGTACCAATTTTTTATGGAACTGAGGGGCCAGAACTGCCAAGGGAAGCAAAAAAGTTTATTGAAGGATGTATGATAGGAAAGGATAAACTAGGGGAACCAGGTAATGTCGTCGACATAATCAAATGCATCAAAACGAGATTATTTGGAAATGCTTACTCATATTTACACAATAAAGAGTTCGCAACAATAGAAGCCTTATGCCAGGCTATTAGAGAAAAATTTATAAAAGGCAAAACTCTAACAGAAATACAAGAACTAATTTTTAGTAGTAAACAAGGTTCAACGGAAACAGCATATGAATTTGGAGAGAGACTAGAAGGACTACTAACAGATGCAACAGAACTAATTGAAGCACAATGGCCAGAAGTATCCCATCAAAAATCTATGATAGATCATTGCAACCAATCCGCAGTAAGGAGTTACATAAGAGGCTTACGAGATCCTAGATTAATGTCAAAATTCATCGGACACGAAAACGAAAAGCTATCTGCCCTGCTGAAAATCACGAAGGAGGCTCAAAATCTCTTCGGTTCTAATATGAAACCTTCAAATATCATGACAATGCTTACCGAGGAACCTTTATATGAGACGGTTCAGCAGTTGATAAAAGAAGTCAGACAATTAACAATGCATCAAAACGCTTGGAACCATCCAATACCAAACAGTAATACACGAGAAAACGCATTTAACGACTCAATATACTTCACTCCTATGCTGAACGAATGTTATAACCAAGGCAGCAATACGTGCTATAATCAAGGCAGACGACAGGGCTATAACGAATACAATTTTAGAATCAACATGAAACCTCCCGACTATGGAACAAATAGGCAAAATCTTGCAAGCTCGAAAACTCAAAATAAAAGTGGAACTAGATATAACAACAACGAGGAGCGACGCTGTTTTAGATGCAATCAACAGGGTCACATTTCTGCTAATTGTCCAAGAAACAGACGGAGTATAAATAGCAATAGTAGAAACGGCAAGAATAGAGGCAACAATGACGTAAACAGAAGCAGATATAATTACAACAGCAATAATTCGGGAAACGAGAATCGGCCCGGCCAAGATTAATTGACCGGAATGCCGAAAAATATAGAGAAATTATTAAAGAAGAAAATGAAAATAAAACACAACACACCGTAAGAACTAACTATGAAGAAGATAAAGCTTTTAACGGGTGTTTTTTTTAGAGGTATAGAACTTCGAATTGAAATAAAACACAAGAAAATCGTTTTAATGTCCATCAATTTGGCTTTATTCGAAGGATAATTTTATGCCATTAATGTTTAAATATGATTTCGGGCATGTGGCCGGCTCGAATAAAGCCAATTCTACAGGTCCAATTTTGAACCACTTTTTCGAGCATATGGGGCCGTATGTTGGCAATAACGCCACGAATGTTGGCTTCCAAGTCCCCTAACGTTTCTGGTTTCTTGGCGTAGACGAGCGACTTCACATATCCCCAAAGAAAATAATCCAATGGTGTCAAATCACACGATCTTGGTGGCCAATTGACAGGTCCATTCCGCGAAATTATGCGCTCATCGAATGTTTCCTTCAATAAATCGATTGTGACGTGCGCTGTGTGGCATGTAGCGCCGTCTTGTTGGAACCACAACTCATCCACATTCATGCCATCCAATTCGGGAACAAAATAGTCGGTTATCGTGGCTCTATACCGGTCTCCATTAACGGTAACTGACTCTCCAGCATTATTTCGGAAGAAGTATGGCCCAATGACTCCACCAGCCCATAGAGCACACCAAACAGTCAGTTTTTGTGGATGTAATGGCGTCTCAAGGGTCTCATGTGGATTCTCTTCACTCTAAATGCGGCAATTTTGCTTGTTGACGTAGCCATTCAACCAAAAATGAGCCTCATCACTGAACAAAATTTTGCGATGAAAATCAGCATCGAGATCAATCTCATTTTCGGCCCATACACCAAAATCACGACGCATTGCATGGTCTCGCGGCTTTAATTCTTGCACAAGCTGGATCTTGTAAGGTCGCAAGCCAAGATCTTTTTTTTTGCTTTCTTTAAAATGGACGGAGCTTGCGGTAAACTTCGCGAACTGAACCATTATTTTCGAAATAAATTTGCACGATTTGCAAGCGTTGTTCTTTTGTCAACCTGTTCATGATGAAATGGCAAACCAAACTAAATATTAATCACTTGACAGCTGACAAAATGGCCGCCAGTTAAAAAAGTGATGCCAACTTAAAGCTCTATACCTCAATAAAAAACACCCATTAATATCATAAATTTAGATATTAACAATATATACTTGACAGAGGAGCAGGATAATCAGAAACAGGAAGACAAGGATAACACCGAATTAATATCTGGTGCAAGATGCACAGATTCAGTAAGAAAATCCCCGAATAATATGGATATAATGACATTTAATGATAATAGAATAATTAAGGACGGAACTGTCGCAGAACATCACATAAACCAATCAGAGCACAAAAATAGACTTAGACTGGAGAGTGATGTTAGTAGCAACGAAAGTTGTGAGATAAACGTTGGTAGACTCAGGCGCTCATACTACACTAGTAAAGGAAGAAGCTTTGACATCGTGCATAAAAGTTAATGGAAATGAGAAGAAAACCTTGTCAGGAGCCTTTGGAGGAAACATGAGTACCAAAGGAACTATAACTGTGAACCACAAATACGTGGACAAACTAAGTTTTAAAATGCACATAGTACCAAAGGGTAGAATTTTGCCAGCAGATGGTTTGCTGGGCCGCGATATGATGTGGAATAGGTCGGTTACCGACACAATAAACAAAAACATCAAATTTTTTGAGAACCACTTGTTGTGCCACTTGTTTCAGAAATCCCTCTGTTATATATATCCGAAAATTTTTCTATAAGAGGACGTTCCCAGGGAGTTGTATCAGTAGTAGTAACCAAGGCTACGGGAGAAATAATAGTAAATAAACTAGAAATTTTACCAGGGGTTTTTGTGGGCGAAACCCTAACATCGATCAAAGGGAAAATAGCATTTGTTCCCATTCTAAACACCAACAACTATACAGTGAACATAAATAAGAAAACAATGTTAAGTTATGAAAACCCTGAGGACTACCAGATAGAATCAACAACAGCCATTAATACAATAAGTACTGCGGACAACAAAGAAAGAACCAAATTACTATTGGAAACAGTACAGCTTTCCGCAGATTTCAACCCAGAAGAGCGATTCGATCGAGAGCATTTTAAAATCATACGACGACGTGTTTCAATTACCAGGAGACAGTTTAACTCACACAAATTTACTTAAACATAAAATCCCAACTGATTCTAGTCAACCCCCAATAAATACTAAACAATATAGACTACCTGAAGTCCACCGAAATGAAGTGAATAGACAAGTAGGCCAGATGGTCAAAGATGGAATTATCTCTCCTAGTACTTCCCCTTGGAATTCACCAATACTCCTAGTACCAAAAAAGGCAGGAAAAGACGGAGAGAAAAAATGGCGTTTAGTAGTAGATTTCAGAAAATTGAACGAGGCCACAATAAAGCAAGTCTTCCCCATACCAAGAATTGACGAAATCCTAGACCAACTGGGATACAGCCGATATTTTTCTACCCTCGATCTAGCGAGTGGGTACCACCAAGTTTTAATGGACCCACGGGACAGACAAAAAACAGCTTTCACCACCAATTTGGGACATTTCGAGTTTAATCGTATGCCGTTCGGATTAACAGGGGCACCAGCCACTTTTCAAAGAATCATGAACTCGATATTAACGGGGCTACAAGGAATCGACTGTTTCGTCTATCTGGACGATATAGTAATCTACGGCAGGAACCTAGCGGATCACCAATTAAGGCTAAAGAGAGTATTAGATATATTAAGAAGGTACAACCTTAAGTTACACCCCGAAAAATGTCATTTCCTTCAAAGGGAGGTAGTTTATCTGGGCCACCAATGTTCGGAAAAGGGAGTCTTACCGGATCCCCATAAAACTAAAGCAGTAAATGATATTCCACCTCCTAGAAGTATCAAAGATCTGCAAGCATTTCTGGGATTGATCAACTACTACAGGAAGTTTATACCGAACTCGTCTGAAATGCCCTTACCCCTAAACAAACTACTAAGGAAGAACGTAAAATTTGAATGGACGCATGAGTGTCAGCTAGCTATGGACCAATTAAAAGAAGCAGTTGCGAATCCACCTCTATTACAATACCCTGACTTTGCGAAACCTTTTGTTCTGACGACGGATGCTAGCAATGAAGCTCTAGGAGCTATCCTTTCTCAGGGAGAGCCTGGTAGCGATTTACCAGTATATTTTGCAAGCAGAGTACTAAGTGCCGCAGAAAAACGGTACTCTACAATAGAGAAAGAGTTGCTTGCCATCGTATGGGCAACAAAAACTTTTAGGCCATATTTACTCGGGAGACACTTCACCATTTTTACAGACCACAAACCCCTCAAGGGTACAGCTAATCTGACGGATCAAGAAAGCAGATTGGGGCGGCTTATACTAAAACTTTTGGAATATGATTTCGAGATACGGTATAAATCAGGAAAAACGAATCAAAACGCTGATGCCCTCAGTCGCCTTCCAATAAAATGTAGGGGCAATAACCAGATCAAAAGCTCGAGAATTACAAAACAACCAGAATGAGGAGAATGAAGAAATTATGCATCAAACAGAGGTAAACGAGGATATGGGAGAGGAAGATATGGCTGTTTATTTAACAAATGCAGAAGATATAAACAACACCAAGGGACATTCAAAACTTATTCCCGCATCAGGAATCAGTATAAATGGGCCGGCATGTATCAACAAATAAAAAATTATGTAACAACGTGTAGCCTATGCCAGAAAAATAAATGTTCGAAAGTTGAAAAAATGCCATTGGTTAGAACAAGCACTTCAAGTAAGGCTTTTGAAAAAGTTTTCATGGACCTAGTAGGTCCGTTGCCAGAATCAGCTAGGAGAAACAAATACATCGTCACCTTTCAAGGCGATTTTTCAAAATTCTTCGCATGTGCAGCCGTGCCCGACGCAGAGGCACCAACTGTAGCTAAAGTCTTTTTTAAGGAAATAATTTCAAGATACTTTATTCCCAAGGTGTTGGTAACGGATAATGGTTCAAACTTCACATCCAGACTATTCAAGGAAACGTGTAAGATGCTAAGAATACAGAAACTACTAACCACTCCTTATCATCCACAAGCGAATGGTGCTTTAGAACGAGCACATCGACCATTGGCCGAATTTCTGAGAAATTTCGTTAACCTGGATGGTACCAACTGGGACGAATGGACTCACCACGCCATGCATGTGTATAATAACAGCAAACATTCAACAACAAAACAAACACCGACGAGAGTGTTATTCGGGTTTGAATTTGAAATACCCATATCTTTGACAATATCCCCGACACCACTATACAACGCGGATGATTATAGCAAAAATCCTGAAATATCAAATCCAACGTTCACATGAAATCGTTAGAGAGAATCAAGAGAGGGCAAAATTGAGAGCTAAACAGTATTATGATAAGGGTTCAAAGGACAGAGAGTATAAAATAGGTCAAAAGGTTTGGTTAAAGAATCAAACTAGAAAAAATAAGTTTTGACCCTTATGGTTAGGAGCATATGAAGTTATAGACATACCAACACGTGTAAACATAAAATTGAGAGTAAAAAAGTGTGAAAAGGTGTACCATAAGAATTTAGTAAAACCCTACAAGGAACGGCATTTAATATAATTAATCATTCATTTACAATCCAGGCTATTTAGTTATAAATTTATAAGGGAAAGCATTGAACTTTAATTATTTTACTTTTTTAAGTTGTTTAACAATAACAACGAATTTATTTCCGCGTACTAAAACAAACAAAAAACACAAATATGCTTACTAAATGTTCTTTAAATAAAGAAAAAAAATTTCTAAACGAAAAAAAAAGTTAGTTGAATAAACCCTTGCTACAATAAGTAATTTCAATTAAACAAAATTGTTGACAAACGCAAAATGATACAAAAAAATAAAAAAAATTTTTTTAATTGCAATACGAGCATGGGGAAAGTTAAGCTAGGTCAGTTATGCATTGTACGTTATGAACTCGTGAATGCGCGCGTCAACAACCTGAAGTATCAAAGTGCTGATGACGTATTTATTTGTTCTGTTTTTGTTTATTTTTTAAGTTCAACAACTTTATGTTGACCTACTTTAAATTTGATGACCATTTATATTCAATAATTTTATTTTGAAAAAATAATAATAATAGTAATAATGATAAACAGTAAATATTCCGAAAACAAAAGTTGGTAACTAATGAAATTGCAAAGGCAAAATACATAATTATGCATCTTTAAGAAAAATTAATATATTGATATGGTAAAATATTTAGCTTTAAATTAATATTAAATGAAAAATATATATAAATTATATTATATTTATGTATAACAAAAGACAAAAAAAATGTTTTTGAAACAAAACGCACAAAAAGTATTGTTGATAGCATAAGATCAATTACGTTAAGATTTTAACATATGTAAAAGCATTTGATCCAATTAGTATTCTTGGAAAATATCTATAACTAGATATTTTCTTCCGCCAACGGGGAAGGGATGTTGTGAATTGAACAACCCTCGTACCCGCATATTGCACCAAGTTGTTAACGCAGCAGTAACCAGTTCATTCACTTGGTTGTTTGCTAAATTCCTTGCGTTGACAAATTGTGCAATAGCGGTATTTCGTAATTGGGTCAAAAGCTTAATAACATTAAATAGTTTAGCAAGTTAGCATAATAATAATATCTGTTAAGCATAATATTAATGTTGAAGTATATTAAATTAAGATTAAGTTTTGTATAAATAGTGCAGTTTTAATTAAAGAGTTGGAGTCTTGTATTTTAGCAGTTAAAAGTTAGAGTCGTACCTGCGATTCCCACGGGATCCTCCAGGTTTAAAATTGTAAATTTGTAAAATAATCATACTAGTTATTAGCTTAAACAGTTTTTAATAAATCCTTTTAATATACTCCAGAAAGAACCTGTGTTTAATTAAAACACAACAATTCAGTTATAGGCATAGAAATATTAAATGTTACACTTTCGTGTCCTGAATTTGGTAGATCAATATGTATCGATTTTTTTTTTTTTTTGAAAATGATGACTAATTGTTTCATATTTAATTGGTTTATCAATATTGATACACTTATGTATATGACCGCTCAAAATCTTTTATAGTTCGTGCCTTATTTGAAATATCTTTCCATTCCATTAGTAAATAAAAAAAGATTGTCTAAAACGTTTAATTTGGTTATATTTTGTCTAAACAGTTTGCTTTACTAATATATTTCCTTTTCAAATTTTTATGGTGTATTTTGTAAATTTAAAACAAAGTTCAAAAGTGATAATATAGTTACAATTATTAAAGTTATTTCAACTAGTTTTAAATTGATTTTTTCCTGGACGACTTCTACCTCGTTTATTACGTTTGCATTGGGATTTTCTATTTTTGATTCAGTTTTACACATTTTTGTTAATTTAAAAGTCTTCTTTTAAAAATTTTTCTTCATTAGGAAAAATTCTAATTCTATGTGTGTCTCATTAATTACGTCTTCCTTAGTGGGAGTTCCTTCTATTCTCAAAAGTTTCCACAAATCTGTTAAAAGACTGATTGCTTTATCCATTTCTTCTTCCTCTTTAGGAATTTCTAAAATTTCCTTAGAATCCCATCTTATTGGGTTCTTCGGCTTCAACTTTCTTCTATTCATTTAAAAAAAATTTGATCCTTACAAAATTAATTACAAAATAGATATATTATTAATGATTGTTTTATTTATATTAAAATTTAATAGTATAAGCATTACAAAATTTTCTTTTTCTTTTTATGTAATTTTAATAGTATTTTATATAAATTTTTTCTTGAGAAAAAAAAATACTTAGAAGGCGTAAAAAAATTTTTCGACGGCGGTTAACGCCTACCGAACTGAGAGTGCGCCGCAATTAGTGCACTTCTCTGTTAATTTTTTGTCTTATTAACTTACTTAGTGTTTCTATTCGTATCCACATTTTGGTTAAGTCAGACCATGTTGGCGGGGGATCTCTATTGATTTCTCGCAGCAACAGGGCTTTTTCCATTTTGAGCCTGCAGAGATATCCTCCTCTCCTCTTTGGGTTTGATGTCTTCGGGATTTTTATGTTTTCGTCCTTTTTAATTTTGTTGTTCCTTTTTTGGTATTCCTGTATAGTCAGGGGTTGTGGACCCACCTTTGTATCCTTCATTTGACGAAAAGAAATATTTTTATGGTTTTGTTGTTGGTTTCAGCGGGTGCCTTTAGTCCAGGCGGACCAGCCAAAACGCTCTGCCAGGACCCATAAATATTTAAGGAAATCCTTTTTTATTTGTGTACTTCCTTTTTATTTGCGCTCTAAGGTCGCAAGTTAGTAAGATTTTTCGAATACTGGCAGGATCGCCATGTAAAAATGAAAAAAAAAACTCTTTTGATGAAAAATGAATTTGACTTTATTTGTTTCTAGAGCTCTTCGATGAGATTTCATAGAATGTTCCAGTTGATCTTTTTTGTATTAAAAAAATTGCATGTCTTATATACTACTTATGAGAATAACCTAGATTGCACAAATGAGTGATTTGCTAAAATGCACTCAATATCTTATTTCTATTCTTATGCCTACTTAACATACATTTTACCAGTCCATCACAAATTTTAGGCGCTAGCCAAAAAATTAGGATTGAGTGGTTTTTAATTTAAATTTAAAATTTTCATGGGAAAATAAAATGTTATGTGATCTATTTAAAAAAATTAATTATTTTCCCATCGTGGAAGCTTAAGTGCGCCACACACAACAATTTACGGCATGTTTACAAAAACAATTATACATACATACATGCATTGCTTCAAGTATTTTAAATATTAATATAGCGGCTGGCGGCACAAAAGAAATTGTCAAGTGTATTCTGACCGCTGCACATGCAAATGATATTTGATATTCTTTTAGTTATTAATATGCATGAAAATGAAAAATGAATTATTAATTTTAAAATATTTCTTTTAATTACAATATTAGTTGGTAGCGCGCATACCGTTTTTTGATGTGTAAACATCTATACGCTAGGGGGTAAAGATCTTTTGACTTTGATTTCTTTCCTGAGATTTCTTTGCATTGTCAAATCGGTGTGAGCTATGTATGAGTGTATTAGTGTTTGAAAGAAGCAATACCAAGCGGAGAAACAAGTCGACGGGCTCGAAGCCGACGGTGCGCCGCCGCCGGTTATTTTTCTGTATATTTCCGTACACCAAAGGTGAAAATGAACCGTAAGAGCTAAGGACTTGAAATTTGGACACAATGTGTAGACATTTGGCCACTACAACAAGAAATACATGAGAGTTAAAAACTAAACTTGAAATTTGTAAAGTTAGTGTATTTTTATACAGACTGCAACAATTAACACTAAATTTAAAGAATTTAAATCAATGGGTGTTCCATCAGTTAATGCAATTTTGACTTTATAATTTTGACAACTTGCTGTATCTTGGAAACCGTATAACTGAAAAAAAAAATCGTTTAAACTGAAAAAACTTAAAAAAGGAAGAAAGCTAAATCAAAAAAAATGGTCAAAACCGAATGTGCGCGAGTCAAAGTCGCACTTTACTGAATTTATTTTCATTGCAATGCGTACACAACAACAAGAACAGCAACAACTAAACGATGAACAACAGGAATTAAAAATTAAAAAGTAAAAGTAAAGGCATTTACCATAGATGAGCACTGCAATACCACTAAAGTTTCAGTAAAAACAATAAAAAATGTTTAACAAGTAAATTTTTACTGATTACTAAAATTTGTTTCTACAATTTTTATAAATTGCCTAAATGATTTGTTATATGATGAGGTGCATTGTATTTTCAGTAATCAGTAATGCCCGTATTCAGAATGAAATTCTACCAAGTGGAGGTATGTTTTTCATACAAAAGTTTCAAAATTTGAATGAAAAAACTTTGCCACTTGCTACAATTTTATTATGATTACGGCCCTACGATTTTACTGGTAATGCAAATTAAGTTTCATTAGCAGTAAAAATTTACTGATTTTTTTAGTAATCAGTAAATTTATTGGTTACTGCAATTTTGAATGCAGTACATATACATACATATACTGCAGTGTGCCCATTTACTAACCAAATAAGTTTAATAAAACAAACAAAAACCAACAAAAAAAAAATTTCATTACTAGATGTTTCCACATCTCTGTGATCGGACTCACATTGCTTTTTTTAAATTATTTAATATTATATAACTTAAGTCTATTCTTATGAACTATTTGTGTTTTATTTGTTTTCTTATCAACTATAGTTACATTATTTCTTAAGTCTATTTTCTTAATTTTGTAAGGTCCTCTATATTGGGTTTCTAACTTATGACATGCTTAATTTTTAAGTAAAACTAGATCTCCTATTTTAAAATTATATTCTATTATTTCCTTATCGTAATTTAATTTTTGCCTAAGTTTATGCTTATTTAGTAATTGTTGAGCTCTCTTATATGCTACTTCTAACCTAAATTTGGATTCCTTAGCATATTTGTCTATATTATAGAGTGGAGTAATTCTATCTACTTCATTAAACTTTTGAAAAGAATTGGACTGTTTTGCAAAAACTAGTTCATAGGGACAGTAATTATGTACTGTTGAAGGTGTTGTATTAAAACAGTAAGTGAAATATTTTAGCCGTTAATCCCAATCACAGTGGATGTTATATAAGATCGTACGTATTCATTAAAAGTTCTATGACTTCTTTCAATTGTACCTAATGTCTGATGATGTTATGCAGTTGAAGTTAGTTTTTCTATTTTTAATATATTACATAGTTCCGTTAATAATTAATTTTTATATTCTGTACCCATGTCCGAAATGAACGCCTTCATTGGACCATAGGTAAGTATAAAATTATTAAATATCGCTTTAGCGATTGTTTTAACGCTTTTGTCTTGTATTGGTATAGTTACTAAATATTTAGTAAATCATATATTATTGTGATTGCCTATTCATTTCCAAATAATAATTTTGGGAATGGTCCTATTGTGTCTACCACTGCCGTATCAAATGGTTTTGTTGGTGTTGGTGTAATTGTCATTGGACTTTTGTTATGTTTTAAAGTTTTAGCAGTTTGCCATTTATGACATGTTTTTACGTATTTAGATATGTCTTTGGACATATTTTTCCAATAGTAATGTCTTTTTATCAAATCTAGGATCTTCAGTTTTGTAGTCAACGTGCTAACTACTTCAGCCAACGCCACCTAAAAATATGGCATGTAGCTCCTGAGTCTAAAATCCAAGAATAAAAATTCGTGAGCTTCATCGTGCTCTATAATATTAGGTTTTGGTCTGTATCCTTCTTTCGCCTTGTTTCTCTTCCACGCAGAGCACTCCTTGCATTTACTTCGAACATGTCCCCTTTTCTTACAAAAGAAACAAGTAATGCCACCATCACTCTTACGTTTGAAGTTCGAAGCACGTAGAGCATCCACGTCCTCAGTAGTCTCTAAAACTCTGTCACGCTCTTGTCTACGCCGATACTCTTCCATAATTTTTGCACTTATCAATGAGGGAGTTAAACATTTTTCATCATATGCCTCCAGAGCTGTTACGAGGCCATTGTAACTGCTTGGCAGTGAACCTATTATAGTAGCCGTCATTAAAAATTCCCACTTAACAGAGTTGCCAAACGCCATAAGATTTTTAAATAGTTCGTTCATCTGGCTAATGCGAGCCTCCATGTCTGTGTCATCGTGAGATCTTTTTGCCATTACTTCACGCAATAACCTAACTTTCACACCAGGGGAATCCCGTTCATAGAACTCCTTGAGAGCATTCCATGCTACGTGTGTGGTGAATTTGGTCATCTCCGATACGAAGGGCAATCGTATCATGAGCCTTGTGATTCTTGTTATCCCAGGCAGTGGAATTTTCTGCTGGCCTAGCATCTATTATGACAGTCCACAATTCCTCGCGTTTTAACAGCATTTCAACTTTGAAGCGCCAGTTGAAGTAATTAGTAGATGTTAATTTAGGCATTTGATGGCTTATGCATGCTTTATGATAATATGAAGACCACTTTAAATATAAAAAATCTCACCAATCCCTGGGCCCATAACCTTTGTTGAGTTGAATAGTGGTAATGCTTATTCTGTTAATAATTAAACCAACTTTATTTGCATTTATAATAAAATATTTATTATATATAATAACTTTAGAGTTTATTAATTATGACTTATTTTGACCAGGCTTTTATAACCTTTTTATGTTCATTGTATTTTCCTCTCCCATTCTCCCTCATATCCTAACACAATCTAATTCTGTGGTACTGGCGCCTTTCCGTTAGCTGCAGGTGGACTGTTTAGTGATGAAGGTATAACACTGATCACTAAGCAGTCATCAATAAAACAGTGGTTAACGTGACTGGAATCAATACCGCAGATAAAACATTCGATTTGAATTTTCGCACGTTGCTATGTCTGACAAATTCAAAACTGACTTATGCAACATACGGGGCCTAAGATCGAATTTTTTCTCTGTATATGCACACATTTGTCTCCATCGACCGATTGTTTTCGCCTAATGTGAGACCCAGGTGTCTGAGAATGCTGATCCACAGGATTTTCAGATACCTGGTTATCAACTTCTATCGCTTTTTAACTTTTATCGGGGACTTGCAATGTACATTCGCAATACAGTTGTGTACCAATGCCAGCAATCACTAGGCATATCTGATGCTGAATTTAGCTGTCTCTGGGTTAAATTCCAAATCAGGGCACACTGTTTGCATTTCGGATTTGTCTACAGAAGTCCAAACGCAGAAAGGGATACTACCATTTCCGGCTTCGATGCCCTTTCTGACTCCATATCGAAGATCCTAGAGAGTTGTCCGAACGGTGAAATCGTTATTGCTGGTGATTTCAATGTTCACAATTCAACTTGGCTTCGCCATTCGAGCCGTACAACTATGGAAGGCCAATATGTTGAGTTATTCGCAGCGCATAACCACCTAGTGCAACTTGTGAATAAACCAACACGCATTCCGTGTGTTGAAGGGCATCAACAAAATACAGTCGACCTCTTTCTCACTTCACACCCTGATAAGTATGAAGTAAGTGTTAATCCACCTCTCGGTAATTCAGATCACTGTACCATTTCGGCCTCCTTTTCGTTCTCAGCACTTCATAGCGTTTCACTTACAGCTACGAAACGACTAAAATACATATACGAAAAGGCTCGTTGGGCTCAGCTCAACTGTAAAAATGAAAAAAACTCGATGAAAAATGAATTTGACTTTATTTTTTTCTAGAGCTCTTCGATGAAAGTTCATAGAATGTTCAAGTTGATCTTTTGTGTATTAAAAAAATTGCATGTCTTATATACTACTTATGAGAATAACCTAGATTGCACAAATGAGTGATTTGCTAAAATGCACTCAATATCTTATTTCTATTCTTATGCCTACTTAACATACATTTTACCAGTCCATCACAAATTTTAGGCGCTAGCCAAAAAATTAGGATTGAGTGGTTTGTAATTTAAATTTAAAATTTTCATGGCAAAATGAAATGTTATATGATTTAAAACATTAAATTATTTTCCCATCGTGGAAGGTTAAGTGCGCCACACAAAACAATTTACGGTATGTTTACAAAAACAATTATACATACATACATGCATTGCTTCAAGTATTTTAAATATTAATATAGCGGCTGGCGGCACAAAAGAAATTGTCAAGTGTATTCTGACCGCTGCACATGCAAATGATATTTGATATTCTTTTGTTATTAATATGCATGCCCTTAAAACAATGAATACATGTACTATTGTGGTTCATGGTTCACTACACAACGATTTTTTTCGGCATTTTAATTGTAAGCTATGTTTCCTAGACAATGATGTCAATGCCATGGCCAAAATGGGCGAAAGTATAATTTTGATGGGCACGAAAGCTTTCACACCATCAAAAAAAATTCCGATTAAGACCAAAGAGAAACTGTGGTTTAATAAGACATGCAAAAACGCAGTCAGATCTAGAGAGGAAGCATTCATTATTTGGCGAAGTAATCAAAATGCCGATACTGATTTGCTACGCAAAAGGGCGACATCTTCGTATGCCAAAATACTGAGGCGTGAAAAAGCTCTTTACGAGAATCGTCTCCGTGCTGAAGTTCTTGCTGCCCCTTGGGGTAGTAAGAGCTTCTGGTCATTCGTTAAAAGAGTAAAGAATAATGCTAGTTCTTCAATTCAATAATATTCACTGACCCGGCCGATAAAGCTACTAGCTGAAATATTTGCAAGTAATTCCTACTTGCCGGAAAGCAATCAGCCTCTGCCTATGCTAGAG
The DNA here is from genome assembly GCA_949987645.1 of Tachina grossa. Taxonomy (NCBI): domain Eukaryota; kingdom Metazoa; phylum Arthropoda; class Insecta; order Diptera; family Tachinidae; genus Tachina; species Tachina grossa. Next base: position 49,308,690 of record OX465277.1, on the reverse strand, counting down.
AGAGTATCCACTACTATGCCTAAGATATTCTTTCGAGCTCGGGCAGTAAAAAGGGTTTTGTCGGAACTCAACATAAACAAGTCTCCCGGGCCGGATGGCATTCCAGCACTGGTCTTCAAACAGTGCTCCTCGACGCTAGCACGTCCATTAGCTAACCTCTTCAGCACGTTGTACCATGTTGGTGAGTTCCCATTGTGTTGGAAAATTGCTAATGTTACGCCAATCCCTAAAAAAGGAGAAGCTACTAACCCTGAAAATTATCGCCCAATCGCAATACTTTCCAAAGTGATGGAAAGTATGGTAAATTTCCATCTTGTAAGGTATTTGGAGTCCAACATCTTACTCAACGACCGGCAGTATGGATTTCGTAGAGGCCGCTCTACGGGAGACCTACTAGCCCTCCTCTCGGAGAAATGGTGTAATTCAGTCCACCATTTTGGCGAAACTAAGGTGGTGGCTCTAGATATCTCCAAGGAGTTTGTCAAAATGTATTGCCATCGGTGTCGGTGATAATTTCTAGCGATTCTTGTCGAGTTTCCTCGGGGATCGCACTATAAGAGTTGTTATAGATGGGATCTCATCAAATGAGTTCAAGTTAACTTCAGGGGTACCGCAAGGTTCCGTTCTTTCACCAACTCTATTCCTTATTTTTATAAACGACCTTCTATTTAAAACTTTCAACCCTATCTATTCTTTCGCGGACGTCAGCATCATTTGCCATTCTTTCTCATTCAGCAATAGACCTAGTCTGCCGCAGGTTGAGGCCATGCGTCAAACAATGAATGAGACTTTAAACTAAGATTTAGAAAAAATTTCTGAATGGGATCATGCGAACAGGGTCGACTTTAACGCCCGTAAGACCCAATGTTGCATGGTTACACATAGACGCATGACCGAAAATTCTGCTGCCTCTGTAACAAGGGGGGGGGGGGGGTATAAATATTAAGGAATCAGATGCTCTTGATGTTCTTGGCATGAAAATACAGTGTGATGTTCGTTGGACTGAACACATTTTTCAAATTGCAAAAGAAGCATTCAAGTGCCTCGGCTTTTTGATACAGTGCAAAAGATATTTCACCCCATCTGATCTCCTTACTATTTATACCACTTATATCCGACCGAAAATGGAATACACTCTCATGTATGAGCCGGCGCTTCAAAATCTGTTTTGGGGCTGCTCGACCGCGTACAAGAGAGGGCGAAGAAGCTCATCGGTGACAATAGGGTATCCAACTCTATTGATTCATTGGAGCATCGACGCAATGTGGGGTGCATTTTATTGTTCTATCGTTAACGGAATGTGTTTCAATGAAATTAGGGAACTTGTTCCTGAAACCCGCACATTTATACGTACAACACGTGCCTCATTCAGAGCACACCCCTTTGTGGTCGATTGGCCAATGCATCGCACTACGCATTACAGATAAAATTCCTTTTTTAGCCGCACTGTTCGTATGTGGAATCAACTACCTGCGGAGGTCTTTCCTGTCACTACCAGCGTGGGAAGGTTTAAATCGAATGTCCACAGACACTACTCCCTCTATCCTCCTTCCCTATAACCTCTTTTCCTAGTTCTAGCACAATGCATTGTATGAGTAGGGGTTATCCTCTGAGTGCTGGTCCTATTTAAAAAAAAAGAAGGAAAAAGGAGGAAAAAGGAAGAAAAGGAAAATATAAGAAAACTTGATATTTAAAATAAATGAGACGCCAGATTATTATATATATGCATTAGAGACCTGCGTAAACAGTCTTGAAATGTAAACACGTAATTTTTTTTAAATTGTATTCACGTCGCATGTATTAGACTAAACCAATAATAAATGCTGTCGTACTATAAGCGAAGCACGATGGATGTATTGGTGTACGTGTATATAAATGTTAACAAGCGATGTTGCCAAGACTGCTTGTTTGTAACAAACACTCAAAAGAATTTGAGTGCTTGTTATTTTGCATACTGTACGTTTGAGTGTGTCTGTAAGATGTAGATAGTAACCCTGCAGAAAGTGCGAATAGTGAAATTGTGGTGATTTACTAGTGACATTGTCAGTAGCTGGTGTACCCCAGCCAATGTAATCATCTATTGACATTTAACATTGAAAATCCACCACTAGACTGTAGCACTACTGACTAAGTAGTTTTTTTGGGACCATATGGAGACATTGGCACCAAAGATTCACTAGTAAATTTTAGGGGTTCTAGTCTACAATATCGATATTTCCTCGCTCGTTGTCAATAGTAAAATTATAGTGACTTTCTAGTGACATTGTCAATAGTGCTACTGATTAGGTGCACCCCAGCCAATGTAATCCACTATTGACATATAACAAAGGGTTGTCATTGAAAATCTACCAGTAGACTTTAGCACTATTGAGAAGGTAGTTCTTTTATGACTATATGGAGATATTTGAACCAAAGATTCACTAGTAGATTTAAATGACGCTCGTCCACACATATGTATTTATTTAATATTATTGCATAGCATAATAAAAAAGGAAAACAAACTATTGACGCGTTCATTGACAATATCACCAAAAATACACTAGAACTTTTGTCTCTAACGTATCTCTACTCGCGCATAAAAGGAAACTTGTCGACATTTTAACTAGTGCAATTGTCGCTCGAGAAAGAGTATTGACATAGAGACATATGGTTCTAGGCTGACTAGAGGGAAGCTATTATGTGATTAACCGCATACAACTAATATTAATGCATGTGTGTGCGTTTGCATGTGCGCAGAAAAATAAAAGATCATACACACATATATGGATGACGTTTGTACACACGCTCATGCGTAGAAAGAGGCAAGCGTCAAAAATTCTTCCGTCACTAAGTATTTTCTTCTTTACTCCTATACCTACAATACTGAAATAAATTTCTTGCAAAAAGCGTTGTTAAGGGTTGTTTTAGAAGATTTCGATGTAGTGAAGCATGTCTCATGTCTTAAAAGTTCTTATAAGATATCTTGTGCAGGACACATATGCATTTATTTATAGATTAATGGAATGGAATGGAAATTACTTTATTCCAACAACAGCAACAATGAAATGCATACAGACAAAGCTGAACCACCAGCAAATAAATTTAAAATTAATAAATATACTTATGACAATATGTCGAATAATAAATTTCTTAAATGTTAAATTTAGATTTAATTTTTCAATTTGCCTTATAATTACTGTTATTGTTATCCGATGGATTTCTAATTGTATAAAGGTGTAGAAAAATAAAATAGATTCATATCGAATATAAAATATTTGCAATTTTTTTTTTGTATTAGTTTCTAAGCCTACCACCCTAATTTTTCTTTTGTGATTTTCAAAAATATTATTTGTGAATTCTCAAATAGTTATTGAAAGTCTGTGCATAAGATAAGAGGTTTGTGACTATTCAAAATGTGTGGTTGAAGTCTACTGATGATTTGTTACAGCAACAATGAAATGCATATACTGAACCACCAGCAAATAAATTTCAAATTAAAATAAACTTCTGACAATATGTCTAATAATAAATTTCTTAAATTTTTAATTAATAGTAAATAAATTTACAAATCAATATTTATCTTTTATAATTAATTACATTAATTTTTAATCAGATTTCTTAAATTAAATTTTATGTACGAATATGAGTTTTGTGTTTTTTAAATAATTGATTCACATTTTATCTTAAAATGACTTATGAAATGTTCTTTAGTTCGTTTTTAATTATTTGTCTAATTAAATGTTTCATTAAATGTTTAAGATCTTAAAAAAAGTTATTCAAATAATTGAATTTATTTCACACCAGTGCTCTTTTTTAATCAAGGGAGTATACATAAATATGAACTTTGCATACTATATAGGGAATATTTACACACACATGTATGCCAATGTATGAAAATCATTGTCATATATGGCCATTTACCTTCATTTTTGGTACCTAGCTACATATAGGATATATATTGTCCATACATAGTTTTTTAGCTGAGTGGGTAAATAAAAAATATTTTTTTTAAATCTAAAACATAATTGTTAGGTCCGACTAGTTTCGGACATAAACTTAGTGATAGTTATAAATAATACATAAGTAGTGATAATCAACAAGGAAAAATAAAAGTATTTTCAAGCAGTCCCATCTGGAATGTGCTGTATAAGAACCCTTGAGTCCCTCTTTTTTTTTAGATGGATGTGCCCAGTAAAGTTCAAAATATTACGAGCAAGCGGATTACGATGTGACTCGAGTTTTGTTAAATATTTGCCTGCGTATTTTGCATATTTAAATCACGATGCATATTTGAATTTTTTATGTACCATGGAGCCGATGTTATTAAGCGTAAAATTTTCTTTTGCCTTCGTTGGATGCTCTCGACATTGGAAGCTGAAGCACAACTTGACTGTTGATTCTAATGGGGCGACAAGCATCTTATCGTAGGGTAAATGTGATCTGTACGTACTTCTGTTCGTTTACTTTTATTCTCCATAGGTTTAACCATAGCTCAAACTGTGTTATATGTTCCTGAAGATATCGGGATGCCTCATGAGGGGTTTCGTGAATACTAAGGCAAGCTGTATCATCGGCAAATGTAGAAGTGTAGATATTACTGCTCACAGGCATATCAAAATTATAAATCAAATACAAAACTGGCCCCAGTAAACTCCCTTGTCGTACACCGGATGAGATATTTTCGGGCGTACTCATAAATTTTCCTTCCAAAACAGTGAACTTCCGGGTAGTAATGTAACTTTCTAATATATTCAGAAAATTTATTGGTAGATATGATTTCAATTTTAAAATAAGGCCTTCATGCCACACTTTGTCAAATGCATGAGAAACGACAATAAACAGGGCAGAACAATACTTCATTTCTTAAAAGGTTCTTCTTATAAATTGAACCAATCTATGAGTTTGTTCAATGGTGCTATGCTAACTTCTAAAACCAAATTGATGGTCCGGTATGCATATATTATCTGTAAGATAAGGGGCAATTTTGTCATGAGCAGCTTTTCGAAGAGTTTTGAAGTAGTTAACTGCGAACTTATTGGCCTATATGACTCAGCTTTGGTAAGATCTTTGCCCGGCTTTGGAATCATTTCGACCTTGGCAAGCTTCCAGTGTTGTGGATAATACTCTCGCCGTAATATGGCATTAAAAATAAACAGCATGATTTTTATTGCAATATGCGGCAAGTTCATCAGCATCTTGTTACAAGCTGTCTTCGGGTTAAGTTTAGAAACTAGTTTTTGTACATCACGCATCTTAAACTTCAAGGGTCGAGGGGTAGAGCAACTACACTCGGTAAATCAACAGCACCAGTATATGTATTTGGGGTAAATACGGATTTTAAACGCTTTGCAAACAAGTTACATTTTTCAGTATCACTCCTTGCCCAACCACCGGTAGAAGTGAGCAGGGTTGGTTTAAACTCAACGAATGTTTTAAGCGTTCTAGCAGAGCGCCACAAGGAGTAATTAGATGCTGGTGTGACATCAATACCTTCCAGATAATATTTAAGAGAAGCAATTTTTTTAGATGCAAGCAACTCTTTGAGTCATTTAGTGCATTCTTTAAATCTTGTTTTATGTTGGGGTGATCTTTGCTGTTGTCATTCCACTTCTAGCTCTTCTTTTTTCACATACGAGACGTTCAATGTCTATATAATAAATTCTGTTAAACTCAATCTGCGGATGAGAGGTAATGGCATGTTCAGCAGCCTGCGTAATATTTTCATTAAGATTAGCAATGTTAAATTCAATATCTTCGGATGTCCTTAGCTTACTGAGGTAAGTCACTTAGTGGGATATGTTCGGAGGAAAGAGTTAGAGAAGCCTAAACATAAATTAAATGCTATATTTGTGATTTGAACGGGCTAAAGTTCGTATCGCTTTTTAAGCCAAATTACATGTGATAATTATTAATGAACAAATAACACCAAAGTCTGTTGTAAATATTCTGACTAACAACACATAGTTGAACGGAACAGCCAGCCGTTTTCGAAGGCCACTAAACCTTCATCATCAGCGTTTTTTTGTGTTTGGTCCACTGTGTGTGGTGTCAGTTGATGTAGATTTCTGCTTTATATACTTAGCATTTTATTGCAAATGGAATATGTGAATTGTTTTGATTCATAGTATTTCAATTTGCTGAAAGCTTTTTGTATTGTAAGCTCAATTTTACCATCACTATATTTACAACAGTCTTACCATTGTCGTTTTTGTTCTTTTTACTAATTATACATATGTTACTTAATTTGCTTATTTTTTGTTCTACTTAAGACAAACTTTTTTTTTTGGTTTGTTACTATTAAGTATATTTTTATTTAATTTTTGCCACAGGCCCATGGCTATTAATTTTTAGTTAATTTTAATTATTATTCGAACTACATTTGTTTCTATATTTGTGATTTGAACGGGCTAAAGTTCGTATCTTTTTAAGCCAAATTACATGTGATAATTATTAATGAACAAATAACACCAAAGTCTGTTGTAAATATTCTGACTAACAACACATAGTTGAACGGAACAGCCAGCCGTTTTCGAAGGCCACTAAACCTTCATCATCAGCGTAAGTAAGTTTTTGTATGGCAGTTATGACACTGTACTAGAGTTGTGCGTTAAGGAACGATCTAGTTTAATTGAACTATTCCCTTGAGTGAACAATGTGAACTAGTTCAGTCTAGTTGTTGCTTGTTGTTCTTTTGGTCTTTCTTTTTGTTTTGGTCATTCTTGTTGTTTTGGTCTTTAGTTCGTTTTGTTTATCTTATTCTCTGTTCCTGACCAATACACATGCAAAACATTTCAATTAAAAGATTATGATGACTGGCATAAGAGACAATTTTAGTGCCTATCAAATTTTTAGCACAATAATCAAAACAAACAACAGAAAATGTTACTTAGTGAAATATACACGAGATTGCACTTTAAAAATTTTCGTTCAAAAATAATAATTTTTACCTTTTACTTACTAAAACCATACTGCGAATGAAAATATGTATGTATGTACGTATGAAAAAGGAATATTTTTACTAAATTAAAAGAAAGAACTTGTTGTGTTGAATATGAATCAGTATTAAAATAAGTTGTTAAAATTTGTTTTCAAATGTTCACATACTTAATTTTAACCATTTTTAATCAAAAATAAAATTTTAACAAAAAATAAGCAACGAATAAGGGCACTAAGTATAAAATTAAACTACTTAGAATAACAAAACGAAGAAAACATTAAAGGGGATTCGATGACTTTGAAATCTCTGTTCAGTTGTTCACTAAACAACTGATCGAAAATAACAACTGAACGAAAAGAATGAACTACCCAGTTAAAAAAATATATATGGAGCATATATGATATCCCATATGTGGTTCCGATCCGAAAAATGAAGGTATATGGCCATATATGATAATATATATTCATACATTTGCATACATGTAAGTACCCACGCAGAAAAATACAATTGGGTTAACGTTCGCAAAACGTTTCCTAAGGTGGTTCAAACGTTGGCTAAACATCACAAATTCTACTTTTGGAGTGTTGTGCCAACACACAAATGATAACCTCATGATGGAGTTGGCCAACTATTTGTTTACGCCGTTGGCTAAACACTATGAAAACCACAATTTAAGTGCTTTCCCAACATCATCCCAACTCAAAAATCAAAAATCACTGTGTTTTCCCAAAGTACTAAAAACTAATCGTTAGTTTATTCCTCACGACAGGTGATCATCGGAGTAACTTAGAAAATGGGCCTTTAGAAGAAAAAATAAAAAATTTGGTTTTGAGAAATACTGAAACTCTCACGAAAAAAGCAATCGATGAGATTCTTATCATATTTAGGTCCGAATGTTTTACATCGCTGCCAAAATCATCTAAAATCTCGCTAGTAACGTCAGAACACAGGAGCGATGCAAAACTAATGAAAAGTTCTGGTGATAACTTTGGGATTTTTCAGCACAAAGAAGAACGAATAAATATCTTAGTACATGTTGATGGCATGGATGTTTTCAATAAATCGAAAAAAGAATTCTGGTCGATAATGGGAAAAGTATGTTCCAGTCTTTATAAGCTAAAACCATTTCTAATAGCACTCTACTTGGGAAATTAGAAGCTTTCTTCAGCTAGACAGTTTTTAGCATGGGGTCTTACTCTGTAACTCGAAATGGATGCAAATGTTTTCGAATTGCAATGTTAATAAAATACAAATTCGAAAACATTTTCTTTCGTTTCGAAATACAGAGTAGACCTCAAGAATTCGTTTTAGAGGCCAATAATTTCATTAGGGCAGGTATAAAGAAAAACTTTCAAATGTTAAACCTGATATGTATATATTTTTTACTTTCTAGGTATACAATTGAACGGGAAACTTTAAAACTTTAAATTTTACCTTTTTGTTGCGATATGTCAGCCGGATCTTTTACGAAATGCTGCAGAGGTCACACTGAATTTTTTTCCTGCGAAATGTGTACTGTTAAATGCGAGACAGTCAAAAAGACCCGCGTATTTAAGGAAACAAATTGCAAGGAGCGCTCATATTCGTCATTTAAAAATAAATCAAATCCTGAACATCATTTATCAAAAGAAGATAGTCCACTACTAGACATTATCAATATTGATCCCATAAAACACGTCGTTATTGATGAAATGCACATGCTCTATCTCGAAATTAGCAAACATCTGCGCACATATACCGGAGGTTGGGCAAGAAGCGATATTCAAAAAGGTAACATATTTGCTGAGCACTTAAAATCCGTTTTTACGCCAAACATATGTACTGGTATTGCTGATTTGCCGAGTGTAGTCTCTCTAGCCTCTCAACACATAAAGTTTAAGTTGCGTGATTTACAAAAATTAATTGCCGAACTCAACGCAAACAAATCCCCGGGTATTGATGGAATTGGTAACCAGATGCTGATGAAGTTGCCCCGCATTGCAATTAAAATCCTGTTATTCATATTTAGAGCCATTTTACGTCTGGAGTATTATCCACACAGCTGGAAGCTTGCCAAGGTTAAAATGATTCCAAAGACGGGCAAAGACCTTACCAAGGCTGGGTCATATAGGCCAATAAGTCTACTATCAACAATGTCAAAGCTTTTAGAAAAACTGCTTATGACAAAATTGTCCCCAATTCTAATTAGTGTTAGATGTATACTGGACCATAAATTTGGTTTTAGAAATCAGCATAGCACCATTGAACAAACTCATAGATTGGTTCAATTTATAAGAAGAACTTTTGAAGAAAAAAAAAGTATTGTTCTGCGCTCTTTATTGACGTTGCTCAGGCATTTGATAAACTGTGGCATGAAGGCCTAATTTTAAAATTGAAGACATACCTACCAATAAACATTGTAAATCTTTTGGAAAGTTACATTATTTCCCGTAAGTTCACTGTTGTGGAAGGAGACTTTACAAGTATGCCTGAAACTATCTCATCCGGTGTGCCACAGGGGAGTATACTGGGGCCAATTTTGTATTTTATTTACACTTGTGATATGCCTGTGAGCAGTAGTATCCATAGTTCTACATTTGTGGACGATAAATTTGTGGACGATACTGCCTTAGTATGCACGAAAACCCTGATGAGGCATCCCGCAAACTCCAGGAACATATTAGCCAGATGAAACTATGGTTAAACTTATGGAGAATAAAGCTAAATGAACAGAAGTGTGCTCAGGTAACATTTATTTTACGAAGAGATACTTGTTCCCTCATTAGAATAAATAACCAAATTGTTTCTCAACATTCACATATAAAATACCGTGATCGACGGCTTACATGGAAATACCACATTGTTTCTAAGCTAACACAAATGAAACTAAAATTAACTGAGATAAATTGGCTGATTGGTAGAAATTCAACCCTCAGTCTAGATTGCAAACTTTTAATATACAAGTCGCTTTTGAAGCCAATATGGTGCTACGGAATTCAGCTATGGGGCACTGCTTCAGCTTCAAATGTTGAGAAAATTCAACGAAGCAAAACAAAATTTTACGTTTGATAACATCGGCTCCATGGTACATCAAAAATTAAATTATACATCGTGATTTAAATATGCCACTAGTGACTGAAGAAATTGCAAAATATGTACGCAGGCAAATATCTAACAAAACTCGTGTCATCCTAATCGGCTTGCTCGTAATATTTTGAACTTTACTGGACACATCCTCTTAAAAAAGAGTGATACACGGGCTCTAATAATCAACACTCTAGATGATGAAGGTGTTTGAAAACACTTTGTTTTTGCTTATCGCTACTTATGTATTATTAATAGCTATCACTTAGCTTATTATAGATTTTTAAAAGTGACTTGTATATTAAAAGTTTGCAATCTAGACTGAGGGTTGAATTTCTACTAATCAGCCAACTTATCTGAGTTAATTTTAGTTTCATTTGTGTTAGCTTAGAGTCAATGTGGTATTTCCTTGTAAGCCGTCGATCAAGGTATTTTATATGTGAACGTTGAGGAACAATTTGGTTATTAATTCTTTTCGTAAGGTAAATGTTACTTGAGCACACTTCTGTTCATTTACCTTTATTCTCCATAAGTTTAATCATAGTTCCATCTGGGTAATGTGTTCCTGGAGTTTGCGGGATGCGTCATCAGGGTTTTCGTGCATACTAAGGCAGGCTGTTTTGTCACCGGATGAGCTAGTTTCAGGCATACTCATATTTTCTCCTCCCACAACAGTGAACTTCCGGGAAATAATGTAACTTTCCAAAAGATTTAGAATGTTTATTGGTAGGTAAGTCTTCAATTTTAAAATTATGCCTTCACTGCCACACTTTATCAAATTCCCCCATTCGGATTAACAATCAAGTTGTTCCTCAACATTCACATTTGAAATATCTTGGTATTTGATCGACGACTTGCATGGAAACACCACATTGATTCTAAGCTATCACAAATGAAACTTAAATTAAAAACAAAATTTGACCTTTCGGATCAAAAGTCGGGACATCAAAATACGTTTTAGAGGTGTGGGTCCTTCGGCAAAGTTTCTTATTTTGATCCCTAGAATACGATTTTCCTTGTAATTTGAGCGATTTTTTTGCCTCCATACAAATCGGCCCGCCCTAATGAATATACATAATCTTATCCATATACCAGATGATGTAATTAAAATTGGAGCTACTTTATCACAATTTTGAGCTTTTAACTTTGAAAATAGTTAAGGGTATTTAAAATCAATTGTTAACTCAACTACAAATCCAATAGCGCAAATTCAAAGTAAATTCCACATTTTCTATACTAACAGTTTCTCAAATAATATATTATTAGTATTTCCTCTTATTAAAAATAGAAAATATTCAATGGAAAAAATTTATAGACACAGTTGAATCGAAAACACAATGTTCTTTTGTCAAATTTTATGGCTATAATATTAAACCGTTCCTACGTGTTTACTAGGTAATGTCATGGTTATATCAGAAATTTTTAGTAGCAAACTTTCTGTACACAAATATGATAACTAGGGAAAGGATTTTCATGTAAATACATGTTTTCTGTTATTGGTCTTAGATCACTGTAAATAACATATCTTTGCGAATCAACAAATTTGTGACAAAATGGCATCGATTTGTTAGTGCATATTTTTGCATATTTTACAATAAATACATACTTTTGCATATTTTAAATGTATATTTTAATACATTTTTTAGTTTTTTCATGTTATAAATCTAATTTTGTTTTTTTATTACTTGAAAAGTATTTAAAAGCTGCAGTTTTTACGACTGTGTAAGAACAAAAAAATAGGAAAACGAGAAAAATTTACGATCGTATTTTTTGTGATATTATTCGATATACCCTGGGTTAAGTCAAGCATACCAACACCATGGAAAATTAAAAAAAAAATAGAATGGTATGTGTAATTTTTTTGAGCCCTCTCTTCTGGTTCTGCATTAATTTTATGTGCATATAAAGTGCTTTTGATAGCACCTTTGCGTGTTTCAGCCTTTAATGAAAAATATCAAGTGGTATGGATATATCCTATAGTAACTACATAGATGGGAACGTAGCAGAAGGCTGTCGGATACTTAATTTCTATTAATAAAGAAATTTTAAAGTCAAAAACCGTTCCCTGATATGCAAAAAATAACGTGTGCTCGAAGTGTACGTTAAATTAGAATTTCCATACTAAAACTGGTTTTAACGTACACTTGAAGCACACGCTATTTTTTGCATATGGGTGCAAGTTTTTTTACTTTAAAATTTCTTTAATTTTATTAATAGAAATATAATATCCGACAGCCTTCTGCCTAATTGATATATGGGTACACATAGTATTGCTTTCTTGTTCACACTATAGGCCAATTAGAGGCTTTAATTATTAACACATCAATTAGAAATAGTTACACAAAAAAATTATGAACTTAAAATATACATATGCAACAAATTGGATCAATAGTTTATAGTTCTAAGAACGAAAATTTAGAAACTGAATATCACACAAACGAAATAGCAGCATCTAAATGCGCACCAATAACTTCTGCTGACGTGGAACGTTCATTTTTATTACATAAACATTTTTCAGAAAAAATCTTCAAAGATTTATCTTTGACAATAAAAAAAATATTTATTCATTCGTGTACGTAAATAAAAGTTAGACTGAACTTTATTTTGATTTGCATATGATTTGCCAAATATATATTAAGAAGTCATTGAAACTAAGCTTTTTATGTTTTTTTTTAAGTTTTTAATGACAAAATGTTTGTTAAGAAAGCAATGAAGGTGATTTTTTTAAGTTTTTAATGTAATTAAATGTTGAAAAAAGTTGTTAAATGCATATTTTATTAGTTTTAAATGCATATATTTATATCTTTACTGCATATTTTATGTTCATAAAACGTGATTTTAAATGCATGAAAATCCTTTCCCTAGTGATAAAATATACCTAAAAGGCAATATATTTAACAAAACTCTTGATTTTTTACGTAAGATTTAGACCAGAAAAAATTTAAATAGATGTTAAGTGTATCCTCGCAAAAACATAAATGTGAAAAAAAGCCAAGTTCCCATAAAAAAATTCCTGCCATTAAAAGTAGTGAGATATAAAATTGACCAAGTTCTCGTTTGGCACAATATCCTTCACTGAAATATGCTATGCATTATATAAATTTGAAATCGTAAGGGTGTCATATAATTTCTAGATAATCTGCTAACAACATTTTTACTGATATAAAGAAATGAACAATTTACATTATTCTCTCCTTTTTAGAGAGGTAAAAATATTGCTATGTTAGCAATTTTTGAGTACGGGAACGGTTTTCGTGCACTAGAATAAATAACCCGCAGGATACCAATGTGGAGTAAAGAAACACACCTTTTTATGTTTTTGTGATGATCTGATTACTTTTTGAAAATTTTTCTATAATAACACTTTTTAAACTTAAAATTTCTAATGTAATTATAATGTTTAACCTTCCTTCGTCCAAAAAAGGGTATTCTAAGTTTGTAGTGTGTGTCTGTACATTTGTGCATCTGTACGAGTCCACGTACAGAACAAAGTGATGCATCCATTTTGAATTAGATTATTTTTTGTTCGCAAGGTGATTTGACCGAGAGTTTTCTTAGCTTTGTTTGAAGAAAATCTGTCCAGATGTTCAGAAGATATCACATCTTTTCTAGACATATTCAGTTGAATCTGTATGTCTTTCACGCCGTATTTCCCAAACGGCTAGACCGATTTTAATTTTGTTTTGTATTTTGAAAAATGACGATCTCGCCTAAAATTTAAGAAAATCGGTTCAGACATTTAGTCAGTACGATTGGGGGTTCTTAAAATTTTTAATTTTTGTCATTATACCTTTTTTTATGTCTTTAACATATTTTTTGAGAACATGCATGCTATTTAGATTAAAAAACGGCTAAAAAAGCTAAATGAGTTTTTAAAAACATCTAAAAAATAAGCTAAGAGCTAAATGGAAATTTTGCAGCTAAATCCCAAAAAAATAAGCTAAATTTAGCTCCAAATAAGCTAATATGGTCACGCTGCATAATACTTAAAGGAAGAGGGTTCAATAAATTGAGTTAACTTGGAATTTTGTTTATGTTTTTTTTTAATTTCATGTATTATTTAATTATGGTGACATATGAATGTATATTGTGTGGCTGAATTTTAATCAATTTTTTATGATGTTTAAATAATTTTTCTTTGAATCTTAATAAAATTATTTACATCTAGAATACGGGCGATTTTATCGTCCGTTGGGTATATAAATAATAAATAAATACTCTGACAAACAATACAGACCGAAATAACAGAGCATTTACAATTAACTTTGGTGACACTTGTTCCTTAAGAATTATCACATGAAATTTGATTTCTGATGATTTGGCCTAATCAAAACCTAACAAAGAAACAAATAAAAATAATAAAACAAAAATAATTAAATTTAATTATTATTAGTATTACTAGGGGTTACCTTAGGCTGATTTTTTGGTCAGTTTATGTTTTAAATCATTAATAAAACAATGTTATTTAAAATATGTGTATATAACATCTGCTCGACGTTTCGTTGGCTTTTTTCAAACTTCTTCAGGAGCTTTTTTATTTTTATCTCTGACAAAATAAGTAAATGTAATTAATACAATGAAAATGCGTATGTATACATGTGTGTGTAAACTTACGTTTTAACTATTTTTCATATTGCTTATAAGAGTTTTTAATTAATAAAAAACTGGACATCACGGTACAATTAATTATGTAAAATTAAAATAAATAGAAAACTGGACATCACAACATAAGTTTGTAGTCAAAAAATTAAAATAAATTAAATAAATAAATAAATATTTACGGTACAACACAAATTATCACAGTTCAGGTTTCAGTTGTTTATCACAGACTAGTCAGGGTGTATAGCAATTGAATATTGTAATTGAGTATTGTCTATGTCTTCTTTTATGTTCATTCTCTGTTTGATCCGTTCTTGTATACGTAGGTTCTCCAAAGTGTAGCGTTTATTGTTTTTTGTTTCTCTGTCTAGTATTTTAACGTTTTGAAAGCATATGCTGTGTCCACTCTCTTTTACATGTTGAGATAGAGCCGTGATTTCTCTTCCCTTCTCAACATCAGCTGCATGTTCCGACATTCTCGTTTTTAGTCTCCTTTTTGTTGTCCCCACGTTAGAGCTGCTCACGTAAAAAAAAATCGATGTTTTTTCTCATTCGATTCATTATTAATTCACATCGATGTTATTCGATGTATCGATTTAAAAAAAATCGATGTTTACGATGCATCGTATTTTATTAATTGGAAAGAAAAAAATTTTATTAAATAAATAAAAGTCGATTTTAAAATTTCATAAGGGTTAAGAAAAGCATGTGCGCAAAGCACGGTATGTGCTTCTTTTTTCAAAGGCCAGTTATATAGCTTCGCAAATCGGACCAAATGTCAGTTGTCAAAGTAATATTTTCCATTGTGTGTAATTTAATTTTCAATGTTCCTGACGAAGCGTCATAGTTTTTATCAACCCAACGAGTCACAGTAGCTCTACTTGGAACTTTAAAATGCGGTGATATAACTTTCACTAGGTATTTAAAACCTTCTGTAACAGGAATTTTAAGCCAAATATATTATTGAGTTTAACATAAAATATGGAAAAAGAACTTACATTGCTGATTATTGCCATACAATACCAAGAAAATTTTGACAATTTTTTCACAATTAAAATATATATTTCGATGCTGTAAAATAACGCTGTTGCTTCGATGACGCTTTGTAAATTGACAAAAAATACTTGTATTATTGTTTTGTTACATCAAGCGATTTTAAAACAATTTTAAAATTAAAAAGACATTCTTGGAGGGGGTTTTTTTTATCACTAAACTAAATGAGTTGCAAGCATCAATATATTCAAAGTCGTCTTTTCGATACATCGAATAAAAACATCGATGCATCGATTAACATCGTATGATACGATACATCGGCATTTGTTCGATGTACCACAACCAAAACATCGATGTTTGCGATGCATCGATTAACATCGAGCGGCTCCACCCCACGTATATTTTTTTACATTTTTCTGTATTGTTCCCATCACATTTAATTTCGTAAACAACACTGTCAATTTTCATCTTATTTATTTTGGGTTTTCCGCGCGTGAGTAGGTGTCTTGTGGTGTGGTTGGATTTGTGTGCTATTTTTGTTTTTTCATCGCTTATTATCTTTTGTAAAAGTCTGCTTTCTGTAAGTTTTGGTATGTATAGTACACTGTGAAAAATAATATCATCTTGTCCAAATTCAATTTGTACATCAAATTACTTCCACATATTTCTTTTCGTCTGGCAACGGTAAACAAATTAGTACTCGCTAAATTAAAACTCAACGAGTGGTATCTTAAGCTAGGATTAGAGAAAAAACGAAAAATGTAAAAAGATCACTTAAAAGTTGTCACTCAGTCTATATACATACATTATATTTAAACTAAAGAAATTTAATTTAAAAAAAAAGAATATAATACTTACCTTAATTGTTATTGGAATTGAAATTTAACCACTTAAAAGTATTTAAATCTATGTATTAAAGAAATAAACTGAAGTTTACTTAAACCATCTACATACATATGTACATCCTTATACTTACCTCATTACCTTATTTTCTTACTCAAAGGTGAGTTTAACGATCCCAACCAGCCCTAAGGAATTTAAATTAATTCCCAAAATTGTGTACCCAATTATAATAACTCGTTATAGCAAACTCCTGCCTTATCACTTCCTTGTCAACTATAAGGAAAACATACATAAAATTCCCGCAATTGTATTCATGGTCCTATAAAGTCATCTTAAAAACGTCAAAATTCATCAAATAAGTACTACACAACATATAATGAGTGCTCGTTATATTCCAATAGGTATATACTCGTAATATACATACATATATACACACATTAATATATATATAAATACAAAAAAATATAAAAATTTACATACAATATATACCTACAAATTCATGTACATAAAAAGAAATTAAAAATAAGAGATAAAGTGAAATATACATATACAGGGCTATCATGAATAAAATTCCGCGTGAAATTTTTCCCTTTTCCAATTAGAATTTTTTGTTTTCCCTATTACTTGCTATTAGTTGGAATTGTTCCCAGGGAGAAATTTCACACGGAATTTTATTCATGGTAGCCCTGATAATAATACCCACATCCATCTGTACTTGTATGAAATTAAGAATAAGAGAAAACTATTTTAAGTGTAAAAAAGCATAGCTCTCTTAACTTTTTTCTGTTGCTCTTGTGATGTAAATTTAAAGTAACTCACAGCATCACTTCTCATTATACTAGTGAAGAACAAAATAAAGCAAAAGTAAAATTACACCTTTAATATTCTTCTGTACGAAACCATCGAGCAAAAAAATTTGAAGATTTTGTAATGGGTAGTACTCTTTTAATGGCTTAAAAAGTAATGAGTGGTACTTATTTATTTAATTATTTTATGTGTATAATAATGACTGTCTTGTAATGAATAAAATAACAATTTATTTATATCATTACATGAAGGTACTTTATTGATCGTGAAAGTGAGCTTCGAAAACAATAAAATAACTTTGGTTTACTACAATATTTATTACAAAATCTAAGTATTTTCGCATATTCTTCAATATACGTATTCATATATTTGCTTTGTAAAATTATGATTTTTAACAATCCCAAAAAAGGTTAAAATTTTATAATTATGTTACAATATTCTATTCGTTTATAATTTTATGGCTATTTTATTAAATTTTGCATTTTTGTAAGCATAAAATGACCCATTATATTTTGAATACTTTTAGGCAATCAGTAATCTATTAACTTTTGGATATTTGTAGGCAAAAAGTATAGGGTACCGCATACTTTTTGAACTTTTCATACAAAAATAATGGCTTATTCAGTCAAATTGTAAGTACTCACGAGAGTACATACACTTTTTTGCATTCTAGTAGGCAAACTTTTTTGCTGGGCAACTCCACTATGAGGCCGTTTAGATGAAGGGTGGCCTCGCTGCGACACGTCGCCTGCGAGTCTTGTTTTTAGGCAAGAAGTGAGGAGAAGTTTGCGGGGTAGCAAAAGTCGCACGTACTGGGAATTGAAGCGACAATTTTATCTCTTCTCTCTCACAAATTTTTTCCCTCGTATTTTTTGTGTGCTATGTACAGACAGTGTTGCCAGTTAGACCAATTTTTTATAACATGCATCAAAGAAACAGTTATAATATAAAAGTTATAAACAAATAAAGTAAGGAGAGAAAAGGAATTATTGTATTTTGGTTGTAAATTAAAAAAATCAAAATATGTGGACATACTAATTCTACATTTCTCAAACTAACAATTAGTTCCTTTACGGCAACACTGCTACGAATGAACGAATAAAATGCATTGAACAAATTAATATCAAAAAGTCGCCTGACTATTGCGACAAAAAGTCTTCATGTAAACGCGCGTGGATTTAAGAAGCGACTCCAAAAGAGAACGTAAGCGTTGTCGCAGCGAGGCCACCCTTCATCTAAATGGGCTCTAATAAACAAAGCACTAGGTGTTCAAGTATACTTTTGCCATATACATAAACACACAAATTAAAATTCAAATAAGCAAACCAGTAATATAATGGAAATAAACTTATGATAAATACCATCAACATAAATATTACACGCCAACAATATTTCTACAAACAAAAAGCAAAAACTTTCGTAATACAAAAATAAATAAAAAGATCTGCCCAAAAGAGGAAACAACAAAGTTATTCAGGGCTATCATGAATAAAATTCCGCGTGAAATTTCTCCCTTTTCCAATTAGAATTTTTTGTTTTCCTTATTACTTGCTATTAGTTGGAATTGTTCCCCGGGAAAAATTTCACGCGGAATTTTATTTATGATTGTCCTGAATAAGAGCAAATTAAAAAAAAAGTGGTTGTTTAATATGTTATAGGAACAAAGAATTAATATATAAACCCAGCTAAAAAAATTATATATGGTCCATATATTTTTAATATATGATTGTATATATATAATATAGAATATGAATGAATTCATGTATGGAAATGTATGGGATTATACATGGCAAAACTATTATATATGAGCTAATATATGGACTAATATATTA
Organism: Tachina grossa; assembly: GCA_949987645.1. Lineage (NCBI taxonomy): Eukaryota > Metazoa > Arthropoda > Insecta > Diptera > Tachinidae > Tachina > Tachina grossa. Next base: position 49,289,637 of record OX465277.1, on the reverse strand, counting down.
AATGTATTATAACATATGAGCTCATATATGGAAATTTAATTATGAAGCTCTTCATATGTGGATACATATATAGACATAAGATTTAATATATGGAGCCATATAAGAATGTATGCATACATAATATCTCACATAAAATCGTTTTTGCCATCAAAAAAGCTTGTGCTCTTAAAAATTTGTTGGTAGCCGGCGGCTTGTAGTCAGGCGAAGCAAAACCGCCGCCGCAGCAATTGTTTCATCAGCTTCTTTCTATGCTCAAGCGTATTTGTCAAAATTTTACATTGTCAAAAAAGACATCATTTGGCACAGCAGAAAAATGAAATTTTTTCCCCACAGGCAAATATTTTTTTACCATGGTACTTTTCTACCGTTTGGCACACGCCCAGACTACAACAATTAACACTAAAATTAAAGAAAAATTTAAATTATAGGGTGGTCCATGAGTTAAAGCAATTTTGACCATGTAATTTTGACAGTTTGCTATATCTTGGAAACCGTAAGAGGCAAACACTTGAAATTTTCAAAAACGGTAAAACTAAAAAAAACCGAAAATTATAAAATCGCCAAAACAAAAAAAAATTGACAAAAATGAAAAAAAAACGCCAAAAATCTAAAAAAATCGCCAAAATGCGAAAATGTCTAAAAAAAACTAAAAAAAAATTTTATATAAAAAAAAATCGCAAAACTGAAAAAAATCGACAAAAATAAAAAAAATGACCAAAACAAGAAAGCAAAGTGTCAAAACTAAAAAAGAGCCAAAACTTGAAAAAATCGCCAAAACCGAAAAAACGCAAAAAACTTCAAAACAAAAAAACCGAAAAGACCCCAAAAACGAAAAAAATGCCAACTCTATGTATTATATAGTATGAAGTTTGTATTAAATTACATATCTAGTGTTCGTCCGAACGAAGGGTTGTGCGCGAGTCAGAGTCGCACTTTACTGAATTTATTCATTATTTGTCCAAACAAATGTTTCATTAAATACAACCTCCCTGTTCAAAATCGAAAAAAGTAATTTTAGTCATTTAATTTATTGCACAGCAGTGCGCTTTTGTGAATTTAGAGAGTATGTATATGAACTTTGCATGCTGTAGAGGGAATATTTACGCATTCATGTATGAAAATTTATGAATATTTATAATCATATATGGAAATTTAATCATGAAGCTCTTCGTATGTGAAAGTATGAATATATATAATCATATATGCCCATATACCCTCATTTTTCGGATCTGAACTATATATGGGATATCATATATGGTCCATACATATTTTTTTAGCTGGGCAATCAAAAAACAAATCTGCTCCTACATATGTATGAATCTAAATTAAAACTCCTCAACTTAATAATTAAAAACAAATATTGAATATATATGTCTGTATGTATGTACATTAGACCGTCTCACTTTTTATACTTTTTTCAAAATTCCTTGATGAACATCGATTTTCTGAATCCACTCTAAAAACCAAGAATTTTGGCATATAACACTCAAATATTGATGAACCGGAAGTGCTCTCTCAAATCGTTTTTTTGTTTTTTTAAGAAAAATGCCTTTTTGAAAAAAATTAAAAAATCTTGCTTTAGTAATTTGCCTCTAACTCATGCAGTTCTTAACAAATTTTAAGCTACCCAGCTAAAAAAAATATGTATGGAGCATATATGATATCCCATATATGGTTCGGATCCGAAAAATGAGGGTATATGGACATATGTATATGATCATAAATATTCATACATTTTCATACATGAATGTGTATTCCCTATATAGTATGCAAAGTTCATATTAATTAAAAAAGCGCACTGCTGTGCAATAAATTAAATTATTAAAGTTATTTTTTGTAAGATTTCGTGGAGAAAGGTTGTGTTTAATGAAACATTTGTTCGAAAAAAAATAATTCAAAACAAACTAAAAGACATTTCATTCGACATTTTAAGAGAAAATATGAGTCGATTATTAAAAAAAACACAAAACACACATTCGTAAACAACATATAATTTAAAAAATCAGATTAAAATCTAATGCAATTATAAAAGAAAAAATAATCCATTTATATGAACTTTGTTTCTTAATATATCTGAGGATTCCGTTCTTTTTTATAAAATTAATGATAATTTAATGACTGAATTGTCTTTTTGATTATTTGATTTATTAAATAGGCACACAATATATAAAATCCTATAAGAATGATTTTATTTATTACACGAGTTTTTATTTTTTAAACCTTGAGGCTCTACGCATATAAACTTTGAGTAGACTTCCAATTCACCAGTGATAAAAAGAGGGAAAAAGATGGAATTGAAAAAATTCAAGCTTTTTTGATTGCAAATGCGATCTTATGTAAGATATCATGTATGCATACATTTTTATATGGCGCCATATATTACATCTTATTTCTATGGATCTATGGATCCGCATATATGAGCTCATATATTATAATACATTTCATATATTAGTCCATATATCAATTCATATATAATACTTTTCGCATGTATAATCCCATACATTTCCATTCATGAATTCATACATATTCATATATAGTTATATACATTCATATATTAAAAGTGTATGGACCATATATAATTTTAATTAGCTGGGTAATTACATGTATTAGAAAGCTTATTAAATTTCCTAAATCTCTTTTAAAGCAACGTTTCTATTTTGTTCGATGGTTTTATATTCATAGCATTACCAATTCATATTTTCAAATACGAACTTATAATTTTTTTAATTTTTGCTTACCTTTTCTTATATAAAAATTAAACGAGACAAAATTTTTATATTCTATAAATGCAGAATGGTATTGGCCTTCTGTGGATTTTGTTATTTGATCAAATAACTGGTTCTCGAGTAAATGCAAATTATATGATGCAGCATCCTCTTTTTTCTTAATAATGGAAAATCTCGAGATACAGTCAGTTAAAAAAAGTAATTTATAGGCATTGTATCATATGCATGAAAATTTACTATCAAAGTACCGACCTCAGAAATCGTGTTGACCTATGTAATGTACTTATGTATGAAATTGAAGCAAATTGACAAATAAAAAACTTTAGTCATTTCGGCATTTCGCCTAAAACTGAAGTGTGTTTTAACAAAATGCTACTGTTATTTATACCAAAATCTTTATCATAAAATTTCCTACCATACTGCATTTATAGCAGGGTAGGAAGAGTGCTCGAATTGATTTCTTTCGCAAACGAATTTAATTCGAACGAATTTTATTTTCAATATTGTAAAGAATTATTCTTTTTTAAAAAAAACCAAAGAATGCAAAATAAAATTCCTCTCGCAAATTTAAAAATAAAATTCGCAAACGAAAAGAAAATAGAATTCGCGATTAAATTAAAAACACAAATAGTCTAAATTTTTTTAAGGAGATTTTATTGTTAAGAACTATAGTTATAAAACTGAAATTGGGTGTGTAGGTTCCTCTTTCGATGCATAGATCCACTAAGAAAGAATTTTACGAAATTCGAACGCGAAAAGGGGTAAAAAGGAAAAAAATAGTAAAATCGGTATCATCATATCTCAGAAACTACGGTGGATAGAATAAAAATTTTAAAAGCATACGAATGCTTATAAAAAATAAGCTGACACGTGCTAGTGCTTTTTCAATATGTGTACTTTTAGGCGTTAAAAGTGGATAAAAACTGAATTTTGGTACCTTTTTTGCACACGAAGTATCTTCTAAATTAGTGAATGTAGCAGAAAGCTTTTCTTCTGTACAGAATCTCGAATAAGTTTTGACACTTTCTGAACATTAGCGGCTATAAGGGTAAAATTTTACCCGTTTTCGGTACTTTTACGTTAATTATAATGTACACAAATACATACATGTAAAAATACTTTGCTTTTGCTTCCAACCGCTCAGTAGAAGCTGAGGTAAGAATATTAATGTTTTTTCGAAGGGCCCAAAAGAGCTACTAAAAAGGGTAAATGCGGGAAAAGGTCTTAAAAGTTTAAAATTCCGGATAATTCATATAATTGAAACATTTTAAATCTGAGTTCATTATCATATAGTGTGTAGCTAAACATTGGCATTAAGGCTTAAAAAGTCTTTTTTTTTGAAAAAGGTACATTTTGGGAAAAATAGTTTTTTTTGAAAAAAATACTTTTTGAACTTTTTACAAAAAGTTACTTCTTTGGAAAATTCCATTTTAGGAAAAAAGTACTTTTTGAAGAAAGTACTTTTTAGAAAAAGGTACTTTTGAAGAAAGTACTTTCTGGTGAAGGTACTTTTTAGAAAACAGTACTTTGTGCAGAAAGTACTTTCTAGAAAAGGTACTTTTTAGAAAATAGTAGTTCTCGTGGTAACTTCATAGCGAACAGTCCATTAGCGGAATTTTGCTTGCATACTTACCAAACAAACAAAAAATTATACAAAAAAATACTCGTAGCACATATTATTCGTAATAGGTACATACTGACTTTAATAAATAAGCTTTATGCTTTGCTAAAATTTTTTACATAGTAGAAATAACAGAAACAGAAAAAACCGCAAACAAAAACAAAAAAACAAACAAAGTGACATTGAGGAATACTCTGTAGAGTACCTCAAAAGCAAACAAACAATCATAAATAACAAAAACAAAAAAAGACCGCGAACAAAAAAAAACAAACAAAGTACACTGTATGAGTACCTCAAATACAAAAAATTTTGAAGTGAGTTCTAACGGCAGAAATGCTTATTTTACTATGAGTTCTGAAACTCTTAATGAAAACAATATAAATAATAAGCCTGATGAAAGTCTTTTTTTTAACGGCAGAGCCAATTTTTTGTCAGCGATCAACTTCGCTTTGTCCAATGTCAAATAGTAGTGATTAATTAACATTACAGTTGCCTAGTACTTCGCCATATAACAGTAGCTCAAAACGAAAGGTACAAGTCGGAATGGAGAGATATATAACCGTGGTAAAGCGTGAGCGAAGCCCGAATTCTTCAAAAATTTCATCTTCTCCAAAAATGTCTAGGGATAACAGCGCAGCTTCAACTAATCGCCAAAACCGCTTTAAAATTTTGCAAGATGACAACGACAAGCCAGAGGTATCCTCGAATAAAAAATCCAAGCCGCCACCAATCTGTTTGAGAGAAAAAAATTCTAACGCTCATATCAAAAAATTAATCTCGGTCATAGGTGAGAATAAGTTTCATATTGTTCCAATAAAACGCGGCAACATCGATGAAACGAAAATTCAAATTTATGACGAAAAAGATTTCCGCAAAATGGTTGCTGAATTTGAAAAAAAATAAAACCAGCTTCTACACATACCAGCTTAAGAGCGCTAAAGGCCTGCAGATTGTATTGAAGGGCATAGATTATTATGTTGTTCCCGAGGAAATAAAAGATGCACCCATCCTCCAGGGTTTTAAGGTAAAAAATGTGTCCAATATAATAAATAGGGAGACGATTCCCCAACCCCTATTTCGGGTTGAACTTTAGCCTAATTATATAAAATTGAAAAAAATGAGACGCACCCAATTTATAGCTTAAAATACATTTTATACCGAAAAATATCAGCTGAAGAACCACATAAGCGTTCTGGGCCCGTACATTGCCATAAGTGTCAAAAACATGGCCATACGAAAACTTACTGCAATTCACCTACTGTTTGTGTTGTTTCGGGCGAATTACACGGCACTGCTAGTTGCAATAAGCCAAAAGATCAAAGTGATAAAAAAATGCAGTAATTTTGGAGGTAATCACACCGCTAACTACAGAGGTTGTCCTGTGTACTCCTTCGTAAAGCAGACTATGGAGCAAAAACCTAAATTAGCTCCAGCTCAATCAGCAAACGTTTACTCTGCCGCTTTTGCGTAAATGAGCCAACCAGTTACTTCCCGTGTATCCTTTGCAGATGCTGCTAAGACAAATTCAATTCCCACACAAAATGTTTCCACACCGAATAATTCAAAAAATACTGACGCAAGCTTTAATTTTAATCGCCTTGAAGCTACTATTGATAATCTGGTGCAAACGATAAACAATTTTACAACAAATATGACTAGCATGATGCAAGAAATGCTGCGAATGCAGAATACTCTGCTTCAAGCATTAATTAATAAGCCATGAACACGTTAACAATATGTTTCTGGAACGCAAACGGCATTCGCCAACATAAAAATGAACTTGAGCACTTCCTCACGAAAAAAATATTGATATAATGTTAGTATCTGAGACTCATTTGACTCCTAGAAGCCTCTTTAAAATTTATGGCTACACCTTATATAATTCAAAGGACCCTATAGGAAGAGCATGCGGTGGATCAGCAATTCTAATAAAGTCAAGACTCAAGCACTATATTCTTGATAACATATGTGAAGAACATCTTCAAGCAACAAATATTGGCATTGAACATTTTTGTACAAATTTCGTGATATCATCAATTTACTTCCCTCCCAGATTTTCAATCACTTAGGATCAATACGAGAATTTCTACAAATCCCTTGGACCTTGTTTTGTAGCAGCTGGCGACTACAATGCAAAACATACGTTCTTGGGTTCACGTCTTATTACACCCAGAGGTCGAGCGTTGTTCAACACAATTGCAAAAATGGACTTGGACGTCATTTCGAATGGGAAGCCCACTTATTGGCCTACTGACATACAAAAAATTCCGGATCTCATAGATTTTGGCGTCATGAAAAATATATCTAGGGATTTAGTTCAACTTGAAGCTTCTCTAGATCTCTCGTCCGATCACTCCCACTATCGTGACAATCTGTAACCCACTAAGAAGTGACTTAGTGAATAATGAAGATGATAAATCGTGTTAATTGGCTGGGGTTTAAAAAATACCTTAGTAGTCATTGTACGGAAAATATTAGGCTAAGAACACCAGATGATATTGAATCTAACATTGCCAATCTCAACGAGAATATTCAACCGGCTGCTGAACATGCCACTACCTCCCAGACTGGCTTTAATAAAATTTATTCTACAGGCATTGAACATCTCGTACGTGAAAAAAGAAGAGTTAGAAGGGAATGGCAACAACACAGATCACCCCAAAATAAAATTAGATTTAAAGAGTGCACGAAACGACTCCAAGAGTTGCTTGCATCTGAGAAAACTGCATCTCTTAGAAATTATCTTGAAAGTCTCAATGTCACACCAGAATCTAATTACTCCTTGTGGTGCGATACTTAAAAGCTTAAAAGACCCATTGAGTTTAAACCTCTGCGCACTTCGACCGGTGATTGGGCAAGAAGCGATACTGAAAAAAGTAAAATATTTGCTGAGCATTTAAAATCCGTATTTACCCCAAATACATGTACTTGGTGTTGCTGATTTGCCGAGTGTAGTTGCTCTACCCCCTCGACCCTTAAAGTTTAAGATGCGTGATGTACATAAAGTAATTGCTGAGCTCAACCCGAAGAAAGCTCCAGGTATTGATGGATTTAGTAACAAGATGCTGATGAATCTTTCTCGCACTGCAACTAGAATCTTACTATTTATTTTTCATTCCATATTACGGCTAGAGTATTAGCCACACAGCTGGAAGCTTGCCAAGGTCAAAATGATTCCAAAACCGGGCAAAGATCTTACCAAAGCTGAGTCTTGCAGGCCAATAAGTTTACTATCAACAATATCAAAGCTTTTCGAAAAGCTGCTCATGACAAAATTATCCCCAATTCTAACTGATAGTGGGTGCATCCCGGACCATCAATTTGGTTTTAGAAGCCAGCATAGCACCATTGAGCAAACGCATAGATTGGTTCAATTTATAAGAAGAACATTTCAAGAAAAAAAGTATTGTTCTACTCTCTTTATTGATGTTTCTCAGGCATTTTATAAAGTATGGCATGACGGCTTAATTTTAAAATTAAAGACATCTACCAATAAATTTTCTAAAGCTATTGGAAAGTTATATTCTATCCCGGAAATTCATTGTTGTGGAAGGAGACTTCATGAGTGTTCCCGAATCTATCTCTGCCGGTGTGCCACAGGGCAGTATACTGGGACCAGTTTTGTATTTGATTTATGCTTGTGATATGCCTGTTAGCACTAAAATCCATACATCTACTTTTGCCGATGATACAGCCTTCTTTAGCATGCACGAAAACCCTCACGAGGCATACCGATATCTTCAGGAACATGTTACCCAGCTGGAACTATATTAAAGTTATGGAGAATTAAAGTAAATGAGCAGAAGTATGCGCAGGTAACATTTACTCTACGAAAAGATACGTGATCCTCCATTAGAATCAATAATCAAATTGTTCCTCAACATTCACATGTAAAATACTTTGGTATACACCTTGATAAACGGCATACATGGAAACAACACATTGATTCGAAGCTAGCTGTTTGTGAATGGGCCTGTGTTGATTAGTTCAAACACATAAATTTGAACTAGCACTAGGTTCCCAAATAGTTATTCCTTACAAGCACTTGTAACTTGAAGGAAGCCGTTCAGTAATAAAACACTCTTGATATGCTTATTGAAAACGACTTAAAATATGATTTATTTTTACTTTCTTTTATATAAAATTAAGAATTAATAAAAGTGCTTAGCTTATATATAATAACATATCCAATATTAATATTGTTTGAGTAAACACAATAACATGACCTAATTTATAAATGAGGTAAATGCACTCTGTATTTAAACAATTAATTAATAAGCAAATTTCCTTCGCAATGGTTAATGAACCTTATGATGTGTAAGCAATTAATTAAATGTTAATAAGTTATAATTGTGTATGATTGTATGTTTGTTAATAACAGCAAAATATCGTTGTGTATGAATGTATGTATGTATGATTGTAAACTATGTTGTCTTTTTATTTATTTTATTTATGAAAGTAAATGTATGTTTGTATGTTCTTTAACATTCTCCGCCGCGTTGAACACAGTTCAAATAAGTTCTGGACACTGTTACTGGTTGATGGGACAGATTCAAACTCTTGAAGTATCTATGGTTGCTGGTCTTGATGGAAATGCGGGCGTCGGTGCATTTTGGTAGGTTTGCCTTTGTTTGTTGTGCACTTTCCATATTAGCAGAATAAGTAATGTTGTTAAACATAGGACTAATGCGGTGTAGCTTACTGCATGATGATGTTGACTATTAGAGTTAATTAACTTCGGGTAAATGTTCTAGATTTGCGTCATTTAATTGTTTTTGAAGGTTTGTTAGCTGGACTAATTGCGTATTGTAATGATGGCTTGTAGTATTAAATATCCTTTCTATTTCTTCTGGCCTACTTATTGAGTCAATATGCTTTAATTTAACATATGATGCATGGACAATATTTGTAATGCCAAAATGTCCTTGTATTGTTACAAAGTTGTTTTTGATTACGCAGTCGGGACCAACTTCCATTAGTCCAGTGTTTTTAATTATGAACAGCGTAGTTTCCCTGCCACATACCATGGATGATTCAATTTCCACAGTAGTAGCAAAAATCCACTTGTTTAGTTGATTTAATTGAATCCAGGCTGCTGGACCTGGGATCTTGTTGAGGTTGCAGTTGGCTGTGGATCGATTGTTGAATATATTGATCTCACAAAGATATACCTCAGAATTCCTTTTGAACTTAGATTGCTTATTTTTGCAAATGTACTCTTTGTTTTTTGTCATGATACAGTTAGATACATCATCTTTCGTAAACGGAATATATTCATCTCTGTGTGCATCTATGGCAAAGTATGACATGTCTGGTTTAATAGCAATTAAAGTATTGTTTTTGACTGTCGGAACTGGTACTATTTTAAAAACTCAAAGATCTGTTGATTAATTAGAGGTATTTTATTTTCAAAAATCACTTCTCTCTTTGTTACGGCACCCTTAGCATTCATCAGTTTAAATAGGTCCATCAAATTATCTTCTGTTATTGGAAGCGTGTAAGTCGCTGGAAGGTGAATCTTGATTGTAGCCATTTCCTTTTTTAATTGCTGAGGGGATAACAAAAGAGGACTAGTTTTTCCATTGTGAACGTCGGCAAGTACATTTATGATTTCAGCCTCAATTTTTTGTAGGTTTATTGCTACTAATGTTAAATGTGTTGAGAGGAGTCCAATGATTTGAAAGTTACTGTCTTGTGAAGCTTCCTTAAACAATTCATTTTTGTTTTCATCAACCATTTTTAGAAGCTCGGTAATCTGCTGCGAGTTTATTTCATCTTGTTTGGTAACATTTATGGTTGAATCAATTATTGATGATTGATTTCTTAACAATTTTACAATGTGGTCCTGCTCTATTTTGGCTGTGTTAATAGTCCTTGACATTTCTTCTGCATACTCCGAATCAAGAATACCAAACAGTGACCGGGCAATATTGCCCGGCGACCTTTTTGTACGTCCGCGGCTGATTAAATCATCTTGATATAATTCATTTTTGATTTGCCTTAAGTTCTTCACCAAAATCTTGCAAAATCTTGGGTATCTTTGTATCGCAGGACACAGTTGCTGCAAAGTTTCCAAGCCCACTGATAATGAATTAAGTTCAGCTGAAAACGGGGTAAGGTCATAGTACACCATTAATTTCCATTCTGCTGTATTCAGTTTTGCGGTACCTATTCCTTCAAAATACAACCCTGGATCATCCTGGAACTGCTTTATCACTAAGTTGTTGCATAGAGCAATAGGAAGGAGAAGAAGAGATATCACCATAGTGAGTGCTACGGAATTTATTGTCGGCTTAAACCTCTTTAGTGGAATGACATCTTTTTCCTGGTTATTTGACATCGGTCGTTCCAACACTGTTTCACTTTCCTCTTCTTGACACAGTGGAGCCAATCTGTGAATAGGTCGTTTGAAGATTCCTGTTGCTGTTTTTACTTCGGCCACTCTCACCGCGCCGTCATCTCCAGCATAAACAGTGACAATTCTTCCTAGTGTTCATTTCATTGTAGGTAGATTGTCTTCTTTGATTATGACCATATCCCTGAAATCTTCAGCTTTTCTGCTCTGCTATCTACTTGAGCAGTAAGTGCTTCGCCAATCAGAAAATGGGCAGGAGTTAAAGCTTCGAGATTGTCCGGATCATTTGAGAGCGGTGTTAGTGGACGTGAGTTCAATATTGCTTCTACTTCTATGATTATCGTCTCCAACTCTTCATGGGTTAATGATTCGGTTGACACACTGCGTACCAAAAGGTGCTTTGGTGACTTCACGGCGGCCTCCCATAAGCCTCCAAAGTGAGGAGCTCTTGGTGGGATAAAATGAAAGTGTATCCCCTTAGAGCTCGAAGCGGATATTATTGCCTTTTGTGCCTTATCAGCATGTATTGCTTCAGATATTTCCGATAAAGTGTTCTTTGCTCCTACAAAATTTGTTGCGTTGTCACAGTAAATGTTTTGATAATGACCACGACGAGCTATAAATCTTTTAAGGGCACCAATGAATGACTCTGTTGATAGATCAGACACCAGCTCTAAGTGAATTGCCTTTGTGGCAAAGCAGTAAAATACCGCTATGTAAGCTTTCGTTGGCCGTTTGCCCCTCACTTTGCAGTGTATCCAGAATGGACCACAATAGTCCACACCTGAATTAATAAATGGTCGAGCAGGTGTGATTCTAGGTTGGGGTAGATTGCCCATTATTTGTTGATAAAGCAGTGGCCGTGCTCTAGTACATCTTATACATTTTTGAATGACGGCTCGAGCTGTTATTTTCCCTTTTATTGGCCAAAATTTTTGTCTTATTGTATTCAGCATTGCAGTCGGTCCACAATGCTTATTGTCTTCATGTATCATAATAAACAAGAGTCTTGCCAAGGGATCGTTGTATGGTAGTATTATTGGATGTTTCATATCTGGATGTAAGTTGGAGTGTTTTAGCCGCCCTCCTACTCGAAGTATTCCTTCCTTATCCAAAAATGGTGTTAAACTGTTAAGTGAGCTATTTTTGTTAATTATCTCGACCTTTTGTAGTTGTGTTATCTCTGTTGCGAATTCTGAAGACTGTATTGCCTTAACAATTATGTGAAGGGAATCGTCTAAGTCTTTTGGCGTAATTGATGAGTGTGTTGGTCGACTTACAATATACATTCTACTATTTTTTTATGAATCTGAGGACATATGCTAGAATTCTTTGCAATGTTCGAAATGAATTTTTATGGTTGATTCTATAAATGAAGTCAGTGGTTGATGTTGTGGCTGCTATAATTGTCTTTTTCATTTCGATGTCGTCTGTATTGGGTAATTGATGTGGGAATTTTGATGGCCATATTACCTCCTTGCCATGAAGAAACGTTGGTCCTTGAAACCACAATCCATTGTTAGTTAGATTGGCTGCTTGCACTCCTCGCGATAAAATTTCAGCAGGATTATCTTTTGATTTTACATGACGCCACTGGTCTGCTATTGTTAATGACTGAATGGTTGAAATTCTATTAGCCACAAACGTTTTATAAGAAGATGATTGTGAGTTAATCCATGATAAAACAATTTCGGAATCAGTCCACAGGAACATAGATTGATTTTGTAGGGACAGATCCGTTTTTACTCGATGAGCGAGTTGGGCTGCTATGACTGCAGCACATAGCTCTAACCGAGGTAATGTTTTTTGTTTCACAGGGGCTACTCTTGATTTTGCACATAGCAGTCGAACAATTATTGTTCCATCTTTAAGTTTTGCGCGAGTGTATACAACTGCACCATAGGCCTTTTCAGATGCATCTGCGAATATATGAAGCTGTGTTTTTACTGGAATGCCACCATAGAATATATGTATCGCAATTTTGAACTCATCTAGTGTTTTCAAATCATTTCGGAAACTCTCCCAAGTCATTTGAAGATTGTGAGGTAATGGTTCATCCCAATCTAACGAATGCTGCCACAGTTGTTGGATAAAGATTTTTGCCTTGACAACAACAGGAGCAAGGAGACCCAGAGGATCAAATAATTTTGCAAGCTCTGATGTAACTGTCCGTTTTGAGATTACTTGGAGCTCATTGAGTTTTACTTTGATGCAAAACTGATCATCTTGGGGCACCCAATGTAAACCCAAAGTTTTTATTGTTTTATTACTGTTGCCATCAAGATCTAAATCAACTACTCTGTCACTGTGGGGTATATCTTTCAGCAGCCTTTCATTATTTGAGCACCATTTTTTCAGGATGAAGCCATGTTCTTGCAGTATCATTTGTAGTTGCCATTGAGTCTCAATCGCCAAATTTAGACTATCTGAGCCACCGAGACCATCATCCACATGAAATTTGTCTCTTAGCATCTGAGAGCCGAGTGGGTATCGTGCTGTATTTTCTTCTGCAATACGTTGTAAGCACCTTGTGGCCAAGTATGGAGCTGTTCTAGTGCCGTAGGTAACGGTGATGAAGGGTCCTCTCTCCAAATGATCAACTGATACTGATGGTCGGCTGTGTTGATTAGTATTTGACGATACATTTTCTCGATGTCAGTTGTAAATACGAATTTAGGCATGCGAAATCTAAGTAGAATCGAAAATAAATCACTTTGTACAGTAGGGCCAGTATACATTAAGTCATTTAACGAGTATGCTGTTGACGTTTTAGCGGAAGCGTCGAACACTACTCTAAGTTTTGTTGATGTACTCTCGGACCTTAGCACGCAATGATGTGGAATAAAATATCTTGGATTAGGTATATTGTGTATATTAACCTTTTCCATGTGACCCAATTGCTCATATTCTCTCATATACTTAATGTACTCACGTCTCATATCTTCGTTCTTATGGAGCCGATTTTCCAAACTAATGAATCTATTGTAAGCCAATTGGTGTGAGTGGCCTAGTGCAGTTAGATTCTCTTTAAATGGTAAGCTGACGATGAAGCGCCCATCAGAATTATTCCTTATATGTTGGTTGAAATGATTTTCACGCAGATTTTCTGCCGGAGACAATATTTTCGCGTTCGTTTCTACTTCATCGAGTTTCCATAGTTGTTCTATTGATTCTTCTAATGACCTTTCATTACCAAATACTGCGCACGACAATGGCGAGGATGAGCAAGATGGAGTGTGCTCTTTGATTGATCCACCTACAACCCACCCAAGTGACGTATTTTGAAGCATTGGAAGACTGTCGCTTAACTTTATCGTGCCAGGTTGTATCAGGCTGAAGTAGAACTCGGCGCCAAGAAGAATATCAATTTTCTCTGGCATGTTAAACTTGGGGTCCGCCAGATGAATGCCCTTTAGAATTTTCCAATATGAAACATCGATAATATGACCCGGTTGCGCTGGGATGATGCTGGGTAACACGAAGGCTTCCAAGTATGTTGAGACGTTATGATCTCTGGATAACATTTGCACATTAATGCGTTTATGTGCTTTTTTCTGAATTCTTCCAACTCCATCAATGCATAATGGGGCTTTTGTAGTTGAAGGGGACAATTTTTTGATAAGTCGTTCACTCACAATGTTGACTTGTGATCCTGAGTCTAGTATGGCTCTAAATTCACTTCAATTGCCATTTGCGGCCTTGACGATGACTCTTGCCGTAGCTAAGATGACATAGCTCTGGTTCCTAGCTTCAGATGCAGTCGAGGCTGAAGAGACTGCAACTGCGTTGCTTGTAGTCTCTTGTTGTTTTTGGTTAGTCAACTGAAGGGGTGATCTTGAGATACCTATATGCTGTGATTTTGGTGGCAAGTGTAATAACGTGTTGTGTTTATTATTACATTTCTTGCAATTACCATGAGGACATGCCTTTGCTGAATGATTGGCCTTGAAACAGTTCACACATAATCCGTGTTGTTGTACCCATTTTAGTCGGTCATGTTCTTTCATTGCAATGAATTGCTTACAATGGTGAATGCGATGGTTACTGTTGTTGCACAGCTTACATTTGATGCTACCTTCTCCTGATGCTACAGCAGTTATAGCCTTGCTTGTAGTTTGATGATTGGTTGATTTTTCTTTGTGCCCAATCGATTCCATTGATTCGAATTGCCTCTCTAGAAACGACAATAATTCACTAATTGTAGGCACTTCTTTTGGCTTTTGTAGTGATTGCATGAATCGAATGTAAATGGTTTGTTCGAGTTTTTTCAGCAATAATTGAATGAGTATGGCATCCCATGACGATGTGTCGATGTTTAAATTATTCAATGCCAGCAAGCATTCTTTTGTGGTATCATGAAGAGCCTTTATTGATGCAGGAGATAATGTTCCCTTGGGCTGATTCAGAATTTTTTCAATCAATGTAGCTACCAGTACTCTTTTGTTGTTGTACCGTTCATAAAGTAGCGACCACGCTGTGGTGTAGTTTTCTTCTGATAAAGCTAAGTGACTTATCAGTTTGCCAGCTTCCCCTGAAAAATTGGTTTTGATATACCACATTTTCTGTACGCTTGGAAGCGGTTGCTTGTGTGCCATTTCTTGAAATAGTTCATGAAATTGCATCCACATCAAATAGTCTCCATTGAAGTGGGGAATAACAATTTTTGGAAGCGGTAGTGAACTGTGTGATGATAGCTCTGCTCGTAATTGTGTTGAACATGCTACGCTACGTCCGCTAACACCGCTCTCCTTTTGTTTATTTGTATTTACTGCGAGTTGTATTAATGTATATTACACTAAGTCTTCCAAATCATTATATTCATTTTGATTTAATCCTAATGTTGAAGGATCTTCGGTCTGTTGCCATACCTCATCATAGAAGATTTGCTATACCTTTCTCCAAGGGACCCGTGCAAATTTCTCACAATATACGAATCATTGTCAGGAAGTGTTTGATCTCTACGAATGGTATTCTCTGTTTTCTCAAAGTTCTTCCAAAGTTTCGCTAACTCATCGGACTTGCTTTTGTAAAATTCTAGATTCCTTCGATCCTGTGGGGCCTTCTTGATGTTAGCAATAATCTTGTCTATTTCAGTTGCCCTTTCCTCCTGCTGGATCATAAGTGCTTGTAGACTCGCCATCTTCGCCTTGTTGTGTTACCAGATGATGACTTGGTTTATTTTTTGATGTAGTTGAATAAATGGTATCCACTGATTGGAGAATCTAAGCAATACCAACTGCTTCAGTGATGTCCTAGTGTTAATATGTAGTTATTGATTGAATTTTGATCCTATTATAGATCACGTCGGGGTCACCACAATGTTTGTGAATGGGCTAGTGTTGATTAGTTCAAACACATAAATTTGAACTAGCACTAGGTTTCCAAATAGTTATTCCTTACAAGCACTTGTAACTTGAAGGAAGCCGTTCAGTAATAAAACACTCTTGATATGCTTATTGAAAACGACTTAAAATATGATTTATTTTTACTTTCTTTTATATAAAATTAAGAATTAATAAAAGTGCTTAGCTTATAGATAATAACATATGCAATATTAATATTGTTTGAGTAAACACAATAACATGACCTAATTTATAAATGAGGTAAATGCACTCTGTATTTAAACAATTAATTAATAAGCAAATTTCCTTAGCAATGGTTAATGAACCTTATGATGTGTAAGCAATTAATTAAATGTTAATAACTTATAATTGTGTATGATTGTATGTTTGTTAATAACAGTAAAATATCGTTGTGTATGAATGTATGTATGTATGATTGTAAACTATGTTGTCTTTTTATTTATTTTATTTATGAAAGTAAATGTATGTATGTATGCTCTTTAACACTAACATAAATGAAACTAAAATTAGCTCAGGTACATTGGCTGATTGGTAGAAATTCAACTCTCAGTCTAGATTGCAAACTTTTGATATACAAGTCACATTTGAAACGCAGGTTTCAGGCACCTGAGCTAATTTTAGTTTCATTTGTGTTAGCTTAGAATCAATGTGTTGTTTCCATGTAAGCCGTCGATCAAGATGTATACCAAGGTGTCGAGGAGCAATTTGATTATTGATTTTAATGGGGAACAAGTATCTTTTCGTAGAATAAATGTTACTTGCGCACACTTCTGCTCATTTATTTTAATTCTCCATAACTTTAACCATAGTTCCAGCTGAGTAATATGTTCCTGAAGATATCGGCATGTCTCGTGAGGGTTTTCGTGCATGCTAAAGAAGGCTGTATCATCGGGAATAGTAGATGTATGGATTTTAGGGCTAACAGGCATATCACAAGTATAAATAAAATACAAAACTGGTCCCACTATCAGTTAGAATTGGGGACAAAAAAAGCTTTGATATTGTTGGTAGTAAACTTATTGGCCTGTAAGGCTCAGCTTTGGTAAGATCTTTGCCCGGCTTTGGAATCAGTTTGACCTTGGCAAACTTCCAGCTGTATGGATAATACTCTAGTCGTAATATGGCATTAAAAATAAATAATAAGATTCTAGTTGCAGTGCCAGGCAGATTCATCAGCATCTTGTTACTAAGTCCATCAATACCTGGAGCTTTCTTTGGGTTGAGCTCAGCAATTAGTTTATGTACATCACTCATCTTAAACTTTAAAGGTCGAGGGGGTAGAGCAACTACACTCGGCAAATCAGCATCACCAGTACATGCATTTGGGGTAAATATGGATTTTAAATGCTCAGCAAATATTTTACCTTCTTCAGTATCGCTTCTTTTCCAATCACCGGTCGAAGTGCGCAGAGGTGGTTTAAATTCAACGGGTCTTTTAAGCTTTTTAGTAGCGCGCCACAAGGAGTAATTAGATGCTGGTGTGACATCGAGACTTTTAAGATAATTTCTAAGAGCTGCAGTTTTCTCAGATTCAAGCAACTCTTGGAGTCGTTTCGTGCACTCTTTAAATCTAATTTTAATTTGGGGTGATCTGTGCTGTTGCCATTCCCTTCTAGCTGTTCTTTTTTCACGTACGAGACGTTCAATGTCTGTAGCATAAATTTTATTAAACCCAGTCTGCGGATGGGAGGTAGTGGCATGTTCAGCAGCCTGTTTAATATTCTCGTTGACATTGGCAATGTTAGATTCAATATCATCTGGTGTTCTTAGCTTAATATTTTCGGTACAGTGACTACTAAGGTATGTTTTGAACCCCAGCCAATTAACACGATTTATCATCTTCATATAAGGATGAGGTAAGTCACTTCTTAGTGGGTTACAGATTGTCAAGATAGTATGAGAGTGATCGGACGAGAGATCTAGAGAAGTTTCAACTTGAACTAAATCCCTAGAGATATTTTTCTTGAATTTTTTTTCTTTGCTTTCTTTTTTCTTCATTTTCATGGGTGCACGTATTATTGTATCATGCGTGCACCTATGAAGCTAGTCACAAAAATATTTTGCATACATTTTTTCCAAATTTCAATTTTAGTTTTAATTTAATAATCAAGAGAACAAAAAGAAATTTCCCTAACTGTGGTATGCTTTTTAATTTTGTAGTTTTACCTGACGATTGCTTGTTACATGTCTTTATAAGCAGTTAAAAAAGCAAAGTATGTTTGTGACCTGAATTATATAAATTTACTTTGTTTTAAGTGGCAAGATATTTTTGTGACCAACTGTACATGATTTAGAAATACGCATATCCATCTAAAAACCGTCTTTCATATAATAGCGGTTTGATAAAAAATCTAAAATACTTCAAAAAATAGCATAACAGAAAAAAAATTGTATTACTACTTTACTAAAATTTTGGAAAAAATTTTGACCTTGTGTCAGAAAAATTATTCTGGTGGCCACGGTCGGATCGTGCCGGGTGTACAATGGGGTATAGGCGTTTAGAGGAGAGTCTCGGTTACAAAAAAGTGCTAATCCTATTTTCCCCTTTTGACCTGTGGAAGTTATGCCCTGTTAAGTGGAAGCGTTTAGGAATATTTCGACCTTTTTAAAAGAACAAAAAAAAATGTATTTCTAAAAATTATAAACACTTTACTTTTCTCGTACTGAAAGTTAACAAATAAGGTAATTATACAAAATTTATTTCGATTGAATATCTAATAAAACCAAGAAGCTATAGATGTTTGAAAATCAGAAATTTCTCATTTTAGCAAAATACTGAAAATGTCAGTTTTGAGTCACCCTGTTCACTGTGATATAGTTGAAATAAAGTTTTAAGATTTTGGCTCCCGAGGTTTACTAGTGTCTACTTTCGAATGAACTTTAACATTTTTCAACCAGTGACCATAAAAAATTACTTTTGGCCGCCATTTCGTAAAATGGTCCACAGTGCGACGGCTCAGTTGACCCAGAATTTAAACAATCCGCAAAAACGGATAACGCTGCCCACATAACCACCTACTTTCACTTTTCATGGACAGATAAGTGAGTTATTGAAAGCAATGCGGTTAGACGCTCCAAATACCCAGGAGCTCCAATCAACTTCACGTTATTCAATACAAAATCAAATTCCCCCACACGATTTTAGCCCTGCAAACTCAAATTGCATTAAACTTCATCCCTGCGACACCGAAGTATTTAAAGGAAGTTATGAACAGTAGCCCTGGTTTCGTGATATGTTCACAGCGGTGTACATAAATCACTCTAGACTCACGCCCGTTACAAAGTTGTACCATCTGCGTAATAAAACGAGAGGCGAAGCGGATGATATAGCAAAAAGATATTCTCTGTCTCATGAAAATTTCGAGTTGGCATGGGATGCTTTTAAAACACGCTGGTGAAGATAGCGAGGCAATACAAAGAACTCAATCTTCTGTAAATGATTCCTTATCGACTCTTAAGACTCTGGCGGTTCAAGTAGACAGTTGGGACCCAATACTTATTCGCTTAATATCCACAAAGTTGCCCGAGATTACTCTATCTCTGTGGGAGCAATCTCTTACATCTCCTCGAGATCTACCAAAGTGGACCCAAATGTCTCAATTTCTCATAGATAGATACGAGGCTGTAGAGCGCCTTACAAGCATAAGGTCTTCAAAGGATTGTTTTACTCTAACAAAACCTGTTCGATGCAATATACAGACATACGCTACCCATGAAAACTTTACATCATTTTCTTGCAAGTTATGTAAAGAGAACCACTCTTTGAGAACATGTCCCAAATTTAAAGAATTCAGTGTACAACAAAGAGTTGGCCACGTGTTCACAAAAAGTTTTGTAAGTTTTGTAATAACTGTTTGGCTGCATCTCATTTGAAGGCAAATTGTAGTAGCAAAAACACATGCATGTATTGCAAAAAAAAAAAACTCATCATTCTTTATTGCATATAAAACAAAATCCTCACATCTCAACACATAGCCCAAACATTCCACACAATGGAAGAACAAAAGAAAACCATAAAGTTGCGCAAGAATCAACCACAAACACAGCTCAATGCGAAAATAACATTCAGAATGATGAGCTCCCGCAGACCTCTAAACAAATTCAAGCCAACTGCTCAACAACTACGGAGAATATCTTACTACGCACTGCTCTTACTCAAATTGAGCATAGAGGTGAGTTTTTGACACTAAGGGCTCTAATTGATCCCGGCTCCAAGCGAACATTTTTAACAAATGATAAGAACTCGTCTGCAGCTTCCTTATAAAAAATCCCATTTCGAAATTGTGGGCATTGGAGGACAAAAACAATCCGCAAATAAGGACTGCGAATTCACTCTATATGCCAAAAGGTATAATTTACGCGTCCCTATAAAAGCGATTATATTACCCAAAGTAACAAAAAAGCTCCCAGCTTTTAATTTCGAAATCCCACCATCAAGCGAACTTGTAGAGTTAGATCTAGCTGACCACACGTTTAATAAAGCCTCTCAAATATATCTTATTCTAGGCAACGATTGCAGAAACGTTCTCAATATCGATGGAATAAAGAAAAATATTTGTGGTCAAACCTCAGCCTACAATACTATCTTCGGATGGGTACTCAGTGGCCCCATAGCAACCCAATCGGTACAAGCCTTTACAACTTCTGTTGTTGTATCAGAAACGATTGAGATCAATAATACATTGAAGTAGTTTTGGGAACAAGAAATCCCAATTGCTAGGTCCAATCCAGTAGAAGAAGAATTTTGTGAAAAATTTTATAAGCAAACTACTACTCGCGACGTTAATGAAAGGTACACAGTTAGACTTCAATTCAAAGAGGACTTTCCTGAGAAGGGTTTTCTTGGCTCTTCTCGCTTCATTGCTCTAGCCCAATACTCGAGCTTAGAAAAAAATTTATTAAAAAATCCTGAACTGCAAACTCAATATAAAGAAGTTTTAAATGAGTATATATCGCTTGACCACATGGAAGAAGCTGCATCTAGCGAAATAATTACCAATGGTAAATATGGGTCTTACTATTTGCCACATCATGCAGTTTTTTGTCCTGAATATAAAACGACGCAGGTAGGGGTAGTTTTTAATGCCTCAAGGAAATCTAAATCCCAGTTCTCGCTCAATGATGTTTTATACACTGGCCCTACTCTGCAAAATGATTTAATGTCCATCATAATAAATTGGAGAAAATATCAGTATGTTTTCAATGGCGATATTCAAAAAATGTATCGTCAAATACTGGTAAACCCAGTTGATGGACCCTTCCAACGAATTTTGTTCCAATCCCAAGCAAACAGCTCTATTATAGATTACCATGTACCTTTTTCAACTTGCTTCCGATTCCGAGTCCATATTTCCTAAGGCAGCTATTATTTTGCGCACCGAAACGTATGTTGATGACATATTGTCTGGTGGTCACTCAATAGAAGAAGCTCTGTCTGCACAAACACAACTCATAGAGGCAATCAAAGCAGCCGTGTTCCCACTGAAAAAGATAACCGCAAATGATTTATATTTACTCGCCCATTTACCGAAGGAAGATCTTTATGACTCGGATTTCCTTGGTTTTCAAAGCACAAATTCTACAAAAACCCTTGGTATAAAGTGGAATGCGCTTACAAATTCATTTAGTTACAATTTTACTCTTATTGAACACTCAGACACGATCACTAAGCGGCAAATTCTCTCCTCTGTCGCAAAGATATTGGATCCGGCTGGATGGATAGCCCCTATAGTCATAAGAACAAAAATTCTTATGCAACAATTATGGTTGGAAGGCTTAGACTGGGATGAAGAGGTGTCATCGGAATCTCTAAATAAATGGAATAATCTCATGCAGGATTTTTCACATATAGAAAAGTTTCTATCCCACGTTGGTTTCAGTACGCTCCTTCCGATTCAGTTTTAATACATGGACTCTCAGATGCATCAAAGGCAGCCTATTGTGCAATTTTATATTCGATGTCAAACGACTTCACACTTGCTAGTAGCGAAAAGCAAAGTCGGCCCAGTACAAACGATTTGCCTCCCGCCCCTTGAACTCAATGACGAAGTGTTACTAGCAAATCTTGTTAATTATATAATGTCTTGCCTCAAGCTTAACATTAGCGAAATTAATATGTGGACTGACTCGTCAATAGTTTTAGGCTGGATCTCAAAACCACCCTATACATGGGAGACCTATGTGGCGAATCGGATTGCTCAAATCCATAGTAATACCCCAGATCATGTATGGCGTCATATCCCTAGCCACAATAATCCAACTGATTTAGGTACACGGGGCTGTAGACCTCAAAATTTTATACCTAATTCGCTCTGGTGGCAAGGACCTTGTTGGTTACAGAAGCCCCACTCAGAATGGCCGAAGAGAAATCCACTAGAAACAGCTGAAAACTCTGAAAAGTATATTCAAGCTCTACATACAGAAGTTAAGGAGGACGAAATTCTGTATTAATTCTCCTCATATAGTAGAGCTCTACGTGTAGAGTGTTATATCTTTCGCTTTTTAATAAATGCAAAAAAAATCAAACTCCAAGCTCTCATAAAAATTTAACACAAAATGAAATGAAATTTGTTAAGTTGCGTATAATAACTCTTGCCCAACAGAAATTTTAGAGGGAAGGATACCAGTTACTGGATAACTCGCAACCTGTTCTCATAAAATGTTCATTAGCGAACTTAAACCCATTTTTAGATGAATATTCAGTTCTGCGTGCAAATGGACGATTATCCATACAACGAAAGATATCCCATAATACTACCTGGAAACTCATGGTTTTGCACTTATTATATCTCATTTATATACATGAGTTACTCGCTCATGCTGAATGTATCCAAATTTTGTAGAATGGTGCAATCAGAGTTTTATATTTCAAGACTAAAGCCCAGAGTCAAATCTATTATTCGCCACTGCAAAGTTTGCATAATTTACAAACAGCAACTATGCTCGCAAATAATGGCGCCCTTACCTAGTGAAAGATGTACTCTATCACTACCATTTCATATGACAGGAGTAGATTTTGCTGGACCTTTCGAGCTCAAAACCTCATCTTTACGCAAATCAAGCACTGTGAAAGGGTATGCAAGTGTCTTTGTGTGCTTCAGCACGAAGGCTATTCATCTGGAACCGTGCTCTGAGCTAACGTTCAAGGCCTTCCAAGCAGCATTCGTTCGCTTTGTTGGGAGGCGAGGCCTAACCCAATGGCAGGAACTTTCTTGGTGGCAGTCGAGAGCTTAAACGAGAATTTTCTAAGTTCATAAATAGTGCTGCTCAAGACATTGCTCAGAAACACATAACTCACGTGTTTGAATGGAAATTCATACCTCCGCATGCGTCACATATGGGCGGCTTATGGGAAGCAGCCGTCAAGAGTCTTAAATTCCATTTCAAAAGAGTACCAGGCGCACAGAAGTTCAATTTCGAAGAATTTGCTACACCTGTAGCTCGAGTAGAAGGAACACTCAATTCCCGCCCAATCTCTGCGCTGTCAGACGATCTGTCAGACTTGACAGCACTCACGCCTGGACATTTCTTAAAAGGATCTCCAATAATGGCGTTTCCAGAGCCAAATTGCCAACATATGTCTGTCATCGACAGATGGGAAAAATTAAAGGAGTTATATCATCAATTTTCTATTCGATGGAAAGAAGATTACATCAAGTCACTTCACAAACGCTACAAGTGGAGAAATTCCACCATAAATCTCCGAGAAGGCGATCTCGTAGTAGTAAAAGATGATTTACTACCTCCTCAAGAATGGCGATTGGGTCGCGTGGAAAAACCCTATCCTGGCGCTGATGTAAACGTACGGATTGCCGATATACGCATATCCTCAGAAATAATAACGCGCCCAATTGTGAAATTATGCTTACTTCCCTTTCTGAAGCATGAAGACTCAGAACAGACTCTTAACAGTACTTAATTTTAAGTTGTCACTCGTATTTGAAGAAAGTTTCTTAATATGTAAATTAAAGTATTCTGTAGTTCTCTCAAAAGATGACTCTCAATGTTCATTTACATTTCTCTATAAATAATTTAAAATTAATATTTTCAATTGCTAATTCATCCTTTAATTCTATTCTAATGTTAGACCAAATAGTAGACTAGCAACCACTCCCCGGTGGGACTTATCACAAGACATAGGAAACGGCGACAGTCTGACCTTTATAAATGCGTGCTATGCAAATCGTTCGATGGACTGAGATTTTGTGGGAAGTTCTTAAAAATGAGCACAAAGAAGCTCGAGGAAGTGGTTGAGCGATATCGTTGTTGCGTGAACTGTTTATCGAGAAGTCACGATTTGAGAGCCTATGTATCCCATGACAAATGCAAAAGGTGTGGTAAACTCACCACACATTACTGCATTCTCCAGACCGAAAATCAACAAACAAAGGAAATAACAAGTCTAAACCAAATAAGACCAGTCATCAATCAACACCAAGCCATAACGAAAAGCCTACTACATCGGAAAAGGCGAAGAGTAGCCAACAGAAAACTACTGGATCCGCAACAAACAATACCAGCATAATTGTCGAAGCAATCAGGTCCCTAGCCAATGTTCTATGCGTTCAAACTAAGCTATAACTTTTCCGAGGCCGGCGCCATGTCCAAATTCAATTTGGCCATCAAATTATTTCTTTTCGTCTGGCAACGCTAAACAAAATTAGTACTCGCTACATTAAAACTCAACGAGCTAGGATTAGAGAAAAAACGAAAACTGTAAAAAGGTCACTTAAAAGTTGTCAATCAGTCTATATACATACATTATCTACCTTAATTTTTATTGGAATTGAAATTTAACCACATGAAAATATTTAAAACTATGTATTAAAGAAATAAACTGAAGCTTACTTAAACCATCTACATACATACATCTTTATACTTACCTCATTACCTTGTTCTCTTACTCAAAGGTGAGTTTAACGATCCCAATCAGCCCTAAGGAATCTAAATTAATTCCCACAATTTTAAACCCAATTATAATAACTCTACGAGTTATTATATGTAGCATTTCTTTATAGCTGACCTCTGCCTTATCCCTTCCTTGTCAACTATAAGGAAAACATACATAAAATAAAAGGAAATTCCCGCAATTGTATTCACCTCTTTTTGTTGAGCTATGTTATTATTATTTTTATTTTTAGTGCTTTATTTATTAATGCATTTATAACCTTTACGGGATAGTTGTTGTTTGTTAGAATTTTTTTAAGTTTTTTTATATTTCCCCTTTTGAATTTTTCGTGATTAAGCTCAGTACTTTTTGTATACGATTTGTTGTATTTAAATTTATTCTTTTGGGTTGCGTAGAATAGTAATTTATTATTATTCCTGAAGATGTTGTCTTTATATACCAATTTGTTATTAATTTGTTGTTAGTTTTGATAATTTTCATATCAAGGTAGGGTAACTCCATGTGAATTTCCTTCTCCATTGTAAATTGTATCTTATTGTGATACTTGTTCAATAATTCTAAAATAATTCCTTCGTCTTTGTTTACGAGCAAAAGCTTTTTTTCCTTACTCAAATATATCAGTGTTTTTATACTCTCCTTTTTTTTTCTTTTGTCATTTCATTTTTTTTTTTTTTTGCTTGTAAATCAAAATGTAATGATCAAATGTAAACTTTTTGTTACTTAAAATCGTTCAGTTAGTTATCAAAGTGACCTCGGTTAATATCGCTTTGGAAGTGCAGAGCAACGCAGTGTACAAAAATATTAAAAAGTATATGTACATACTTACGCATATAATAATATTCATATGTATAGACAAGTGAACATTTGTAAAAATTAATAAATAGAACTAAACACAAATTAAAAAAAAAAGTGTTAAATCATTTAATCAAGGTATAACAAAAATAATTATAAGGAGTAAAAACTCAACAAAAGTGGTTTGTATTAGCAACTACATATTGTGTGCCCCGATCATCGACATTATTTGGCTGTTGGAACCACCGAACCATTCTCCTTTCACGACATTATTTGGTCCTTTCGAACCGGATTATTAGATCCCATTGGAATTACTACCCCATAACCAATAGTGTAAATTTTTAAATTGAGGACAAAAAGATGTCCGCAAGTAAGCAACTAAAACCCCTCTCAAGTGCAAGTATTTTTCATATACAAACCATACTACATATACCAGCTTAAGAGCGATAAAGGCATGCAGATCGTATTGAAGGGCATAGATTCTTATGTTGTTCCCGAAGAAATAAAAGATGCACTCGTCCTCCAGGGGTTTAAGGTAAAAAATGTGTCCAATATAATAAATAGAGAGAAGATTCCTCAACCCCTATTTCGTGTTGAACTTGAGCCTAATAATATAAAATTGAAAAAAATGAGACGCATCCAATTTATAATTTAAAAGGTCCTGTACAGTGCCATAATTGCCAAGAATATGGCCATACAAAAACATACTGCAATTTACCCTCTGTGTGTTTTGTGTGCGGCGAATTACACGGCACTGCTAGTTGCATTAAGCCAAAAAATCAAAGTGATAAAAAATGTAGTAACTGTGTAGGTAATCACACCGCTAACTACAGAGGATATCCTGTATATTCTTTCGTTAAACAAATTATGGGACAAAAACCAAAATTAGCTCCAGTCCAATCAGTAAATGCTTACTCCGCCAATCTTGCTCAAATGAGCCAACCAGTTACTTCACGTGTATCGTATGCCGATGCTGCTAAGGCTAGTTCTATTCCGACACAAAATGTTTCACCGCAAAATAATTCAGCAAATACAAACTCAAACTTTAATTTTAATCGCCTTGAAGCCACTATTGAAAATCTTGTGCAAACTATCAACAATTTTACAGCAAATATGACTAGCATGATGCAAGAAATGCTGCGAATGCAGAATACTCTGCTTCAAGCATTAATTAACCAGCCATGAACACGTTAACAATATGTTTCTGGAATGTTGGTCTCTGAGACTCATTTGAGTTCGAGAAGCTTTTTCAAAATTAATGGCTACACTACATATGACACAAAAGAGGGAGAGCATACGGTGGATCTGCAATTCTAATTAAGTCAAGACTCAAGCACTATGTCCTTGACAACGTTAGTGAACAATATATGCAAGCTACGAATATTTTGCCTCACACCCCAGGCATCCCTCAGTGGAAAGGAATGGATGCGTTCTTAACATCAAGATTTCAAACTGTAGAATCTGTAGCAGATATTCGTTCTACCTTTAAGAATTCTAAGCCTTCTCATTCTAATAAAATTACTGCATCCAAGAAACCCGTACCTTCTGCTCAAAGAAAACTTAACAGTTACAACAATAGCGTGTTAAACGAAAATACGGGGAAATGCCTTCTCTGTGCTTACTCTCACCCCCTAAGGTTTTGCCCTTCATTTCTTGGAATTGATGAACGTCTCACTACAGTCAAACAGCAAAAAAGCAGTACAAACTGCCTTGGGACTTCCCATGATCTTAGGAAATGCAAGAGCCGTTTCGTCTGCAATGTATGACAAAGAAACATCACTCTCTACTTCACCGTGTATAGTCCAATTCATCCACTCAACGAGTCCCTGTACCACACAACCCTTCTCCTGTTACTTCCACCCAAATTATCGACACAACCCCCTCTACGTCAAAGGAAGCAGCACAACGAAACTTACGATCTTTTTCGACCCAACTACAGTCCTTCACACTCTGTTGTTCTCGGTACCGCTCTCGTAAATGTTTACATGGATGATGTTAAGTGCACAGTTCGTGCTCTAATCGATTCGGCGTCAGAAGCCACTTTTGTTTCAAAAAAGCTACAAAAGAGGCTAAACCTTAGAACACATTCTTCTCAGGCAGAAGTTCGAGGACTAAACGGCTCTCTGACTGCTACATCCACTCACACATGCCACATTCAAATTGGATCTCCTATTGGCAGCTCTTTTGACATGTACTTAGATGCATTCGTCGTAAAAAACTCACTAGACCATTACCTTATTATCCCCTATCCGATCTCAGACAAAGCAATTTTGCACACCTCCAAATGGAGGACACGTATCGACAAAGCTGTTCTGAGATAGATTTACTTCTCGGAGGTGACGTGTATCCTAAAATAATTCAGGATGGACTTAAATGGAACCCTAACCAGTCTCTAGTCGCCCAAAAAACCGTATTTGGGTGGATTATCACTGGCCGAGTTAACAGTAACTCTTATACGCCTTCGGTCCTCTCCTTTTTCAATGAGCTTGAACTTTCTAATCAATTACAACGATTCTGGGAGCTTGAAGATATCCCAAAGAAGCTTAAATATTCTCCTGAAGATTCATATTGTGAGCAGTTATACCAAGCCACAACCTTTAAAAATAACAACGGACGTTTCATTGTCTCACTCCCATTTAAACAAGAATATCCCGACGGTATTAATATTGGCCATTCTAGAAATATAGCACTTTCGAAATTTCTCCGAAATTAAACGAAATTAAATCAAAATCTCCAACCCAAGGCCGAGTATGATCGTGTGATCACAGAATACACTACCTTAGGTCAAATGACAAAAGTAACTCCCTTATCTGAGTTTTTCAAACCCGATAGCACTACGACTAAGCTACGAGTGGTTTTTAATGCATCAAGTCCTTCATCCAATGGAAAAAGCCTCAATGATCTTCTCCACACCGGCCCAATCCTACAAGCCGATCTGACCATTCTCGTCCCATACCTGGCGATCAGGACACTACTCGAATTAGCTGAAGAATGTGAACAGAATTGTCCTCATGTGGCAGATATTCTTAAGAATTTTATGTATGTCGACGACGTGTTAGCAGGGGCTCACACTATTTCTTGAAATCACGTGATGACCTCATAAGAGTTCTCAAAGCTGCTGGTTTTCTGCTGCGTAAGTGGACTGCAAATAACGACCACTTGTTAAAAAATATTCCGACATAACACTTACTAGATGGAGAGTTCCTGAAGCTTTCAGACTCTAGTATTACCAAGACTCTAGGATTAAGATCATACTCGATACAACTTCACGGCTTTTGTGACGCCTCAGAGAAGGCGTATGCAGCTACGCTGTACCTTCGTTCTGAATATAAAAGTTTTATCACTTCTCACCTTCACAAAACCAATAAATGTGCATACCACTATGATTGGAAATGAAGACATTCTGAAAATTTTCTCGGACCTACCTCGAGCACTGCGTGTTATCTGTTATGTAATCCGTTTTCACCACAGCATAAATACCAAACTACGACCTGGTAGCAGTAACCATCAAGAACTCACTTGTACGGAAATTAACCTTGCTAAACGTCGTCTGATTATTGCAAGTCAGAAAATTTATTTTGCCGACGAATACAATCAACTGTCAGAAGAGCTGCCACTATCCCGGAAAAGTCCTCTTCTAACCTTCAATCCGTTTATCGACCCTGACGGAGTAATGAGGATCAATGTCAGGCTCTCGAACTCCCCTACTCTCAGTCATGATGAACGTTATCCCATTTTGTTACCTTACCATGCCGGCTTCACGAGACTGTTTCTTACTTATCTTCATAAACATTCGATTCATGGACAAAATGCACTCCTATTACGACTGATGAGATCTCATTACTATGTTGCCAAGCTCAAAACTTTGATCAAAACTATACCCTCTCAGTGCTTGATATGTGTAAAACAGAAACGTCAGCTTAGTCAGCAGATCATGGCAGCATTACCCCCGGAACGTACTAGTCTATCTCGTCCTTTCTATGATACGGGAGTCGAATTTTCCGGACCCTTTGACCTTGAGTCTTACGCTGGTCGGGGCATCAGAATCACGAAGGGATACGTACTAGTCTTCGTTTGTTTTGCTACAAAAGCAATCCACCTAGAAGCAAACGCAGGCATTTTTAGCTGCATTCGCACGATTTTTCTCCAGGCGTGGAACCCCACACGCCATGTATTCGGATAACGGCACTGCTTTTGTCGGTGCCGCTAACATTCTACACAGAGATAATATGAACTTTCTATCCCTTATACGAAAAAACATCATGGCACAAAATACTTTCGCCCCTATTGAATGGCATTTTATACCACCGGGTGCACCCCACATGGGCGGCCTGTGGAAGGCAGGGGTAAAAAGTTTCAAATCACATTTTAAAAAGCTTTGTCATAGTCAAAGCTTCACATTTGAAGAGTTTAGCACCATGCTCACGCGCATTGAAGCGTGCTTAAATTGAAGGCCTTTAAGTCCAATGAGTGATGACCCAACTAGTTTATACGCCTTAACTCCGGGTCATTTTCTCTCTTTTATCCCCCAGAGCCAGACTTGTCTAATCATTCATTAAGCTACGTTAACCGTTGGCAGAAACTAAAAATACTTCACCATCAGCTGGCTCGAAGATAAAAAGAGGAGTATTTAACCGAACTTCACAAACGAACAAAATGGAAGCTACCCCAGCGAGATTATGCTGTCGGCGATCTTGTTGTCATTAGACAAGACAACTTGCCGCCCCACAAATGGCGATTAGGGCGTTTTTATAGGCTCCGATAAACGAGTTCGAGTCGCCGAAGTACGGACAGCCAACGGCGTTGTGACTAGGCCTATTACAAAATTAGTTTTGCTTCTGCAACCTTCTCAACAGTAACAACATTCCTTTTATCTATTTTCTCCTTCGTTACAGTCAACATACCACGTTCCAGCCGCCGAAGTGCTTCACCCATAGAAAAACGGAAACCTAGTCAAGTACACGATAAATCTGTAATTAAACGACACAACTATGACTGCAGTATATGTCATCTAGATCATCCTTTGCGGAAATGTAATAAATTTAAAAGGATGAGCTCGCCCGAAAGGTTGCGTACGATAAACCGTTTTAGTTATTGTACAAACTGACTTGCACATTCCCACCGGATTTCAAAATGTTATAACACCGATCGTTGTAAAAAATGTGGCGGTAGGCATCACACCCTTTTGCATCGTCACGATGGTCTTGGCACACCGATAAAGAGCCCCGTATCTAAGGCTCCTATATATAGTAGTGGCACTACGACTGTTATCCCAACCTTCATCATTAAAGTGCAACTGGATGAGAACTGGAGTCCAGTACGAGGGCTCCTCAATCCATGTGCAGCGTACAGCTCCATAGCAGCTTTCCTCATTGACAGGTACAAACTTCCCGTGGAAACATTAATGGCGAAAAATGGTGCAGTGTGACATTCCGATCACGTTTTGAAGATGGCCCAACATTCACACTTACTGCAAAAGTCACCAAGGATTTACTCCAACCAAGAAAACAACACGATGACAAATTAGCGGAGTATTACAAAAATTTGCGCCTAGCGGACCCAGATTTTTTTTTACAAATGGTACCATAAATATTGTACTAGGAGCTGATGTCTACCCTCAGCTTATTAAAGGTGGTATCCAGCATTAATCACTCGCATCACCTATGGCACAAGATTCATTGTTAGGTTGGATTGTAATTGGAAAATTTGGACTTTGAAAATTATATACA
The DNA here is from genome assembly GCA_949987645.1 of Tachina grossa. NCBI lineage: Eukaryota > Metazoa > Arthropoda > Insecta > Diptera > Tachinidae > Tachina > Tachina grossa. Next base: position 49,258,143 of record OX465277.1, on the reverse strand, counting down.
TCCCTTTATTTGACTTGTATGTTCTAAAATAAAATAATTATTTTCCTACAAAGTAAATTGGTAACTTCTGGAATTAACATTTTGTGAATAAATATTTTATAAATTGAATTACATAATTATCCTGAAATTCATTATTCTGAAATTAACATTTTATGAACAAATATTTTATAAAATTAATTATATACTTATCCTCTTTTTACGTACTTATTTTTTGTACACATTTGAATTATACATATACATTTTTTTTTTGTAAACACTTGAACTTTATTATCCCAAAACCCAAATGTTTCTTGGCATCGCTGCGTTGTAACTGCCTTCTTGTGCTCCTGTCCTTTATGGTATAATTGCAATCTAGCAAAGGGGCGGGATGTTTACACGCAAAAGCTTTTTTCCTTACTCAAATATATCAGAGTGTTTTTATACTCTCCTTTTTTTTCTTTTGTCTTCATTGCATTTTTTTTTGCTTGTAAATCAAAATGTAAACTTTTTGTTACTTAAAATCGTTCAGTTAGTTATCAAAGTGACCTGGGTTAATATCGTTTTGGAAGTGCAGAGCAACGCAGTGTACAAAAATATTAAAAAGTATACATACTTACACATATAATAATATTCATATGTATAGACAAGTGAACATTTGTAAAAATTAATAAATAGAACTAAACACAAATTAACAAAAAAAAAAAAAAAAGAAAGTGTTAAATCATTTAATCAAGGTATAACAAAAATAATTATAAGGAGTAAAAACTCAACAAAAGTGGTTTTTATTAGCAACTACATATTGTGTGCCCCGATCATCGACATTATTTGGCTGTTGGAACCACCGAAGCATCCTCCCATCACTACAGTCTTTTTGATTTATTACCGCAAACAGCTCGTCAACGTATTTTGTTATGTATTTTATTTTCACGCTCTTTTCTGTCAATTCACTAATTACTTCGTCTAAAAGGGTATCTAGCACTATGTCTGCAATTGTCGGTGATAGTGGATTACCCATGGGCATATCGTATGTTTGATTGTAAAATTTCCCGTTAAAAGTAAAATAATTATCATTTAAACAAAATGCAGTATTTTCAAAAATTGTTGTTTTTTGGTATATATGTGTGTATTTTTACTGTATTCCATTTTGCAAGAATGTTTTTTATCGCTAAATGGATTGGTATATTTGTGAACAGTGATACGACATCAAAAGAGACTATAATATCATATTTTTCTATTATTATATTCGTTAGTAGTCCAGTTATCTTAGTAAGTTCCCCTCGGAATTTGAGATACCCAGCTATAAACTCGTATAAACTTGTATTTTGACATCCTTAAAGTTGTCTCAAAACCTACATATGGTAGGCTGTACGCGACTATTAAAATCTGAGGTCAAAGGTCATGAAAATTTATATTTTTCATATTTTTTTTTAAATATCTCGTTTCCTATGGGTTTTTCGCTATTTGTGTTTATTACCAATATTATAGAGGATAAAATTCCCTACAACTTCTGTTTGAACAGTTTTTTATACGTTGAACCGTTTTCGAGATAAGAAGGCGGAGATGCACGTTTATAGCATCACTTAAGGTCAACCGGTAGGGACAGATATTCAATTGTATTGTATAGTGGCCGCCTTATTTTTCAAGGAACCATCTTTACTTGCCTTGGTTATTAGTTAGCTTTGAACCTTATTGTGGTAACTACGGGCGTATAATTCCAAGACCTATGGCTGATTTCTCTTTTCTATGTAATAAGTCAGGTTCGGAAGGCGAATCATTAGTTGAAGTAGTGCGCGGTATAAAAACTTTAAGAACTGCAAGTATCGAACGAAATGACGGTAACATTGATCATTTGAAAAATGCATGAAAAGTGCCGAAGTGCTTACATTAGTAAAAACTGCATTCAAGCAGAGAAACGGCGACTAGAACAAGGAGAAACTACAGCTTCTCCATCTGTACTCCGTAAAAGGCGAAGTGAAGAGTTTAATTTTAAGAGGCAATGTTTATTTTGTGGAGAAGTTGCTGATTAGGCCGAAGAGATAAAGAAAAAAGAAAAATATAGACGCAAGATAAAAAATGTGAGTACTCTTGAGTTTAAAGATACTGTTATCAAAAAAGCAGAAGAACGTGGTGATGTTTTCGGAGAATTGGTGAAAAGTCGTTTAATTCTTCAGTATGATTTGATTGCTGCTGAAACAAAATACCATGCTGTTTGCTTTACAAACTTCTTAAATAAATCATCATCATCATCATCGTCTTTTCAGAAACCTCGTCAAGATAACCAAGTTACGCAAGCTGTGTTAGAGATTTTTAATTACATAGAAAATAATATCGATTCAGAGTTCACACTAAAAGAGCTTAAAGATGTCTTGACAGGGTATGTACCAGATGATAAAACTATCATTACAAGACTACAGCAGAAGTACTTAACCAATATAATTGTTACGAAGAAAGTTGGAGCTTTTACAATAATTTCTTTCCGTGATTCACAGGCTGGTATTCTATCAAAAGCTTGGTGTGATAGTAAAAAATCAGATCCCGAAGCAGAAAGGCTACGAATTGTGGAAGCTGCAGCAGCTATTATTAGAGAAGATATCCGATCATATGTAGTTGAATCCAAATCTTATCCACCTCCCAGTAAAATGTTGGATGATATTAATCAAGAAATTCCAAAAACTTTATTGCATTTCTTAGAAGAAGTCATTGTCAAAAACAGGAAAGGAAAAATAGATCATTTAAAAACAAAATGTACTTCAAGAAGCCATGCAATAATGGCTGCCATACGGGAACGTTCTTTTTCATCACAGCTACTATTAAGCCTTTCTGTATTTCTTCACAGAAGATATGGACCTAAAAGACTATTGGATATTTTATCTAGTTTGGGATTTGCAGCTTCTTATGCTAATACCGTACAGTATGAAATATCTGCAGTTTACCATCCACAGCCTCATATTTTATCGTCAGAGTCAGGTGCACTTGTACAATATGTTGGAGACAATGCTGATTTAAATGTCCATACTCTTGATGGTAACAATACTATTCATGTTATGGGAATGATTAAGATAGTAACTCCAAAAAATGCTGTTCTCTACAATGAACGGATACAAAAATGCACAAACAAACCAAGTGCAGAAGAGTTGGCAGCCATATCAAATGTACCTCTACCAGTTTATGAAAAACCAGTCGTACCTGGATATAGTAAAATTCAAGTTGAAAATCTACATGATGATCAAGCATTCACAGAAAAAAGCTTTAACGGAATTAATTTTTTGTGGTTATATGGAAAATGGAGGGATATTGCATCTGTTCCAGGTTGGAATTATTATCTTGAACAACTTACTAAAAATGAAAAGAATTTTTCAATATCTCAAGTTATGTTTCTTCCTTTAATTGATCATCTTGCCAGTAGTTTAGATACAATTTATACAACTTTACATAGTGCTCTTGATATTGCCAAGTCACATGGACAAAAAACGTGTGTAATTACTTTTGATCAACCCCTCTACTCTAAAGCATATGAAATGGTAGCTGCATCGTAAGCTAACTCAAACTTACGTAAAGTAGTTGTCAAATTAGGAGGATTTCATATGCTCATGTCCTTTATTGGAAGCATAGGATACATAATGGATGAAAGTAGACTCAAGGAAGCTCTCGGTGAAATATATGCAACGAATTCTGTTGACAAGATGCTGAGTGGTCACGCTTATTCAAGAAGCATCAGAGGCCATACATTATTACGACTTGCACTATCAATTATAATTTTTGAAGACATGAAGATTGGAGATTGTATGTTGGATGCATTAATACAGCAAATCGCTTCTCGGGAAGTTTCTTACGAATATGTAGAAGAGTGTATAGGTAACTTTAACCTTTTTCCTTCGACATTTCTGAACAAACTGGATGAATTAAAAGCTCGAGGTCCAACAGCACGGTTGTGGGTGCAATATTTCGAAATGGTTACTACAGCACTTGATTTCATTCGCGCTGAAAGACTTGGGCTTTTCAAAGAACATCTTGATGCAGTGCAAAAAATGCTGCCATATTTTCATGCCACTTCATTTCTTATATGCAAAATCTGCCCACTTATGTATATCTGCAAGATATGCTCAAGTTGGAAGAAATTATGGATGAACAAACTTTTGAGAACTTCAAAAATGAATTTTTCACTGTGAAACGAACAGAAAAATTTAATTCAGGTACATGGACAGATATGGTGATTGAACAAAGTCTCATGAAATCAATGAAAACAGAAGGAGGAGTATCCCGTGGTCGAAGTACCCAAGAAAGTGTTTTGTGTAAATGGATATATGCTATGTACGCCACAAACTCTATTTGTGAGGAAATAGAGAACTTCTGTAATATTTCCTTGGACTCAACAGAGCAACACGTAGATTCTAGAGATTCAAGAGCAAAAAGAGACAATATTGATATAAATAAACTAGCTGATTGGTTTAAAGTTCACGATCCTTTTCCAAATACAACACAGTTAATATCGCTAGCTTCCGGAATGGTTGGAAATGAGCAAATTAACTGTCACAGAGCTAAAGAAATTGGATTAAAGTCTATGACGAAGATAACTGGCTTACAATTTCATGAAATAAAATTTAAACGCTCTGAAAAAGTAATGCCGCTGTCAATTGTTACCAAATCTGTAACAATTAATAATTCTAAAGTTTCAGTGGATCCATTAATGCTCTTCCAAAGAATTACTGTCAGCAAAAAATTTGAAAATAATCTTGAAGAATATCTTAAATATGAATTGAGTCCGTATCCAACAGCATTATTTGATAATGATGGCATGAGAAAAACCACAAAATCATCATTGTATGACAATATGACGCCAATCGATTTCGTTCTCAATGAAAATAATGTGACGTTCATTATTGATGGTGGATTTCTTTTGCATCGCGTTTTATGGAGTAGAGAAGATACTTTTTCTATTATTTTAGGTAAATATGTGAAGTATCTACAAACGCATTGCAGTTCAAAAATTATTGTTGTATTTGACGGATATGCAGACAGCAGTAAGAACATTAAAGCAATGGAGCAGTTGAGAAGAATTGCTGCAATTTCTAAAACATATGAAGTTTGTTTCGACGAAACAATGGCTGTACCAATTACGTAAGAAAAGTTCTTATCAAATCGAAGTAACAAGGGAAAGCGCATTAATATGCTAGTTGAAAAATTACAAGCTGTAAATATTACTACTAAACAGGCCACAGATGATGCGAATGTACTAATTATTGAGACAGCTATTGAAGAATCCAAACCTGGAAAAACTGCGGTTGTAACAGGAGAAGATATTGATATACTTGTCATTTTAAGTGGGCGTACACTATCTCATCAACAAGAGATTTTCTTTAAAAAAGTCGGCAAAGGAAATGTAATAACAAAAATATACTCGTCCAAAAGTTTTGATAAATATCCTCGTTCAAAAAAGCACATTTTGTTTCTGCACACATTAAGTGGCTGTGATACTACTTTTGCGCTTTTTAAAAAGGAAAAAAAACGTTTTTAAAAACATTTGAGAAACTGCCGAATTTGGATCAACTTGCAGCAGCATTTGAAGAACAAAACTGTCTGGTTCAAAGATTATTTGAGAATGGAATTCAAATCTTGCTGGCGGTCTATAATTCACCAGAATCTTTTGGAAGTATCGATCATCTTCGTTATGCTCAATATGTCAAGTCTACAAAACTGAATAAACCTGTGTCGTTGTCAAGTATTCCACCTACAAGTGCAGCAGCTTACCAACATTTTAATCGTCGTCGTTTTAATCAAGTCCAAACTTGGTTAGGGCATGATTTGGAACCCCGGGAATGGGGTTGGACAATACGTAATGAGTTACTGGAACCTATCACGACAATTTTAGCACCTGCTCCAGAGGAATTGCTCAACACAATATTCTACAATTGCAAGAGTGGTTGTGGTTCGCGATGAGGATGCAGGAAATCAGGGTTACAGTGTTCCTTAGCTTATGGCCAGTGTAATGGACAAGCTTGTCTCAATGTTTCACCATGACAAAGCTATGTCAATGAAGACAGAACCTTTGACTCCGAAATCATAGAAGACCTGGAGACAAATGCCGTTGAAGACGATAAAGAAGAGGACTTTGAAATACTACTGCAGTCGGACGACGACGATGAAGAATAAGAAGATTAATATTACAAGTTGTAGTGTAATTTCCACAAAAATAAATGTATGGTATATTTTTTAATAAAAACAGTAATTAAGAATTTCTGTATTTTATTTTTTATTTATTTAGCAAGTTTTTATTATGTGTAATCTAAATTAGAATTGAAATATAATTTAATTATTTTCATTAACAATTCTATAACTTCACGAGCAGGTAAGTCTTATTAAATAAATTGATACTTATGCCGTTTTCTTTTCCAGAAAAAGTGTAACATTTTTTAACTTTTTATTAAGAAAAATACAATTTAGTGCTGGTTTAAAGCAAAAGTTTACGCTCGCAAGGGATGATACAATAATTTCTAATATATTTTCTATTTCCAAAAACCATTTTATTGTGAATTTATGTTGAAAAGTGCAATAAATGTCAAATTTTTTCCTAGAATAGAAAATGTCATTAATTAAAAAAAATAAGTAAAATAATTTTTAAATAAAAAGTGATAGTTAATAATAAATGAAAATTATTAATAATTATATATTTATCAATAGTTTATAAAAATTATATGGCATGTTTTTGACTTAGACTAACGGTTGACCTCAAATGCTCTAAACGTGCGATCTCCGCCTTCTTATCTCTTAACATAATAACTCTAGTTGTTCTTAGAAACTTTGGGTAAAGGTTCCCTGATGATCTGCATTAGCAACAGTGAAAACGCATAGGATCTAGCTAAACCCCTCAATAATCAATTTCAATGTATTTTTAATAAAAAAAATTTTTACTTAATAAGTAAAGTTATATAATAATAATAATTTGGGATTATTTGTGCGTTTAAAAAATTTTAAAGTTAAATTTTAACAATTCCCATAATAAATCATTAATTATAAAATTGACTGCACCAGGTCAAAAAATACTTGTGTGGCAACACTCTATTCTTAAATAGCTGTTGTTGTTATTTACATTTATTTTCTTTTTACATACTTTTACAACTACAATTTGAAGCTGAAAAAAAGTCAGCCAATGTAGTAATGGTAAAGAAAATAAAAAATAAACATGATTATTGAGTTCTTGTTTCAACTTTGTTATTTGTTTTAAGCTTCTCGTTTGCTTAAATGAAAGTTTATAACATAATAACTCTAGTTGTTCTAAGAATCTTTGGGTAAAGGTTGCTTGATGATCTGCATTAGCAACAGTGAAATGTGCATAGGATCCACCTAAACCCCTCAATAATCAATTTCAATGTATTTTTAATAAAAAAAAATTTTACTTAATAAGTAAAATATTAATTTGGGATTATTAGTGAGTTTAAAAAGTATAAAAGAACTGTTTAAACAAAAGTTGTAGGGAATTTTATCCTCTATAATATTGGTAATAAACACAAATAGCGAAAAACCCATAGAAAACGAGATATTTAAAAAAATATGAAAAATACAAAGTTTCATGACCTTTGACCTCAGATTTTAATAGTCGCGTACACCCTACCACATGTAGGTTTTGAGACAATTTTTAGAATGTCAAAATACAAGTTTATACGAGTTTATAGCTGGGTATCTCAAATTCCGAGATACATACCTAATTTTGACTAATTTGACTGGACTATTAGTTCTTCTTTGAGTTGCTTTGAGTTTTTTATATTGTATTTTGGGGATATTAAGGGCCTAATTTTGTAAACGCAACGCTTGGCGTTGATAAATTTTGTATGTATTTTGTTTTTGTAATTTAAATTTTTTCCATATAAAATTTGACAACGCTTGGCGTTGCGTTTTACACAATTAGGCCCTAAGTTTTTTAAAATTTGGCCTACGAATTTTAATAGTTGGTAGCATGGCAATTTTAGCGATGAGGATATTGGTCGTAAAGGGATATTTTCTTTGTGGATTTTTGGTAGTCCAATAGTTCTGGCGCTGCGGACGTGTATGTTGGCATTATTGTTTTTTCTTATTTTGAAATGTGTCAATTTTTCATTAAATGCACAATTATGTTATTTTTACGTTGAAGTTTTTCAGTAGGATCTTCTCTTATTGATTTGTAGGTATTTTTGTAACCTTTATCTGCCAATGTTATTAAAATATTAAGGGAATTCACAATGAGTATAGGTATTAAAATTTTAATGTAGCAATATTGCGCCATCTTAATTTTTCATTATGAGCAAGCATCGATATAAATACACATACTATGTATATCAACGTCAGGCAAACACACATACATCTTTATATTATTTATTTATTAGACAGCGTGACCATATTAGCTTATTTTGGGCTAAATTTAGTTTTTTTTGGGATTTATCAGTAAAATTTTCATTTAGCTCTTAGCTTATTTTTTAGCCTTTTTTATAAACTCATTTAGCTCTTAGCTTATTTTTTAGCCTTTTTTATAAACTCATTTAGCTTTTTTAGCCGTTTTTTAATCTAAATTGCATGTTCTCAAAAAATATGTTAAGGACATAAGAAAGTTATAATAACAAAAATTAATCATTTTAAGAACCCCCTAACGTACAGACCAAACGGCTGGACCAATTTTCTTCAAGTATAGACGAGATCAAGTCAATTTTTAAACGACAAACACAAAATTAAAATCGGTCTAGCCGTTTGGGAGCTATGGCGTCAAGGACAAAGATTCAAATAAATATATCTAGAAAAGATGTGATATCTTCTAAACGGCTGGACCAATTTTCTTCATAGCTAAGAACATTATCGATCAAGTCACCTTGCAAACAAAAAAAACTAAATCAAAATCGATATAAATATAAAATGCATAAATGTACGAATGCTTATGAGGGACTGAACTATTTTCTTACGTACATATTAAACTAAAAAAAAAAATTTTTTTAATAGAAATTATTATTGGATAAATTTATCAAAATAACTTGTTCTGCGAAAAATACAAATATTTTTTCATGTTTAGTTTAACATTACCAAATTGCCATATTGAAAATGACATGCTTTTTATACTGTTTAATTTGCCACATGGTAATTTTAAACCGCTATTGTGAACACCCAACTGTTAAATTTGCCACATGGTAACTAATTTAATTTACATACAACACAAAAACAACAAACTTGCCAGACCATATAAAAGTATTAAAATTGAAACGTTGCAATATTAAGACACATTTTAAAACGCTATTGTGAATTCCCTAATTATGTTTATTACTATTGATTTTGTCTCCTCATAAATGCCAAGTATAAATTTCTCTCTTTCATTATTTCTCAAGTTTCTCCTGTAGTTTGAAATTCTATTAGCTATTTTTGATCTTATGATTTCCTTCTCCGTATCATATTTTATATGTTGAACCCACTTTTCCAAGTCTGCAATAATTTAATTATTATTGTTCGAACTCCATTTGTTGCTTTATTTATGATTTGAACGGGCTAAAGTTCGTATCGCTTTTTAAGCATGTGATAATTATTAATTAACCAAAGTTAGTTGTAAATATTCTGACAACACATAGTTAACGGATAAATATAGAAACAAATGAAGTTCGAACAATAATTATTAAATTAAGTAATAATTAATAGTCATGGGCTTGTGACAAAAATGAAATAATAGTAACAAACCAAAAAAGTTTGTCTTAAGTAGAACAAAAATAAGCAAATTAACTAACATGTATACAATTAGTAAAGAACAAGCAACAATGGTAAGACTGTTGTAAATATAGAGATGGTAAAATTGAGCTTTCATTACAAAAATGCTTTCAGCAAATTGAAATAAGATGAATCAAAACAATTCACATATTCCATTTGCAATAATGGCTACACAGAAAAAACTAAATTTCGTTTTCTGTAACCAAATTCATTGAATCAGTAAATTTTTTGTGTGAATGCGGACCTACAAAGAAATTTGTAGATTCTGGGCTTGTGCCAAACGGTAGCAAAGTACTAATGTAAGTAAATTTTTGATGCTTCTGAGATGAATAAAATTTCACTAGCCCTGGGGGCTAGTAGAAATTTTGACACAACAGGTAAATTTTTGACAAGCTGCAATAAAAAGCATGGTATCATAAAATTTAAATCCACCGCCGTCGCTTCGAGCCGTCGCCCAATACAAAGATTTTACGTCTTTTAAGTTTAATTAGACTGTAAAAAAATCATTGTTTATTTTAGTATGCGAAAAATGTTCCATCATATATATAATATTATATAATTTATTGCTACAAGATTATTGTTTTATATAAAAATGTCCTCTTAAAAATTTGTTGGCAGCCGGCGGCTTGTAGTCAGGCGAAGCAAAACCGCCGCCGCAGCAATTGTTTCATCAGCTTCTTTCTATGCCCAAGCGAATTTGTCAAAATTTTACATTGTCAAAAAAGATATCATTTGGCACAGCAGAAAAATTAAATTTTTCCCCCAAAGACAAATAGTTTTTTACCATAGTACTTTTCTACCGTTTGGCACATGCCCTCTGAAAACAATTTTGTAAAAATTTAAGTGAAAAAAAAAATTATTTTTAGTTAACTTATTATGGCATTAGAGAAAAAAGTTAACTGAAACTCAAAATATTTTCAGTCAAATTTATTAATAGGAACAGAAAAACATTTTTGCAGATTTTTTTTTTTTTGTATTATTCAGCAAATTTTTTTTTATAATTTACAAACACATTCACTAAAATTTTTCGTATTATCAGAAAATAAATTAACTGAATGAATAACAATTCTTAAAAACTTTTTTTTTTTAAATTAGTAAAAGTTTTATCTGAAAAAACTAACTGAATCAAATGAAAGGTTCAACTATTTTTTTTACTTTCAAAAATTGGCTTGTTTTCATGGTTAAGCATTTCGTTCCCGCTTTTGGAACTCATCAGTAGACTTCAACCCAAAAAATTTTTAAATTAGCTAACAAACGTCGTATGTTTATACTAAGACTCTTAATACTATATTGAGAATCACAATATACAGACATAATAAGTTTGAAAACCGCAAACAAAAATCTTTAAAGAAATAAAATGTTTTTTTATATCTATAAAATAATTTGTAAAAAAATTAAAAAAAATCAGACAAATTTTTTTACAGTATATAAAAATAAATTTAACTGAAAAAATTAAAAAAAAATCAGACAAATTTTTTTACAGTATATAAAAATAAATTTAACTGAAAAAATTAAACAAAATCAGACAAATTTTTTTACAGTGTATAAATATAAATTTAACTGAAAATAACATTTAAATATAAAAAAAATAAATCTAAATTTTTTTTACAAATTTTACTTTATATAGATAATTTAAACTAAATTATATTTCAAAACACACGTTTGTTTGAAAATTTTTTGGGAATAATTTTTTCTGTGTAAGCATATAAAGCACAAATCTACATCAACTGACACCACACACAGTGGACCAAACACAAAAGAACGCTGATGATGAAGGTTTAGTGGCCTTCGAAAACGGCTGGCTGTTCCGTTCAACTATGTGTTGTCAGAATATTTACAACTAACTTTGGTGTTATTTGTTCATTAATAATTATCACATTTATTTTGGCTTAAAAATCGATACGAACTTTAGCCTGTTGAAATCATAAAAATAACTAAAGTTTGACATTTGTTAACGCACTAATAACTCCAAATTATTATTGTACTTACTTATTTTTTTATTTAAAATATATTGAAATTAATTATTGAGTAGTTTAGCTGTATCCTATGCGCATTTCACTTTTTGCAGATTATCAGGGAAGCTTTTCCCAAAAATTTCTTAGAACAACTAGGTAAAGGTTCCCTGATGATCTGCATTAGCAATAGTGAAATCCGCATAGGATCCATCTAAACCCCTCAATAATTAATTTCAATGTATTTTTAGTAAAAAAAAAATATTTTACTAAATAAGTAAAATAATAATTTGGTATGATTAGTGCGTTAACAAATGTTAAACTTAAATTGTAACAATTACCATAAAAACACTAAAAATAATTAAAGTAACTAAATATCTTTTTGTTAAATTCTTTATGCAGAATGGTGGTAATGAGTGCTGGCACTCCAATTACTATACAAAATGGCCAGACCCTACAGCAGGCTGTTGATAAACAACAGCAACAGCAGCAATTACAATTGCATCAGTTACAAAAGCAACAACAGCAGTATCTTCAGCAACAGTTGATTCAACAACAATTCGCTCAAATACAACTGCAACATCAACAACAACAACAACAAGCTGCCGTACATCAACACCAGCAACAACAACTGCAGCAAGTTGTAGCTGCCCAACAGCAGCAGCAAGTAGGACAGCAACATCAGCAACAAGCTCAAATTCAATTACAAGTGGGTCCACAGGGATTTATAACAGCCCAGCACCAGCAACAGCTGCAAAATCAATTACTACAACAGCAGCAACAACTACAACTCCAACAACAACATCAAAGAGACCAACAACAATCTCAAAGTATTATACACCAAATTGTAGTGCAGCAATCGCCGCAACAGCAGCAACAACAACAGCAGCAGCCACAGCAAGCGCAACAACAAATAACTGCTGTACCATTGTCCGTTTCGTCTTCTACCCCAGCTTCAATTGCAACATCTCAATCTATACAGCAGCATGTGGCATATCAAACTAAGACATCAAATTCATTACCCACCACTTCAGTAGTGACAATTTCCAATCAAACGGGACCACTAGTTACAAGCACGGTGGGTCTAAGTCAATCATCATCCCAATTGCAACAACAACAATTGATAGCAGCTACAATTGCTGCTACTCATCAACAACAGCAGCAAGCACACCATTTGGTAGCTGTTGCGCACCAACAGCAACCGCAGCTACAACATCAACAAACAGTTATGGCACCCCCTTCATCTACGGCGCAAAATCCAATTCTAGCAATGGCATCCATGATGAATGCTGCTTCTGTAGGTAATCTCACGTCTAACACTTCACTGACAACTGCTGTTGCCATGACATCACCCATTGGCAATACTACAACAACGAATGTGTGCTCTTTAGCTGTCACGCCAACAAAATCAACCATTGAACCTATAAAAACTGTTTCAAGTGCACCTACTACCCCATCCACAGTCAACGGTAACACCAACACAGCTATATCTGTCCCATCAACTCCCACACAACTTTCCAATACCGAGCAGCAATCAAAGCATACACCGTTAAAGTCAATCGAAAGTAAAGGAATTGAGCCTATTGCTTCCATAATAACTACATCATCTAACCTTTCAACTTCTACCACGAACAATTGTGCTTCACAACAAGAACATTCTCCAGCTGCCGTTGTAGCATTAAACCATGGAAACGCAACACCCACAGAAACACCACAGATGACAGTTCAACCAATGGAAACAAGAAATGATCCTCCTAACGAATCTTCAATTCAATATGTAGCTCCTAAGCAATCCAATTCGAATCCTTTACCTTCAACTACACAAACTACAGAAAGTGTTAATTCGGCAAATTCGAAGACTCCGAAAATTTCTAATGCTCAACAAAGTTTTGCAAAGGAAAACGAAAAGTCTACACCAGAAATAACAGCAGTTGATTCTTCATCTCCCCAAGAAGAAAGTATCAGCCTACATTGTTTTCCATCTGCTGCCGTCACGTCTTCCAGCAGTTGTACAACATCCATAAATACTACTTCTATTACTAATATTTCGAGTAATTTCAACATCTCAAATACGACAAGTACAACTGGTTCTACTAGCATATCTGTTAGTACCAAAGCCACTGGTCCGCCTCCAAAATCCACACCTGGCGCTACCATTGTAAAGGTTGAGAAAGATTTGCCAAAAGCCATGATTAAACCAAATGTTTTAACACATGTCATTGATGGTTTTATAATACAGGAAGCAAACGAGCCATTCCCAGTGACACGTAAGCGCTACACTGACAAAGAGGACAGCGACGAATTACCACGTAAGTTATGGGGTCATTTAATGTTACATATCGTCGCTGTTTTAACTAACTGACCTAACTGACATTTTTTTGAAAAATGAGTTAAGTCTTCTACTAGACTTTATAAGTCATAATACACATTGTCTAAAATGTTCACGACTGTAAGCATTACTTTTGTGCTTATATAAGTAAAAAGATTTCTGACGCAGCCATAAGGATAAATGTATAAAACAATCATAAAAGCTGCTCTTCTGTTAAATTTTTAAAATGTTAGTTAGGTCAGTTAGTTAAATCAGCGACGATATATATATATGTATACATAGGTTAGGTAAGGAAGAGTGGATTGGCAACACATCTCCACTCGGAAATTCATTTGAGTCCATTGTGATTCCCTTCTATGAACCGCAATTATCTATCATTAAACCACTGAATTCCCATTATGAATCACCTGATTCCTCCAGTTTAAACTTTGCGATATCACTAATGCTCTCATGGAAACTTTGTTCAGCCATCTAAGCCTATGGCGTTGCAGCTTCGGGCAATGACATAATTGCCCAGGTTCTACATTCCACCTCAAAATGAAACTGAAAACGTTTTTAACTCCGCAAAGACAATACCACTGTGTTCTAAAAAAGTAATGAAACTTTTTTCCACGACGATTTCATTCCCAGTTTATTTCGAATAAATATTTGAAGCAACTTGGAAAACACCCTATGATGCTATAAACACAATTGGGACGAACGGCGAACTTGGCGTAGTTCGACGAACTTGTCTTCTATGATGCTATAAACACAATTGGGACGAACGGCGAACTTCGCGTAGTTCGACGAACTTGTCTTCAATAATTCTTTGGTAAATTCGTCTTTTGAAACACAATTAAATTTGACGGCTTAACAGTTCTACTCGAAATCTCTTTCTTCCTATGAATATCTCTATGGACTATGAATACCCAATTATTCAAATATTCACTGTGACAAAAATCACTTTCATATATATTCACACGAACAAATTATAGATATAGATTATGTACTTGCAATAGAAATAAATGCAAAAATCTATATCAAGACTTGAATTTGAACAAAGGTCGAATAAATCACACATCGCGAAAAAGTTAAAAATTCCCAATATTGCAATCAAGCCCTAAACTAAAATTGAATCGCAAAAAATTGCAAAATTCTTAAACTCTAAAAAATGCTAAAAATTCGGTAAAAATTGCGAAAATTCGCAAAAACTTGATAACAGCAGAATAATATCGATGTGTAATACTGTTTAAAATTCGCGAAAACTGTTAAGAAGCAGAATACTTGCAAAAACTAGCTTCGCGAACAATGCCAACATTCGCGAAAAGTTAAAAATCGGAAACAAGTATTGAAATTCATTAGAAATTGCGAAAACTGTTAAAAATAAAATAAAATCTGAAAAATCGCAAGTTCGTGGAAAAATCGCAAACTCCCTAAAACTTTCTGAACGCATTGGAAAAATCATTTACAGAACCCTTTACTAATTCCGTATTTTTCTCCATATATTTTACCAACGCCTCCTGTTGTTCCAGGTTTTTGTGCTTACCCCTTTAAAACTCAAATAAAATCGTTTAAAAAAGATCTTATTTAAAAGTGTTATTTATTTGCTTACATTTTCGTATTTTTGAAACTATTTATTACAAAAATTAAATTTTTACTTTATTAAAAAAGTATTTTCACAATGTTGTTTGCTGTCGGTTTCAAATTACTTTTTGTGAAGTGAAATTGGATTGCAGAACACTTCAATTTATATTGAAACAAACTGAAAATGAAATTTTTATTTTCAAATCACTTTTACGAAATTGAGAACAGAAACCAAGAGAAAATTTCACTTTCATTTCATTTTATGAATGTAGAACCTAAGCAAATATGTTCAATAGTTTCTGATTCCTCGCAAATCCTACAGAGGTCTGGAGCACGAGTTTCTGAAATGATAGTCCTTGCTCTAACGAGGCCGTAAACTGTCACGAAGGTGAAAAAAAAATAGTTTTGAATTAAAAGGAACAAGTTACTTGATGTTATGTGCAATATTCTAATTAAGTAAAATCAAAAAGAATTTTTAAAAAACTTTGATTTTTTAAAGAGTATTGATGATTCAAAGTCAATAGTTTTAGGTAAGTATGCAACTTTTTGAAAATATGGTAAGAACATCTACAAACTTTAACAGTTTAGTTTAAAAAAAAGTGTCCTTATATCAGTACAAGTTTTAATAAAACATAAAGGGAATATTGTTGTAATATGGTTACGTTACATTTTGCTATATTTTGTAACTCATATGCGATGTGCCGTTACTTATAGTGTAAATGAAAACAAAAACATCTGTAAGTGAAAAAAGTACGAGTTAAGTGGACTATAGAAAAAAAGTATAGAAAAACATATTTTTCATACTTTCATATTATATTTCTACAAGTAGATTTAAAAAATTTTTGGATTCTTGTCCACCTTTTTCCCCTAACAATTTAATTTTAAAATTTTCAGTGACAAGTCAGGTTAAAATACGCACGTTTTTTTTTTTTTTGATATTTGGCTTAAGCATAACACATTAAATGCTAATTCAACATAAGTGAAAATACTTGTAAATAAAATAGAACTATCTAATAAAAAAGTTGTGAATGCAACTCAAGTGAATAGCATTTATATATGAAATAAATTTTTGTTATATGTTTACACTGCGGCCCTATGCCGCAATACATAGTCGTACATATATCTATACACACATATCGAGCCATAACCGCACAAAAAGCTTAAGTAACAAAAACAAAACTTTACAGGAGAGGTTTTTTTAATTATCGCTGTTATTTTAGATAATTCATTGAATTTTAGTATTTGAGTGTTATTATGCTAAATATAAGTAACGCAACGATTTTTAACTAAATATTAGCATAACTGTATTTTTTTGTCCCTTAAGCTTTTTTGCTGTCTTCCAAATAACCTTCTGTGTATATTTTTGTGTTGGTTAAGCTAAAAAAATTTTTTAAGAAAAAGTAAATATCAGTTTTTTTACCTAAACTTGTCTCCAAATTGCTAAATTATTGTCTTCTTGATCGGCACCATGTAGTAAATCTTCCACAGACTTATTAATTTTCGAATTAACGAGTTCGCTATTAAATTTGTTGTGTATAGTTTTACTGACGGAAAGCATTTACAGGCCCATATACTTTTGTGAAGAAATTTTTAATACATTTCTACATACCGGAACTTAACTGGCGACTATGTCAGTTTTTCGCCTGGACCGCGTAATTAAATTAAAATCATAATAAATTGTTGCAGAGTTATCCAAATAACCATATTTAAGACTTATAGATGATTTTTTTCAAGTTGGAGAATATAGCCTTTAAAACAGTGGTAACTCACTTCAATACAATCATATTTTTTGGACTAGGTGTAGATTTGGATAGGCTTTATCGTGATTCGCGTATTTCGGCTTGGACTACAAAAATTTGGTTCTAGATTAAAAACACTGTATTTATTTATTTTTATTTTTTTCTGTTGGTAGAGTTCTAATGATTTGTTTGTGAAGTTACATATTCAGGGCTATCATGAATAAAATTTCACGTGAAATTTTTCACGGGGAACAATTCCAACTAATAGGAAGTAATAGGGAAAACAAAAAATTCTAATTGGAAAAGGGAAAATTTCACGCGGAATTTTATTCATGATAGCCCTGATTATATACAAGCATGTACGCAGATTTTTTATGCGAAAATATGTATCGTATATATTTGGTTGAAATATATTCAATGGATCGCGAGCTGTAGGATAATATCCAAATACATAACAAAGCTTATAATAAGCTGGCATGTGATGTTTTTATCCTTATGTTATTATTTGATGCATATTGGATCCAAATGTAATGAGGCTATATAGGAAACAGATCTTACCTTATTAAAAAATTAAAACGATTTATAATTATCACTCCGTTTTTTAGCGAGTGCCGTTGAAAAAAATATTTCCAAAAAAACTTAGTTTCATCCCATGATAGGCCATATTTAGGAGAAAATTATATAGAAGAGGATATTCGGGTCTGTTCTGCATTCCACTCGTTTTAATTTCACGTGGAATGCAGAACATACTCGATTGTGGTATTTATTCTAAACAAAAATGGTTACAAATTTGTTTTGAAAAACGCCGTATTTAAAAGTTATGGTGATAAAAGTGTTTATATCCAAGATAGGTTATTTTTTAAGTGAAAAGTGCAATGCGCATGACCGGTATCCACGCTATAGTGCAACTTTTACAGACATGTGATTTTTTGTGGCCGATCTATCAGAAACTGCCGGTGGAGCGAATAAAATAAATATTTTCCGCAATTTGGGTGGTCGAATGTGTATTCAAGTTTTTTATATGTGGGTGAATGAATTTCTATCAGAAAGAAAGAAAGTTAATTATTTTAAAAATACATCATGTATTTCATATCGTACGTATGCATATAAATACTTCATATGACGTCGGTGAAGGGTATATAATTTACGACTAATCCGAATATTATATCTTTTTATTTTCAAAAGGAAATTGTAGCTTAAGTAACATGTTGCTGTTACAAAAACTGTAAACAAAAAATAATGTGTACTTAAGCTTAAATTGTTTTTGCTATAAAAATGAAACGGTATATCCTATGATTGTAAAATTTTGATAGATAATGGCAATGATAACGAGTTAATGATTTTTATAAAAAAACGCATTTCGAAAATCATGTTGGTTAAGCTTATTTCGCGGTAATGGCTCGATATATAAACCCGGTAAAAGTATTGTTGCTGCAGATTATCTTTCCAGAAACTTTATTGACACTGGAGATATAGAGCATGAGAATGGTATAACGAAAATGATACATAGCTTAAATGTAACAGATAGAACGTTGGAATTGAAAATGAAACTAAAAATGGTGAACAACTATGTTTGATAGGAAATTATTATTCAGAAGGATGGCCTGTAAAAGACAAAATACCAGATTTAATAAAATGGTATTATAATAAGAGAAATGACATTACGGTAAATAGAAATTTAATATTTTTTAACGATCGTATAATTATACCGAAAATTTTGCCATGCGATATTTTGAAAAAACTACACGAGAGTCACATGGGAATATCAAAAACTAGAAAGAGAGCAGCTGAATTATTTTGGAGGAATATGAATGAAGACATAGAAAATTACATTTTAAAATGTGGAAAATGTCAAGAAATTGGTATATCTAATATTAAGGGCACAAAAGACATAAATTCCAAAAAAATTTTAGCCGCCCAGGCATGTTCGTTCTCCTGAAATTCGTCCTTTAGTGAAAATCGAAATCTGAAAATTTATAAAAATCAAATTTTTTTTATGAAAAACGCAAATGTTAAGGGTTTTGAAATCTGGATATTATAAGAGGGCACGAGACATAAATTACAAGAATATTTAGCCGCCCAGGTATGTTCGCTCTCCTGAAATTCGTCCTTTAGTGAAAATCGAAATTTGAAAATTTAGAAAAATCAAATTTTTTTTTATGAAAAACGCAAATGTTAAGGGTTTTGAAATCTGGATATTATAAAAGGGCACAAAAGACATAAATTCCAAAAAAAATTTAGCCGCCCAGGTATGTTCGCTCTTCTGAAATTCGTCCTTTAGTGAAAATCGAAATTTGAAAATTTAGAAAAATCAATTTTTTTATGAAAAACGCAAATGTTAAGGGTTTTGAAATCTGGATATTATTAAAGGGCACAAAAGACATAAATTCCAAAAAAATTTAGCCGCCCAGGTATGTTCGTTCTCTAGGTATTCACAAATTTCCATAAAAAAAAATTAATTTATTTGATAGTTAAAAAATTATAGTTTCTTTTAATTTTTTCATGATTTTTTTGGTTTTTATATAGATAAATATAATAGTCTGCATGTTTCGATTTTTTTTAGTTTTTTAGTTTGTTGAAAATTATGGCCAGGATTCCATTTTGAGTATGTACTTCCAAAATTTTCATGTTTAACAGGGCTCTGTTATCAGATTAACATAGCTCTGTTAATGCAATTGGTTTGTGTCTCAGGTTTAAATTTCGAAATTTATCTTCACACACGTCAAATTTATTAGGGAGGAGATGAAGAATAAGGTAGCGATTTTTCAAAAATATTATAATAGAAATGCAAGGAAAAGGAATGAGTTTAAAATCGGAGATGAGATATATTTTAAAATTGAAACATCACGGAAATGTATACCTGGTGTTATAATTGCATACCATGGTACACCCAGGTCTTATGTTGTGAAGAACGTTATAAATGAAAAAAATTATAGAAGAAACTCTTTTCATATTAAATTTAGAAAAGCAATGAATAATCATTTAAAAACAGATGACAGAAATATGTCAATTGGAAATGCTATCAATTTGCGTAAAAGTGATCGTATTAAAAACAAAACAAAATTTTATACACCTACATAATTATTATTATTATATTATTAGATCGTAATATGTTTGTTTCATTAGTATTTTTATTTCTATTATTAATAATGTTTTATAAAAAATATAAACTTTATAATTTAATTGTTGTATCATAAATAAAATATACTTTATTTTAATTAGTTCAGATTTTACTGTTTACATATATAAAAAAAACGGAGATGTATTATTATAAATAAAATAAAAAAAAAATAAAATAAGCATTTCGAAAATCATGTTGGTTAAGCTTCTTTTGCGGTAATGGCTCGATATGTACATATATTGTCGTTTTTCCTATTATATTTATGACAGATTAAATTTGGAAATGATTAAATTCGAAGTAAAAACAAGGAATAAAACTTCACTCTGTTTTAAAATACATAGCTTTGTACATCATAAAAGGCAGAAAGGAATCCTAATATATACCCATTATTTAAAAGGAATTTACAAAATGTGTTTTAAGATATTCTCCTCCTAATAAAATTGTAATAATCTTAAAATAAAATATTTTACCAGAATATTATCTCTGGTAAAGGTTAAAATTTTTGGATTTAATAAAAATTTCGATTTCAAGGACATATTGCTCATTTACTAAAACAACGTCATAACTCAATAAATGGAATTTTTGAGTTAATTATATAAATTTGTAAATAAAAATTTTGTTAATATAAATATATGTATAAAATGTTAATATAATGTAAACCTACAAATTGTAATTCATATTGTATTCATATCTTTTTAACTCAACTATTGAGAGAAAAATAAAATTTAATATTTACATTGCGTGTAAACTAAAAATTTTAAACTCGTTTTCTGGCAAACTAATTCTTTTGAGTTATGACTCATTAGTAAATGAGCGATGTTCTCTCATTTGCTGGAACAACGTCATAACTCAAAAACAAAAGTTGTACATAAAAGGAGTTTAAAGTTTTTCTCACTCATTATTATAAAAAACTAATGCTATTCTTCTCTCAAGAGCTGGGTATGTTTACAAGATATTTTTATGAAATTTTTACGAAATATGAAGCACAATGTGGAGATTAACTGTCTGTCCCACAATGTCGATAAGAAAAATTCCATGCTTTATTTATATTAAAAAAATAACAAAAAAGGAAAGAAATTTTATTGTGGGACAACTACTGCTTGTTCATCTTTCTCATCTCAAAAATCTTGTTTTTTTAGTTGTGAAGTTTTTGCAGCAAATGAACGATATGAAAAGGACATCTTCGAGCTTGGCAGCTTAAATTTAACTAGTAAGGGTATTTAGTTGTAATTATTACACGAAATTATTTTAAGTTAGAATTTGGATATTTTAAATACATTATTTAGTACCAGGATATATGAGATGCTAGTCCTTGAAATTTAAATGGTCAAACTGTGAAGTGTGATATATATTATATTTTTTTTATATAATGTACATTTCACTAATTTTAAGTGAAGGAAACATTTTTTCCTCCTTATTACTTTTTTGAAAAAGGAAATTTTTGAGGTATGCGTATCCTTCCTCTAAAATGAACGAAATTGAATTGAAGAAGCATTGTATATGTTAAAATTAATATCTGTACAAAATTTCATTAAGTTACAATTATTTTTATGTCTGTTATGGTAATTTTTTATATCAGGATGTATGGGAAGGACACGAATCCTTGAAGTTTAAATGGCCAAATTTTAGGTGTGGTTATATTTTACCAATTAAAACATGTGTGCCAAGTTTCATTTCTTTACGATAACTCCTTCTATTTTTGGCCGCTCGTTATATGAACTGACGACACTGTGGGCCGTCACCAGTCAACGTGCCTTTAAAGACTCGCATTTCTTCCAAAAATTGTATCAGTGTTGCCAGTAGATTTAAAAAAAACCGTTTTTTTCTTTCCCTACATATTAAAAAATTTACCCTATACAAAAATCTACAAATTTTAGCAATTTAATTTAAAGAAAGATAAATTAAAAACATTTAAGGCCTTAATGATCAAACAGAATTGCGGTATAAACACATTTTGCATACAAATTGACACAAAAAAGTAGCGCCAGAAAGCAGTCGAGAGAATCTATTTTATTTTGACTGCGTTTTTTCTTATTCTCTCACATATAAATAAATATTCTCTGAGCAATGCTACTAAAGACAGGCACTGTCACACTAAAATAATTAGATAAAAGCAAAGAATATAAATTGTATAGAATACGCATCTGAGCTAAAAAATTAAACATTTTTTGCTTATGATTTAGATGCGGGGGGAAAGTATAAAGCGCAAGCAAACACACACTGAGAGCATTATATTCTTTGCTCTTATCACCAGCGTTGCCGTTGTGCGACTTAAGTCGCATTTTGCTACTTTTTCAACAGCAAAACATACGGCCAATTGCAAAAAAAAACTATTTAAAAATATCCGAGTTTTACCACAAAAAATACCGATTTTCGGAGGAAAGTTGCGTTGCTGAAATAAAGCTTGTTTTAAGGATGATAAGTTTCCAAATTCTGCACTTGTAAAGTCAGTGAATTACACCGTATTTCTTCATCTTTATAAAATATAATTTACAAAAAAACAAAGTATAAACATAAATTAGCGTTACTAAACAATTATCAAATAGACTTAAAGTAGACACTTATAAAAGATTAGATTCCAAGTGAAGAACTTATTAAGAAATGCAGAATGTTCAGTAAAAAAATAATATGTATTTAAGAACTATGCATAATGCCTTGAAAGAATAGTATCACTACATATTATAAAACAAAGTCGCTTTCTCTGTCCCTATATCCCTATGTTTGCTTAAATCTTTAAAACTACGCAACGGATTTTGTTGCGGTTTTTTTGATAGATAGAGTAATTGAAGAGAAAGGTTTATATGTATAATAACATTTATTAAATAGTGGAGAAATACTGTTATTTTTGAGGTTTCTAATGTGATGTCGTAAATAATTACATTTTCCGCTTACATTGCAAACGCAGTCGTTTAGTGCACTCTTTAAATCTGATGTTGTGTTGATGTGATCTGTGCTGCTGCCATTCCCTTCTAGCTCTTCTTTTTTCACGTACGAGACGTTCAACGTCAATAGAATAAATTCTATTAAACCCAGTCTGCAGATGGGAGGTAGTGGCATGTTCAGCAGGTTGTTGAAAAAAATGTTAGATTCAATATCGTCGGGTTTTCTAAGCGTAATGTTTTCCGTACAATGACTACTGCGATATTTTTTGAACCCCAACCAATTAACACGATTGATCATCTTCACATATGGGTCAAGTAAGTTACTTATTAATGGGCTACAATTTTTGTAATGATCGTGGGAGAGTGATCGGACGAGAGATCAAAAGAAGCTTGAACTTGAATTAAATCCCTAGAGATATTTTTTATGACGCCAAAATCTATAACATCCGGAATTTTTTGTATGTCAGTAGGTCAATAAGTGGGCTCCCCACTCTGAATGACGTCCAAGCACATTTTTGAAATTGTGTTGAACAACGCTCCACCTCTGGGTGTAATAAGACGCGATCCCGAGAACGTATGTTTTGCATTCTAGTCGCCAGCTGCTAAAAAACAAGTTCCAAGAGATTTGTAGAAATCCTCATATTGATTCTCAGTGATTGAAAATCTGGAACGATAGTAAATTGATGACATAACAAAATTTGTACAAAAACTTTCAATGCCAATATTTGTTGCTTGTAGGTGTTCTTCACAAATGTTGTCAAGAATATAGTGCTTGAGTCTTGACTTTATTAGAATTGCTGATCTACCGCATGCTCTTCCTCTGGGGTCCTTTGAATCATATAAGGTGTAGCCATAAATTTTAAAAAGACTTCTCGAAGTCAAATGAGTCTCAGATACTAACATTATATCAATATTTTTTTTCGTGAGGAAGTGCTCAAGTTCATTTTTATGTTGGCGAATGCCGTTTGCGTTCCAGAAACATATTGTTAACGTGTTCATGGCTTATTAATTAATGCTTGAAGCAGAGTATTCTGCATTCGCAGCATTTCTTGCATCATGCTAGTCATATTTGTTGTAAAATTGTTTATCGTTTGCACCAGATTATCAATAGTAGCTTCAAGGCGATTAAAATTAAAGCTTGCGTCAGTATTTTTTGAATTATTCGGTGTGGAAACATTTTGTGTGGGAATTGAATTTGTCTTAGCAGCATCTGCAAAGGATACACGGGAAGTAACTGGTTGGCTCATTTACGCAAAAGTGGCAGAGTAAACGTTTGCTGATTGAGCTGGAGCTAATTTAGGTTTTTGCTCCATAGTCTGCTTTACGAAGGAGTACACAGGACAACCTCTGTAGTTAGCGGTGTGATTACCTCCAAAATTATTGCATTTTTTTATCACTTTGATCTTTTGGCTTATTGCAACTAGCAGTGCCGTGTAATTCGCCCGACACAACACAAACAGTAGGTGAATTGCAGTAAGTTTTCGTATGGCCATATTTTTGACACTTATGGCAATGTACGGGCCCAGAACGCTTATGTGGTTCTTCAACTGATATTTTTCGGTACAAAATGTATTTTAAGCTATAAATTGGGTGTGTCTCATTTTTTTCAATTTTATATAATTAGGCTGAAGTTCAACCCGAAATAGGGGTTGGGGAATCGTCTCCCTATTTAATATATTGGACACATTTTTTACCTTAAAACCCTGGAGGATGGGTGCATCTTTTATTTCCTCGGGAACAACATAATAATCTATGCCCTTCAATACAATCTGCAGGCCTTTAGCGCTCTTAAGCTGGTATGTGTAGAAGCTGGTTTTATTTTTTTCAAATTCAGCAACCATTTTGCGGAAATCTTTTTCGTCATAAATTTGAATTTTCGTTTCATCGATGTTGCCGCGTTTTATTGGAACAATATGAAATTTATTCTCACCTATGACCGAGATTAATTTTTTGATAAGAACGGTTGAATTTTTTCTCTCAAATAGATTGGTGGCGGCTTAGATGTTTTGTTCGTGGATACATCGGATTTGTTGTTGTCATCTTGCAATATTTGAAAACGGTTTTGACGATTAGTAGAAGTTGCGCTGTTATTCCTAGACATCTTTGGAGCAGATGAAATTTGTAAATATATATCTGTCCATTCCGACTTGTACCTTGAGTTTCGAGCCGCTGTTATCTATAGTGATAACTTTGTTAAGTGATGAACACGAGCCTGAAGGGGATGATATTACTGACTTATATGAAGAAGTAAATACTAGGCGACTGTAATGTTAATGAATCACTATCATTTGACATTGGACAAAACGAAGTTGTTAGCTGACGAAAAATTGGCTTTGCCGTTGGAAAAAAGATTGTCATCAGATTTATTATTTATATTGTTTTCATTAAAAGTTTGAGAACTCACTGTAAAATAAGCATTTCTGCCGTTAGAACTCACTTCAAAATTTTTTGTATTTGAGGTACTCATAGAGTAGTCCTCAAGGGCACTTTATATGTGTTGTTTTTGTTTGCGGTTTTTTTGTTCTTGTTATTTCTACTATGTAAAAAATATTAGCAAAGCAATAAAGCTTATTTATTAAAGTCAGTATGTACCTATTACGAATAATATGTACTACGAATATTTTTTTGTATAATTTTTTGTTTGTTTGGTAAGTATGTAAAAAAAATTCCGCTAATCGACTGTTCGGTATGAATGTACAACGAGAACTGCAAAAAAAAAAGTAAATCGAATAAAATATCTAGGTTTTATAATATAGACAAGGATTTAAAATTCAGAGAACATATAGACTACTTATGCAAAAAGATTGGAAAAAAATTGTATTCTTTAAACACTTAAGAAATAAAGTCTCAATAATGACTGCAATTAATATATATAACATAATAATAAAACCACATTTCAAATTCGGTTCCACTATTTTATATACATGCTGCACAAATACACAAATAGAAAGATTAGTCGTAACAGGAGTTGGAGTACCACAAAACTCTTCGAAATATATGAAAAAAGGTTGTCGATTTAACATTGCGATGTCCTAGGGTTGTGGTCCAACTTTGCATTACATCTGACTAACCCCAAAACTACTCCATATAGAATAGTTATAGACTACTCGCGTACAATTTGTAAGTGCTTAAGAAGAACGATCATATTCGTTTAAACACGAACACTTATCGTACAGCATTGAATGCTTGTATAAAAACGACATGATCCATGACTGCATTACATGGGACCATGATGTAACTAGTCTGTTTCATCTAGATTGGACCACGTACTCCAATATTATTTGCAGGGATGGTTAAATATAAAGCAACGGATACAATTGAACACACTTTAATTTATTAGAAAAATAAAAATTGGCGAAGCACCACAATTCTTGTGTGACCAAATAGAATATGTTGGAGAAGTACAACTCTACTGCCTTAGAAATTCAGGAAATTTTAGACTTCAGAGAGTTTCAACAACCCCAATGCAGCGATCATTATTTTACAAAGGATTGAACATGTGTAATATGCTACCAAACGAAGCAAAAAATGAGAGGAATTTTAATACATTTAATAGAATAATTATAACATTTGTGAGAAGTAATTCAACATAGATCTTTGTTTAGATTTAAACTTTAATATTATGTAACTAGAATGAAGAGAAACTAAAGTATTTTAAATACTACTACTAAATAAATAAATAAAGCAGTAACCAGTTCATTCACTTGGCTGCTTCTTATTTTCTTTGCGCTGACAAATTGTGCAATATCGATATTTTGTAATTATTTATGAAATAAGTTATTGTCAAGTTAGCATAATAAAATTAATTGTAAGTAAAATGTTATATTAAAATTTTGTATAAATAGCTAATAAAAAACAGAAGAATAGGCAATTCTGCAGTGAATTTTGCAGTGACAGTTGCAAGAGTTAACATAATTATAAAGAAGGAACCCTCCAGGGGATTATTATGTAATTCGATTCGAAACGGTAACTGTTCGAATTTGTATGTTATTACCATTACAATAATAATCCCAGGTTGTAAATAAAATAAAATAAGATTTGTTAATTTCATAAAGATAATACCCATACCTGCGATTCCCACTGGACCCTCCAGGTTACAAGTATGTATTATAAAAATAAATACACATAACATGTCTTTTATTGTAAACTTTTTTATAATTATTCGAATACATTTTTTTATTCTTTGTTCGTTCGAATATTCGAACAAAACTTCAAAACCTTTCGTCCGTTCGAACAAGAAAAAAATCATGAAATTTTGTTCGAACAAATAAAAAAGACGAATAACACAGTGGTACAAAATTTAATGAAATAGAAAAACCTGGGGAGTGATATGTTTTTTGTTGTAGGTCTTTTCGAGTTAAAGAAGAATCCAATAGTGAAATATGCCGGACACCTCCAAAATCCGGATTTACGGATAAAAAACGGGTTTTTTTAACCTTTGCGCACTTATAAGCCTGTAACTTTGTTGATAAGGATCCGATTTTCAGTTTCTTACAATATTTGGAAAGAAGAAATTGAGATCTTTCGAATGATTGGTGTTATTTTCCAGCAAACACAAATTTTGTAGATTTTTCAAAAAAATTTAAATTTTGGTGACGTTTTTATACATTATTTTATTAAAGTTGAATAAAGATGCTTGTTTTGTAAAGATTTTTGTTTGCGGTTTTCAAACTTATTATGTTTGTATTTTGTGATTCTCAATATAGTATTAAGAGTCTTACTATAAACATACGGAGTTTGTTAACTGAATTCAAAAATTTTTTGGGTTGAAGTCTACTGACGAGTTCCACAAGCGGGAATGAAATGCATATAGACAATTGCTTAACCATAAAAACAAGCCAATTTTTGAAATTAAATAAAGAGATTATGTCAAATAAATATACTTCAGTTTTTCTTTTAATATGACGTTTTGTTAATGTCTTCTTTTTCACTTTGAATCTGTGTATTTAAAAAAACGTTTGCAATTTAATAAAAGTCATGTGCAATTTAAATTAAATTTAAATAAAAAATGTGTGACAGTCGTAACAAATTTTGCTATATTTGTGGCTTATTTACTGATATCAGTCACCGTCGAGATTTTAAAAACAATATTGGAGTGGCAGAAGTGTACAATAAAGTATTTAATCGTTCTTTTGATACTAGTCGCTGGTACGAGCCAGAATTTGTTTGTCAATATTGCTGTAATACATTAAAAAAAAAAGAAAATTCAACCTTCGTTTGTTTTGCCCCTTTTCTACGCCTAAGATTTGGCATCATCAGCCATATCATAAACCAAATGATTGCTAGTTTTGTCAAACCGATGTTTTAGGTCACTGTTTTAAAACGCGAAAAAATATTAAGTACGCAAATGTTGCAACTGTTATAAAACCGATACCTGTAAGTAATGATCCACCGACAACGAGCAAATCTGTCGATGTAAAAGAAAAAGATTTTGAACAAGCAGAGTTAATTCCATTCAGATCTACAACAACGGAGCGGCAATTTTTTTTTAAAACACTGATTTCGACAATCTTCTTCGCGATTTACACTTATCAAATCGGCAATATGAAGTCCTCGTGTCGCGATTAAAGCAGTGGAATTTTGTAGAAAAAGATTTCGTTATAACATCTGTTAGAAAAAGTGACCGGACTTGGTTACTTGAAGAAAGTTTTAAGATTAGTTCCAATGACAGTGATATCGTGTATTGCGTTTATGTACCAAAACTATTTTCGACATTAAATCACAATTATAATGCAGATGAATGGCGACTTTTCATTGATGGTTCATGCAAAAGTAAGTTTTCTTATAAAAATGTGTGACTTTATCTTTATTAATTTAAGATTTGTAATGTAATATCTAGGCTTAAAAGCTGTTTTATTGCATTTTTTTTTTTTTTTTTTTTTTTTTAAATGCATGTTTATTATTTATTGTATCTTCAAATATGAACTAACAATAAGTATTCAAATCTTAAATCTATAAAAAAAAATTATTAGGCCCGACCAATGTCGGACATAAGCTTAGTGATAGTTATTAATAATACATAAGTAGTGATAAGCAACAAAAAGAAAAAGGTGTTTTCAAGCAGCTTCATCATCTAGAGTGTTGAATATTAGAGCCCGTGTATCTCTCTTTTTTAAGCGGATGTGTCCAGTAAAGTTCAAAATATTACGAGCAAGTGGATTAGGATGTGACTCTAGTTTTGTTAGGTATTTGCCTGCGTATTTTGCAATTTCTTCAGTCACTAGTGGCATATTCAAATCGCGATGTATATTTGAATTTTTGATGTACCATGGAGCCGATGTTATCATGCGTAAAATTTTATTTTGCCTTCGTTGAATTTTCTCTACATTTGAAGCTGAAGCAGTGCCCCATAGTTGAATTCCGTAACACCATATTGGCTTTAAAAGCGACTTGTATATTAAAAGTTTGCAGTCTAGGCTAAGTGTTGAATTTCTACCAATCAGCCAATGTACCTGAGTTAATTTAAGTTTCATTTGAGTTAACTTAGAGTCAATGTGGTGTTTCCATGTAAGTCGTCGATCAAGGTGTATGCCAAGATATTTCACATGTGAATGTTGAGGAACAACTTGATTGTTAATCCGAATGGGGGAGCAAGTATCTCTTCTTAGGGTGAACGTTATATGGACACACTTTTGTTCATTGACTTTAATTCTCCATAAGTTTAACCAAAGCTCCATCTGGCTAATGTGTTCCTGGAGTTTGCGGGATGCCTCATCAGGGTTTTCGTGCATACTAAGGCAGGCTGTATCGTCGGCAAATGTGGAAGTATGGATACTACTGCTCACAGGCATATCACAAGTATAAATCAAATATAAAACTGGTCCCAGTATGCTCCCCTGTGGCACACCGGATGAAATAGTTTCAGGCCTACTCGTAAAGTCTCCTTCCACAACAGTGAACTTACGGGAAATAATGTAACTTTCCAAAAGATTTAAAATGTTTATTGGTAAGTAAGTCTTCAATTTTAAAATTAGGCCTTCATGCCACACTTTATCAAATGCCTGGGAAACGTCAATAAAGAGCGCAGAGCAATACTTTTTTTCCTCAAAAGTTCTTCTTATAAATTGAACCAGTCTGTGAGTTTGTTCAATGGTGCTATGCTGACTTCTAAAACCAAATTGATGGTCTGGTATGCACCCACTACTAATTAGAATTTGGGACAATTTTGTTTTGAGCAGTTTTTCGAAAAGCTTTGACATAGTTGATAGTAGACTTATTGGCCTATATGACTCAGCCTTGGTTAGATCTTTGCCCGGCTTTGGAATCATTTTAACCTTGGCAAGCTTCCAGCTGTGTGGATAATACTCCAGTCGTAAAATGGCATTAAATATGAATAATAGGATTCTCATTGCAATACGAGGCAAGTTCATAAGCATCTGGTTACTAATTCCATCAATACCCGGAGCTTTCTTCGGGTTGAGTTCGGCAATTAATTTTTGTAAATCACGCGTCTTAAACTTTATGTGTTGAGGGGGTAGAGCGACTACATTCGGCAAATCAGCAACACCAGTACATATGTTTGGCGTAAAAACGGATTTTAAGTGCTCAGCAAATATTTTACCTTTTTCAGTATCGCTTCTTGCCCAACTTCCGGTAGATGTGCGTAGAGGTGGCTTATACTCAACGGGTGTTTTAAGCTTTCTAGCAGCGCGCCACAAAGAGTAATTAGACGCTGGTGTGACATCAAGACCTTCCAGATAATTTTTAAGAGATGCAGTTTTTTCAGATGCAAGCAACTCTTGGAGTCGTTTAGTGCACTCTTTAAATCTGATTTTATTTTGTGGTGATCTGTGCTGTTGCCATTCCCTTCTAGCTCTTCTTTTTTCACGTACGAGACGTTCAATGTCTGTAGAATAAATTTTATTAAACCTAGTCTGCGGATGGGAGTTAGTGGCATGTTCAGCAGCCTGTTTAATATTCTCGCTGAGATTGGCAATGTTAGATTCAATATCATCGGATGTTCTAAGCGTAATGTTTTCCGTACAATGACTACTGAGATATTTTTTGAACCCCAGCCAATTAACACGATTGATCATCTTCACATATGGGTCAGGTAAGTTACTTCTTAATGGACTACAAATTGTAATGATCGTCGGAGAGTGATCGGACGAAAGATCAATAGAAGCTTGAACTTGAATTAAATCCCTAGAGATATTTTTTATGACGCCAAAATCTATAACATCCGGAATTTTTTGTATGTCAGTAGGCCAATAAGTGGGCTCCCCACTCGAAATGACATCCAAGCCCATTTTTGAAATAGTGTTGAACAATGCTCGACCTCTGGGGGTAATAAGACGCGAACCCCAGAACGTATGCTTAGCATTGTAGTCGCCAGCTGCTACAAAACAAGGTCCAAGAGATTTGTAGAAATCCTCATATTGATTCTCAGTGATTGAAAATCTGGGAGGGGAGTAAATTGATGATATAACAAAATTTGTACAAAAACTTTCAATGCCAATATTTGTTGCTTGTAGGTGTTCTTCACAAATGTTATCAAGAACATAGTGCTTGAGTCTTGACTTTATTAGAATTGCTGATCCACCGCAAGCCCTTCCTCTAGGGTCCTTTGTATCATATATAGTGTAGCCATAAATTTTAAAAAGACTTCTCGAAGTCAAATGAGTCTCAGATACTAACATTACATCAATATTTTTTTCCATGAGGAAGTGCTCAAGTTCATTTTTATGTTGGCGAATGCCGTTTGCGTTCCAGAAACATATTGTTAACGTGTTCATGGCTTATTAATTAATGCTTGAAGCAGAGTATTCTGCATTCGCAGCATTTCTTGCATCATGCTAGTCATATTTGTTGTAAAATTGTTTATAGTTTGCACCAGATTTTCAATAGTAGCTTCAAGGCGATTAAAATTAAAGCTTGCGTCAGTATTTTTTGAATTATTTGGCGAGGAAACATTTTGTGTGGGAATTGAATTTGTCTTAGCAGCATCTGCATACGATACACGGGAAGTAACTGGTTGGCTCATTTGCGCAAAAGTGGCAGAGTAAGCTTTTGCTGATTGAGCTGGAGCTAATTTAGGTTTTTGCACCATAGTCTTCTTTACGAAAGAGTACACAGGACAACCTCTGTAGTTAGCGGTGTGATTACCTCCACAATTACTACATTTTTTATCACTTTGATCTTTTGGCTTATTGCAACTAGCAGTGCCGTGTAATTCGCCGCACACAACACAAACAGAGGGTAAATTGCAGTATGTTTTTGTATGGCCATATTCTTGGCAATTATGGCACTGTACAGGACCTGAACGCTTATGTGGCTCTTCAACTGTGATTTTTCGGTACAAGAGGTATTTCAAATTATAAATTGGATGCGTTTCATTTTTTTTTCAATTTTATATCATTAGGCTCAAGTTCAACACGAAATAGGGGTTGGGGAATCTTCTCTCTATTTATTATATTGGACACATTTTTTACCTTAAACCCCTGGAGGACGAGTGTATCTTTTATTTCTTCGGGAACAACATAAGAATCTATGCCCTTCAATACGATCTGCATGCCTTTAGCGCTCTTAAGCTGGTATGTGTAGAAGCTTGTTTTATTTTTTTCAAATTCAGCAACCATTTTGCGGAAATCTTTTTCGTCATAAATTTGGACTTTAGTTTCATCGATGTTGCCACGTTTTATTGGAACAATGTGAAATTTATTGTCACCAATGACCGAAATTAATTTTTTAATAAGGGCATTTGAATTTTTTTGTCTCAAATATATTGGTGGCGGCTTGGATATTTTATTCGAGGCTACCTCGGGTTTGTCGTTGTCATCTTGCAAAATTTCGAAGCGGTTTTGGCGATTAGTTGAGGCTGCGCTGTTATCCCTAGACATTTTTGGAGCAGATGAAATTTTTGAAGAATTCGGGCTTCGCCCACGCTTTACCACGGTTATATATCTGTCCATTCCGACTTGTACCTTGAGTTTCGAGCCGCTGTTATCTGTAGTGATAACTTTGTTAAGTGATGAACACGAGCCTGAAGGGGATGATATTACTGGCTTATATGAAGAAGTACTGGGCAACTGTAATGTTAATGCATCATTACTATTTGGCATTGGACAAAGCGAAGTTGATCGCTGACGAAAAATTGGCTTTGACGTTAAAAAAAGACTTTCATCAGATTTATTATTTATATTTTTTTCATTAAGAGTTTCAGAACTCACAGTAAAATAAGCATTTCTGCCATTTGAACTCACTTCAATTTTTTTTTTTTTGTATTTGAGGCACTCATACAAAGAATTCCTCAAGGGATATTCGTTTGTGTTTTTTTTTTTTTTGTTTGCGGTCTTTTTTTGTTTTTGTTATTTATGATTGCTTATTTGTTTAGAGGTACACATATATAGGATTCCTCAATATCACTTTGTTTAATTTTTTTTGTTTGCGGTTTTTTTTTTGTTTTTGTTATTTTTACTATGTAAAAATATTAGCAAAGCATAAAGCTTATTTATTAAAGACAGTATGTACCTATTACGAATAATATGTACTATGAATATTTTTTGTTTGTTTAATTTTTTGTAAGAAAAATTCCGCTAATCGACTGTTCGCTATGAAGGTACCAAAATCAATTGCCTTCAGTTCCAATCGCATATGCACCTAATACAAAAGAAACTTACGAAGTGATGAAAAATATACTAATGTTTGTTAGCTATACCACCCATAAATGGAAAGTCGTTGCTGACTTAAAGGTTTTTACAATTTTATTTGGTATGCAAGGTGGTTACATAAAGTATCCGTGCTATCTTTGTGAATGGGATAGTCGTGCACCGCATCGTTATGATCGCAAAGTATTGCCATCTCGCGAGTCACATAGAATAGGCAGGAAAAACATTCTAAATGACCAATTAGTTAAAGCTGACTACGTTATTCTGCCACCACTGCATCTTAAACTGGGATACATGAAACAATTTGTAACAAAATTAGATGTAAACGGCGACGCTTTTTGTCATCTCAAAGCGGTGTTCCCAAAACTAAGTGAAGCCAACATAAAAGGAGGTATTAATTAATTTGTTTACATATCTAGTACGTTTTTCATCGTTTTTATCTGTTTTGATAACTCTTAGGTATTTTTATTGGACCTCAAATTCGAAAAATTCATTTTCTGCATTCGCATTTGGACTTTCTCCCAGATAACTTGGGCCAGTTCAGTGATGAACAAGGTGAACATTTTCATCAGGAAATGGCAACTATTGAAAAACGCTTTGAAGGAAAAAATAAGATAAAAATGATGTCAGAATATTGCTGGTCACTTAAACGAGAAACTGATGATACTGATCTAAAAAAAACGGTCAAGCAAACACTTTTGAGTTAAATAATCAAAAATAAAATTTGTATAAAATGTCTAAAGGTTTATTTTCATGAAAAGTTAAATAACTCAGTCAATTTCTTACTATTTTTAACCCCAATATACATTGTAGTCGTAAATAAACGTACTTTTTGAATAAATTCAATAGTATTATAGTTTCCTATTAAAATAATGTATAAAAACGTCACCAAAGTTCAAAAATTTTTGAAAAATCTACAAAATTGTTTGCTGGACAATAACACTTGCATTTCTCAAGTTTTCTTAGATAAATTATATATCATTCGAAAGATCTTCTTTCTTCTTTCCAAATCTAGTAAGAAATTGAAAATCGGATCATTATCAACAAAGTTACAGGCTTATAAGTACGCAAAGGTAAAATACCGGTTTTTTAACCGTAAATCCGGATTTTGGAATCTTGTTTTACTCGACTAGCCCTACAAGAAAAATAATATCCGGTCCCAGGTTTTTTGGACTGTCGCACCGTGTAATTAACAACACTAATGTGAACACACATACATATAAGTTAAAACGGCTTAAATCAAGTTTAGATGCACCTCTCAAATATTTAAAAGAGTATCCTATCCTATAGAAAAATAAAAAGAAAAAATTTAACGAAAAAATTGTCGGCGAGGTTTAGTTTCCGAGTTATGGGCCTCTGAAATTCCGCCACAGTATTGTGATTTACGGCGTTTTCCAACGAATATGACCAATACTGGTATTGAGAATACCTTTCATTAAATGGTAAATGCAGTCTTGATCGGCAATGCAGGAAATCTTTCTTATGCAAGAAAAATGCATGAGGCAGAAAATCTTCATTAGGCTGCGCCGTGTCGGGAAACACCATGCTGTAGAAATTCATTAAGCCGTGCAAGAAAACGTTATTAAGCAGGAAAACTTTGCCAGGCAGAAAATCTCTACTAGGCTGCGCCGTGTCGGGAAAAACCAGGGTGGAGAAAATCTTTACGCCTGGCCAGAGGCCGTCAGTGCAGGAAAACGCTATTAAGCAGCAAAAAATTTACCATGCAAAATTTTTTTATTAGGCTGCGCTGTGTCGGGAAACAACACGGTGACAGGCTTGCCATTTTAGCACTTTTAGTGCTAGATTTAGCAATTTTTTCTTCGTTTAGCACTAACTTAAGACAAATTGCGGTCCAATTAATATTAAATGTTAATGAAATTTATTTATCTTCATTAAGTGTTTAGTAAGACAGGAGTCATATAACTGAACCGCCCTGAGATACATACATTTATAGGTACAAATATGTTGAAGTACATCATTTGAAATATTAATATAACAAAACTTGTTTTAACTTTTATTCTTTTTAAGAGCTAATTGTGTTAATAAGGTTGTTGATCATCTTAACATAAACCACAGTCAAAGCTATATTGAGCTCAAGACTTTAGTTATCAGTTATACGATTATGTTCCAGTAAAACTATACAACGTGTGCAATTTTTATATCCATTAATTAAATCGGTTCATCTGATTTATCTATGTAGAAAATAAACAGAGATGTGCGCGTGAGCATTTTTTGACTCACCACACACACGCTCACGCAAAACAATATTTTACTCACGCACTTTCACGCACGAATGATATTGAAAATTTTCACTATCACGCACGCTCACGAACAAAATATTTTTATCACGCACGAGTGGCTTACAACTTATCACGATCAAGCACGCTCACGAAAAAGTATGTAATTCAATTTGTATTTTTTTCAGTTGAAAAATAGGTTTTTACACATACAGATGTACTCGTATGTAGATATGTGTCAGAGAATGGTTTGATTGGTATTTGATGGTTTTGAATACAATCTCAAAATTATAGCTTCGTGTTGACAGTAATGCACGCATGCTCTGAGAATCGCATTTCGCATAACAATTGTGATGCGAGTTGAAATCGCATGACAGGTGTTCTAGAGTTCGCAATCGCAAGAAGTTTGGCGACTTCAACGCGCAAGCACTTACCATAGTGAAGTGGTTAATTTTACAAAACGTGAACTTCAAAATAACGATAAAACTACACAAAAATTAAAAAGAAGTTTTATTTTATTGTTACCAGAAATTATCACCATTTTCCACCAATTTATGTTAAAAATATGAATTTTAATTTAAATGTTTCATTTTAGCAATTGTCTGTGGCAATTGTTTTCTTTTTTACTGGCGATTTGATAAAAACAGCTGATTTACTTAATGTTCGAAAATATTCATTGCTAGCGTTGTTGAACGTGTACTTGGTAATCAAATAAAATGTACGCTTATTTTTAATTATAATATTGATAATATTATACGGAGATTATTATTTTATTATTTGCTCCTTAAAACTGGAAAGCGTATTGTAATAAATTTTTCGGAAATACCTTTAAGCATAATTACCCATTGATTTACTTTGGAATGTATAAAATAAACAAAATATATTAATTGTGTACTGATTACCTTTGAAGGAAATCTATTATTCCAATGTGGGTAAATGTATCATCTCTAAATAAATTAATCTCCCGCCAACGTTTAATAAAATTATAATATCTACATAAGTAAAAGTTTGTAAATTCCACCCATAACTTGCACTATATAAGCATGAATTCTACAAGTACATTCGTGTATAGCACATACAGTTGACTCTAATGGGAATCAACTAATTCAGTTATTTCTTATTTCATGTTATAAAATAAATATAAAATAAATCATTTATAAACTTTTTATGATATATTTTTTCAAGTTGGTGAATTGTAATAATTTTTTTACTCTCTCACTCGAAAAAAAAGTGAAACAAAATGTCAACAAATAAGCAAACAACAACGAGATTCGTATTGCGGTGATGCCACGTATTATTCTTTTTTGTTCCCAAGGAATTTATGATTGGAGGAATGTTTTCTCGAGAAAAAATTTTTCCGTGAGAAATAAATTCCGAGGGAATATTTATGATTTTGCTGATTGTAAAATAGATCGCAAATAGAGTTCGAAGAAGAAAAAATTCCACCCAAGGCATATTGTATCCAAGTAAATGTAAGTATATTTGTATGTATGTAATTTAAATAATGCAATATAAATAATTAAAAAGGGCCCCACAAAATTCTGCTGAACAGTGCAAAGTTCTGCTCAACTTCATGGAAAACCATCCCGATTTGGCAAATGGTTTCTTTAAAGGTGATAGAGTGAAGCAGGAGCAGTTATGGAGTGACTTGGCCAGGGAACTTAATGCTTGTGGACCACCTACAAGAGATGCTGGTGCTTGGAAAAAGGTAATAGTTTTGAATTTAATTTGAATAAATCTCAACAGCCTGTGTAAATGTACAATTATAATTTTTAGACTTGGTGCGATTGGAGAAGAAGTATTAAGTCCAGACTAGCAGAAAATAAAAAATCCCTACAAAAAACAAGTGGAGGCGATTTCCAGCAACATTTTTTGTCTCCAATAGAAGAACAACTAGCAGTTATATGCGATATTTTCCATGCCGTTGAGAGCGTACCTAAGGCAAAGACATTTGGAGCAGCAACCAAAAAAAGTAAATTAATTGAAAATGTGGCAGGTACAGAAAAGGAGAATATTGAAATTGTACCTGAACATAGAACATATGCAGACTTCTGACTCTCCAATGTCTACTTTGTCCCCATCCGAGAAATTTTCTAAAAGAAAAGGAACATTTTTTTTTCGAGGAGAACTTCACGACATAATGGGTGAGGAAACTAAAAACTTTAAATTTTTCGCTGTCAAAATTGAAGAAATAATGGGCACTTTAGAGAATCACACTAAGCAATTGCAAAATATCAACAGAACTTTAGATGACATTCGTTTTTTAAAGAAAAAGGAATATGAGGAAAAAAGCGACATCATCTAACAATGGAAAAAATTGCAATTGAAAAAAATGAAATGAAGCTAGAGTTTCTAAAACTAGAAAAATTAAAGATGTGTATCCCAGAAGAATAAATCTAACCATTAATATTAATTTTAGTTTATGTACATGCATGTGTACAAACGACGTTATTAGTAACGCGCTGAATTTTTGTGATAAATTGGTTTATGTTATTTTATGAATTATTTAATTTTTATTCATTCTATGTATTATGTACAGCTTATTCATAAAAATTATTAAGGCTTAACAAGAAAATTTTGTATGAAAATTTGTTTTTATAAAGCCTCACTAATTTTAATAAATAAGACTGATAATTTTTTGTTCTATAATAAATACGTCACTTTATTATAAGAAAACCGTTATAAAAACTTAATTGGATATTTCGCTACTCCTTTGTACATTTTCTTCAGGATAAACAATTAGTAACGATTGCTTCTAGGCGTTTGTAGATAATTCGATTGGCCGTTATTTTTGAATTTCAAAGTAACGACTCTTATGTTGGCAATGCGGTGTGCTACTGGTAGTACAGGGTGGTTACCATAAGTGCTCGCACTTTTATTTGTATGTGTGTATGTCTGTACACAATTATTGTTGCTACTATAGTGTTTGCACGTGAATATGTGTGCACGTTTAGTGCTTTAGATAAATACTTCTAGATAAAGGGTCCGCCAGATTTTTTTAATGCATCTATTTATTTATTGTATCTTCATATATGAACTAACAATAAGTATTCAAATCTTAAATCTATAAAAAAAATTTATTAGGCCCGACCAGTGTCGGACATGAGCTTAGTGATAGTTATAAATAATACATTAGTATTGACAATCAGAAAAGGGGAAAAAGTATTTTCAAGTAGTCCCATCTGGAGTGTTAGGTATAAGAGCCCGTGTGTCCGTCTTTCTTAGGCGGATGTGTCCAGTAAAGCTCAAAATATTACGAGCAAGCAGATTAGGATGTGATTCGAGTTTTGTTAAATATTTGCCTGCGTATTTTGCAATTTCTTCAGTCACTAGTGGCATATTTAAATCACGATTTATAATAGAATTTTGGATGTACCATGGAGCTGATGTTATTAACCGTAAAATTTTATTTTGCCTTCGTTGGATTATATGAATATGTGTGTTATATAATATGTGTGCACGTTTAGTGCTTTAGTTAAATATTTCTAGATAAAGGGTCCGCCAGATAACTTTTTTTTTTTGAAAATGATATAAAAAAAACTACTGAAGCTTCGGCTGTGTGGCACGTAGCACCGTCCTGTTGAAACCAAATGTTGCCAATATCCTCCTTCAATTTTTGTGAACAAAAATTCGTCCAACATGGACCGATAACGATCGCCATTGACTAACGGCCACTCCTTGCTCATTTTCGAAAAGAAATGGCCCAATTATGCCTCTGGACCAAAATCCGCACCAAACAGTGACTCATTTTGGCTGCGTCAGCTTTTCAATGTATGCGTGCGGGTTTTCTGTTCCCCAAATGCGACAATTTTGCTTGTTTACATACCCGCCAAGATCAAAATGAGCTTCATCTGAAAAGATGATTTTTTGTGTGGCAAAATTTGCATCTGTAAGCCGATCGCGCGCCCACTTAGCGAAGCGAAAACGCATTGGATGGTCAGTTGGCTCGTTCAGCGGAAGGCTAAAACTAATTATCTGTCAAATCAGACATTTCACAGTTCTCGTGGTACCTTCATAGCGAACAGTCGATTAGCGGAATTTTTCTTACTTACAAAAAATTAAACAAACAAAAAATATTCGTAGTACATATTATTCGCAATAGGTACATACTGTCTTTAATAAATAAGCTTTATGCTTTGCTAATATTTTTACATAGTAAAAATAACAAAAACAAAAAAAACCGCAAACAAAAAAAATTAAACAAAGTGATATTGAGGAATACTATATATGTGTACCTCTAAACAATCATAAATAACAAAAACAAAAAAAGACCGCAAACAAAAAAAAAACACAAAAGAATATCCCTTGAGGAATTCTTTGTATGAGTGCCTCAAATACAAAAAATTTGAAGTGAGTTCTAACGGCAGAAATGCTTATTTTACTGTGAGTTCTGAAACTCGTAATGAAAAAAATATAAATAATAAATCTGATGAAAGTCTTTTTTTAACGTCAAAGCCAATTTTTCGTCAGCGATCAACTTCGCTTTGTCCAATGCCAAATAGTAATGATGCATTAACATTACAGTTGCCTAGTACTTCTTCATATAAGCCAGTAATATCATCCCCTTCAGGCTCGTGTTCATCACTTAACAAAGTTATCACTACAGATAACAGCGGCTCGAAACTCAAGGTACAAGTCGGAATGGACAGATATATAACCGTGGTAAAGCGTGGTCGAAGCCCGAATTCTTCAAAAATTTCATCTGCTCCAAAAATGTCTAGGGATAACAGCGCAGCCTCAACTAATCGCGAAAACCGCTTTAAAATTTTGCAAGATGACAACGACAAACCCGAGTTATCCTCGAATAAAATATCCAAGCCGCCACCAATCTATTTGAGACCAAAAAATTCAAATGCCCTTATTAAAAAATTAATTGCGGTCATTGGTGAGAATAAATTTCACATTGTTCCAATAAAACGTGGCAACATCGATGAAACTAAAGTCCAAATTTATGACGAAAAAGATTTCCGCAAAATGGTTGCTGAATTTGATAAAAATAAAACAAGCTTTTACACATACCAGCTTAAGAGCGCTAAAGGCATGCAGATCGTATTGAAGGGCATAGATTCTTATGTTGTTCCCGAAGAAATAAAAGATGCACTCGTCCTCCAGGGGTTTAAGGTAAAAAATGTGTCCAATATAACAAACAGAGAGAAGATTCCCCAACCACTATTTCGTGTTGAACTTGAGCCTAATGATATAAAATTGAAAAAAATGAGACGCATCCAATTTATAATTTGAAATACCTCTTGTACCGAAAAATCACAGTTGAAGAGCCACATAAGCGTTCAGGTCCTGTACAGTGCCATAATTGCCAAGAATATGGCCATACAAAAACATACTGCA
The DNA here is from genome assembly GCA_949987645.1 of Tachina grossa. Classification (NCBI taxonomy): domain Eukaryota; kingdom Metazoa; phylum Arthropoda; class Insecta; order Diptera; family Tachinidae; genus Tachina; species Tachina grossa. The sequence goes on along the minus strand of OX465277.1, from coordinate 49,216,677 downwards.
GTTTACCCTCTGTTTGTGTTGTGTGTGGCGAATTGCACGGCACTGCTAGTTGCAATAACCCAAAAGATCAAAGTGTAAAAAATGCAGTAATTGTTGAGGTAATCACACCGCTAACTACAGAGGTTGTCCTGTGTACTCTTTCGTAAAGAAGACTATGGTGCAAAAACCTAAATTAGCTCCAGCTCAATCAGCAAACGCTTACTCTGCCACTTTTGCGCAAATGAGCCAACCAGTTACTTCCCGTGTATCGTATGCAGATGCTGCTAAGACATATTCAATTCCCACACAAAATATTTCCCCGCCAAATAATTCAAAAAATACTGACGCAAGCTTTAATTTTAATCGCCTTGAAGCTACTATTGAAAATCTGGTGCAAACTATAAACAATTTTACAATTTTACAACAAATATGACTAGCATGATGCAAGAAATGCTGCGAATGCAGAATACTCTGCTTCAAGCATTAATTAATAAGCCATGAACACGTTAAAAATATGTTTCTGGAACGCAAACGGCATTCGCCAACATAAAAATGAACTTGAGCACTTCCTCACGGAACAAAATATTGATGTAATGTTAGTATCTGACTTCGGGAAGTCTTTTTAAAATTTATGGATACACTATATATGATACAAAGGACCCTAGAGGAAGGGCTTGCGGGGGATCAGCAATTCTAATAAAGTCAAGACTCAAGCACTATGTTCTTGATAACATTTGTGAAGAACACCTACAAGCAACAAATATTGCCATTGAAAGTTTTTGTACAAATTTTGTTATATCATCAATTTACTCCCCTCCCAGATTTTCAGTCACTGAGAATCAATATGAGGATTTCTACAAATCTCTTGGACCTTGTTTTGTAGCAGCCGGCGACTACAATGCTAAGCATACGTTCTGGGGTTCGCGTCTTATTACCCCCAGAGGTCGAGCATTGTTCAACACTATTTCAAAAATGGGCTTGGATGTCATTTCGAGTGGGGAGCCCACTTATTGGCCTACTGACATACAAAAAATTCCGGATGTTATAGATTTTGGCGTCATAAAAAATATCTCTAGGGATTTAGTTCAAATTCAAGCTTCTCTTGATCTTTCGTCCGATCACTCTCCGACGATCATTACAATTTGTAGTATTAAGAAGTAACTTACCTGACCCATATGTGAAGATGATCAATCGTGTTGATTGGCTGGGGTTCAAAAAATATCTCAGTAGTCATTGTACGGAAAACATTACGCTTAGAACATCCGATGATATTGAATCTAACATTGCCAATCTCTGCGAGAATATTAAACAGGCTGCTGAACATGCCATTATCTCCCATCCACAGACTGGGTTTAATAAAATTTATTCTACAGACATTGAACGTCTCGTACGTGAAAAAAGAAGAGCTAGAAGGGAATGGCAACAGCACAGATCACCACAAAATAAAATCAGATTTAAAGAGTGCACTAAACGACTCCAAGAGTTGCTTTCATCTGAAAAAACTGCATCTCTTAAAAATTATCTGGAAGGTCTTGATGTCACACCAGCGTCTAATTACTCTTTGTGGCGCGCTGCTAGAAAGCTTAAAACACCCATTGAGTATAAGCCACCTCTACGCACATCTACCGGAAGTTGGGCAAGAAGCGATACTGAAAAAGGTAAAATATTTGCTGAGCACTTAAAATCCGTTTTTACGCCAAACATATGTACTGGTGTTGCTGATTTGCCGAATGTAGTCGCTATACCCCCTCAACACATAAAGTTTAAGACGCGTGATTTACAAAAATTAATTGCCGAACTCAACCCGAAGAAAGCTCCGGGTATTGATGGAATTAGTAACCAGATGCTTATGAACTTGCCTCGTATTGCCATGAGAATCCTATTATGCATATTTAATGCCATTTTACGACTGGAGTATTATCCACACAGCTGGAAGCTTGTCAATGTTAAAATGATTCCAAAGCCGGGCAAAGATCTAACCAAGGCTGATTCATATAGGCCAATAAGTCTACTATCAACTATGTCAAAGCTTTTCGAAAAACTGCTCAAAACAAAATTGTCCCCAATTCTAATTAGTAGTGGGTGCATACCAGACCATCAATTTGGTTTTAGAATAGCACCATTGAACAAACTCACAGATTGGTTCAATTTATAAGAAGAACTTTTGAGGAAAAAAAGTATTGTTCTGCGCTCTTTATTGACGTTTCCCAGGCATTTGATAAAGTGTGGCATGAAGACCTAATTTTAAAATTGAAGACTTACCAATAAACATTTTAAATCTTTTGGAAAGTTACATTATTTCCCGTAAGTTCACTGTTGTGGAAGGAGACTTTACGAGTAGGCCTGAAACTATTTCATCCGGTGTTCCACAGGGGAGCATACTGGGACCAGTTTTATATGTGATTTATACTTGTGATATGCCTGTGAGCAGTAGTATCCATACTTCGACATTTGCCGACGATACAGCCTGCCTTAGTATGGACGAAAACCATGATGAGGAATCCCGCAAACTCCAGGAACACATTAGCCAGATGGGGCTTTGGTTAAACTTATGGAGAATTAAAGTCAATGAACAAAAGTGTGTCCATATAACGTTCATCCTAAGAAGAGATACTTGCTCCCCCATTCGGATTAACAACCAAGTTGTTCCTCAACATTCACATGTGAAATATCTTGGTATACACCTTGATCGACGACTTATATGAAAATACCACATTGATTCTAAGCTATCACAAATGAAACTTAAATTAACCCAGGTACATTGGCTGATTGGTAGAAATTCATCACTTAGCCTAGACTGCAAACTTTTAATATACAAGTAGCTTTTAAAGCCAATATGGTGCTACAGAATTCAACTATGGGGCACTGCTTCAGCTTCAAATGTAGAAAAAATTCAACGAAGGCAAAATAAAATTTTACGCATGATAACATTGGCTCCATGGTACATCAAAAATTCAAACATACATCGCGATTTGAATATGCCACTAGTGACTGAAGAAATTGTAAAATACGCAGGCAAATACCTAACAAAACTCGAGTCACATCCTAATCCGCTTGCTCGTAATATTTTAAACGGGCTCTAATATTCAACACTCTATATGATGAAGCTGCTTGAAAACACTTGTTTCTTTTTGTTGCTTATCACTACTTATGTATTATTAATAACTATCACTAAGCTTATGTCCGACATTGGTCGGGCCTAATAATTTTTTTATAGGTTTAAGATTTGAATACTTATTGTTAGTTCATATTTGAAGATACAATAAATAAAAAAACATGCATTTAAAAAAAAAAGTCAGATATGAGCTAAGTGTTACCATTCACGAAATTCACGGACCTTTTAGTTCTTTGCATTAACCTTGTAGGAATATTTTTACGCAACACTGCCGCCCACTTAAGCCTATTCGTCCCGAATAGGCACAACATCGCCTTTCTCTTTCTTCGCTTTCTATACGCCTTGTAATTACGTTGGAGACGACTTCCTCTTCCATACTTATAGGCTTTAGTTCTGGCTCTGCCTCGTCTTTCAACTGGGACTTGTGTTACTATACGCTGGAGGTGACTATTTCGCTGACATTTGTGGCCCCTGGTACTGACTCTGCTTCCTGTTTCCACTACAGCTTGCCTTGCCTTGCGCTGAAGATGACAAGTTCTTCCACATTTGCAGCCCATGGTTCTGAATCTGCCCGGTATTTCCACTACATCTTGCCTTGCCCTACGCTGTAGATGACAACTCCTTCCACATTTATGGCCATTGGCTCTGACTCTACCTTGTCCCTTGACTAGAGCTTGCCTTACCATACACTGGATATAACCACTCCTTCCACACTTATGGCCTTTGGCTCTGACTCTACCTTGTCCCTTGACTAGAGCTTGCCTTACCATTCCACATTTATGGCCCTTGGCTCTGACTCTACTTTGTCCCTTCACTAGAGTTTGCCTTACCACACGCTTGAGGTTCTTTATAGAAGTTGTCTTCTTCTTCCTGACTGCAAATTAATTATTTTCTAATTAATTTATTATTTTTATTTTAATTTTGCAATCCCACTTCTGACACCAAATGTTACTTTTAAATTTTATTAAACGTGTGAGTTCTTTTGATTGCTCAAAAATAAAAATAAATAACACACAATTTTTATTTGCTACTGTTCTTCCTTTTTATTCTTAACTAAGCAAATTACAACTTGTCTTTACTTAACTACTTCTTATCGTTATTATCCACTTTCAACGAGGTCTTAACTATAGCATTGTACAGATGCATCTGTGTTGTGATATAACAATAATAACAAGAAAGAAGAAAAATAAGACATAAAGCACACATATGCAGGCGCATATAAGAGAAGATATGACAGAGGTAGTCTACCTATTATACATACATACTTACATAAATACAATAATAAAACTATTAACAGCAAAGGAAGAGAAATGCAAACACTGTAGGAAGATGAAACTAATTTTTTTTTAATAAACAGACAAGTTGTATGTTAGTGTTTAGTAATATGTTAATGATTGTCTTGTATTACAGAAAAAGAGGTCACAATGATTTAAATGCATCCATTAAACTTTCATTCACTGATTGTCTTGCATTATTATAAAACAAAGGTTTAAATAATTTTCATAGAGATCATTAAACTTTCATGGCTTCATATTTGAAATTAAATTTAATTTTGTTTGTTTGTTTTGTTTTATTGTCTTTCGTCATATTCAAAAGTAGAACATTATTTTGCAACTACAACAAAATTACAAGCACTAAAAAAACATTACACGTTTGCTGAGTAATCATCAGATACATACATACATGCACATGTGTGTTGAATGAACTTTTTTTTTATTTTATTTAAAACAAATTAATTGTAAATTTTATTAAGTAATTTGAGTTTTTCAAGGTTGGAAAACCTTAGGCTAGGTCAGTAAATTTTACACTGTAAGGAAGCAATTACGAAAAAGAATTCAATGGTGAAACCGCTAGTCATCTTTGGGAAAATATAAATATGTATTTATATGTATATGTATGTAATGTATGTGTATGTTTATGTATATTATAAATATTTATAACAACAATAATATTAAAAAAAAATATATATTAATTGAATTTTCATCTATAAACAACGTAATAATTCTAACTAAGTTCTTCCACTCAATTTAATTAATGGAATTAAAGGTCTAGTTGAATCAATTGAAAACTACCTTTTTCTGTACACTTGGGATTAGTATAATTTTACTCTATTTTTTTCTCAAATTAAAAATTTAGAATTTAGTTTGTAAGTTTTGAAATGTAACAAAGGGAAAATTTGTATTGTAAGCTAAAATGTTTTTCAAATTTATAATTTGAATAAGAATTGCCTTTTGTAAGAGCATATACATATATATACATAAAAAACCATTAACAATAACTAGTAGAGCTTTAAAAGAGTTAAAACACTATATTATAAATAAAAGTTTTTTTAGCAAGTAATATATTTGAACGAAAGAAAAACAATAATAAAAATAAATGAGCAAATAATAATATTCAAAATTTTAAATTTGTGCTATTAAAATTATATGTTAAGAAAAACACATATCTATATATTTATGTCATACTAGGTGTGTTTGAGTACACTTCCAAGGACAATTATTCAGTAGACTTAGAATAATTGGTTCACATTTGAAATTAAACGTAATACTTTAACAAATGCACAAATTATCACAATTAGCAAGTAGTCAATCACAGCTTTTGATTATCAAGAATCCAAACCATATTCTTGCATCAGTGAAATTTTAGTTCTTAGGATTAAATTAATAGTAAATTGAAATATATAAATAATGATTGTATATAAAAAAAATTAAATTTTGGTATTTGAAATGTTTACGTTATATTGTAATGTATGCTAATACTAAACTAAGATAAGTGCAACCGCAGCTCAGCTACAACCCCCAGAACAAGAAGATTTGCATACATGCAGTGAAGACAACAAGGTTAACAATAACAACAACAAAAACAAATGAAATAGTCGTCTTATTTTGGCAACTCAAGGTGTATAGTCTCCTGCCGCCAACAGTTAAGTGATATCTGAAGCTTCAACTTTACCCCAGCAATAACAACATAACGAATGAATTTCAAACAACCAAATCCGAAGAAAAATTTACAACATACACCACAAAACAACAGCTTAAACATCAAATAATACTTTCATCTAACGGGTGAGATGAATTACTGACGGCATAACAGGACTCCCAATAATCTGCTCGAACAGATTATTCCGGGAAGTCAAATCCCAGGAACACTTCAAACAAACCGTTGTATAGATTACAAATCTACGACATTAACTACAGAGAATTGACATTCGTCTATCCGTCCACATTAAAGGACACGATGCTAGTTCCGTTGCTGTCATCCATACTGCCCACTAATCGAATACACCTTCACAGGATACATGCGGATTTTTTCCAATATCCTAAGTGAGGTAGTTCTTCGTTCTGTTATTCAAAAATTTTGCGATATAAGCAAGTTAATCGCAAATTGCTGCAAGTTTATATTCAACGTTACTACATAATGAAAAGAGATACCATGTCTCCAACAAACTACAAAGTGAAAAGATAGATCTAACGAGTTATATGACGACTAACTTCAACGTGGATTGTAACGGACAATCAGTCAGTGACTTTCTGAAGGATGGGCACAAAAATGAAACATTAGATTTCGAACAAGTCGGTATGTGTACTAGCGATGTTTTGTTACGATGTACCGACAAGGCAAACATCCCATATAAAAGTGTATATGACATTTGTTCCAGGATGGCCGTCCATTACATAAATCATAATTTTCGACCACTAACACATCTCAGCTCAACTGAGAACAACTTTATTCGCGGTTCTGGTTTCATGATACACCCTTTCTCAGCCGAAGACATTAGTTCGTGATGGTGCTGATTTATTTTTTTAAAACCACAAGCAAGAGCGCCCCCGCATAAAGCAGAAAATTACTGAACACTTAAAGGTGCCACAAATTTCAACAGATAAGGATAAACAAAATCACGTCAACCTAACTTAGATGTCAGGAATCAGAACATCAACAAAAAAAATCGTATTTTCTTTCCGCCAAAGAGGGAGGTATGTTGTGAGTCGAAGGCACTTATGTATTTTATAGAATAGATCAAATACATGTCAATTACTTATATATTTTACATTAACACTTAAGCATTTGACCCAATTACAAAATATCGACATTGCACAAGTTGTCAGCGCAAAGAAAATAAAAAGTAACCAAGTGAATGAACTGGTTACTACTGCGTCAACAAATTAGTGCAATGCAGAGGTACGAGTGTTGTTCAACTATGATTCACAACATTCCTCCCCCCTTGGCGGAAGAAAACATCTAGCTATAGATGTTTTCTAAATATAGTAATTGGATCAAATGCTATGATTCACAACATCTGTTTGCACCAGTTTTGCGTCTTGTATGAAAAAATATGTTATTTAGCGTTTCTTTTACTAGTTGTAAATGTTGATTTTTAAAGCAGTTATTGTATGGTTGTGCAATGACCAAATGCGAAAAACAAGTTTGTATGTATTTGTTTTTCTATAACAAATAAGATACATAAAACTGGTTTTAACATAAGTACCACATGGTGTGTTGAAAAAAAAAATCCATGGTTGATGAATGAATGAATGAAAGTAAAATTTCACATACAAATGTAAGTAAATGGTACATGTGCATGAAACACATGCATTTGTAATTACTCTCAGAGCAAAATTGTCTCTTTCTCTCTCTATACTTTGGCTGCGACACAAAATAACATAACGAACGTCCGCACATACATCTCCACATCATGTATTTGTTTCAATAGTGGTTTTTTCATATATTTGTATTACAATATGTGGGCAAAAACAGGTCAAACAGTTGCTCAGCAGCAATACAATAAGCAATTGTTATTTGTTTTAATTGTATTTTAATTTGGAAAAGCACGCACACACAATAACTCTTATACTAGTTCTGTCGCTCACACTACAATTATATGGTACATACCATGGTATATTTGTTTTGGCTATACAAACGAGTATACAAATGCAAGCCTATAGTCTTAACTCGACTAATTTCTGATTAGCACTGACACATTTTCACACAGACTGCCTCTTTTTATAGTACAGCAACCGGTTCTCGAATGTTCTCCCGATAGATGGCGTAATAATATGTCTGTACTTAGTAATGGCATCTATGCACGTTGCCGTCTGTATTGTCGTTTACTATTGGTAGCCAGATGTTCAAACAGTCCTCTAGCACAATCGGGAAAATTCATGTTGCTGCTTCTAGGCGTTTGTAGATAATTCGATTGGCCGTTATTTTTGAATTTCAAAGTAACGACTCTTATGTTGGCAATGCGGTGTGCTACTGGTAGTACAGAGTGGTTACCATACGTGCTCGCACTTTTATTTGTATTTGTGTATGTCTGTACACAATTATTGTTGTTGCTATAGTGTTTGCACGTGAATATGTGTGTACGTTTAGTGCTTTAGTTAAATACTTCTAGATAGTTCTTTGCATTAACCCTGTAGGAATATTTTTACGTAACAATATGAATGCACTTTATTAAAGTTAACGTCTTATTTCACTTCAAGTAGTTCTTCAATAATTGATACAATCTCGTTATTATGATTAGTATGACCTTCAGCTTGTGATACGAGCAGTAGCCAAAGTCGATCTACTAACTCATTTGAATCGTCCCAGTATATATAGTTGGGCTTATGGGTGTTAAATTGCATCAATCTATCACCTAAATAGCTACATTTTGGCTGTTCCTGTTGATTCGGTTAAATTCTTCAAGTTTTTCTCGTCATTAAATTTCTTATTATGTTTATATTTATATCCTCTAGTACCCTTGATTTGACCATCAGGTTTATAGTTTCTTCTATATGCATTAGTTGTAATTAAAATCCCTTTATATATGTTGAGTTCAAATTTATCTTAGTTTTTTGGTGTTTTATGAAATATTAGAGAAAATAGCCCTGGGGGTCGATTCTCGTTCTGTGAAACTATGAAATGAAAAGTTTTTTCACAATTTCATAGCATTTCTGATTCCCGTTCAGTGAAAAATTAAAATAATTTAAATACATTTTCATTATGAAAAAAAATGGGGAATGGAACAAAACTTTTCACAGATACATAACTCTGTCTATTCTCGTTTAGTGTAACTGTGAAAAAAAAAACTTAAAAAACTTTTCATATGATAAATTATTTACCACAAAAAATATTTAAGTGAAAAACAGTAAAGAAGCTAGAAAAAACTCGCGCAACAGCGAAAATCAAATTTTTTTGATTTTAAATTATTTAGAGGATGTCGAAATTGTTATCAACAAGTCCGAAATTTAAGTACATATTCAAAAATAATACCTTATGAATTATAGTACCAAGATCAGAGAAGAAAAGTGCCTGCCTTTGGGTCATGCTAAAATTTAAGATGATAGAATGTGGAAAATTAAGTTCGGTGGTTTAAGATGTGCGCGGTAGCTTTTAAAAAAGGAAATAATAACGTCCATGATGTCACGATGGGCATTAGAGACCTGCGTAAAAGGTCTTTAAATGTAAATACGTCATGATTTATAAATGTATTCATGTCGCATGTATTATACTAAACCAATAATAAATGCTGTCGTACTATAAGCGAAGCACGATGGATGTATTGGTGTACATGTATATCAATGTTAACAAGCGATGTCGCAAGACAGCTTGTTTATAACAAACACTCAAAAGAAGTACTGTTGATTAGTGTATGCTTGTTATTTTTCATATTGTACGTTTGAGTGTGTGTGTAATATGTAGATGGTAAGCTATTATGTGATTAACCGCATACAACTAATGTTAATGCATGTGTGTGCCTTTGCATGTACGCAGAAAAATAAAAAATCATACACACATACATTCATGACGTTTGTACACGCGCTCATGCGTAGAAAGAAGCAAGTATCACAAATTCTTCCGTCACGAAGTGTTGTCTTCTTTACTCTTATACCTACAATACTCAAACAAATTTCTTGCAAACAGTGTTGTTAACTTTTTTTTTATAAGATTTCGCTGTAGTAAAGCATTTGAAAAATCCCTCATGTCTTGAAAGTTCTTATAAGATGTCTTATACAGGAAACTAATGGGCATCATTTGCCTTTTGCAAAAGAATAACATTTTACGATCATATCAAACAGTAGCTTCTGAAGTTTTTAGCCTTCAAAGCTGTCGGCCGGACTAAAAGGGTTTCTCTCCTAAGTATAATAATAATAATAACGACTTTGCTGAGTAAATATTTTTTCGTACCCAGCCTTCTGCAGAACTTAATGGCTGACAAAGGTTTTTTCATTAAAGGCTACAGGCAAGATAAAAAGGAAACCTTTACTCAGCACAGCCACTGCTCGATATTTAAGCTCGACAGGAGACGTGCACACATTTTCCTATGCCAGTCCACCAAAAATGGCTAAATGTAGACAAAAAATGGCTAACAACTAGCTAAAAAATGGCTAAGCAAAATCGAATGCAAAAATCATGAACTTTAGCAAAAACAAGAAGGTATTTTATACATTGTTTTTTAAGGCAAATCGGGAACTTGTTTAAAGTAAATAAAAACAATAAATCGAAGTAATAAATAAAATAATTTTTCTTCAGGTAATAAAAAAAACTGCGCATATGGTGCAAACTTACAATACTTGCATTACGCTTTCTATTCATTTGTACATTCTGCTATTAAGTCTTTAAATTTTTGGGATACTAATTCCATTCCTTGCGAAATTTTTGTTTATACTTTTTATTAACTTTCTATTTTTTAAACTTTCATTTAAACTTTTATTTTTCTTGATATTTTCACTTGTGTAAAACAAATATGATCCTTGTTTGATTGATATCATAAACCACCAATTACACCTCTCATAACTGGACACTCACGGTTGCCCTGCTTTTGTCTGTTTATTAGAGGTATACGCTTATGAGAGAGTTACACATTTTTTGGATTTCATTGTAGTTGAAAAATTATTTTGGGACACCAGCTAACCAAACAACTTCTTCATATAAACAGCAATTTCTTTGCGTCTCAAACGAATCAGTATTTACATATGCGTGAACCAGGGAACCAGCAATATCATTGACACTAATATATATATGAATCAGAGTTGAATAAAGAAAGACCTACTACTTAAATGCAACTCTTGTTGCCGTGTTTCACCACTTCTGTGCTTTTATGAGAGTGTCCGGTTATGGGAGTACATTTTATATGGAAAAACTAATGAACGTGTTGGATCTACAAAAATTGTCCGGTTATTAGAGGTGTCCGGTTATAGGAAGTGTCCGCTATGAGAGGTTTGACTGTAGACCCGACAACTTATAAACACCTTGCAACGATTATAAGAATGCAGTAGCAAATCTTATTGTTACCAATTGAGCCATCTCTTTCATATAAGCGCTTTTAGACTGCTGCAACAAAAATGGCAAGTTTGAACCGGGATGTATAGATATTAATGCGAAAACAATAACATATTACTCTGTTGTGTTTTTTTTTTGGTAGTTAATTAATGTTCCCATGTTCCGAGTTTAAATTTTTTGTGAAAAATCAGAAAAAAATTTCATGTTTGGAAAAATAGCTAAAAAATAGGTAGATTAAAATAAAAATGGCTAAAAAAATAGCTAATAGCTAAACTCTCGGCTAAATGGGATGAAAAATGGCTAAATTTAGCCAGAAAATGGCTAAATTGGCATCACTGCCCTATATCCACAGAAGAAACGAATAAGAACTCCTTGGGGTTAAAGTAAAGTTTGTCCTAAATTCTGCTTATGACGATGATTTGGAATAAACAACAGACCTTGCAATTGGAAGCGTAAATTTTACCCAATCTATAATAAAGAGAAAAATATTAAGTTAAATTATGTAGCGAATACCGAATTCCTTGCAATATGTACATAAATAATAAATAATATTATTTATTTACATGACATATTTCAATAGCATTAAAACAAAAGTTTCATAGGCACAACGAAATAAAACAATGTTATCATAATAGCAACGAGAATCGCATTTTATGTAATTGTGAAAAGTATTATGAAAATGAAATTTTTTTTTTCATTTCACATTATCACAGAACCAGAATTGACCCCCTGGTGTTAAAGCCCCAAAAAGCATTAGCATCTAATTACTAATGAAAAACTGTTTGATTCCGACAATGGGATGTGTTCTCTGGTTTGTGCTCATGTGCAAAAACAAAACAAAAACAAATTTAGCAATCGTTCTCATTGTTTTTGTTTCGATCACTTCAAACAACGAAGCAAAACAAAGTCAAACAGTTTGTTTCGTTTACTTTCGTACTATGCTTTTAAGTACAAAGAAATCAAAACAAAAATAAATCTATAACTGTAATACTGTCGATTATTATTGTTACGAAAATAACGTCCTAACTCCTGTGTCTCCCAACAAATAGCAAAGCTAGAACAATTTGTTTAGTTTTTTTTCGTACTATGCTTTAAGTAGACAGAAATCAAAACAAAAATAAATTTATAACTGTAATAGTGTCGATTATATTTTTTTTTACGAAAATCACGTCATAACTCCTGTATCGCCCAATAATTAGCAAAGCTATAAAAACTTTCGAAGGCCAAACAACACACACCTTATGTGACCGCAATTAAGATAAATTTATATCCTCACAAAAACATCAATGTGAAAAAAGGCCAAGTTCCTATCAAAAATTTCAGCTATCAAAAGCAGTGAGATATAAATTTTGACCAAGTTCTTGTTTGGCACAACACCTAACACTGAAATATGCTATGAATTATATAAATTTGTAATCGTAAGGGTGTCATATAATTTTCAGATAATCTGCTAACATGGCAACATTTTTACCGATATAAAGAAATGAACAAATATATGTATATTATTCTTCCTTTTGTAGAAAGTTAGAAATATTGATAAGTTAGCAGATTATCTAAAAATTATATGACACCCTTACGATTACAAATTTATATAATTCATAGCATATTTCAGTGTTAGGTATTGTGCCAAACAAGAACTTGTTCAAAATTTATATCTCACTGCTTTTGATAGCCGAAATTTTTGATAGGAACTTGGCCTTTTTTAATGAATTATTGTGTTATTACAACGCGTTGCCAGTGTGTACGTAATTTGTGAAGAGTCGTCTGGAAAGAAACATGTGAAATACAGCGTCAACTTTAGTGGGAGTGATCCCGCCTATTTTCTCAATATATTTAAGTATTAAAGTCTGCTTAGCTGAAGTACATAAATGAAAAGGATATACCCAATGTGCATGCAAAGTTTCAATAGGGTTGCTGGTGTTTTAATTTTTGGATTTTCCGATTGAGTAAATCAATTAGGACTATTTGTCTACAAAATGTGAGCTCTCTACAGTATAATATTACGTAAAATTTTTATGGGCCTTGCCCCGTCCACTTTTATATCTATTAGTGCTTATGGTTCATGTGAAGTTCTGTATGAAAAAGCTAATGGGAAATACATGAGTAATAGACTAAAAACTGCTAGGCCGAAGTACATAAAAGAAAAAGCTAAGATTTGCGGGTGAAGTCACGGCCACTTTTCAAAACAGGAAATTTTTACTTTGGATAAGTGCAATCTGCTTGAAAAGTTTTAATAAAATTGAACTTAATTTTAAGTTCACAGTGCTTGTTCCAAACCCCTGATTGAAACTTCTGGTTTCTTAGATTTTTCTTAGTGATCTCTGATCTAGATTAATTTGTGTACCAAATTTCTGCTCTCTAGTAAGAATTGGAGTTTTAACGGACGAAACTTCTTACTCATCTACTTTTACTTGTGTATAAAATTTCAGCTCTGTAGCGTGAACTATACCTTATAATTTTATGAGCATTACCCGTGCCACTATTTTAAACTCACAATATTGCTGCGAGAAACGCTTATAATGAATGCATGCTAATTTTCTTCTAAAATATGATACACCGAAGTAGATTAAACACAAGGCTAAAATTTTATGGGAGTGATCACGCCCACTTTTTTAGGTGATAGTAACGTATATGCAAGGTTTCACTAAACTGGCTTAAGTTGTGTAAAGTATTGTATATTAACAGCCCTATTTATATAACTTTTTAAGGCTTTATAAAGGGGTTTTAAGACAAATTTTCATAAGAAATTTTTCTTAAAAAGCCTTAATAAGTTTTATAAGTAAGGCTGTTAGTTTTCAGGTTCAAACAATAGTAGCGTGGCCCCGCCCATTTTGGTGAATTTGTTTGGTTTTTAAGAATTTTCTAGTTGGTTTCTTACCTTGACCTACTTGCGTATAAAATTTCAGCTCATAAGCGCAACTTTTAATTTTTAATTTTTATGGGCGCAGCCCCGTCCCTCTGACTAAAATTTCTGGGGTTCCAGGTTTTTCTTGTTGTTTTCTCACCTATACCTACTCGTGTATCAAACTTCAGCTCCTTAGTGCAACTTTTAATTTTTAATATTTATGGGCTTTTCCAAACTTAAGATTTTTTTCGGCCAGTGTTTATTATTTGTGTCAAGTTTCGTTGCAAACGGATAATAATACATGCAGAAATAGTATATCTAAATATGCTGAGCCGTAGTACACGAAAATGAGGTTGTAATTGTATGGGCGTGTCGACGCCCCCTTTTTTAATGAAATTTTTTTAGGCATGCTTAATTTTTATGGGCGTAGCCCCGCCCCCTTGGTTAAAATTTTTGGGTTTTCAGATTTTTCTAGTTCATTTCTCACCTAGATCTACTTTTGCACCAAATTTCAGATCTCTAGCTATAGCGGAAGTGCTTCATAATATTGATGAGTAAGTCAGTAGGTCAGTGAGTATGTCTTAAAATATGCACTTTTTGCACCTCCGTATCTCCGGAAGCTTTCATTGTAAAACTTTCAAACTTTGCATATGAGGTAACAATATGAGGTATTCTAATTATGATTTAAATTTCATAATTTTACGGTCGCGGGGAACAAAGTTATGAGGGGGGTAAAAACAGCTCGAATGGCTTCCTGTAAATATACACACTGCGTGCATTGGCCGGGACTTGGCCTGGCGCACTACCGCGCGCCTAGATAAAGACTTAACTTCTGTTTAAAATATCCAAATCGGCAACGCTGATACTCAATAAAAAAAACTTTTAAAGGCACAATACATAAAAAACCATTTCCTTGTATACAACGTTAATCGTTGAAAAATTTCAAAAAGGGGCACAAAAAGGGGATTTAAAAAAAGGGGCAACTTCGAAATCAAGAAAAATTAAAAAACAGCAATATTTATTAAGAAATTTTTATTAACAACAAACACAAAAAAATTTTTCATATATAAGAAATACAAAAAATATTAATTTTATGAGAACTCATACCATTTACCGTTTATACCATTGGTGGGTGCTCTCAAATTTTTGGTAAATTGTGTATGTTTGAGGTTGCGAGCTATCCACCAAACACAAAGCCAAGCATTTGAAAGATAATGCTGCATTATATATTTAGACATATTTTCCAAACTTTATACTAGTGGTGACAAAAAATAAAACTATAGTTGTATGTGTGAGAAAAGCTGTCTCATTTGTCTCTGAAGTACATAGAAAAAATTAAATATTTGCAACAAATTCAGAGTTTAGCGACGCCCCAATAAGCACTCAAAAAATTTAAATTCAAGCACTTGAAACTTAACTGGAAACAAAGTTGAATTCAAACATTTTTTCAAGTAATATTCAAGTTTGAAAATATTTTGAAATAAAAAATCAAACGACATACAACATGATCAAACCTTGTCAAATAAGTAATATATTTTTTAATAAAATTGAAATTGTGGTGAAAAATATCAAAGATAAATAAAAAAGTGATTTTCTTAAAAAAAACAATAGGTGGTTCAAATCGTGAAAACAATAGTGAAGGTAGATATGCAGAAAATTATTATAAGAAAACTTGTCGATTGCAGTTTCCTTTGTAATTTAAAAGCATTGTTTTTGAAACTTGAAATACACTTGAATTCAATTGTAATACAAGGTTGAATTGCAGTATAATTCAAGGCTTGAAGTTCCCATTTCACTGGAGAATGCTATTGAAATAAAGTGTAAATCAAGCATAATTAAAGCCTTGACAATTAAATATGTGAATTGAATAATAATAATTGAATAATAATTGAATAATATTTAGGCAACTCAAAATATGTAAAAAGGAGTCTATATGATAGAAAATTAAAAATTAAGGAATAAAAATTAAATAAAAAATTTGGGGGCGGCTCATATTTTCCGGAGCTGTGAACTTTTCATAGGAAACTGTGAAGAATTTCCAAAAATAAATTTTTAAATAGCTTATCTGATAGGAACTTGAAAAATAAGAAGAAAAAATTAAACAAAAAAATTGGCTGCGACCAATATTTTCCGAGTTATTGGTCTTTTTAGTTTTGATATTAAATGCAATTTAGTGAAGCTGCTCCAAAAAAAAAAACCAAAATATCTTTTTAATATATATTAATTTCTTTCCTTAAAAGTTTTGTAACATAAAATACATTGAATGTCGCAAAAAGCATTACTGATCATAGAATATTTTTCGCATACCACTTTTTTTCTTTCACTGTATCTATAAAGAATTTAATACACCCGCTACGCATGTGTTATTGTCGCTGTTTCATTGACGACTAAATGAAAGAGAATAAGAATGTTTGATTTTATTTTTCACACTTGTGCTATGAAACTGACATCAATGGTTTATACGCACGTCTTATTTGCAAGTAAAAATTCTCTTTCTAACGAAAACAATGATCAATGATCGATGAAAATTCCAGTAAAAATAAAAATTTTAATTTTAATTGTAACAATTTTTTTAATTTTAATTGTAACAATTCCAAAAACACCAATTCGTCAGCCCATTATTGGTTTCACCTACCGATTATTAAAAAAAAATTAGTTAGGTATGGGGTATATATATTTCGAATATACACTTTCTGAATCCAAAAAATGTTTCACGAAATTAATTATGGTTTCTGACATATTTAGCATTCATTGTGCTCCATTTCAACTATTTTTAGGTTTAATAAGTTTTGTTTGGCTGAACACGCCGCTGTTTGGCTATTGTGTCAAATTATTCATACAAAAACGTACAAAATAAATTTAACTCTTGTTTTGCTTAATTTCCCTAATGTTATAAAAACAATCGGGACGACCGACGAACTTCGCATGGTTCGATAAACTGGTCTTCAAGAATTTTATATATTACAAATCTCTGCCTTGCTATTGATATATTTGTAGTGTGTAGATACCGAGTTATGCAAATATTAACTGCGGCAAAAATTACTTGCATAGTGTGGAAAAAATCGCATTGTGTACTTGAAATAAAAATTAATGCATTAATTAAAATCGATATCAAGTCTTGAAATAAATAAAAGTATCTTAAACCCTAATAATGCAGAAATTTGAAATAAATCACACATATCGCGAGTCTTAAAATTCGCAATGTTGAAAACCAAAACTAAAATTGAGTCATTAACACAATGAAGATTCAAAATAAGCTTGCAAAATTTTTTAAATATTAAGTCCGTAAATAAAAATAAATAAGCAAACCCAAAAAATTTGGAAAAATTACATCTTTCGCAAAAAAAAAACAGAAATTCGCTAAAAATTCCCAAATTTTAAACCAGCCATAATTTTTATTACAAATCGCTAAAACTGTAAGGAGCCAGCAAAAAAGTTTGCCTACTAGAATGCAAAAAAGTGTATGTACTCTCCAGTCGTGAGTACTTACAATTTGACTGAATAAGCCATTATTTTTGTATGAGAAGTTCAAAAAGTATGCGGTGCCCTATACTTTTTGCCTACAAATATCCAAAAGTTAATAGATTACTGATTGCCTAAAAGTATTCAAAATATAATGGGTTATTTTATGCTCACAAAAATGCAAAATTTAATAAAATAGCCAAAAATTATAAACAAATAGAATTTTGTAACATAATTATCAAATTTGAACCTTTTTTGGGATTGTTAAAAATCATAATTTTACAAAGCAAATATATGAATACGTATATTGAAGAATATGCGAAAATACTTAGATTTTGTAATAAATATTGTAGTAAACAAAAGTTATTTTATTGTTTTCGAAGCTCACTTTCACGATCAATAAATATTTTTTAGATAGATTTCAGGATTAACTAGGAAGAACTACAATAAGTACCTTCATGTAATGATATAAATAAGTTGTTATTTTATTCATTACAAGACAGTCATTATTATACACATAAAATAATTAAATAAATAAGTACCACTCATTACTTTGTAAGCCATTAAAAGAGTACTACCCATTACATAATCTTCAAATTTTTTTTCTGGGGAACGCTAAAAATTCCATAAAAACAAAAAGCAAAGTCTAGTATTGTTAAAAATTAACTGTTAAGATGAATACTTACAGAAACTCGCTTTCATCGCGAACATTGCAAAAATTCTCGAGAAGTTGTAAAATCGGAAACAAGCCTTAAAATTTATTAGAAATCGCCAATACTGTTTAAAAAAAATAAAGTCGAAAGAAATGCGGAAAAATCTCATGTTTGCGAAAAATTCCTAAATGCGTTGTAGAAATTACTTACACTGCAAGGAATAAAAAATGAGAGGTGTCTTAGGACACCCGGTTGTAGCTATGCTGCTTAGCTATATAAAACAAATATAATTTTTTATAAGTAAGGCTGTTAGTTTTCAGGTTCAAACAATAGTAGCGTGGCCCCGCCCATTCTGGTGAATTTGTTTGGTTTTTAAGAATTTTCTAGTTGGTTTCTCACCTAGACCTACTTGTGTATCAAATTTCAGCTCATAAGCGCAACTTTTAATTTTTATGGGCGCAGCCCCGCCCCTCTGACTAAAATTTCTGGGGTTTCAGGTTTTTCTTGTTTTCTCACCTATACCTACTCGTGTATCAAATTTCAGCTCCTTAGTGCATTTTTTAATTTTTAATATTTATGGCCTTAACCATGCCCACTTTTCCAAACTTAAAATTTTTTTCGGCCAGTGTTTATTATTTGTGTCAAGTTTCGTTGCAAACGGATAATAATACATGCAGAAATAGTATATCTAAATATGCTGAGCCGTAGTACACGAAAATGAGGTTGAAATTGTATGGGCGTGTTGTCGACGCCCCCTTTTTAAATGAAAAGTTTTTAGGCTTGCCCTATCGCAGTATGTATGCCAAATTTCAATAAAATAGCTTACATTAAGCGCTTTAGATTTGCTTTTTTAATTCTAGCTTTTGTGGGCGTAGCCCCGCCTTCCTGGCCAAAATTTTCGGGTCTTAAATTCGAATTTCAGCTCACTAGCACATACTTTAATTTTTATGGGCGTAGCCCCGCCCCCTTGGTTAAAATTTTCGGGTTTTCAGATTTTTCTAGTTCATTTGTCACCTAGATCTACTTGTGCACCAAATTTCAGATCTCTAGCTATAGCGGAAGTGCTTCATAATATTGATGAGTGAGTCAGTAGGTCAGTGAGTCAGTGAGTATGTCTTAAAATATGCACTTTTTGCACCTCTATATCTCCGGAAACTTTCATTGTAAAACTTTCAAACTTTGCATATGAGGTAACATGAATTTATTCTAATTATGATTTAAATTTCATAATTTTACGGTCGCGGGGAACAAAGTTATGAGGCGGGTAAAAACAGCTCGAATGGCTTCCTGAAAATATACACACTGCGTGCATTGGCCGGAACTTGGCCTGGCGCAATACCGCGCGCCTAGATAGTGTATCGAGTACCAATAATTAAAAGATTTGAATAGTCAAAAGTTTATATATTTTTCAACACTATGTGAAATTGGAGTAAGCTGTTTCCTCAATCTTACTAATTTTTAGAGTAAATTTTAAAATTTTCGCAGTAACTCATTTAGTGCATTTTACTGTAAAAGCAAAAAAAAAAAACACACCTAATTATACAAAAATGTTTTAGTGATGTACATGTAATCAAAACGAATCGAAAAAAGCTGGATATTCAAATACTCATTTCATTCGAATAAAACAAAATGTGATAAATTTTCATATTTTTTTTATTTGTACTTCATAGAAATGTTTTCAGAATCCCATGTTTTTTAAATTAGGTTGCTTTAATTCAAGATAATAAAAATGAAAAGAATTTAAATACATTTGCATTATGAAAAAAGGGGAATGGAACAAAACTTTTCACAGTTACATAACTCTGTCGATTCTCGTTTAGTCTAACTGTGAAAAAAAATTAAAAAACTTTTCATATCATAAATTATTTTACACAAAAAATATTTACGCGATAAACAGTAGAGTAGCTAGAAAAAACGCGCAACAGCGAAAATCAAATTTTTTTGATAAGTTCCATGATGTCACGATGGGCATCATTTGCCTTTTGCAAAAACATAACATTTTAGGAGCATATCAAACAGTAGCTTCATAAGTTTTTAGCCTTCAAAGCTGTCGGCCAGACACTAAAGGGGTTTCTCTCCCAAGTTTGTCGAATAAGGACTTTGCTGAGCAAATATTTTTGCGTATCTAGCCTTCTGCAGAACTTAATGGCTTTCTTCATTAAAGGCTACAGGCAAGATAAAAAGAAAACTTACTCAGCACAGCCACTGTTCGATATTTAAACTCTACAGGAGACGTGCACGGCATAACACCTTTCCCTATTCCTACAGAAGAAACGAATAATAACTCCTAGGGGTAAAAAAATTTTTTTTCCTAAACTCTGCTTAAGCCGCGTTCAGACTATTATACTTTATATTAATATTTGTCAAAAATTAAAATAATACGTGCAAGTGTGATAGTCTGAACGCAAAATGTCATCAAAGTGGCAAATAATACGATAAAAAGTTTGACATACCATAAGACTTTTTCGTTTTTAGAAAATTTTCTAAACGATCGAGGTCGAGCATTGTTCAACACTATTTCAAAAATGGGCTTGGATGTCAATTCGAGTGGCGAGCCCACTTATTGGCCTACTGACATACAAAAAATTTCGGATGTTATAGATTTTGGCATCATAAAAAGTATTTCTAGGGAATTAACTCACGTTGAAGCTTCCCTAGATCTCTCGTCCGATCACTCTCCCACGATCGTTACAATATGTAGCCAACTAAGAAGTGACTTACCTCATCCATATATGAAGATGATAAATCGTGTTAATTGGCTGGGGTTCAAAAAATACCTTAGTAGTCATTGTTGCTTGCATCTGAGAAAACTGCATCTCTTAAAAATTATCTGGAAGGTCTTGGTGTCACACCAGCATCTAATTTCTCTTTGTGGCGCGCTGCTAAAAAGCTTAAAAGACCCGTTGAGTTTAAACCACCTCTGCGCACTTCGACCGGTGATTGGGCAAGAAGCGATACTGAAAAAGGTAAAATATTTGCTGAGCATTTAAAATCCGTATTTACCCCAAATACATGTACTGGTGTTGCTGATTTGCCAAGTGTAGTTGCTCTACCCCCTCGACCTTTAAAGTTTAAGATGAGTGATGTACATAAACTAATTGCTGAGCTCAACCCGAAGAAAGCTCCAGGTATTGATGGAATTAGTAACAAGATGCTGATGAATCTGCCTCGCACTGCAACTAGAATCTTAGTATTTATTTTTAATGCCATACTACGACTACAGTATTATCCACACAGCTGGAAGCTTGTCAAGGTCAAAATGATTCCAAAGCCGGGCAAAGATCTTACTAAAGCTGAGTCTTACAGGCCAATAAGTTTACTATCAACAATATCAAAGCTTTTCGAAAAGCTGCTCATGACAAAATTATCCCCAATTCTAACTGATAGTGGGTGCATACCGGACCATCAATTTGGTTTTAGAAGTCAGCATAGTACCATTGAACAAACGCATATATTGGTTCAAGTTACAAGAAGAACATTTGAAGAAAAGAAGTATTGTTCTACTCTCTTTAGTGATGTTTCTCAGGCATTTAATAAAGTATGGCATGAAGGCCTAATTTTAAAATTGAAGACATATCTACCAATAAATTTTCTAAAGCTATTGGAAAGTTATATTCTATCCCGGAAATTCATTGTTGTGGAAGGAGACTTCATGAGTGTTCCCGAATCTATATCTGCCGGTGTGCCACAGGGGAGTATACTGGGACCAGTTTTGTATTTGATTTATACTTGTGATATGCCTGTTAGCACCAAAATCCATACATCTACTTTTGCCGATGATACAGCCTTCTTTAGCATGCACGAAAACCCTCACGAGGCATCCCGATATCTTCAGGAACATATTACCCAACTGGAACTATGGTTAAAGTTATGGAGAATTAAAGTAAATGAGCGGAAGTGTGCGCAGGTAACATTTACTCTACGAAAAGACACTTGTTCCCCCATTAGAATCAATAATCAAATTGTTGCTCAACATTCACATGTAAAATACCTTGGTATACACCTTGATCGACGGCTTACATGGAAACAACACATTGATTCTAAGCTAACAAAAATGAAACTAAAATTAGCTCAGGTACATTGGCTGATTGGTAGAAATTCAACTCTCAGTCTAGATTGCAAACTTTTGATATACAAGTCACTTTGAAACCTATATGGTGCTACGGAATTCAACTATGGGGCACTGCTTCATCTTCCAATGTCGAGAGAATCCAACGAAGGCAAAACATAATTTTACGTATGATAACTTCGGCTCCATGGTACATCAAAAATTCAAATATACATCGTGATTTGAATACGCCACTAGTGATTGAAGAAATTGCAAAATACGCAGGCAAATATTTAACAAAACTCGAATCACATCCTAATCCGCTTGCTCGTAATATTTTGAACTTTACTGGACACATCCGCCTAAAAAAGAGGGACACAAGGGCTCTTATACTCAACACTCCAGATGGGACTACTTGAAAATACTTTTTTTCCTTTTTGATTATCACTACTTATGTATTATTTATAACTATCACTAAGTTTATGTCCGACAGTGGTCGGGCCTAATAATTATATTCTAGATTTAAGATTTGAATACTTATTGTTAGTTCATATTTGAAGATACAATAAATAAAAAAAACGATAATACTTTTCATTAGATCAGGGTTGCATTTTCACACAAACCAAATTTCCAAGTCGGCTGTTTCGCCGCCCATAGCGTGTCGTCATTGATGTAATGTGTTGTCATATGTATGTATATCGGCTCAAAATTTTGAATAAGTGAATCGTATGGAAGTATATTTCGTTGACGTAATTTTTTAACGTTTTTGTAATATCTTTTCTTAAATTTATTCTGTTATTTACATAGAATATTTTTAACTGCTGAATTTTTTCAAGTGCCGGCACGCCCCCTCCTACATGAAACCGCTTTGCCGCCGCTAGTCAATGAATAGCAAAGACATTTTCATTGAACAGCTGTTTTGTTTTTTGCTTGTATTACACAATTTATTTGAAGTGTGATGGTCTGAACACAGTATGTGATTTTACGTTAGATTTTTTGACAGTCGCAACTAAGGTATTTAGATTTCTGTATTGTAAAATGTGATGAAAGTATTAATACTTGTATAATAGTCTGAACGGGGCTTTATGACGATGATTCGGAACAAACAACGGACCTTGCAATTGGAAGAGTAAATTTTACCCAATCTATAATAAAGAAGGGAAAAATATTAAGTTTAATTATGTGGCGATAAGCTTTTAAACACTTTTACATATGCTCATACCGAGTTCCTTGCAATACATATGTACATAAATTGTAATTAATATTATTTATTTACATGACATATTTCAAAAGCGTAAAAACAAAAATTTCATAGGCACAACGGAATAAAACAATGTTTTCATAATAGCAACGAGAATCTCATTTTATGCAATTGTGAAAAGCATTATGAAAAATGGTTGTGAAAATGAAAAATGAAAAGTTTTTTTCATTATCATTATCACAGAACCAGAATCGACGCCCAGTATTTATTATCAAATCACAAAATAATTAAAGTTATCTTTTGCATATAATTTCAAATCTATGTTAGCCTTAAAGTTCTTGGTAACTACTATGAACTTTAAAGCATCTTTTTGCAAAAGGGGTAAATGATAAATAAATATACTTCGGTATTTCTTATATTTAATTTTTGTAGATTTTTTAATATAAAATTTTTTATATTTTTTTTTTTAAATTACAGAGAAAAAACAATCTTTGGATGATGCCTCCAATAATACTAACAACAGTAATAATTTATGCAGTAGTCCTATAGCACATGATATGGTGACGTGTGAACAATGTGGAAAACCAGAACATAAAACTAAACTAAAAAAGAAACGTTTCTGTTCACAAGCATGTGCTCGCCATTCTAAAGCTTCTAGTGGCGAACAAGTTGTACAAGCTCAGCAGCAGCAACATCAACAGCAGCAGTCACACCAACAACATATTGAAAATATGAACAACGCAAATGTCAACAATATAAATGATTCCAATAGTGTCAACCACATGGACATTAGTAATTCAACGATAGCTTCAGTAGGAACCAGTGGAATAGTGGATAGAAAGCAAATTGACAGTATAATAATGCAGAACTTGCCAATGATTACAGCAACACAAATGGAACAACCACCAGCATTAGCATCATATCAACCTCTACTTAATGAAACTGCTCCATTGGCGACAATGGCTGCGGCCAAAAATGCACCAGTTATAGAACAACAGTCACAAATGGCCAATTGGGCGGTATCCGATGTTTGCGAATTTATTAAGAATCTTCCAGGTTGTAGTGATTATGTTGACGATTTTGAGCAACAAGAAATTGATGGTCAAGCCTTGCTTCTTCTAAAAGAAAATCACTTGGTTAATGCAATGGGCATGAAATTGGGTCCTGCCCTGAAGATAGTAGCTAAGGTTGAATCAATGAAAGAAGTGTCATCCGCAATGTTAAATGCTGCCAATAATACTATGGAGAGCAATAATGCCAACATGCAATGAAATAGTCTTAAAACGATTAATTTATTGTTGAATTGTAAATAAGTTTGATTCTCAAAAAAATTAAAATAAAATTTACCACGTGTTTTTAGAAAGAAAGTAAAAACTTTCCGTTCGGAATTTATATTGAAAACAAAAATAATTTTATTTAGATGAATTATTTTTCTTTAGCTTATAAGGCCTATGAGGATTTATGTTAATAAAAATGCAATTATTTTTATTTCATATTTTCCCGACGTTTCGTGAATTTTGCGTTCACTTTTTCAAGGGTTTGATCTATTTAAATAAAAATTTTTGAACATCAAATACATTGTTGCAAGCATTTATAAATTAATCTACTTACAATCAAAATAATAATATTCACATAACAAAATATATATGAAAACTAAAAACGAATATTGTTACTGAACAAAATTTTTTCCTTTCAAATGGCGACCGTATTTAAAGCCCCTATTATGATTTACAACTAAATGGAGAGGTTAGTTGTAGTTGTAGTTTAAATTTTTACCAGTTGTATTTTGGTTTTTATATCGAGTGTTGTATTTACTTTGCTTCATTATTCCAGACGCTAACCAATCCCATTTGTCAACCAATATTGTTGCCACGTTCATAAAACATAAAATAGAAAAAGAAAATACAAAGCCAAAACTAAAACTATTTAAAATGTGTTGAGATGGCTACTATGGTTTCAAAAAACATAGCATAGATGAAAACCTTTTCTTTTCGAGCATTGTTTCGAATACAACTAAAATTAGTTGTAATTCAGAATGCTAAAGAACTGTTAAGTTCTTTTAACATAGTTGAGTTGTAAACCGTAATAGGGGCATAATTGCACTAACTATTTTCAATAACAACTCTGGAGCTGGCGCTTAATTTGACAGTGTCTTTTTTTTGTTCATTGTTATGTTTATTTTTTGTTGAATCCTTAAGCTTTCTGTTGTGTACCGTTTTCTTTCATTATTTTCTTTCTCAAGAATTTTTATGTTGTCAAATTCGGCTTGTGATCATTTTGTAACATATGTTGGGGTAATGCAGTGCTTTCTTTATTTTTATTTATATCTGTCTTATGTTCGTTTATGCTTATTTCCAATGTGCCAATGTAAACTAAGTTACAGTTGCTTTTGTTGTTGCCCTTGCACGGAATTTCATACACAACATTGCTTATGGCTCGATTATGGATGGCAACCGAACTTCAGTTGCCGAGTTAACTAGCAACGCAACTGAACTTAAAATTTGTATTGTGTATGGAAACTTCCTCCAGTTGCCAAAAAGTTATCGAAAATACGATTGTGACATATTGGCAACTGATAATAATATAAACAAATATTTAAAATATAAGAAATACAAGTGCTAAAAAGAAAATTATTAAGTAAAAGTGTTTAAAAACATCACTGATCATAAAAATTATTAGTTAAGTGGAATTAATTATTGGTGAAGAGAAGGAAGTGCAAAATTTGAATCGATTAGACGACTCTTTAGAACTACCGACTCTACTGTGAGTAAATGTTGTTGCCTAAAATAAATAAGTTTGAACAATCTCATTTTTAACTGTGAAGCACATTTTCTTTAAATATGCATAGAAGAAATTCAAAAATAAAGATAATATTGCAATTACTGTTTAATTTTTCCATTTTTTTTTGCTTTTAAACTATGTAGCAACTACAAATTTGTGGTTGCCAATATGGCAACTGAAATTACCAGCTGCTAGTTGCCAGTTGCCATCTGTAATACCATTTCGGCAATTAGCAACGCAACCAAAGTTCGGTTGCCATCCATAATCGAGCCATTAGTTGTGGTTTTAATAATGGCATTTTAATGTTTGTGAATATTGTATTTAATGTTTGGTTAGATCTGTAAGCAAAGTTCTTGTCATTTTTGTTTATTGTCCATTTCATATTTTTCGTATCAGTGAGACCTGGTATGTATTTTACACTGTAAAAATGTTTTTCTTCTTTGTTAGGGTTTTCACTCTTGGTATTTTTGGCAATTTGGTACAACGTAATGAGGGATTTCACTAAACCTGTGGGAAAACTATTCATTATTAAAATATTAGTTATTTTCTTAATGCTTTCTATATGAAATCTTTCGTCACTAATGCCAAGTAGTCTTTGAATGAAATATCTTGCTGTATTTATGATTTGGTTTTTCGGCTGTATCGAAAATACCAAGAGTGAAAACCCTAACAAAGGAGGGTTATGTATTTTACAGTGTAAAATACATACCAGGTCTCACTGATACGAAAAATATGAAATGGACAATAACCAAAAATTACATGAACTTTCCTTACACATCTAACCAAACACTAAACACAATATTCACAAACATTAAAATGCCATTATCAAAATCACAACTAAGCAATGTTGTTTATGAAATTCCATGCAAGGGCAAAAACAATAGCAACTGTAACTTAGTTTACATTGGCACAACAAAGAGAAATTTAGAAATAAGAATAAATGAACATATGTAAGCAGATATAAATAAAAATAAAAAAGCACTGCATTATCCTGTTGTGAATCAGAATGGAACAACCCTCGTACCCGTACATTACACTAATTTGTTAAAACGCAGCAATAACCAGTTCATTCACTTGGTTGTTTGTCAAATTATTTGCGTTGACAAATTGCGCAATAGCGATATTTCGTAATTGGGTCAAAAGCTAAATAACATTAAATGAGTTAGCAAGTAAGCATAACAATATTAACTATTAAGCATAATATTAATGTTGAAGTATATTAAATTAAGATTAAGGGCCTATTTCACCAACTTATTTAAATATCAATTCATATTTAAAAGTCATTTTTCAATACAAAAATTCATGAAAATCGACATTTAAATATGAATTGATTTTTAAATAGAGTTGGTGAAATTGGCGCTAAGTTTTTTTATAAATAGTGCAGTTGTAATTAGAGAGTTGGAGTTGTATTTAGCAGTTAAAGTTATAGAGTCATACCTGCTATTCTCACGGGACCCTCCAGGTTTAAATTTGTAAAATATAAATAATAGTTATTAGCTTAAACAGTTTTTAATAAATCCTTTTAATATACTCCAGAAAGAACTGTGTTTAATTCAAACACAACATTTTGGCGCAGCCAAACGCAAGGTTTTAATGCGCTATTTTAGCTGCCTTAAGTTGCACAGAAATTGGTGGTAAACTCAATGACGATCAAACATTTGCTCGAGACAAATGGGACCAACACAAATGGTAAAAATATTTATATAAGTGTTGAATTAATAAATTAAACTAGATCAACGCATAGCAAAACATTCAAATAGAAGGAACGTTTGTTTGTGAAAGTGAACATTGAAAATAGAAATTTATAAATGAATTTAATAATTTTGCTTGAGCTATATGGAGGATTTGAAAAAAGAATTACGAAAGACACAAGAAGAGACCAGGGAAATTTCTGAGCGAGTGTGGAAAATCATAAAGTATCTTAACAACACCATAGAGTATATAGAGTTAGTAAACCATAAAATGAGGAGCCAGGAAACAACCGAATTTGAAAAGATAGATATTTTATTAGAAGAACTACAAGTGCTACATGAACATCAACAAAGTCCAGCTATATCTAAAGAAATAGAATACTTACATGTTAGCAGCACAACGAAAGGCTAAGAAAAACCATTGAAGAAGCTGAACAACAGATTCAAGACAGCGAACAGAAGACACATGCATTTAAAGACTTCGCACAGCGCGTTAACCCTAACTTGACTCCTGATCAGTTGCAGTAAGTCATCGAAAATAGAAAAGTGATAGAGGAAAAAACTCAAGAAATCGAAACGCTGAAGTCAAAGATACGAAACTTACAAGGAGAGACGAGGAAAGTGATTACAATTAACACGTCAACAAATAGTAACATGACAACTTTTACTGAACTCCTGAAAAAACATATCTCATGGGGTACCAATTTTCAACGGAACGGATGGGCCAGAACTGGTAAGGGAAGCAAAAAAGTATATTGAAGGATGTATGATAGCAAAGGATAAACTAGCAGAACCAGGTAATTTGGTCGACATAATCAAATGTAACAAAACTAGATTATTTGGAAATGCTTACTCATATTTACACAATAAAGAGTTCACAACAATAGAAGCCTTATGCCAGACTATTAGAGAAAAATTTATAAAAGGCAAAACTTTAACAGAATTACAAGAACTAATTTTTAATACCAAGCAAAGTCCAACGGAGACAGCATATGAATTTGGAGAGAGACCAGAAGGACTACTAACAGATACCACAGAACTAATTACAGCATAATAGCAAAAAGTTTCCCATCAAAAATCTATGATAGATCATTGCAACCAATCAGCAGTAAGGAGTTACAAAAGAGGCTTACGAGATCCTAGATTGATGTCAAAATTCATCGCACACGAAAACGAAAAGCTATCTGCCCTGCTGAAAATCACCAAGGAGACTCAAAATCTCTTCGGTTCTAATATGAAACCTTCAAATATCATGACAATGCATACCGAGGAACCTTTATATGAGACAGTTCAGACGATTATCAATGCATCAAAACACTTGTAACCATCCAATGCCAAACAGTAATACACGAAGAAACTCATTTAACAACTCAATATACTGCAGTCCTATGCTAGACGAATGTTATAACAAAGGAAGCAATACGAGTTATAATCAAGGCAGACGACAGGGGCATAACAAATACAATTTTAGAATGAACATGAAACCTCCCGACTATGGAACAAATAGGCAAAATTTTTCAAGCTCGATAACTCAAAATAAAAGTGGAACTAGGTATAACAAAAACAAGGAGCGATGCTATTTTAGATGCAATCAACAGGGTCACATTTCTTCTAATTGCCCAAAAAACAGGCGCAATATAAAAAGCAATAGTAGAAATGGCAACAATAGAGGCAACAATGATGTAAACGGAAGCAGATATAATTACAACAGCAATAATTCGGGAAACGAGAATCGGCCCGTCCAAGATTAATGGACCGGAATACCGAAAAATGTACAGAAATTACTAATGAAGAAAATTAAAATAAAACACAACACCCCGTAGGAACTAACTATGAAGAAGATAAAGCTTTTAATATCATAAATTTAGATATTAACAACGTACACTTGACAGAGGTGCATGAGAATCAGAAGCAGGTAATAAAAACAAATATCAAGAATATAACGGTCAACGCACCAAAAGGGGTGTGTCAGGAAGACAAGAATAACACCGAATCAATTAGGTCAATTCGAGAATACGCGCGTCACTTCTTCGTCGAACGTTCACTTTCGGCAGTTCGACGTCGACAGATTCTAAAATACGTGCGAAGAAATATCGTTTTAGGTAATCGATATTATGTTATCTCTTACAAAAACATCAACAACATTGAAAACAGCTGACTTGTATGCAGAAAAAGTTGAAAACAAAAAGGGATTTAAGAAGTAATTTAAAGAAATAATTAATAAAAAAACTTAACAGTACAAGTGCTAAGTAACATAAAAAGAAACAATAAACAGTAAAAGTGAAATTAGTTACTTCTTTTATTTGTTTTAAAAACGTGTTTACATCTTTGAAGAACTTAAAGAAAACTTAATTGTCTTGTAGAGCCTGGCCGAACGCCATTAAAGCTTAATTAACAGTGGTAGACACCATATAAAAACACTTCGTATCTCTTTTTTCTTTATTTATTTAAACTTAACGCGCTAAAATTGGTGTCGAACGAATATGAATATGACATTGATCATGGTGACGCAGTATTTTAGAATACCTCCAAAGTGAAAGAAAACATATGTTTTCTATCACTCATCTCCAACGTATTATTTAAGAATAGCAAAAAGTGAAAGATGCGCGTATTTGTGGTGAAAGTGACTTCCCGAATAGACCTGAATATCTGGTGCAAGATGCACAGATTCAGTAAGAAAACCCTGAATTATATGACAATGATGACAGGTAATAATATATATAATAGGGTAATCAAGGACGGAAACGTCACACAACATCTCATTAATCACTCAGAGTACAAAAATGAACTGAGACTGGAGAGTGATGTTAGTAGGAACGAAAGTTGTGAGATAAACGATGCGTATATAAGCTTTCCTTGTAGAGATGCAAAAGAGGAAAAATTACTGTTGGTAGACTCAAGCGCTGATTCTACACTAGTAAAGGAAGAAGCTTTGACATCGGGCATAAAAGTTAAAGAAAATGAGAGGAAAACCTTGTCAGGAGCCTTTGGAGGAAACATGAGTACCAAAGGAAATGTAACTGTGAACCACAAATACGTGGACAGACTACGTTTTAAAATGCACATAGTACCAAAGGACACAATTTTGCCAGCAGATGGTTTGCTGGGAAGAGATATGATGTGGAATAGGTCAGTTGCCGGAGAACCAGATAGAAATAGTTTCCTTGCCACTTGTTTCGGAAATCCCTCCGTTATATACATCCGAAAATTTTCTGTAAAAGGACGTGCACAGGGAGTTGTATCAGTAGTAGTAACCAAGGCTACGGGAGAAATAATAGTAAATAAACTAGAAATTTTACCAGGGGTTTTTGTGGGTGAAACCCTAACATCGATCAAAGGAGAAATAGCATTTCTTCCCATTCTAAACACCAACAACTATACAGTGAACATAAATAAGAAAACTATGTTAAGTTATCAAAACCCTGAGGACTACCAGACAGAATCGACAACAGCGATTAATACAATAAGTACTGCGGAAAACAAAGAAATAACCAAATTGTTATTGGAAACAGTACAGCTTTCCGCAGATTTGAACCCGGAAGAGCGATTATCGATCGATAGCACTTTGAAATCATAAGACGACGGGTTTCAATTACCCGGAGACCGTTTAACTCACACAAATGTACTTAAGCATAAAATCCCAACTGATTCTAGTCAACCCCCAATAAATACTAAACAATATAGACTACCTGAAGTCCACCGAAGTGAAGTGAATAGACAAGTAGGTCAGATGGTCAAAGATGGAATTATCTCTCCTAGTACTTCCCCTTGGAATTCACCAATACTCCTAGTACCAAAAAAGGCAGGAAAAGACTGACAAAAAAAAAATGGCGCTTAGTAGTAGATTTCAGAAAATTGAACGAGGCCACAATAAAGCAAGTCTTCCCTATACCCAGAATTGAAGAAATCCTATACCAACTGGGATACAGCCGATATTTTTCTACCCTCGATCTAGCGAGTGAGTACCACCAAGTTTTAATGTACCAATTTGGTACGCTTCAAGTTTAATCGTATGCCTTTTGGATTAACAGGGGCACCAGCCACTTTTCAAAAAATCATGAACTCGATATTAACGGGGCTACAAGGAATCGACTGTTTCGTTTACCGGAACGGTATAGTAATCTACGGTAGAAACATAGCGGATCATCAATTAAGGCTTAAGACAGTATTAGATATATTAAGAAGGTACAACCTTAAGTTACACCCCGAAAAATGTAATTTCCTTCAAAGGGAGGTAGTTAATCTGGTCCACCAATGTTAGGTAGATGGAGTCTTACCGGATCCTCATAAAACTAAAGCAGTAAAAGATATTCCTCCTCCTAGAAGTATCAAAGACCTGCAAGCATTTCTGGGATTGATCAATTACTACAGGAATTTTATACTGAACTCGTCTGAAATGGCCTTAACCCTAAACAAACTACTAAGGAAGAACGCAAAATTTAAATGGACAGAGTGTCAGCAAGCTATGGACCAATTAAAAGCAGCAGTTGCGAATCCACCTCTATTACAATACGCTGACTTCGCGAAACCATTTATTCTGAAGACGGATGCTAGCAATGAAGCCCTAGGAGCTAACCTTCCTCAAGGAGAGCCTGGTAGCGATTTACCAGTATATTTTGCAAGCAGAGTACTAAGTGCCACAGAAAAACGATACTCTACAATAGAGAAGGAGTTGCTCGCCATCGTATGGGCAACAAAAACTTTTAGGCCATATTTACTTGGGAGACACTTCACAATTTCTACAGACCACAAACCCCTCAAGGGTATAGCATATCTGAAATATCAAGAAGGCAGATTGGGGCTCCTTAGAGTAAAACTTTTAGAATATGATTTCGAGATACGGTATAAATCAAGAAAAACGAATCAAAACGCTGATGACTACTGTCGCCTTCCAATAGAGAAAATAAATGTAGGGGCAATAACCAGATCAAAAGCTCGAGAATTACAAAACAACCAGAATAAGGAAAATGAAGAAATTATGCATCAAACAGAGGTAAACGAGGATATGGGAGAGGAAGATATGGCTGTTTATTTAACGAATGCAGAAGATATTGACAAAGTAATGAAAGCATTTCACGATACACCTTTGGGTACATTCAAAACTTATTCCCGCATCAGGAATGTCGGTATGTATCGACAAATAAAAAATTATGTAACAACGTATACCTTATGCCAGAAAAGCAAATGTTCGAAAGTCGAAAAAATGCCATTGGTTATAACAAGCACTTCAAGTAAGCCTTTTGAAAAGGTTTTCATGGACCTGGTAGGTCCGTTGCCAGAATCAGCTAGGGGAAATAAATACATCGTCACCTTTCAAGACGATATTTCAAAATTTTTCGCATGTGCAGCCGTGCCTGACGCAGAGGCATCAACTGCAGCTAAAGTCTTTTTTAAGGAAATAATTTCAAGATACTTTATTCCCAAGGTGTTGGTAACGGATAATGGTTCAAACTTCACATCCAAGTTATTCAAGAAAACGTGTAAGATGCTAAGAATAAAGAAACTACTAACCACTCCTTATCATCCACAAGCGAATGGTGCTCTAGAGCTCATCGACCATTGGCCGAATTTCTGAGTAATTCCGTTAACTTGGGACGAATAGACCCATCACGCCATGCATGTGTACAATAATAGCAAACATTCAACAACAAAATAAACACCGACGAGCGTGTTATTCGGGTTTGAATTCGAAATACCCATAACTTTGAAAATACACCCGACACCACTATACAACACGGATGATTATAGCAAAGTTCTGAAATATCAAATTCAACGTTCACATGAAATCGTAAAAAAGAATCAAGAGAGGGCAAAATTGAGAGCCAAACAGTATTGTGATAAGAGTTCAAAGGACAGAGAATATAAAATAGGTCAAAGGGTTTGGTTAAAGAATCAAACTAGAAAAAATAAGTTTTGGCCCTTATGGTTAGGAGTATATGAAGTTATAGACATACCAACACGTGTAAACATAAAATTGAGAGTAAAAAGGAGTGAAAAGGTTTACAATAAAAATTTAGTAAAACCCTACAAGGAACGGCATTTAATAGAAGGTATATGGTAATCTATATAGGATAATTGATTATCCGGTTTGTTAGAAATTTATAAAGGAGAGCATTGAACTTTCATTATATTATTTTTATATAAATTATTTTGCTTTAAATGTAGAAAATTGTTTGGCAACAGTAACGAATTAATTTCCGGGTACTATAAAACAAACAAAAAACACAAATATGCTTACTAAAATATTTCATTAAATAAAGAAAAGAAATAAACCCTCGCTACAATACGTAATTGCAAATAAACAAAATTATTGACAAAAGAAACATTGTAAAAAAATATATATTATACATGTATAAATTTTTTTAACTGCAATACTAGCTTTGGGAAAGTTAAGCTAGGTCAGTTATGCATTGTTCGATATGAGGTAACGAATACGCGAGTCAACAATCTGAAGTACCAAAGTGCTGACGACGTATTTATTTGCCCTACATACCGTATATATGCGCACCTGTTGTTTTATTTTTGTTTTTTATTATTTTTAAGTTCAACAACTTTATGTTGACACACTTTAAATTTGATGACCAGTTGAGTTCAATAATTATATATTGGAAAAAAATAATGATAATGATAAACAGTAATTATTAAAAAAAAAAGTTGGCAACTAATTGCAAAGCAAAATACACAATTAAAAAATTCATCTTTAATACATTGAAAATCTATAGGTATATGGTATGGTCAAATATTTAGCTTTAAATTTATATTAAATAAAAAAATATATATATATATAAAACGCCCAAAAAGTATTGTTGGTCAACTACGTTTAAGATCCAATTAGTATTCTTGGAAAATATCGGCCAAGGGGGGAGGGATGTTGTAAATCAGAATTGAACAACCCTCGTACCCGTACATTGCACTTATTTGTTAACGCAGCAGCAACCAGTTCATTCACTTAGTTGTTTGCTAAATTCTTTGCGTTGACAAATTGTGCAATGCCGATATTTCGTAATTGGATCAAAAGCTTAACAACCAGGCATGTGAAAGTGATTTGAAATCACAAGAAAGGTGTTCTGCGCACAAAACTTTTTGAATTTCTGTGATTTTAAATCGGTCAGCTAAATGCCTGCCGATTTGAAATCACTTGGTTATTTTTTCAATCACTTTATTTTGAAATTCGCAACAAATTAATTAAATGAATAGCTTAATATCGTTGTTATTCATTTATATGGTAAAATAAGCAATTTTCTATGAAAGAATTTATAAAATTATGAAAAAATTTAAGACACTTTCTTCTGCAAGAAATGTTATTTGCTTTGTGATTTGCATTTGTGACTTTGCCTTTACAGAACAAAACATCAGCTGTTTTCTTGTGTTTTTAAAAGGGTAAAATCACACCGAAAAGCTAAAACATTTGTAATTTTCAGAACACCATCAAATCATAATTGTGATTTTAAAATTTTATATTATTTTTTATATATAAAGGAGAGCATTGAACTTTCATTATATTATTTTTATATAAATTATTTTGCTTTAAATGTAGAAAATTGTTTGGCAACAGTAACGAATTAATTTCCGGGTACTATAAAACAAACAAAAAACACAAATATGCTTACTAAAATATTTCATTAAATAAAGAAAAGAAATAAACCCTCGCTACAATACGTAATTGCAAATAAACAAAATTATTGACAAAAGAAACATTGTAAAAAAATATATATTATACATGTATAAATTTTTTTAACTGCAATACTAGCTTTGGGAAAGTTAAGCTAGGTCAGTTATGCATTGTTCGATATGAGGTAACGAATACGCGAGTCAACAATCTGAAGTACCAAAGTGCTGACGACGTATTTATTTGCCCTACATACCGTATATATGCGCACCTGTTGTTTTATTTTTGTTTTTTATTATTTTTAAGTTCAACAACTTTATGTTGACACACTTTAAATTTGATGACCAGTTGAGTTCAATAATTATATATTGGAAAAAAATAATGATAATGATAAACAGTAATTATTAAAAAAAAAAGTTGGCAACTAATTGCAAAGCAAAATACACAATTAAAAAATTCATCTTTAATACATTGAAAATCTATAGGTATATGGTATGGTCAAATATTTAGCTTTAAATTTATATTAAATAAAAAAATATATATATATATAAAACGCCCAAAAAGTATTGTTGGTCAACTACGTTTAAGATCCAATTAGTATTCTTGGAAAATATCGGCCAAGGGGGGAGGGATGTTGTAAATCAGAATTGAACAACCCTCGTACCCGTACATTGCACTTATTTGTTAACGCAGCAGCAACCAGTTCATTCACTTAGTTGTTTGCTAAATTCTTTGCGTTGACAAATTGTGCAATGCCGATATTTCGTAATTGGATCAAAAGCTTAACAACCAGGCATGTGAAAGTGATTTAAAATCACAAGAAAGGTGTTCTGCGCACAAAACTTTTTGAATTTCTGTGATTTTAAATCGGTCAGCTAAATGCCTGCCGATTTGAAATCACTTGGTTATTTTTTCAATCACTTTATTTTGAAATTCGCAACAAATTAATTAAATGAATAGCTTAATATCGTTGTTATTCATTTATATGGTAAAATAAGCAATTTTCTATGAAAGAATTTATAAAATTATGAAAAAATTTAAGACACTTTCTTCTGCAAGAAATGTTATTTGCTTTGTGATTTGCATTTGTGACTTTGCCTTTACAGAACAAAACATCAGCTGTTTTCTTGTGTTTTTAAAAGGGTAAAATCACACCGAAAAGCTAAAACATTTGTAATTTTCAGAACACCATCAAATCATAATTGTGATTTTAAAATCACAACGTGATTTTAAACCTTGTGCTTTACAGAACATGCCTGTATGTTCTAAAATTGTAGGTCTTAATGTTTTCTACCCGCTGTATCATCGACAAAAACCTCCAAACCACTACCAATATATTTGAGAAAAAATTTTTACTGCCTTATTAAAAAATCAGTTTTGGCAATTTGTGAGAACGCATTTTACTTTATTCCAATAATACGTGGTAACATTGACAAAACTAAAATTCAAATATACGAAGAAAAAGATTTCCGCAACATAGCAACAGAATTCGAAAAAAAAAATAAAACAAGTTTTTACACGTATCAACTTAAGAGTACAAAAGGTCTGCAGATCGTATTCAAGGGCATTGATTCTTATGTTAATCCCGAAGTAGTAAAAGATGCACTCATCATAAAAGGATTTAAGGTAAAAATGTTACTAATATAATCAATAGGGAGAAGATCCCCCAGCCTCTACATCTAATTTATAACCTAAAATACCTAATTTTGGAGGTAACCACACCGCTAACTACAGAGGCTGTCCTGTGTCCTCTTTCGTCAAGCAGGCTATTGTAAAGGTTGTGTGTTAATATGGATGTGTAACTAGTATGTAGTGTGTTGAGAAGTTCTATAGCCCAATTATTATTTTTATCCAGCTGTACAGGGGGTCTAGCTTATAACTAGGCGTTCAAAGGAACTGCCAGAAAAAGTGAGAATTCAATAATTAAACAAGGCAAGTTATTGCCGGTTTATATTCATTCATTAAAATCTGATTTATTCCGTGTTTT
The DNA here is from genome assembly GCA_949987645.1 of Tachina grossa. Classification (NCBI taxonomy): domain Eukaryota; kingdom Metazoa; phylum Arthropoda; class Insecta; order Diptera; family Tachinidae; genus Tachina; species Tachina grossa. The sequence goes on along the minus strand of OX465277.1, from coordinate 49,179,044 downwards.
ACTCTACTTATATACTATTTTACATTTTATTATTTTTGTGTTTCTTTATGTCTTTACTTTTGCTGACCATCTATAATAGAATAATTTTGTAATGAAAACAAAAGTGTGTCATTTAAATTTAATACAGTAAGCGTTTTGTTAATAATTACAATGAACTGTGTTGCAATGCAATTATATTATGATACAGTGTATTACAGTAAGTGAGGTACACTACACTATGTTGCAAAAACTTAAATTAGTTTCAGTTCAAGCAGCAAACGCTTCCTCCGCCACTTTTGCGCAAATGACGCAACCAGTTACTTCCCGTGTATCGTATGCAGATGCTGCTATAGCTAGTTTAATTCCACACAAAATGTTTCATCGGCAAATAATTCAACAAATACAAACTCGAGCTTTAATTTCAATCGCCTTGAAGCTACTATTGATAATCTGGTGCAAACTATAAATAATTTTACAACAAATATGACTAGCATGATGCAAGAAATGCTGCGAATTAGGGATGCCAAAAGGGACTATGTTTTTTAAAACCAGGGATTCGGGATTTTAAATTTAAAAAAACGGGATCCCGGGACGGATCGGGATTTTATAATCTAAAAAATATTAGATAATCTCATTTATTTGATATATTAAGTCGTATCTCTTAAGAAACTTCTTAAAAAATTAATGCATCTTGGGTGGCAGCCGACAATCGAGATCTTATTTTATTGCAAATATAAGGTGCTGACGAAAAACAGCGTACGCTTGGTGCTGTAATTGCGCTATGAAATAATGCCCAAATAAGAAATGAAATAAGGCGCAATGAAATAAAACCCAAAAAAAAAATCAATTGAGGCCCAAAAGCAATTTATAAAAAACACCCAATATAAATGAAATAAAGCCCATTTAAAAATTCCATAATTTAATTGGGCTTTCTTTCATTTTCCTATTTGGACGTTATTTCTTTGGGCTTTATTTGATAGCGCCAAGCGACACCTCTTTTTGTGGGTCAAGGAAGTTAGTAATTTTTAGTATTTTTGGTTGAGTTGCAACCTTCTCATGTCGTTTTTCTAGCTGAATATCATGCGTCTATAAAAATATTTAAAACATTTTATTTCATATATTTATCTTACAAAATATACTTACATTAATATGTGTCAAAAGACCTTTGGTAGAACCTCCCTAAAGTTTTTAATCAGCCCAATCATGAATATTCCCTCGGAATTCATTTCTCACAGAAAATCTAGGCGCACGGTAGTGCTCCAGACCAAGTTCCGGCCAATGCACGCAGTGTGTATATTTACAGGAAGCCATTCGAGCTGTTTTTACACCCCTCATAACTTTGTCCCCCGCGACCGTAAAATTATGAAATTTAAATCATAATTAGAATAAATTCATGTTACCTCATATGCAAAGTTTGAAAGTTTTACAATGAAAGTTTCCGGAGATATGGAGGTGCAAAAAGTGCATATTTTAAGACATACTCACTGACTCACTGACCTACTGACAATATTATGAAACACTTCCGCTATAGCTAGAGATCTGAAATTTGATGCACAAGTAGATCTAGGTGAGAAATGAACTAGAAAAATCTGAAAACCCGAAAATTTTAACCAAGGGGGCGGGGCAACGCCCATAAAAATTAAAATTTGTGCTAGTGACCTGAAATTCGCTACAAAGCTATGTCTAGGTGGGCAGTAAACTAAAAAAAATTTAAGACTAGACAATTTTTTCCAGGAAGGCGGGGCTACGCCCATAAAAACTAGAATTAAAAAAGCAAATCTAAGGCGCTTAATGGAAGCTATTTTATTGAAATTTGGCATACATACTGCGATAGGGCACGCTTAAAAATTTTTCATTAAAAAAGGGGGCGTCGACACGCCCATACAATTTCAACCTCATTTTCGTGTACTACGGCTCAGCATATTTAGATATACTATTTCTGCATGTATTATTATCCGTTTGCAACGAAACTTGACACAAATAATAAACACTGGCCGAAAAAAATCTTAAGTTTGGAAAAGTGGGCATGGTTAAGCCCATAAATATTAAAAATTAAAAGTTGCACTAAGGAGCTGAAATTTGATACACGAGTAGGTGTAGGTGAGAAAACAACAAGAAAATCCTGAAAGCCCAGAAATTTTAGTCAGAGGGGCGGGGCTGCGCCCATAAAAATTAAAAGTTGCGCTTATAAGCTGAAATTTGATACACAAGTAGGTCTAGGTGAGAAACCAACTAGAAATTTCATAAAAACCAAAAAATTCACCCTAATGGGCGGGGCCACGCTACTATTGTTTGAACCTGAAAACTTACAGCCTTATTTATAAAACTTATTAACGATTTTTAAGAAAAATTTCTTATGAAAATTTGTCTTAAAACCCCTCTATAAAGCCTTAAAAAGTTATATAAATAAGGCTGTTAATATACAGCTTTTAACTTAAGCCATTTTAGTGAAACCTTGCATATACGTTACACGTATACAATACTTTAAGCTATCACCCAAAAAAGAGGGCGTGATCACTCCCATAAAATTTTAGCCTTGTGTTTAATCTACTTCAGTGTATCATATTTTAGAAGAAAATTAGCATGAATTATAAGCGCTTCTCACAGCAATATTGTGAGTTTAAAATAGTAGCAGGGGTAATGCTTATAAAATTATAAGGTATAGTTCACGTTACAGAGCTGAAATTTTATACACAAGTAAAAGTAGTTGAGTAAGCCAATGGGAAAATCTTAAAACCAAGAAGTTTCATCCGTTAAAACTCCAATTCGTACTAGAGAGCAGAAATTTGGTACACAAATTAATCGAGATCAGAGATCACTAAGAAAAATCTAAGAAACCAGAAATTTCAATCAGGGGTTGGGAACAAGCACTATAAACTTAATATTAAGTTAAATTTTATTGAAACTTTTCAAGCAGATTGCACTTATCCAAAGTAAAAAATTCCTGTTTATAAAAGTGGCCGTGCCTTCACCCGTAAATCTTAGCTTTTTCTTTTATGTACTTCGGCCTACCAGTTTTTAGTCTATTACTCATGTATTTCCCATTAGCTTTTTCATACAGAACTTCACATGAACCATAAGCACTAATAGATATAAAAGTCGACGGTGCCAGGCCCATAAAAATTTTATGTAATATTATACTGTAGAGAGCTCACATTTTGTACACAAATGGTCCTAATTAATTTACTGAATCGGAAAATCCAAAAATTAAAGCACCAGCACCCTATTGAAACTTTGCATGCACATTGGGCATATCCTTTTGATTTATGTACTTCGGCTAAGCAAACTTTAATACTTAAATATATTGAGAAAATAGGCGGGATCACTCTCACTAAAATTGACGCTGTATTTCACATGTTTCTTTCCAGACGACTCTTAACAAATTACGTACACACTGGCGACCCGTTGTAATAACACAATAATTACTGTTTAAGGTCTACAATTCAACACTCATCACGCTCTTACCCATTATTTTATGTAACTATGAAATTTTTAACTGGCACAGTGATCATGAATACAAATAAAACACCCTAGGAATTTCAAGTTTAAAGGTGTTATCATAGACAATTTTTCAAAAAGTAGTCAGATCCTAACAAAAACATCAATGTGAAAAAAGGCCAATTATATGACACCCTTACGATTACAAATTTATATAATTCATAGCATATTTCAGCGTTAGGTATTGTGCCAAACAAGAACTTGGTCAAAATTTATATCTCACTGCTTTTGATAGCCGAAATTTTTGATAGGATCTTGGCCTTTTTTCACATTGATGTTTTTGGAGGATGATTTTCTCGAGAAAACATTCCTCCAGTCATAAATTCTTTGGGAACAAAAAGAGTAATACGTGGCTTCACCGCAGTACGAAGCTCGTTGTTTTGCTTGTTTGTTGACATTTTGTTTCTCCCTTTTCTTGTAGTGAAAGAGTAAATAAAATTATTAACATTTACCAACTTGTAAAAATATGTAAAAATAGGTTTATAAATGATTTATTTGGGCACTATTTGTGTTTTTCCATACACAAAAACTATAAAATTGAAGTTTATGTATATAAATTCTTGTTTAATGGAGTATTAAGTGTATCTTTATGAGACCCCCTTCTGTTTTGCAAGTGAAAGATTTTTAGTGAAAAAATCAAGTTCAACTGCGTTCATGATACTTACTTTTTCCCCCGGGGAGTTTTTTATTCCCGCATTTGGAAAACAAAGGGAAAAAGCAAATTCATAATAGGAGAAAAGGGAAAAGTGACTTTGTTTTGTGTGGTACAAAATTCATTACTAATAATTTTTTCGCCTACGACTTCTTTTTATAACCAGTAAAAAGCATTTGGTTCATGGCTACTATGACTAAATTTCAAATATTTAAAATTATGTTTAACTGGGAAACTCATGTTTATTTACAAACGTAAACATAGTTGCATTTAATAAAAAAAAAATTCAGATTTTTCATGTTACCAAATTCCCGGGATTTCTGCTTAAAAATCCCGGGATTCGGGATTAAGTTTTTTAGAAAAATCCCGGGTTTTCGGTATTCGGGATTTCGGTATTGGCATCCCTACTGCGAATGCAGAATACACTGCTTCAAGCATTAATTAACAAGCCATGAACACGTTAAAAATATGTTACCGGAACGCAAACGGCATTCGCCAACATAAAAATGAACTTGAGCACTTCCTCACGGAAAAAAATATTGATGTAGTGCTAGTCTCTGAGACTCATTTAACTTCGAGAAGCCTTTTTAAAATTTACGGCTACATATGATTCAAAGCACCCGAGAGGAAGAGCATGTGGTGGATCAGCGATTCTAATAAAGTCAAGACTCAAGCACTATATTATTGACCACATTTGTGAAGAGCACCTACAAGCAAACAAATATTGGCATTGAAAGCTTTTGTACAAACTTCGTGATATCATCAATTTACTCCCCTCCCAGATATTCAATCACTGTGGATCAATACGAAAATTCCTACAAATCTCTAGGACCTCGTTTTGTAGCAGCTGGCGACTACAATGCAAAACATACGTTCTGGGGTTCGCGTCATATTGCACCCAGAGGTCGTGCGTTGTTTAACACAATTTCAAAAATAGGATAGGACGTCATTTAGAGTGGGGAGCTCACTTATTGGCCTACTGACATACAAAACATTCCGGATGTTATAGATTTTGGTTTCATAAAAATTATCTCTAGGGATTTAATTCAAGTTCAAGCTTCTCTTGATTTCTCGTCCGATCACTCTCCCACGATCATTACACTTTGTAGCCCATTAAGAAGTAACTTACCTGACCCATATGTGAAGATGATTAATCGTGTTAATTGGCTGGGTTTCCAAAAATATCTCAGTAGTCATTGTACGGAAAACATTACGCTTAGAACATCCGATGATATTGAATCTAACATTGTCAATCTTAACGAGAATATTAAACAGGCTGCTGAACATGCCACTACCTCCCATCGTCACACTGGTTTTAATAGAATTTATTCTACAGACATTGAACATCTTGTACTTGAAAAAAGAAGAGCTAGAAGAGAATGTTAACAGCACAGATAACCTCAACACAAAATCAGATTTAAAGAGTGCACTAAACAACTCCAAGAGTTGCTTGCATCTGAAAAAACTGCATCTCTTAAAAATTCTCTGGAAGGTCTTGATGTCACACCAGCATCTAATTACTCTTTGTGGCGCGCTGCTTAAAAGCTTAAAACACCCGTTGATTATAAATCACCTCTGCGCACATCCACCGGAGTTTGCGCAAGAAGCTATACTCAAAAAGGTAACATATTTGCTGAGCACCTAAAATCCGTTTTTACGCCAAACATATGTATTGATGGAATTAGTAACCAGATGCTGATGAACTTGCTTCGTATTGCAATGAGAATCCTGTTATCCATTTTACGACTGGAGTATTATCCACACAGCTAGAAGCTTGCCAAGGTTAAAATGATTCCAAAGCCGGGCAAAGATCTTACCAAGGCTGAGTCATCTAGGCCAATAAGTCTACTATGAACAATGTCAAAGCTTTTTGAAAAGCTGCTCAGGACAAAATTGTCCCAAATTGTAATTAGTTGTGGTTGCATACCAGACCAGCAATTTGGTTTTAAGAGTCAGTATAGCACCATTGAACAAACTAATAGATTTTTTCAATTTATAAGAAGACCGTTTGAAGACAAAAAGTATTTTTTAGTTAATTTTAATTATTATTCGAACTCCATTTGTTTCTATATTTGTGATTTGAACGGGCTAAGGTTCGTATTGCTTTTTAAGCCAAATTACATGTGATAATTATTAATGAACAAATAACACCAAAGTCTGTTGTAAATATTCTGACTAACAACACACATTTGAACGAAACAGCCAGCCGTTTTCGAAGGCCACTAAACTTTCATCATCAGCGTTCTTTTGTGTTTGGTCCACTGTGTGTGGTGTCAGTTGAAGTAGATTTCTGCTTTATATACTTAGCATTTTATTGCAAATGGAATATGTGAATTGTTTTTATTCATCGTATTTCAATTTGCTGAAAGCTTTTTTGTATTGTAAGTTCAATTTTACCATCACTATATTTACAACAGTCTTATCATTGTCGTTTTGTTCTTTTTACTAATTATACACATGTTACTTAATTTGCTTATTTTTTGTTCTACTTAAGACAAATTTTTTTGGTTTGTTACTATTAAGTATATTTTTTATTTAATTTTTGCCACAGGCCCATGGCTATTAATTTTTAGTTAATTTTAATTATTATTCGAACTCCATTTGTTTCTATATTTGTGATTACAACAGACTTTGGTGTTATTTGTTCATTAATAATTATCACATGTAATTTGGCTTAAAAAGCGATACGAACCTTAGCCCGTTCAAATCACAAATATAGACAAAAAGTATTATTCTGCGCTGTTTATTGACGTTTCTCAGGCCTTTTTTGATAAAGTGTGGCATGAAGAACTAATTTTAAGATTGAAGACATACCTACCAATATACATTATTTACCGGAAGTTTACTGTTGTGGAAAAATTTATGAGTATGCCTGAAACTACCTCATTCGGTGTGCCACAGAGGAGTCTACTGGGGCCAGTTTTATATTTGATTTATACTGGTGATATGCCTGTGAGCAGTAGTATCCACAATTCGACATTTGCCGACGATACATCCTGCCTTAGTATGCACAAAAACCCTGATGAGGCATCCCATATTAGCCAGATGGAACTATGGTTAAACTTATGGAGAATTAAGGTAAATGGACAAAAGTGTGTTCAAGTAACATTTACCTTACTTGGTCCCCCATTCGAATTAACAATCAAGTTGTTCCTCAACATTCACATGTGAAATATTTTGGTATACACCTTGATCGACGACTTACATAGAAACACCACATTGATTCTAAGCTATCACAAATGAAACTTAAATTAACTCGGGTACATTGGCTGATTGGTAGAAATTCAACACTCAGCATAGACTGCAAACTTTTAATATACAAGTCGCTTTTAAAGACAATATGGTGCTACGGAATTCAGTTATGGGGCCCTGCTTTAGCTTCAAATGTTGAGGAAATCCAACTAAGGCAAAACAAAATTTTACGTTTGATAACTTCGGCTCCATGGTAGATCCAAAATTCAAATATACATCGTGATTTAATTATGCCACTAGGGCTCTAATAACCAACACTACAGATGCAGCTGATTGAAAAAATTTGTTTGTGCTTATCACTACTTATGTATTATTAATAGCTATCACTCAGCTTATCTCCGACATTGATTGGGCTAATAATTATTATTTGAAGTTACAATAAATAAAAAACATGTAAAAAAAAGTAAAATAATAATTTGGCTTATAAAGCGGTACGAATATAGAATATAGAATAAATATAGAAACAAATGGATCTCGAACAATAATAATTAAATTAACTAAAAATAAATAGTCATAGGCCAGTGGCAAAAATTAAATTAATATAATTAATTGTAACAAACCAAAAAGTTTGTCTTAAGTAGAACAAAAATAAACAAATTATCTAACTTTTCTTTTTTTTTCAAATTTCTACTTTATATGTGTAAATAAATTTTTCTTTTTTATCTGGTCTATTTTATTCTCTTCCTAACCTGAAGGAGCTCCCTAAGGTTGGTAAAAACACAACAAATCCTACAATTTCTAGAAATAATAAATTTAATATAAGTCTTCGTTTCCGGTAGTTAAATAAATATTAGGTTTGATCCCGTACTCCACATTGGGAGCCCGGGGGATCCCAATTTTACCGAAAACTGTTCCCGTACTCAAAGTTTGGGCAAGTAAGAGAGCTTTTGAGAGAGTAATGTTCTTCTTCTTGCACGAAACAGCCCGTAATTTTTCTTTGGGATAGTATGGGCAAGCCGAAAAACGATCAGCTGTTTGCAAAATAGCGAATAACAAAGTAAAATTTAATTGTGTTTAACACTAAAAACATTGAAAAGTTGTATCAAAAAGGTTTATAAATTATTGTTTCATGTTTTATGAGTTTTTATATAAAATTAAGAAACAAAACATCCTAGATATGCAACAGCATGTAAGTGAACAGATGCGTGTGTATGTACATAAGTATGTGTTTACTTGTGCGTTGGCTTTTTTGTATTATTGAAAGAAATTATAGATTTGTCTCATTTTACCGAACTTTGCCCAAAAAATACGGGATCAAACCTATTACAATACTAACCAATTTTATTGAGGCCTACTTTCAGGCGAATAATTTTTTTCTCTACACAGCTTTTAAATTCCTAAACCTTTGACTGTACTAACAATATAGGGAATACATTTTATACAGTAAACTAACCTAAGCACAATAAAACAACTCATTCACCCCTATCGCGAATGTTATGGGAATAAGTTGTTTAGGAGTAAACGTGTATTCCCATCTCCAACAAATTGGTATCGCGAATATTTTGGGAGTAAAGTCTATTGTGAATATCATGGGAGTAACAATTTCTATTTTGAATTGTTTGTTTTGATTTATAAATAGTTTGCGTGCTTATAAAAGAAAAGTTTATTTTTGAAGAAGTGTTAATTTAAAATGAATAGTGTTTATATGCGTTTCCTGATTTTGAAAGACATATACGCGATGAATCAGACCCGCTATCGTTAACGGAGACAAGGTAAAAGTCGTAAAGATTTAAATGTGTTTGTCTCTAAATCAAATGTTTTTGACAGGTTTCAGGAATATTATAGACTTAACAAAGATGCTTTCCAATTCCTACTGAACGTGTTGGAAATTCAAAATTTCATTCCTTCATTCCAAAATTTTGCCACATCCTCTTTTTTCTCTTTTTGAAATCCCTTACCATACGCTGGCTGCGCGGTCATAGCTTCCACCAGACAAGTATTTTGATCTTTATTAATAATCCTTCAATAAAATAAGTTTAATAAAGTTGGACATTTAAAAACAAATATGTAGCAACTTACATGTGGACTTCTTGTTCCCAATAACAATTTTTGTGAATTAATTTTGTAAAATAGTTGTTGGGAGTAAATATTCGTGATACCATATTTTTTATGTTTGTGAACGCATTCACAAAAATTTCTATTGGAACATTCCCGATAGCAAATCATAAAATTTGGGAGTTTTGTCTTGGGAACGTTTATTCGCGATAGGGGTGATTAAATACACACAATATAATTATTATTTTAGACAAAAAGTCTAAAAACAGAAAAACTGTTTGTTTGTTTCTTGAATTCTAATCATTTGTTTTCCTTCTCTGAAATTATTTAAAAGTTTACCTGGCTATAGGCTTTTTGTTTACATGATTCTTTCTCGGGGCCTCTTTCTCTGTTCGCACCGGCATTGGATATTTTGCTGTCGCAGTTCTGCCCCCTGTTGTTGCTATAATAACATACACAGAAAAAACTAAATTTCGTTTTCAGTAACCAAATTCATTGAATCAGTAAAATTTTGTATGAATGCGGACCCACAAAGAAATTTGTAGATTCTGATAACAATTTTGTAAAAATTTAACCGGAAAAAATTTTTATTTTTAGTTAACTTATTATGGCATTAGAGAAAAAAAGTTAACTGGAACTCAAAATATTTTCAGTCAAATGTATTAATAGCAGAAAAAGATTTTTGCAAATTTTTTTGTGTTAGCAATCTTTTAATAATTTACAAGCACACTCACTAAAATTTTTCTTATTATCAGAAAATAAATTCACTGAATCAATAACAATTCTTACCTATTTCTCTAAAAAAAAAAATTAGTAAAAGTTTTATTTGATCCTGCAAAAAAAGCTTGCAAAAATTCTTTAAATATTTCAGAAAAAAATAGCTGAATCAAATAAAAGGTCGAACTAATTTTTTTTTATGAAATAATTTGTAGAAAAAATTCAAAAAATCAGACGTACTTTTTACAATATATAAAAATAAATTTAGCTAAAAAATAACGCATTTAAATATAAAAATAAATCAAAAAAAATTTTGTTACAAATTTCACTTTATATAGATTGTATGAATACAAATTTTCACTTTATAGTTTTGTTACATAAAATAAAATTGGAACAAATAATTAGGAACAGTAAAAACATTTACTGAAACTAAATTTTATTTTAAAACACACGTTTGTTTGAAAAATTTTTTGGACTCATTTTTGCTGTGTACACTGTAATGTCGTTTATTTTTCCAGCCGAGGTATGACTCAGTCTGCCAGGGTTCTTACCAAAGGTCGACTTCCTTTGAAATAAAATATGTGCATCTTTCAGGTGTTGAAGATATATGGAACAGTTATTTACTTAACGAAATCTTGGTTCTACTTTAAATAAACTTCTACTACTTATAATAAACTTAAATTTACGAAGTCCTCCGAGATTCGGCCGGCGATATCACTGCAGTACCGGTGAGGCGACGATAACCAGTTCAGCACTCGATGTTTTTCTATACTTCGGGTTCTCTGGTAAAGAAAAGCAGATATATTAGAATTGGTGTAAATAGTTAATTGAATACGAACTCGAGATGTATTTGAGATCGGCTACTTTTAATTATTAATACTACAATTATAAGATGTATTCGGGAGATCTTACAATCGGCAAACTACGGCACAACGAAGTCAAGATGTATTCGGGAGATCTTGAGATCGGCTCCTTTTAACTACTGTTAGTACGATTATAAGATGTATTCGGGAGATCCTACAATCGGCAAACTACGGTTTTATTACTACGAACTACTTGCATATGTATAACGAAGCACGAATCGATATCGGTTAATGCCTGTTTGTTCAGTACCAAACTTGTTCTTTTATGGTTGTTCAATTATCAATTAAGTGAGAATTGTAACTTGACTTAATGTTAAAAACAATCTCAGAGTTTAACACTAATGAAAAACATGCTGTTGCTGTTTTATTATAAGATAATATGTACGCTACGCTAAGTGAGGTGGTATACACCTATATGTTATATATTTTGAAACTACATAGTATTTATTAGGAGACTTGTAACGACACGTTAAAACACACATCCAAAAACAATTTCTTTGCATCACTTACAATTTCTTTTTAATTTTACTTTTAAATTTTATCTTTGAATTTCTCTTTTTTTCAGCTCCAATGTAGTTCTTTTTAATTTTTCTTGGGATTTCATTACCCATATACATACATAAAAAATACAATTATTAAAAATCTAGGCGCACAGCAGTGCGCCAGGCCAAATTCCGGCCAATGAACGCAGTGTGTATATTTACAGGAAGCCATTCGAGCTGTTTTTACCCCCTCATAATTAGAATAAATTAATATTACCTCATGTGCGAAGTTTGAAAGTTTTACAATGAAAGGTTCCGGAGATATGGAATTGCAAAAAGTGCATATTTTAAGACTTACTCACTGACCACTGACACACTCATCAAATTGATGAAGCACTTCCGCTATATAGAGTTAAAATTTGATACACGAGTAGATCTAGGTGAGCAATGAGCTAGAAAAATCTGAAAACCCGGATATTTTAAACCAGGGGGCGGAACAATGCCCATAAAAATTAAAACTTGTTCTAGTGAGCTGAAATTCGATACAGAACTAAGTGAACAATCAACTAAAAAAAACTGAAACCCCGAAAACTATACCCAGGAGGGCGGGGCTACGCCTATAAAGGTGAGAATTACGAATGCTAATCTAAGGCACTTCATGGAAGCTTTTTTATTGAAATTTGGCATATATACTACGGTAATGCAAGGCTATACAATACACGCCCATACAATTTAAACATCATTTTCGTGTACTGCGGCTCAGGATATTTAGATATACTATTTATGTATGGGTTATTATCCTTTTGCAACGAAACTGGACACGAATACTAAGCACTGGCCGAAAAAATTTTGAAATTGGAAAAGTGGGCAGGGTTACGCCCATAAAAATTAAAAGTTGTGCTAAGGAGCTTAAATTTGATATAGAAGTAGGTCTAGGAGAAAAACCAACTAGAAAAATCTGAAAACCAAAAAATTTCACAACAATGGGCGGGGCAACGCTATTATTGTTTGAAACTAAAAACTTACAGCCTTATTTATAAAACTTATTAAGGCTTTATAAAAGTTTTTTAAGAAAACTTTTTTATGAAAATTTGTCTTGAAACCCCTTTATAAAGCCTTAATAAGTTATATAAATAAGACTGTTAATATACAGCTTTTAACTTAAGTCATTTTAGTGAAACCTTGCATATACATATGTAGCACGTATACATATAATACTTTAAACTATCACCATCAAATTTTAGCCTTGTGTTTAATCAACTTCGGTCTAGTATATTTTAGAAGAAAACTAGCATGAATTATAAGCGCTGCTCATAAAATTTAAAGGTATATGTACTTCGCGCTAGAGAGTTTTTATACACAAGTAAGTGCAGATGAGGAAGCCAATGGGAAAATCTTAAAACCAAGAAGTTTTATGCGTTAAAACTCCAATTCGTACTAGAGAGCTGAAATTTGATACACGAATATACGGATATAAAGAATTGAACAAATATTCATTATTCTCTCCTTTTTTATAACCTTTTCACACTTACTCATATCTTTCATCAATTTGGCAAGATGATAACATATATGTACATACATGCACACATACTATAAAATTAATTTAATTGCTGGCTCCTAAGGAGCAGAAACAAACAATGCTAGAATATGCAGAATTAGTAGAAATTATGCCAGCGGACAATGATGATGAAGAAATATTACAAACTTTAAAGATTTCGCGTAGACATTTGCAACTACCTACTTTTATGTATGTAATTTATTTCGATTTGGAAAAATATGTAACAGATTTTATTATATGGATACATATACATGCATATGTACATATGTATATAATAAAATCTTAGAGTGATTACGGTTTTTTTTTGAAGGATATTCCAACATGTAGCCTTGAATGTATGTACATATATATGTACATGCATATGCAGTGCTGACAGAAAAATTTTGACTCTTGTCCCCAATTTAAAACGTCATGTCCCCAAAAAATCCCTATTTCAACAGAAAAATCCTAACTTTTTTCCCCAAAAATATATCATTCATAAAAAACGATTATTAAGTCCTATGCGCAGGGATGCGAAATAAGATTTTCGCAAAGTTACAAGATAAATTGTAATTTTTTCAGTACGATTGACCAAATTCTTTATTTTTATGTTTCTAAATGTTTTTAGTAACTTAAAACGTACATAAAATTCAATTGTACATGCATATAAAGGGTGTCCCAACAAGAACGCAAGATTTAAATTTTAAATAAAACACAGATATTAAAAAAATCGTGAAACTTTATTATATCGTAAAGTAGACAAAATGAGGTTATGTGTCGAACAACAAATCGGGCAGATGACCGCCGCGGCTTTGCTGGCACACACGCGATCTTTTAATGAAATTTTCAATGGCCGTTTTGCATAAATGCTGCGGTATTTTATTAATGCAGCGTCCAATTTCCTCTTTTAAGGCTTGAGTCGTCGTGAGCTTATTCGCGTAAACCATCGACTTCAAAAAAACCGCAAAGAAAAAAGTCTAATGGTGTTAAATCGCACAATCTAGGAGGCCAATTCTGGTCTTCAAAACGCGAAAATACACGACCGGGAAATGACTGATGTAGCAATTGAATTGTTTCTCTGGCTGTATGACATGCGGCGCCGTTTTGTTGAAACCACATGCCCTCCACATTCATTTCTTCAATTATAGGCACGAAAAAACTGGTTATCATTTCACGATACCGAACACCATTGACTGTTTGCGCTTGACCTGCGTTTGAGCGACATCATCACATACAGCTGCGACATTTTCGGTCGATCGACCTGGTCGAAGGCGCGTTGTTGTCTTTACATCACTAACAGACCCAGTTTCGCCAAATTTATCCATTAATGTCTTTACAGTTGACTCTTTTGGAGCATTATTGTGACCCCAAATTGATCGCAAATTTGCGAACTTTAGCCGCAAAACTTTCACCATTTTGGTAACCCTACGTTTACACATGCAAGTACCTTGCATGCAAGCTCTGTGTACGTATTATCAACGAAAATTTCATACAAATGCCCGACTGTCTTGCAACTTGCATGTTTGCTTTTTATTGCAGAGTTGTCCATAACATAAAAAATGTTAATTTTGGGGGAACCAGATAGTATTGAACTTAATTCGTGTTATTTTAATGTTATTTATGTCTAAAAAATTCATTAACCGCTTGATTTATGAATATTTAAGAAAATATATATTAAATTAGCTTTTAAATGTATTTAAAATTAGTAAAAACTCTTATAACATTACACTGAAATACAGTTAATTTCTACTAAAGTATTAATAGGGCAACACCGTTAGCTAACTTTCCATTTACTTGCTGCAAGTGAAACAAGTCACTGTCTTGTAAAATTCCTTGGCAGTTGAGTTGGAAGTAGACTGCAAGTGCCGAAAGTATAGTTGTGTTAGTAAAAGAGTTTGAGTGTATTGAGTTTTTCGAACTAGCACTTGCACGTGTAAACCCTAGGTAAAACAATTTCACAATGAGAATGCGTTGTTCATTCGTGTAGCGCTTCATTTTTACTAACCTCGTACATTCTACTAGCAAACAATATCAATTGTTCAAATGCCAAACAATGACACTTCGAATGGCGCCAAATTTAAATCTTGCGTTCTTGTTGGGACACCCTTTAGATATTTACATATGTATGTGTGTAAAAACATAACAATTAACAAAAAGGCACTTTCAAGCATGATATAAATATACAAGGTACTTCCTTCCATTCTCTCTTTGTTTTGAAAAATAAGGATTTTTGAAGTTTGTTTTTATTTAGTCGAAGTAAACAATCTGAAGAAGATAATAGCAAAAAAATAACCTATCGTGAACAGTTTCTCCCTCGAAATATTTTCCCTTTTCCCCAAATTGCAATCGTGAATAATTTTACCCCTGAAATGTGTTCCCTTTCTTGATTCCTCTTATCGTGAATAATATTTTTCACATGAATTTTTTCACTTTTCCCTTCGTTTTGTTCACTTTATTTTTGCAGGCGAATTGAATTAATACACGGCGTAATTTCAATACTATACTTTCAATTATATATTAAAACTTAAAAATAATAATTTTTAGGGCAAGATCAATAAATAATGTCTACGATTAATAACAATAATTCTTTAGAAGACCTTTTTTCATTGAACATGAATCTCTTAGGTTGACATGCAGTAAATTTTATGGCTGTGGTATGCTAAAAAATATTTTGCACGGCGCCTAAAACAATTAAAGACACAACTTTACACTCTATAACATTTCATTTCAAACCCGAAATATGTGTATTTCTCATTATTAAACTTAATTTGTTTGATTTTCAATTAATATTGAAGCTTTACAAGTCTTCTTCCCGTTTTTTTTTACATTCACTACGCCTTGATAGCGGGAATAAACGTTCCCATTAAATTCACGATTGCAAAAATTTCACATTTTATTCACGATAGGCGTGAATACGAATTTAAGAAGACATTACATACATACATACATTTTTGCAATCGAAATATTCTAAATAATTTCCCAATCCAAAACTTCATAGACAACCAGTTTGCCTCCGTCCTCTACAACTCGCATGTACATATTTTCCGATTTGAACTTTTTTCTTCAGGAAGCTCAAATTTGTGGCAGCAGATCTTATAAATATTTAAATGTGATTTAATTCTTATTAAAGATTCCAACATTTCATATTGCAGATTATTCCTTAATTTGGTTTTGGTTTGGTAGTGTCCATGCATGAAAATATTCTCTCCACAAACGCATTACTTATCGGCACTATCAACAGGTTGAACACAGCAGCTGCAATTTCACGAAAGAAGTAATTTCCGGCATTATCTTCGTACTGATATACTCTTGCCCAAATGCCAAATATATCTTTAGGAAAACTTTGTTTTGTTTGTTTCCGCCAGCCGATATAAGCAATTTCATTCCATTGGTTTTCATATAAGCTCAATGCCATTTTTCGATCTATAACATTTTTCAAAATTCCATACACCGAATCAAATCAATGTATGTTTTGTAATGTGCTTAAATTGCAAATTTTTAAAAAGTTCAAAGTTTTTCATATTTTCTGGGAATCACACATACATAGTTTTTTTATGCGTGACACAATAACTCAGGTAGAACGGTTTTGACTAATTATATATGTATATAGTATGTTCGCGGTATTACCATGATGGTATTATCATCTTCATTATAAAGTATGATGCCACACTACTCGAAGTGATTTTTAAAAACTGAAATGTTACCAGTACTAAAATATTATGTCAACATCCACGATTGTTTTCCTGATACATGCAAATTGTTAGAGCTCAAAATGAAAAGTCCCCAAATCCCTCCCCACGAAATTTTGTCCCCAAATTAGAGGCGAAATCCCCATTTTGGGGACAAATCCCCTAATCTGGTGGCACTGTACATATGTATGTTTATAGATGTATACAGTTTTTCTAGTGATGACACTAAAATAATCGAAAGATGTTGAACGGAACAAAGTGAGATAGGAACATCTTTTGAAGATGTTGAACATTCAGCCCTGTATAATTCTTATGAGAATATGTATCATCTTGCCAAATTGATGAAAGATGAAAGATGTGAGTAAGTGTGAAAAGGCTATTACGATTACAAATTTATATGATTCTTAGCATATTTCAGTGTGAGGAATTGTGACAAACAAGAACTTGGTCAAAATTTATATCTCACTACTTTTAATGGCCGAAATTTTTGATAGTAACTTGGCCTTTTTTCACATTAATGTTTTTGGGAGGATTTTATTTTATTTTATTTTTTTAACTTGTGCGAACACTCAGACGGCTTTTTACATTCTAATTTATGTGCGTTTAGAGCTATATGTGTAATCTATACCATTTTCCTATGGATTTTTCCAATGTTCCAAAAAATTTTACATGATTAGCCATTTTTACGCCAATTTTCTCACCAAATCTCCATTTTTATTTAAGCAAATTTGAACTTAGTTATGCATATATATATATATATATATATATATATATATATATATATATATATATATATATATATATATATATATATATATATTTTGATAAACAGGTCTTATACGACATCGTTTTCACGTTGACATTTCAACTTTTCAACTCAGATTTAATTCTGCATGTTGTTTTACAGAAGGTTTATAATATTCGGTAGCAAACCTACATGTTAATTGCTTCTGACATAGTTCTCTTCTGTTGCTTTTTTTATCTCTCTCTCTGTAAATATTTAGCACAGCTTTACATATAAACCAATGTCGGCATCCGTTTCAAAATGGTATTGCCGCCAAAAAATTTTTTCTTTGTTTTTAATCTCCAGTCAGCTTTCAACGATTTTTTCAAGAAAGTAAATTTTTTA
Source organism: Tachina grossa (assembly GCA_949987645.1). NCBI lineage: Eukaryota > Metazoa > Arthropoda > Insecta > Diptera > Tachinidae > Tachina > Tachina grossa. Next base: position 49,161,251 of record OX465277.1, on the reverse strand, counting down.
TGTTTTCAGATGGTAAAATAAAAAAAGGTTAACAGTGTTACCCCCTTTAAAGATTTATAGTAATATACAGGTAAATAGTTATTATAAATTATCCATATTTTTTATAAATACTTAAAGAATTATAATATCTTACGTTCAAATGTACATGAAGAAGACAATTTATGCCTCTTGAAAACAATATTATTACAATATTAAGTTACTGCCAATTTATTGCCTTATGAATTTGTGTAGGTGACATTCTTAGTAACTCTAATTAAGAAGTGAACAAAACAATTTTTTGCAACATTACTTTTCGTCGACATTCCTAAAATGAACTTTCCCTTTCCTATGAAAATTAACAAGAAATTTTCATGAGTAATTTATTTCATTAAAATTTGTATTCATAATACGTATACAGAAATTTCAAGAAAGTACTTTCATGTGTAAATGTAGCGTAAGTAAAATAATGAAACAAAATTTTCAGTTCAAATGGTTGTCATTGTTTGGTAGACTTTTTATTGATTGTGAATCTGAAAACCGAATATTAGTGAATGAATGAATGAATTTTTAATTTTATTTTTTTTTATAAATTATTTTTGAAATTTTGGCTCAACTAAGAAGTCGAAAACGGCTGGCTGTTCCGTTCAACTATGTGTTGTTAGTCAGAATATTTACAACAGACTTTGGTGTTATTTGTTCATTAATAATTATCACATGTAATTTGGCTTAAAAAGCGGTACGAACTTTAGCCCGTTCAAATCACAAATATAGAAACAAATGGAGTTCGAATAATAATTAAAATTAACTAAAAATTAATAGCCATGGGCCTGTGGCAAAAATTAAAAATAAAAATATACTTAATAGTAACAAACCAAAAAAGTTTGTCTTAAGTAGAACAAAAAATAAGCAAATTAAGTAACATGTGTATAATTAGTAAAAAGAACAAAACGACAATGGTAAGAATGTTGTAAATATAGTGATGGTAAAATTGAACTTACAATACAAAAAAGCTTTCAGCAAATTGAAATACGATGAATCAAAACAATTCACATATTCTATTTGCAATAAAATGCTAAGTATATAAAGCAGAAATCTACATCAACTGACACCACACACAGTGGACCAAACACAAAAGAACGCTGATGATGAAGGTTTAGTGGCCTTCGAAAACGGCTGGCTGTTCCGTTCAACTATGTGTTGTTAGTCAGAATATTTACAACAGACTTTGGTGTTATTTGTTCATTAATAATTATCACATGTAATTTGGCTTAAAAAGCGATACGAACTTTAGCCCGTTCAAATCACAAATAAGAAGTCATGTTGTTCTTTTCTCAGATTTGTATTTTTGTAGTCCTGGGGGTCGATTCTGGTTCTCTGATAATGTGAAATGAAAAAACATTTAATTTTCATTTACACAACCATTTTTCATAATACTTTTCACAATTACATAAAATGCGATTCTCGTTGCTATTATGAAAACATTGTTTTATTCCGTTGTGCCTATGAAACTTTTGTTTTTATGCTACTGAAATATGTCATGTAAATAAATAATATTAATTATTATTTATGTGCATATTGCAAGGAACTCGTATGAGCATAGGTAAAAGTGTTTAAAAGCTTATAGCTACATAATTAAACTTAATATTTGTCTCTTCTTTATTATAGATTGGGTAAAATTGACGCTTCCAATTGCAAGGTCCCTTGTTGGTTCTGAATCATCGTCACAAGCAGAATTTAGGACAAACTACTTCAAACCATAGGAGTTATTATTCGTTTCGTCTGTAGGAGTAGGGAAATAGGGAAATGTGTTATGCCGTGCACGTCTCCTGTCGAGCTTAAATGTCAAACAGTGGCTGTGCTGAATAAAGGTTTTCTTTTTATCTTGACTGTAGCCTTTAATGAAGAAAACCTTTGTCAGCCATGAAGTTCTGCAGAAGGCTGGGTACGCAGAAATATTTACTCAGGAAAGTATTTATTATTATTATTCTTATACTTTTGAGAGAAACCCCTTTAGTCCGGCCGACAGCTTTGAAGGCTAAAAACTTATGAAACTACTGTTTGATATGCTCGTAAAATCTTATGTTTTGTAAAAAGCAAGTGATGCCCATCGTGACATTATGGACGTTATTATTTCCTTTTTTAAATGCTACCGCGCACATCTTAAACCACCGCACTTAATTTTCCACATTCTATCATCATAAATTTTAGCATGACCCAAAGGCATGACCTATATGTACCTCTCTGCACTTTTCTTCTCTGATCTTGGTACTCAATTTCTGCAGACGCATCTGTTACTGTATTTTTTTTTATTAACTGAATTTCGGAGTTGCGCTTGCAATTTCAACATCCACCCCTAAATAATTCACAAGGTATTATTTTTGATTATGTACTTAAATTTCGGAATTGTTGTTAACAATTTCGACATCCTCTAAATAATTTAAAATCAAAAAAATTAGATTTTCGCCGTTGGGCGAGTTTTTTCTAGCTTCTTTACTGTTTTTCACGTAAATATTTTTTGTGTAAAATAATTTATCATATGAAAAGTTTTTTAAGTTTTTTTTCACAGTTACACTAAACGAGAATCGACAGAGTTATGTAACTGTGAAAAGTTTTGTTCCATTCCCCATTTTTTTCATAATGAAAATGTATTTAAATTTTTTTCATTTTTCACTGAATGGTAATCAGAAATGCTAAGAAATCGTGAAAAAACTTTTCAATTCCATATTCGGTCACATCATATTACCTGAAAGTAAGTGTGCATTTTGCAGTACGACACGATTTTATCGGAAATGTTATCCTTATTGTTGTCATAAGGTAAATGTCAAAAATGCGAGAATGAAAGTAGCTCCTATTTTTATACCATGATCAAAAACATTTTTCTCCAATTTAATTTTTATTTAACAAACGACTGCACCGTATTTAAATGCAAATAGTGATTATATTAAATTTTAGCCAATGTCAATAATTTTTTTCTGGAATGTCTTATTTCAATCACCTATATTTGATTTGAAAACAAGGATTTTGTAGACTGACTGGAATCTACTTATGCATCGTAAGTACTTGCAGAAACATTTCCACCGGTTCCTGTCCAATTGGTATGAATAAATTTACCCTCTTGCCCTAAAAGTTCATAGGTATGTGCGCCAAAGTAATCTCTTTGAGCCTGCAAAAGATTGGCTGGTAATCTTTCTGAGCGATATCCATCATAGAAGGTTAAAGCAGCTGACAAAGCAGGAACTGGCACGCCCCATAAAATTGCTTTCGATATCACTTGACGCCACGAAGATTGACCAGTTTCAATGGCTTTTTGGAAGAAAGGATCCAATAGTAAATTCAACAACTTCGGATTGTTTTCATAAGCATCTTTTATATTTCCTAAGAAAGCACTGTAAAAATGGAAAAGAAATTTAATTATTTAATTAACGCAGAAATCGGCTATTAATACTCACGGTCTAATTCATAAAAAATGTGTTAGGTTTATTACAGGTTTATTTGACAAATTTCCCGTAGAAATACGTCAAATAAGCGCTTAATAAACCTGAAATATTTTTTATGAATATGACAGTTAATATATAATTGTGTATCATAAAGTCCCTACTCTGGGGCCTAATCGTCGCTTTCGATAATGAGCTGATTCGATCACATTTTTTCAGTTTGAGAGTATGGTATTAGATATCAAACCATATTATCACATTGTTCGATATGTCGGGAATGTCATAATCTCAAACTGATAAAACGTGATCGAATCAGCACGCTATCGAAAGCGACGATTAGACTCCTGTTTACTTAGCGATTACTACTTTTCACAGTATTGCGAATTTTTTTTTTTAGACACTGTATAGCAAATAAGAACTCTTCAGTCCACATTTCATTCAAAACGGCCACTTGAGCTTGCTAACAAACAAAAAACTGGAAAGCGCGTAATCGGAAGCAAATCTTAAGTAAAACCGATTGTCTTGGATATATGGAATTAAAATGAGGCCACCAACGACAAAAAAATATTGAGTGAGTGACTTGAGTACTTTACACAATCAAATACCAACACCCAAGTATTTAAAAAGTAATATTTTGCATAAATTTTGTAATTTGTCAAAGTAAATTTGTATAATATATAAAGTGTGTCCTTACTTTTACGGCTAGCTTACGATGTTTCTCTAATATTTTTTTTATTTTTCTACATTTACGAAATTAAGGTCATAATTTTTCGAGTTAGTTTTATTCATTATGCTTTGCTCTTGTGTGTTTATTCGTATTTTGTTACTTAGTTTTTGGTATATTCAAAAATTAACTAACAATAAGTATTCAAATCTTAAATATAAATATAAATATTAGGCACGACCAGTGTCGGACATAAACTTAGTGATAGTAATTCATAATACATAAAAGTCATCCTAAAGGTGTCTTTACATGGTAATACAAAGTATTACGACTTTGTAGAATCAAAATACATATGAAATTATCTCCATGTTAAAAAAAGAAGAGTCTGTTGTAGGTATTGCATTAAACACATTCACCACAGCAAGCTACACGAACGCTGTTGTCTATGCTGATTTTCTCGTTGTAGTCCAATTAAACTAATTTCTATTTCTTTAGCTACAATGAGAAAATTCAGTGTTACCAGTACAATACAAAATGTTGAATGAATGCCTTTGTACAATTATTTCATATTATTTAACAGAAACAATATCCAAAAATTGATGTAAAGATAAAGAATAAATTGATTGATTTTTGTACTTTTAAGTGAAATAAGTGCATTTTAAAAGAGTAATTAATTTTTATAAATGCAAAATACCTGAAGGTGGCAATACTGAGCTATATATTAATACTTAAATATAATGTGCAGATGGTGCTGCTGCCTTCTTCAAAATAATCAAGTAGCTGGCTATGAGGCGACAAATGCTGCTAGTGGCATTTGAAGTCGTGTGTTCGTGTAGCCTGCTGTGGTGAATGTGTTTAATGCATGATATTCAAGTACAAATACATAGTTCAGTATTGCCACTTTTATATATTTTGCATTTATAAAAGTTAATTACTCTTTTAAAATGTACTTATTTCACGCGAAAGTGCAAAAATGAATCAATTTATTCTTTACATCAATTTTTGGATATTGTTTCTGTTAAATAATATGAAATAATTGTACAAAATCATTCATTCAACATTTTGTATTATACTGGCAACACTAAATTTTCTCATTGTAGCCAAAGAAATAGAAATTAGTTTAATTGGACTACAACAATAAAATCAGCATAGACAACAACCTGTCGTACTGTTGCCTTGCTCTCTTCAAAAGAATCATTCTCATATAAACATGTGTATTCTATCTTTGGCATTTGGTAGTCGGTAGCTTGCTGTGGTGAATGTGTTTAATGCAGAGATCATCAAAAGGCCGCCCGCGGGCACTTCGTTATGCTCTTTTTTACACGTACATTCGTACCAGTATGCATTTTACTCTCTTTTATATTATATATGTATGTGTTTGCTTATCATTGCCCTCTAGTCAGACTAGAACCATATATCTCTATGTCAATACTCTTTCTCCAGCGACAATTGCACTAGTTAAAATGTCGACAACTTTCCTTTTATGCAAGAGTAGAGATCGTTAGAGACAACAGTTGTAGTGTATTTCTATTGATATTGTCAATGAACGCGTCAATAGTTTGTTTTTCTTTTTCATTATGCTATGCAATAATATTAAAAATAACGGGTGTTTTTTTAGAGGTATAGAATTTCGAATTGAAATAAAACACAAGAAAATCGTTTTAATGTCCATCAATTTGGCTTTATTGGAAGGATAATTTTATGCCATTAATGTTTAAATATGATTTCGGGCATGTGGCCACCGCGGCTGGCTCGAATAAAGCCAATTCTACAGGTCCAATTTTCAACCACTTTTTCGACCATATGGGGCCGTATGTTGGCAATAACGCCACGAATGTTGGCTTCCAAGTCCCCTAACGTTTCTGGTTTGTTGGCGTAGACGAGCGACTTCACATATCCCCAAAGAAAATATTCCAATGGTGTCAAATCACACGATCTTGGTGGCCAATTGACAGGTCCATTCCGCGAAATTATGCGCTCATCGAATGCTTCCTTCAATAAATCGATTGTGACGTGCGCTGTGTGGCATGTAGCGCCGTCTTGTTGGAACCACAACTCATCCACATTCATGCCATCCAATTCGGGAACAAAATAGTCGGTTATCATGGCTCTATACCGGTCTCCATTAACGGTAACTGACTCTCCAGCATTATTTCGGAAGAAGTATGGCCCAATGACTCCACCATCCCATAGAGCACACCTAACAGTCAGTTTTTTGGATGTAATGGCGTCTCAAGGGTCTCATGTGGATTCTCTTCACTCCAAATGCGGCAATTTTGCTTGTTGACGTAGCCTTTCAACCAAAAATGAGCCTCATCACTGAACAAAATTTTGCGATGAAAATCAGCATCGAGATCAATCTCATTTTCGGCCCATACACCAAAATCACGACGCATTGCATGGTTATTAGATTGATATCAAAAACTAATGTGTTCTGGTAGAATGATAAACTTCTATTCGAAACATCCACGAAAAATTATTATAAATACTGCCATTAATTTTATTACTAGAGTTTTGTCTATTAGTGACCAGTCTTTTCATCAAAATAATGAAAACAAAATAATAAAAATATTAAACAAGAATGATTTCCCAAAGAAAATTATTTTGGAATTACTTAAATATACAAAATCAAAAATTAATAATGACAATATTAGAGCTTAAAAAACGCAAAAAACATACAAATCGTCAATGTACATAGCTGGGTTTTCTGAAAGATTAAAACATTCAGACATCTATGACAAAGAAAAGAACGAATTAGCCTTCAAAAGTTTCAATACAATCAGCAAATTATTTAGTAAAACAAAATCAAAATTGACAAACGATGAAAAGTCGAACATTGTGTACCAAATTAACTGCGATGGTGACGGATCCAATATATGTTCAAAAGTATATGTTGGCACAACAAAAACAAAATTAAAAACCAGAATTTCTTCACATAAGTTGGACTTAAAATCTAAACACAAACCTTTAAACCAAAAAACCGCACTTGCGGCCCACTGTGCTGTAACTGGTCACAAACCAAATTTCGGTAATATTAAAGTGTTAACAACAGAAAACAACTACAAAAAGAGATATACTCTTGAAATGCTTCACATTATTGATGTACCACCTGACAAGAGATTAAATTATAAGAGCGATGTAGAAAAATGCGCGCAGATTTATAGAAACACAATACAAAAACACAGGCCAAAACATCATTAAAGTTCTGTTTACAAAAGAGACGAGACGTTCGAAGTAAAGCTTTTAAAACTTTAAAATTAATAAATTACACCATTTGTTTTTGAAAATGTAATTATAGCTTAATTTGTGCAATAATATTAATTAATGTTGTTATTATAATATTTCTATTTGTGTTTTTATGTACATATATTTTAGATCCCCTGAAGATGATCAACGGCGTTGATCGAAATATTGGGAATAATAAAAAACAAAAATGAAATTATAATTAAAATATAACTATAACCTGTTTTTAATTTTATAACCAGACCTCAAGCTGAACAAAATTAATTAATAATTAGTAAAATAAAAGGTCTACGATATACACAATAAATAGAGAATAATTTTTTTAGATTAAATCGATTACGTGAACAAGTTGGCAAATTAAAAAAGTCAGTACTTCTCAAGAATCGATTATTTTAGTCTCCCGTCTTATTAAAATCATTAAGTTGGTAATCCAGTAAGGAACAGCTTCCACCAAAAATGCTTAATTCCAAACTCGATTACCTTTTTTTTGAAATTTTTTGCTGGGTAGTTACAAAAATTAGGTATTGTCACAAAAACTGGGATAAATACATACCTCAAATTTTAATGATGTTAAGAAGTGACTTTCGTACAGCTATTCGTGCTCTCCATACTTTGCCACCTTTGGCAACATGGTGGCTCATCGTATAAAATTTTAGATAAATTAAATCCTACATATGGAGAAGATGTGACCATATCTGATCGTTCTGACAAACTATTAAAAATTAGGGAAAACCTGAGAAAATTTGACTATTGCCCATGCGAAGGTCACCAAATCATACAACCTTAGAAGTAGACCTGTAGATTTTAAAAAGGGTGAGGAAGTATTTAGAAAAAATCATATATTAAACAATGTGTCTAACGGTCTAATTCATAAAAAATATTAAAGGTTTATTACAGGTTTATTTGACATATTTCTCACAGAAATACGTCAAATAAGAGCTTAATAAACCTGAAATATTTTTTATGAATAAGGCAGTAAGCATATAAATAGAAAATTTTTACCCAAATTCGTAAAATGTAGGATTAAGGAAAATATTGGAAATAACTTATTTTTAATTCAAGATATAAAAGGAAAATATATGGGTAAATATCACGCAATGGATTTAAGAAGGTAAAATAAAATGACAGATTAAGCCCGGCTTTGCGTGGGTCGACCCACACATTTCTTCATTATTAATAAAAAATTTCACATTCAAATATTAATTATATTAACAAATAAAATCGAGTTCCTGTTCTTCTGTAGATTAGAAAAAAATCTGCACAAGCAGTTTTGTAACGATTTTTATTTTCTATTTTTTTGAGATGAGAAAAATATAAATGCATGACTGTTTGTACATTTTAGCCTCAAATGGTTGTACATTTATTAGTGAGATATCTTCAGCACTTAATAGCATGCTATAAAATGTTTGTACATGCATTAAATCTCTAACTTCCTTACATATTCGTCACCTCTTATACATAGGTACATAGATTGCATATTAATATATACATACATGCAAATAGCTCTCGGAGAAAATAAAAAGCAAGTTGCATACGCAGTTATATACTAACAGCCGTATTCATAAAAATTTTAAACAGCGCTTCAAATTTTGTTTAAGCAAAATTCGCTAAAATTGTATTCATAATAGAATTTTAGCTTAAAAAACAGCAAATTTTAAAATTGACTACCCCCATGTTTAAACCAATTTTAAGATGACGTTGTTGTAATTTTGCTTCGTTTTTGTTTACATTTTGAACTTTACCTGGATGTACATATGTATGTGTGTATGTATGTATGTACTTATGTATGTATGTATGCATGCATATGCCAGTGTTATTTAGAAGAAAACAATGTAATTTTTTTATAAAAACTAATGCCGAAATATCATATATATATACTCCAAAATAATATTTAAAAGAAAAGGAGCGATCCAGTTTCCATTCCCAGTCATTGTTTTCTCATTTTATGTGTTAACAAAAATAATATAATTGTAGAAAATTAACTAGTAATGTATAAACACTCAAAACAAGCAAAATAAAGCTCGTTATTCTAGTGCTTATTTATCTGCAATAAAATAAATCATATAAAAAGCACTTTTAACAAAGATTTGTTGTGAACTTTTTTATTTTTTTATTAAATACAAGTTGGAACACATCTTTTATTTTATAGAAACAATATTTCTTTGAAAAGCGACTAATAAACAAATATAGACACGAGTACTTTGTGAGTTAACAATCGTTGTTTTGCAGAACTAATATGCAAGTGACAAATAAAGAATACAGTGTTGCCACGATATTTTTAAACAATTTAGTTAATTGATTTTTAGTTAAAAAACTGATTATGAATACCAATATTTAAAAAACGTTATTTTGCCTTAAAACGTTTTTTAACTAATATGAATTTTAAACCTCAATCAACTTTTTTTATGAATACGGCTGTAAGAATATCACCATTCTATTTTGACTGACATACATAAAAGGGAACATAATACAATTGCAATCATTTACAATAATTGGCTCAATTTTGTTACTACGCAATAAAATTCCGCTAACAAACAGACTTCTTCAAGATCAAAAGATCATTATAAAAGTTAAAGTGATTGAAGTAAGTCGACTAGTAAATTACACATAAAAATATTGGAAAAGTGACACGTGTATAAATACTAGGGTGATCGACTGGTTTTTCAACCGGTTTTAAAACCCTGGTTTTTCACAATACGGTTGTCGGTTTTTTCAAAATGTTGATTTTTCGAATTTCGAATAGTCCGGTTTTTTTTAAATTTAAAAACCGGCTTAGTCGAATACTTTTCGATTTGTACATTTTGCAATAAAATTAGTTTTTACTGTGTTAAAACTTAGACCAACGTGTATTTTTTTAGTGTAAAATCTCTAAGCATTTTTTGAGCATGGCAACATTTACTGAAACATGAAATTCAAGGGAAATTATTGTATGAGGTGATAGCAGAGGTGAATTAAATTGGCCTTATGGTGTCCAATATATGTCAAAATCCAGTTGCCAAAAGTGTGTTTTAGTTGTGTTGACATTTTGTTTCATATTTTATATAGAGGTAGATATCCACCTTGTCCATACATTCATATGTACATACCATTAAGGAATAAACTCTACATACACCCACCATTTTTGGGGTTTGAGTAAATTGGGAAGAAATTCAAAAAATTAATTATACCAATATTGAAGGTGCTAATAAATATGTTTATACAAAAAAAAATAATTATAATAACAACTACAATAGCAAAAATATTCAAAATACATAGGAAAAAAGTCTACATACAGGCATAAAAAAAAAATATTTGAGGTCGTCAACTTGTTTGAAAATTCTATGATTTATGGTACCAAGCCGTCAACAAATGGCATCCAAATATGGTCTAATATGTTCTTAAAAAAGCGACATTTGATAATAAACTCGAAAGAATCTAAAACATTTACCGCAAATGAAGCTATTGAATTTGAGTTCACGTCGTGTAATAATTATTTGATTGCATGGTTAAGGTTAAAAGAGCAATGTCGTCATTTGTAGTAAATGTTTAGATGCTTTCAGATTTATTGCCAACTGTTGTTATATACATGAACTGTTAACTCTTTTTTTTTAATAAAGCAATTTGAAGTCCCTAATTTTTTAAAATAATTTTCTTATTTACAAAAACCGGTTGACCGGTTTTTCCTGAATTGTAAAAACCGAAACCGGTTTTTTCATAATTTAAAATATTCGAACTATTCGAAAACTGGTTTCTCGAAAAAGTCGAATAATCGATTACCCTAATAAATACACATTATACATACATACATACGTATGTTTAAATACATAATTTTCATACTTACAAAAGGTAAGGACTTGTGGAAATCATAAAAAAACGGAAAAATGTAGCATAAAAATTTCTTCTATTTATGGAGATAAATTTTATGTATATCCAAAACTTTCCATCAGCCCCTCAACGAAATATCTATTTAGATATGTAGTGGCAAATTGGCAAATAAAAACCCATGGTACTAGAAAGTTCAACATATCGTGGCCGAGAAGAAAACACGCATGTCTGAAAGGTCACATAAAGGTCCAAAGACTTCGGACTCGTCCAAGCTCAACCTGGCATATGTGGCAGTTCCAGTGCCTAAGAAAGAAAGAGTTTACCTGCAGTTTTTTATCACCTTTTTACCTTCTCAATAAGGAGAGCAGGAAGCTTTCAGATTGTGAATTTATTTCAAGGTCCGTTAAGACAAAGTGTTATATAATATTAATCATTAATTACCAACCCAAGTCTATAAAAGCTCGCTTAACTCGTTTAAATTTCCCTTAACCAAATTAAAGTCTAACAACTATCAAGGTATATGCATATGAGTTAACCCTAACATAAACAACTACAGGGTGGGCCAAAAGAAACCAAGGGGTGTAAAAGTTTAATAACTTTTTTGTTTATAAATTTTTTTTTATTTTTTCTTTCAGATTATATAGACAACACTTGGAGAATTTATAATGAATGAAAATAATAAATGAAAATAAGACATGAATAAACGAAATCAACTTTATTGAAAATTTGATTATGAGTGATGAAGCTCATTTTCATTTGAATGGCTTTGTTAATAAGCAGAACTGTAGGTTCTGGGGTTCTCAAAATCCAAGAGCCATTCATCAACGCCAATTGCACCCCATCAGGTGTACAGATGGTGTGGGATCACATCTGAAAATGTCATTGGGCCCTACTTCTTCGAGAATGAAGATGGAAGTGCTGTAACCGTAAATGGAGAGCGGTATCGGTTTATGATAGACAATTTTTTACGTCCTGCTCTTGAAAACAGACCTGGTATGTGGTTTCAGCAGGACGGAGCCACTGCCCATACTGCCCGAGACACAATGGCACTTTTAAGTCAAATTTTTGGAGAGCGAATAATTTCTCGAAATTCGGAAATTATTTGGCCAGCGCAATCGCCAGATTTGACAGCACCCGACCATTTTCTTTGGGGTTTTTTGAAGGAGCGACTGTATGTGAACAATTCAGAGACAATCCTTGAACTCAAGGCAAACATTGTTGCAGAAATTCGAATGCTACAGCCACAAGTTTTGAAAGATGTTATGGAAAATGCTCTAAAAAGAGCCCATCAGTGCGAAGCTTAAAACGGTGGTCATTTAAGAGACATCATTTTTCATACTTAGTGTAAAAAAATTTCCATTTTGTATATTATATAATCTGAAAGAAAAAATAAAAAAAAGTTAATAAACAAAAAAGTTATTAAACTTTTACACCCCTTGGTTTCTTTTGGCCCACCCTGTACATACATATATGTATACACAATTCCTTAAAAGTATACTACAACTGTGTGTATGCGTTACTAAGTTAAAAAAAATTAGTTAATTAATCCAATTACTACGTACATATATAAAGAAAAATATAAATTAATTAAATATTGTAATACTTAAAGTCTATTGCTATGTATACGTAACCTTATAACCTAAATATATTTGCTTAATTCACAAAACCTCTTGTATCTCTGTATCGATTGTATTATCATATTAAATACAAGAGTGTAACATTTGTTGTATGAAATTTTCATATAAAAATGAAATACACTATTACAATTTTATTTCATATGTTTTTAAAATGTTGTATTCAAAGAGAGGCTCTCTGAGAGAATTTGTATGTAGCTTGTTCTTCTTTTTTCATTAACAATACGAAATACATTAAGACACAACACAGAGGGTGTTCACAATTAAAAAACCAAAAGTGTATTTGATACACAAATACACGATAAAGATTGTTGTGAATTAAGCAATTATAATTGATTACACTATTACTAAACAAAATGCCTATGCTAATTAACGCATTACCCGCCGTAATTCATATATGCTAAAACTAGTATATATCATTTTACAGGTGGAAATGGTCAGCTTCAACGTGAAGTTTGCAACCATTAACGACTAACTGGTTAACAGCCATCCCTAAACAAGGGCGGCAAGCGTTTTTTAGCTGTCAAAAGTTCTCATGTCTATACATTTTGTATGGAGCATACCGAAATAACGCGGCGGCAACGCGACGGCAACGCTTTTGACATCGCGTTTCACAATGAAGTTAGTTGCAAAAGAAAACAATTGCCTTTTGTTTGCCATCATCAGCGTTACCATATGTGAAGATTTATTTTATTTTAGAAGTTTTTCGGGATGTTAAAAAGACTAAAAGATTTCTTTGTTAAAAATAAGATTTTTATGAATATGATATTTGGAACTCTTAGTATATTATCTAATGTCCTTTTGACTAAAGTACAGCCATATTTCTTCTTTCCAGTTCTCGTTGAACCTTCATAGTGAAGAGACATTAAAGCGGATTTTTTTTACATACATACAAACGAAACAAATATAAAAAACAACAAAATCAAAAATCATACAAAAAATATTCGTAATACATATTCACCTTGATAAATAAGCTTATTGGCTTTACTAATATTTTTTACATACCAAGAAATAGCAAAAACAAAAAAAAAACCGTAAACACAAACAAAGTTCCCTTGAGGAATAATACTCTGTATGAGTACCTCAAAGGAAAAAATTTTGAAGTGAGTTTTAACGGCAGAAATGCTTATTTTACTGTGAGTTCTGAAACTCTTAATGAAAAAATATAAATAATAAATCTGATGAAAATCTTTTTTTAACGGCAAAGCCAATTTTTCGTCAGCGATCAACTTCGCTTTGTCCAATGCCAACTAGTGAATCGTTAACATTACCATTGCTAGTACTTCTTCATTTAAGTCTGCGATATCATCCGCATCGGGCTCGCCCTCATCACTAAACCAAGTTATCACTACAGATAACAGTAGCTCAAAACCCAAGGTACAAGTGGGAATGGACAGATATATAACAGTGGTAAAGCGTGGGCGAAGCCCAAATTCTTCAAAAATTTCATCTGCTCCAAAGATGTCTAGGGATAACAGCGCATCATCTACCAATCGTCAAAATCGTTTTTCATTATTGCAAGACACCGACGACAAGCCCTCTACATCTTCGCAAAAGTCTTTTAAGCCACCACCTATTTATCTGAGAGAAAAAAATTCTAACGCGCTTATAAAAAAACTACTGTCGACCATTGGTGAAAATACTTTTCACATCATTCCAATTAAACGAGGTAATATTGATGAAACTAAAATCCAAATATATAATGAAAAAGATTTCCGAAAAATTGTTAGTGAATTCGAAAAAAATAAAACAAATTTTTACACATACCAACTTAAGAGTGCTAAAGGCCTACAGATAGTATTAAAGGGCATAGATTCATATGTTGAACCCGAAGAAGTAAAATGTGCAGTTGTCGACCAAGGATTCAAGGTAAAAAATGTTACCAACATATTTAATAGAGAAAAGGTCCCCCAGCCCCTATTTCGGGTTGAACTGGAGCCGAATGACATACAATTGAAAAATAATTAAGCCCATCCAGTTTATAACGTAAAGTATCTCTTATATCGAAAAATCACAGTTGAAGAGCCACGTAAGCGTTCAGGTCCCGTACAGTGCCATAATTGCCAAGAATATGGCCATACGAAAACTTACTGCAAGTTACCTACAGTGTGTGTTATCTGCGGTGAATTGCATGGTACTGCTAGCTGCACTAAGCCAAAAGATCAAGCAGAAAAAAAATTTAGTAATTGTGGAGGTAATCACACAGCTAACTATAGAGGGTGCCCTGTATATTCTTTCGTTAAACAGGCTATGGGTCAAAACCCCAAGTTAACTCCAGCTCTACAAGTAAACGCGAACTCCGACACTTTTACTCAAATCAGCCAACCAGTTACTTCACGTGTATCGTATGCTGATGCTGCTAAGACTAGTTCAATTCCCACGCAAAATGTTCCACCGCCAAATAATTCAACGAATTGAAACTCAAGCTTTAACTTTAGTCGCCTTGAAGCTACTATTGAGAATCTGGTGCTAACTATAAACAACTTTACTACAAATATGACAAGTATGATGCAAGAAATGCTGCGAATGCAGAATACACTGCTTCAAGCATTAGTTAATAAACCATGAACACGTTAAAAATATGTTTCTGGAACGCAAACGGCATTCGCCAACATAAAAATGAACTTGAGCACTTCCTCATGGAAAAAAATATTGATATAATGTTGGTTTCTGAGACTCATTTGACCTCAAGAAGCTTATTTAAAATAAATGGTTACACTTTATATGATACAAAGGACCCGAGAGAGAGAGCATGTGGTGGATCAGCAATTCTGATTAAGTCAAGACTCAAGCACTATGTCCTTGACAACGTTAGTGAAGAATATTTGCAAGCAACGAATATTTTCGTAGAAAATTTTTGTGCGAATTTCGTGATATCATCAATTTACTCACCTGCCAGATTTTCAGTTACCGAAGATCAGTATGAGAAGTTCTACAAATCGCTTGGATCTTGTTTCGTGGCAGCTGGTGACTACAATGCAAAACATACGTACTGGGGATCGCGTCTTGTTACACCTAGAGGTCGAGCCTTGTTCAATACAATTTCAAAAATGGGCTTAGATGTCATTTCGAGTGGGGAGCCTGCTTACTGGCCTACTGACGTAAGAAAAATTCCAGATGTTATAGATTTTGCCGTCACGAAAAATATTCATAGGGACTTAATTCATGTAGAGGCCTCTCTAGATCTGTCCTCCGATCACTCTCCAACAATAGTTACACTTTTCAACCCACTAAGGAGTGATTTAATTAACTCATATGTGAAGATGATTAATGGAATCAACTGGCTGGTATTCAAAAAATATCTTAGTAGTCACTGCGTAGAAAACATTCAGCTTAGATCATGCGATGATATTGAATTTAACATTGCCAATCTTAACGAAAATATTAAACAGGCTGCTGAACACGCCACTACCTCCTATCCGCAGACCGGGTTTAACAGAATTTATTCTACGGAAATTGAACGTCTTGTATGTGAAAAAAGGAGAGCTAGAAGAGAATGGCAACAACACAGATCACCCCTAAATAAAATCAGACTTAAAGAATGTACTAAAAGACTCAAAGAGCTGCTATCGTCGGAAAAAATTGCACTACTGGAAAAGTATTTAGAAGGTCTTGATGTAACGTCCGCATCTAATTACTCTTTATGGCGCGCTACTAGAAATCTTAAACGACCCGTTGATCTTAAATCACCACTGCGTACTGCGACCGGAGGCTGGGCAAGAAGCGATAGTGAGAAAGGTAACTTATTTTCTGAGCATTTAAAATCTGTATTCACTCCCAATTTATGTACGGGTGCTGCTGATTTACCGAGTGTAGTTTCTCTACCCCCTCGTCCCTTAAGGTTTAAGATGCGTGAAGTACAAAAAGTAATTGCTGAACTCAACCCGAAGAAAGCTCCAGGTATTGATGGCATTAGTAACAAAATGCTCATGAACTTGCCTCATATTGCAATAAGAATCCTGCTTTTTATTTTTAATGCTATTTTAAGAATGCAGTATTTTCCACATAACTGGAAACTTGCCAAGATCAAAATGATTCCAAAGGCGGGCAAAGATCTTACCAAGACTGATTCATATAGGCCTATAAGCTTACTATCTACAATCTCAAAGCTTTTTGAAAAGCTGCTCATGACTAAATTGTCAAAAATTTTAACTGATAATGGGTGCATCCCGGACCATCAATTTGGCTTTAGAAGTCAGCACAGCACGATTGAACAAACGCATAGACTGGTCCAAGTTGTAAGAAGAACATTTGAAGAAAAGAAGTATTGTTCCGCTCTCTTTATTGATGTTTCTCAGGCGTTTGATAAAGTATGGCACGAAGGCCTAGTTTTAAAATTGAAGACATATCTGCCAATAAACATTCAAAAGCTTTTGGAAAGTTATATTATTGATAGGAAGTTCACTGTTATGGAAGGAGAGTTCACGAGTGTGCCCGAATCTATATCTTCTGGTGTGCCCCAGGGTAGTATTCTGGGTCCTGTCTTGTATTTAATATATACTTGTGATATGCCTGTGAGCAATAATATCCATATTTCTACTTTTGCCGATGATACAGCCTGTATGAGTGTGCACGAAAACCCTTATGAGGCATCCCGCAATCTCCAGGAACATATCACTCAGCTGGAAATATGGTTGAACTTATGGAGAATTAAAGTCAATGAACAAAAGTGTGTCCATATAACGTTCACCCTAAGAGATACTTGCTCCCCAATTCGAATCAACAATCAAAATATTCCTCAACATTCCCAAGTGAAATACCTTGGTATACACATTGATCGAAGACTTACATGAAAACATCATATTGACTCTAAATTAACTCAGATGAAACTTAAGTTAACTCAAATATATTGGTTGATTGGCAGAAACTCAACACTCAGCCTAGACTGCAAACTTTTATTATACAAGTCGCTTTTGAAGCCAATATGGCGCTACGGAATTCAGTTATGGGGCACTGCTTCAGCTTCCAATGTCGAGAGAATCCAACGAAGGCAAAACAAAATTTTACGATTAATAACATCGGCTCCATGGTACATCCAAAATTCTATTATACATCGTGATTTAAATATGCCACTAGTGACTGAAGAAATTGCAAAATACGCAGGCAAATATTTAACAAAACTCGAATCACATCCTAATCCGCTTGCTCGTAATATTTTGAACTTTACTGGACACATCCGCTTAAAAAAGAGGGACACACGGGCTCTTATACCTAACACTCCAGATGGGACTACTTGAAAATACTTCCCCCCCCCTTTTTTTTTGATTATCACTACTAATGTATTATTTATAACTACCACTAAGTTTATGTCCGACACTGGTCGGGCCTAATAATTTTTTTTTATAGATTTAAGATTTGAATACTTATTGTTAGTTCATATATGAAGATCCAATAAATAAATACAAAAAAAAAAAAAAAAAAAATATTTCTTTTCGTCATCAAAAGTATGAATTATGTGCATACATATAATTATCTTATACATGTTCTATTCAGTAAATAGTTTATGTTATTTACCTTTACGTTTGTTCCCTACAAGAAATGACCCTGAAGGAAATGTCGATGGTGAAAATGTACTGAGTCGAATTTGACTTTGTCACCAGTACTACTCTACAATTATTCCCCATACAATACTTTGTGGTATAGACATTTAGCATGTGCTTGTCATTGAAAATCTACTAGTAACACTAAAACAATTGACTAGGTAGTGAATTCATAGTTCTTATGGGAACATGCAGACATACCAAACAGACATTTTTTACTGGTACATTTCTATACCTTACGTACATACAAATTTATGTATGTTGATAAATTGTTGCAAAATCCACCAGAAATACACCACATCTGTTTTCTGTCTTTCTTTTATACTGACGAATAGAAGAGAAATTGAAGACATTGTAACTACTACTAGCGTTTTAGTGTTGACATAGAGACACTTGACCCTACTCTGACTGCAGGGGAATGACTGAAACTAAGCCAAACAAAACTTTTTCACTAACACATTTGCAGCAATTTTACATTCACTAGTCATTTGATCGGAAGTGATGATAGATTTATTTATTATTTATAGTTGCTCTACTCTAGCATATATGTTAGAATGGGACATTTAATGTACATACATATGCCAAAACTTTTAAAACTCGAGTTTTATTTAAAAAAATACAATTCATTCTGTCTATGAAAATTAAAATTTATATGTGTTGAAAAAGATAAGTAAAACAATAGTGAATAAAAGAAATTCACAAAATTTAATTTAATATATACATTCATATTTCTTTTCAAAGTTGTAGATATTTGTAAAAAGCAAGCTGCGTTGGCCGTGAAAATGTGTGAAGAGGGCTAGATACCTCCTAGGTTATTCTGTTTTTGCTTATTTATATCTTTAATTTTAAATTTTTTATTTACTTGTGTATTTTGAATGGATTTTTTAAAATAAAAAAAAAACAAAAATTATATATATATATATATATATATATATATATATACATATACACTAGCTGAACCCGGCAAACGATGTCGTACCCTCAATAATTTATTTTTTAACTCTATTACATTTTTCATTTGGCCCTTAATAACTTTGTTCTACGCAATGATGAACATATCCTGCATGACTTCCGATCAAATGACCGATCAATTGACTGATACTATTCTTGTAGGGTTAGTTCATTTGAAACAAAATAAATTTTTCCTGAATTTGAATTCAGTAAAATCAATGCATATTTATATATTTTGAGTAAAATCACTAAAAAAAAAGATTTTTTAATGAGTAAAAGAGATTTTTTGTTCGACTTGAAGATTTTTGAGAAAAAAATATGGCAACGCTGACCACCATCCTTCACATAAGCAAATTTTCCAAATCTTCTAAATAACTAATTCTTTCAAAATTATTTATTATTTTATTTTAATTTAAATAACAAAATTTATGTAACAAAATATTAATAACAAAATCACAAACAACAATGTCGTCCGTCCTTCTGTTAAAATAATCAGGGTTGTTTTATTTATTTGTTTCATAAACCTGTTTTTATTGTTTTGACATAACGCTGCCGCTTTTGTTTAGGTATGGCATTTCAGCGTTAAGGCTCGGCGGAAAAAAACGTTTACGATGCAGTTGTTAAAATAAGCACTTTTTAAAATACGTCCTAAAAATGCGACAATGGCGGGTATTGGGTTAATAAAACTAATAATAACTACTACTTCTAATATTAGTATGGTTAGATTATACTAATTTTTTTTTATTATTACGATTTTCCTTAAATTCACCTGTTGCTATATTTTATAACTAATATTTTCCCCATTAGTGTAAAAACATCTCATTGATTGTATAAAAAGATAGTTTTCAGAATCATCAGCAATTAATGTAACAGCAACAACAACCAAAACCATATACCACGGATTGTTGGGTCCATCAATGAAACGCTAGTAATGGAACAACAAACAAATTTACATCAGTGCTGTGAGTAAACATGAATGAAAATAATTATTATCACTATGCTTTTAATCATTATTCTTCTTAGTTAGTTTGTATTCCAATTTATTACCTTTTAATTTTAAATTGGTCCCTTATATCATAATAAGAGTAATTATTGCATTCTGAGAAGATCTAGGCGCACGGTAGTGCGCCAAGCCAAGTTCCGGCCAATGCACGCAGTGTGTATATTTACAGGAAGCTATTCGAGCTGTTTTTACACCCTTCATAACTTTGTTCCCCGCGACCGTAAAATTATGAAATTTAAACCATAATTAGAATGAATTCATGTTACCTCATATGCAAAGTTTGAAAGTTTTACAATGAAAGTTTCCGGAGATATGGAGGTGCAAAAAGCGCATATTTTAAGACATACTCACTGACCTACTGACTCACTCATCAATATTATGAAGCACTTCCGCTATAGCTACAGATCTGAAATTTGGTACACAAGTAGATCTAGGTGAGAAATGGACTAGAAAAATCTGAAAACCCGAAAATTTTAACCACGGGGGCGGGGCTACGCCCATAAAAATTAAAATTTGTGCTAGTGAGCTGAAATTCGCTACAAGGCTATGCCTATGTGGACAGTAAACTAAAAAAAAATGTTAAGACCCGAAAATTTTGGCCAGAAAGGCGGGGCTGCGCCCATAAAAGCTCGAATTAAAAAAGCAAATATAAGGCGCTTAATGGAAGCTATTTTATTGAAATTTGGCATACATACTGCGATAGAGCAAGCCTAAAAATTTTTCATTAAAAAAGGGGGCGTCGACACGCGTACTACGTGTGCGACATATTTTAGAAGAAAATTAGCATGAATTATAAGCGCTTCTCACAGCAATATTGTGAGTTTAAAATAGTGGCAGGGGTAATGCTCATAAAATTATAAGGTATAGTTCACGCTACAGAGCTGAAATTTTATACACAAGTAAAAGTAGATGAGTAAGCCAATGGGAAAATCTTAAAACCAAGAAGTTTCATCCGTTACAACTCCAATTCGTATTAGAGAGCAGAAATTTGGTACACAAATTAATCTAGATCAGAGATCACTAAGAAAAATCTAAGAAACCAGAAGTTTCAATCAGGGGTTGGGAACAAGCACGGTAAACTTAAAATTAAGTTCAATTTTATTGAAACTTTTCAAGCAGATTGCACTTATCCAAAGTAAAAATTTCCTGTTTTGAAAAGTGGCCGTGACTTCACCCGTAAATCTTAGCTTCCCAGCTAAAAAAAATTATATATGGTCCATATATTTTTAATATATGAATGTATATAACTATATATGAGTATGTATGAATTCATGTATGGAAATATATGGGATTAAACATGGCAAAACTATTATATATGAATTAATATATGATTATATGAAATGTATTACAATATATGAGCTCATATATGGAAATTTAATTATGAAGCTCTTCATATGTGAATCCATTTATAGAAATAAGATGTTATATATGGAGTCATATAAAAATGTATGCATACATAATATCTCACATAAGATCGCATTTGCAATCAAAAAAGCTTGAGTTTTATTAATTCGATCTTTTTCCATCTTTTTTATCACTGGTGAATTAGAAGTCTGTTAGAAAATACATATGCCCATGCAAAGTTTATATGCGTAGAGCCTCAAGGTTTAAAATATAAAAACTCGTGTAACAAAAAAAAAGATCTTTTTTGTGGATTTTGTATATTGTGGGTCTATTTAATAAATCAAATAATCAAATAGATAACGCAGCCATTAAACAAAATTCATATAACTGCCAAAAATATTTTGCAAACTAGTGTTAGTATAAAAACGGTTTATTTTTTCTTTTATAATTGCATTACTTTTTAATCTGATTTTTAAAATTATATGTTGTGTACGATTGTGTGTTTTATGTTTTTTTTAATAATCGATTCACACTTTCTCTTAAAATGTCGAATGAAATGTCTTTTCGCTCGTTTTGAATTATTTTGTTCGAACAAATGTTTAATTAAACACAACCTTTCTCCACAAGATTTTACAAAAAAATAACTTTAATAATTTAATTTATTACACAGCAGTGCGCTTTTTGAATTAATATGAACTTTGCATTCTATATAGGGAATACACATTCATGTATGAAAATGTATGAATAGATAATATCATATATATCCATATACCCTCCATATGGGATATCATATATGCTCCATATATATTTTTTTAGTTGGGTTATTCTTTTATGTACTTCGGCCTAGTAGTTTTTAGTCTATTATTCATGTATTTCCCATTAGCTTTTTCATACAGAACTTCACATGAACCATAAGCACTCATAGATATAAAAGTCGACGGGGCCAGGCCCATAAAAATTTTACGTAATATTATACTGTACAGAGCTCACATTTTGTAGACAAGTAGTCCTACCTACCCATCTAAAAAACTTATATATGGTCCATATATTTTTAATATATGAAAGAATATAACTATATATGAATATGTATGAATTCATGTATGGAAATGTATAATCCATACATGGCAAAACTATTATATATGAACTAATATATGGACTAATATATGAAACGTATTATAATAAATGAATACATACATATATGTAAATTTAATTATGAAGTTCTTCATATGTGGATCCATATATAGAAATAAGATTTAATATATCGAGCCATAACCGCTAAAATAGCTTAAGCGACACATTTTTTACTTTCTTTGACGAAAATCGACTGTTTACTATCGCAAATAATCGATTTTGACCAAAAATTGAAGTTTGAAAATTATGTCGCGTAAACTATTTTGGCTGTTATGGCACGATATGGATCCATATAAGAATTTATGGATACATGATATCTCACATAAGATCGTTTTGCAATCAAAAAAGCTTGGTATTTTATCACTGGTGAATCGGAAATCCACCGTTTAAAAAAGAAAAACTTTTGTTACAAAACAAAAATTCATTCTTGTATGATCTTATACATTGTTGCCCCATTTAATATATCAAATAATCAAAAGGATAATCCAGTCATTAAGTTTATAGAAAATAAAATTCTCTAGATAAGAAACAAAGCTAATATTACTGCAAAAAATTATATTGAAAACTATTGTTAGACGAATTAGTTTTTTTATAAATAATTGCATTAGTTTTTAATCTGATTTCTTAAATTAAATTAAATGTACGAATACGAGTTTTGTGTTTTTTTTAAATAATTGTCTTTTGACTTAAAACGATGAATAGAATGACTTTTAGTTCGTTTTGAATTATATATTAGGTTCCAGCATTATACCAGGTGACTAATGTCATTATAGCAATCTAAATGTCAAATTTGGACTGTGTAGGTATAAGCCTAAGAGCATGCTTTTATTTGGGTATACATAAACACCTTTCGAATATTCAGTTTTGTATGGTGTTTGACATTTCCTATAAGAAACATGCAATCTGACGATGCTACCCTGTTTTGAAAAGTAAGAAGGTAATTTATACCAACAAAGTACATGAAGTTGTTGCTGTTGTAATATTTTTTGTAGAATCGAGGGTACCTGATTGCTGTGCCTTGATTTGTCCCAACAATTGCTTCATTCCCTGTTCAAAATCTAAAAAAAAGTAATTTTAGTAATTTAATTTATTGCACAACAGTGCGATTTTGTGAATCAAGAGAGTATGAATATGAACTTTGCATAATGTAGAGGGAATATTTACACGTACATGTATGAAAATGTATGAATATATACAATCATATATGCCAATATACCCTAATTTTTCGGATCCGAACCATATATGGGATATCATATATGCTCCATACATATTTTTTTAGCTGGGTAATTGATTTACTCAATCGGAAAATCCAAAAATTAAAGCACCAGCAACCCTATTGAAACTTTGCATGCACATTGGGCATATCCTTTTGATTTATGTACTTCGGCTAAGCAGACTTTAATACGTAAATATATTGAGAAAATAGGCGGAATCACTCCCACTAAAATTGACGCTGCGTCTTTCCAGACGACTCTTAACAAATTACGTACACACTGGCGACTCGTTGTAATAACACAATAATTAATTTTTAAGGTCTACAATTCAACACCCATCACGCTCTTACCCATTATTTTATGTAACTATGACATTTTTAAATGGCACTGATCATGAATAGAAATAAAACACCCTAGGAATTTCAAGTTTACAAGTGTTATCATAGACAATTTTTCAAAAGGTAGTAAGACCCTCACAAAAACATCAATGTGAAAAAGGGCAAGTTCCTATCAAAAATTTCGGCTATCAAAAGCAGTGAGATATAAATTTTGACCAAATTCTTGTTTGGCACAATACCTAACACTGAAATATGCTATGAATTATATAAATTTGTAATCGTAAGGGTGTCATATAATTTTTAGATAATCTGCTAACTTATCAATATTTCTAACTTTCTACAAAAGGAAGAATAATATACATATATTTGTTCATTTCTTTATATCGGTAAAAATGTTGCCATGTTAGCAGATTATCTGAAAATTATATGACACCCTTACGATTACAAATTTATATAATTCATAGCATATTTCAGTGTTAGGTGTAGTGCCAAACAAGAACTTGGTCAAAATTTATATCTCACTGCTTTTGATAGCTGAAATTTTTGATAGGAACTTGGCCTTTTTTCACATTGATGTTTTTGTGAGGATATAAATTTATCTTAATTGCGGTCACATAAGGTGTGTGTTGTTTGGCCTTCGAAAGTTTTTATAGCTTTGCTAATTATTGGGCGATACAGGAGTTATGACGCGATTTTCGTAAAAAAATAATATAATCGACACTATTACAGTTATAAATTTATTTTTGTTTTGATTTCTGTCTACTTAAAAGCATAGTACGAAAAAAAACTAAACAAATTGTTCTAGCTTTGCTATTTGTTGGGAGACACAGGAGTTAGGACGTTATTTTCGTAACAATAATAATCGACAGTATTACAGTTATAGATTTATTTTTGTTTTGATTTAGGAACTTGGCTTTTTTCACATTGATGTTTTTGTGAGGATCTGACTACATTTTGAAAAATTGTCTATGATAACTTTGTAAACTTGAAATTCCTAGGGTGTTTTATTTCTATTCATGATCACTGTGCCAGTTAAAAATTTCATAGTTACATAAAAAAAGGTATATTAAAAGTTTACAGTCTAGGCTAAGTGTTGAATTTCTACCCATCAGTCAATGTACCCGAGTTAATTTAAGTTTCATTTGTGATAGCTTAGAATCAATGTGGTGTTTCCATGTAAGTCGTCGATCAAGGTGTATACCAAGATATTTCACATGTGAATGTTGAGAAACAACTTGATTGTTAATGCGAATGGGGGAGCAAGTATCTCTTCTTACGGCGAACACACTTTTGTTCATTGGCTTTAATTCTCCATAAGTTTAACCAAAGCTCCATCTGGATAATGTGTTCCTGGAGTTTGCGGGATGCCTCATCAGGGTTTTCGTGCATACTGAGGCAGGCTGTATCGTCGGCAAATGTGGAAGTATGGATACTACTGCTGACAGGCATATCACAAGTATAAATCAAATATAAAACTACTCCCAGTATACTCCCCTGTGGCACACCGAATGAGATGTGGCCTACTCGTAAAGTCTCCTTCCACAACAGTGAACTTACTGGAAATAATGTAACTTTCCAAAAGATTTAAAATGTGTATTGGTAAGTAAGTCTTCAATTTTAAAATTAGGCCTTCATGCCACACTTTATCAAATGCCTGGGAAATGTCAACAAACAACGCAGAACAATACTTGTTTCTTCAAAAGTTCTTATAAATTGAACCAATCTGTGAGTTTGTTCAATGGTGCTATGCTGACTTCTAAAACCAAATTGATGGTCTGGTATGCACCCACTACTAGTTAGAATTGGGGACAATTTGGTTTTGAGCAGTTTTTCGAAAAGCTTTGACATAGTTGATAGTAGACTTATTGGGCTATATGACTCAGGCTTGGTTAGATCTTTGCCCGGCTTTGGAATCATTTTAACCTTGGCAAGTTTCCAGCTGTGTGGATAATACTCCAGTCGTAAAATGGCATTAAAAATGAATAACAGGATTCTCATTGCAATACGAGGCAAGTTCATCAGCATCTGGTTACTAATTCCATCAATACCCGGAGCTTTCTTCTGGTTGAGTTCGGCAATTAATTTTTGTAAATCACGCGTCTTAAACTTTATGTGTTGAGGGGGTAGAGCAACTACATTCGGCAAATCAGAAACACCAGTACATATGTTTGGCGTAAAAACAGATTTTAAGTGCTCAGCAAATATTTTACCTTTTTCAGTATCGCTTCTTGCCCAACCTCCGGTAGATGTGCGTAGAGGTGGCTTATACTCAATGGGTGTTTTAAGCTTTTTAGCAGCGCGCCACAAAGAGTAATTAGACCTTCCAGATAAATTTTAAGAGATGCAGTTTTTTCAGATGCAAGCGACTCTTGTAGTCGTTTAGTGCACTCTTTAAATTTGATTTTATTTTGTGGTGATCTGTGCTGTTGCTATTCTCTTCTAGCTCTTCTTTTTTCACGTACGAGACGTTCAATGTCTGTAGAATAAATCTTATTAAACCCAGTCTGCGGATGGGAGATAATGGCATGTTCAGCAGCCTATTTAATATTCTCGCTGAGATTGGCAATGTTAGATTCAATATCATCGGGTGTTCTAAGCGTAATGTTTTCCGTACAATAACTACTGAGATATTTTTGAACCCTAGCCAGTTAACACGATTGATCATCTTCACATATGGGTCAGGTAAGTTACTTCTTAATGGACTACAAATTGTAATGATCGTTGGAGAGTGATCGGACGAGAGATCAAGAGAAGCTTGAACTTGAATTAAATCCTTAGAGATATTTTTAACATCTGGAATTTTTTGTATGTCAGTAGGCCAATAAGTGGGCTCCCCACTCGAAATGACATCCAAGCCCATTTTTGAAATAGTGTTGAACAATGCTCGACCTCTGGGGGTAATAAGACGCGAACCCCAGAACGTATGCTTAGCATTGTAGTCGCCAGCTGCTACAAAACAAGGTCCAAGAGATTTGTAGAAATCCTCATATTGATTCTCAGTGATTGAAAATCTGGGAGGGGAGTAAATTCATGATATAACAAAATTTGTACAAAAACTTTCAATGCCAATATTTGTTGCTTGTAGGTGTTCTTCACAAATTTTATCAAGAATATAGTGCTTGAGTCTTGACTTTATTAGAATTGCTGATCCACCGCAAGCCCTTCCTCTAGGGTCCTTTGTATCATATATAGTGTAGCCATAAATTTTAAAAATGCATCTCGAAGTCAAATGAGTCTCAGAGACTAGCATTACATCAATATTTTTTTCCGTGAGGAAGTGCTCAAGTTCATTTTTATGTTGGCGAATGCCGTTTGCGTTCCAGAAACATATTTTTAACGTATTCGTGGCTTTTTAATTAATGCTTGAAGCAGTGTATTCTGCATTCGAAGCATTTCCTGCATCATGCTAGTCATATTTGTTGTAAAATTGTTTATAGTTTGCACCAGATTATCAATAGTAGCTTCAAGGCGATTGAAATTAAAGCTTGAATTTGTATTTGTTGAATTACTTGCCGGTGAAACATTTTGTGTGGGAATTGAATTTGTCTTAGCAGCATCTGCATACGATACACGAGAAGTAACTGGTTGGCTCATTTGCGCAAAAGTGGCAGAGTAAGCGTTTGCTGATTGAGCTGGAGCTAATTTAGGTTTTTGCACCATAGTCTTCTTTACGAAAGAGTACACAGGACATCCTCTGTAGTTAGCGGTGTGATTACCTACACAATTACTACATTTTTTATCACTTTGACGTTTTGGCTTATTGCAACTAGCAGTACCGTGTAATTCGCCGCACACAACACAAACAGAGGGTAAATTGCAGTATGTTTTTGTATGGCCATATTCTTGGCAATTATGGCACTGTACAGGACCTGAACGCTTATGTGGCTCTTCAACTGTGATTTTTCAGTACAAGAGGTATTTTAAATTATAAATTGGATGTGTCTCATTTTTTTTTTCAATTTTATATCATTAGGCTCAAATTCAACACGAAATAGGGGTTGGGGAATCTTCTCTCTATTTATTATATTGGACACATTTTTTACCTTAAACCCCTGGAGGACGAGTGCATCTTTTATTTCTTCGGGAACAACATAAGAATCTATGCCCTTCAATACGATCTGCATGCCTTTAGCGCCCTTAAGCTGGTATGTGTAGAAGCTTGTTTTATTTTTTTCAAATTCAGCAACCATTTTGCGGAAATCTTTTTCGTCATAAATTTGGATTTTAGTTTCAGCGATGTTGCCACGTTGTATTGGAACAATGTGAAATTTATTCTCACCAATGACCGAAATTAATTTTTTAATAAGGACTTTTGTTATCCCCAGACATTTCTGGAGCAGATGAAATTTTTGAAGAATTCGGCCTTCGTCCACGCTTTACCACGGTTATATGTATATCTGTCCATTCCGACTTGTACCTTGAGTTTCGAGCCGCTGTTATCTGTAGTGATAACTTTGTTAAGTGATGAATACGAGCCTGAAGGGGATGATATTACTGGCTTATATGAAGAAGTACTAGGCAACTGTAATGTTAATGGCGCATGAAAAGCAGTGCATGTAACTCAACGCGAACAAAGTATAGAATGAAACAAGAGGATGAAACGCGTGTAAAGTATAACGCGCAAAAAGCGAGCTATGGACCTCTAACTTAAGTAAAATGCAAGCGAAGATATTAAACTCTTGCACTAAAAATAAAATTGGATAACAAAAAAATGTGTGCTAATATAACTAAATATTGGAGAAAACATTTTTTTATTTCAATGTAATTTTATTACAAAATATAAATTTTTTTAATAGGTTTGTTTATTGTTTATTTGGTTTTGTGGTACCGGTTAAGTAGCTGATAGTTGCAGTTGTCAATGATTACAAAAACAAGATGAAAATTTCCTGAGTTGATTTTGGTTCTTTTTGTAAAAATAACCCCTAAACCAGTGCTGACAAGGTTTACTTTGAAATACACCTCTGGTGTGATCAGTACTGCCAGAAAGATTATGCCTCTTGCCTCAAAAAAATCCCTTTATCAAAAGACAAATTCTAATATTTGTCCCCAAAAATATTTTGTCAATATTGTTGTTTGATATCATTTAAAAATGTCGTTGTAATTCAATACATTGCTCCAAACCTCTTTGCACATATTTTCCATAAGATAACAATTTAGGGTCGCATGCAAAAAAACTTAACAATGCTTTCAAAGAATGTTAAGTAAATTTGTATTCTAAAAAAAAAATATTATATCAAAATTCTAAAGAAGGCAGCCACGTTTGTAGATATTTCCAAAATGTGTATTTTGTACCGCAAATATTTTTGATAATATAGCACATATTGATTCATGTTACATCTGAAAATGACTGCCTGCACTTATCTTAAATTTATTATTTCTGTCCTGTGATGAAAAACTTCACCAAATTATCCAACTGATTCGAAATACATAGCAAAATCCAAAAAAAAAATTTAAAATAAATACAATTATAAAAATTTTTTTAGTGATGTACATACAATCAAAACAAATCGAAAAAAGCTGGATATTCAAATAATTCGAATAAAATAAATTGTGTAAATTTTTCATATTTTTTTACTTTTACTACAAAGAAATGTTTTTCTGTTTTTCTACCATGTCAGCTCATATTTTTTAAATTTGGTTGCTTTACTTCAAGATAATAAAAATTTATTTAATAAAAAAGCAATGTGAGTCCGATCACAGGGGAGATATGTAAACATCTAGTAATGAAAATTTTTTTAAGTTGGAAGTACTTATGCTTTTAGTATATTTTTTTAAATTAATCAATTAAAAGTATCAAAACTTTCAATATTGTAAATACATAGGAATTTGCTGGTTTTTGTATGTTTTATTTAACTTATTTGGTTATTTATTTGGTTTGGGCACACTGCAGTATATATGTACTGCACTAAAAATTGCAATAAGTAGTAAATTTACTGATTATTGAAAAATTCAGTAAATTTTTACTGATAGAGAAATTTAATTTGCATTACCAGTAAAATCGTAGGGCCGTATTCATAATAAAATTGTAGCAAGTGGCAAGTTTTTTTCATTCAAAGTTTGAAATTTTTGTATGAAAAAAAAATTGGCCACTTGGTAGAATTTTACTATGAATACGGCCATTATTTTCTTATTTCTATCATTTATATTATCCACTGTATTTGAAAAAATATCAATACAGCCGCTACGTATGTTCACTCGTTGCTGTCTCATTACGACTAACCCTCATACCTAAATAAAGGCCGGTGCACAATGATTCCGTCATAAGATGAAATACATAGTTTCTTATTAGGTTTGTTACATTCACTACGTGTCCGTCAACGTAAAGTACAAAATTTGCTAAACTTTTAGCTTTTTGCGTACGTTGAGTAGTTTAACAGATATTGCTTGATTTTTTGGTATGTTCTGATGTAGATTTTTGTGTTTTGTGGCAGCAAAAATAAAATTAAACAAAAGAAATAAACAAACTAAATACAAAAAGTTGAATTTAATAAATAAAATAGAGAATTGACCTATAGAACCTGTTCAAATACTTCCGCCAATAAAGTGCTCATTGTGCCAACCTTATCCGTCGTTGCGTTAATGTCAGTTGAAAAAGGCGAAGTTTAACGTATGACGGATTCATTTTGCCACGGCATTCACACCACAGAATATGAACCAGAATTCTCACTTCTGAGTTAAGCGAAAATGCGATAACAGCTGGTTGGTGTTGAATTCGCTGTTTTACCACGATTATTTAAATGAGAGAAAAAATTGTTTTCTAAATGTATAAAAAGCAATAGCTATATACTGCATTTGCAAACATATGTTCATAAAAAACTGGAATATAAAATTCACAAAAATTGTGCAAAAGTGAAAAATTTTAATTAAAAATTTGTAAAAAATAGATGTGTTTTTAACATATTAAAGTGTGTAATTGAAAACCAGTGGTATTCCTCAGCTACTGACTGTAAATTTTTGCCCAAATAATGTGAGATATTTAAGCAATTACAGTGTTTGCAAAAAAATCTAAGGCCATTGTGATACCTTCCCGGCATTTGGAACATTTGGACATATGCAGCTACAAAGTTACTACCGATGATGAAGACTCATCTAAACGAAACGTGTTTGTGCACTTCGGAAGATGTAGCAAATAAAATAATTGCTAAAGTTGTGCATGTTGTTTAAGCTTGTTGGAACGCCACAAGAAAGTCGGCATTAGCTCAACATAAATAATTTCGTAGTTTCTGGACTCACAATATGTGCATCATATGGGCGTTACACGACGCATGTAACGATTTGGTCAAGTATTTTAACATAATGCTGCTGGAGTCTTCTTTGTTCCTAACATAGTGCCCGGCTAACTTGTTTTGAGCCGCAAGTGCCTACACAAGTGCGTATAACTCCACGCTGGGCTGCACATGTGTGCTTGCGCTATAACTGGGCAGCAAACTGTTCCAGCACCTTACATTGCTTTGACCGAGCCGTCTTAAAAGCTGCTTTTGTTTAAGAGCGTACTACCAAATAAAAATGTACGCGTACTAGCATGCCTAAAATTTGACCCGGCCAACGTTTTTTGGATCCGTAAGTTCATACAAAAATGCTTAATACTCTACGTTTTGTTGTACCTTATATTGCTTTGGCCGAGCCACGAAAACAGTTCAGAAGGTCCCAGCAAGTCAGCTTGTTTCGCAAATGCATAAAAACGGTAAGTTTTATTTCAAAAATATTTTGGTATTTTAAAATATTAATTGTTCTCACAGTTTATTTATTCCAGAAAATATTTTGGCCTCTTTGTTGGTAAATGCAACAAGATCAGAAACAAATCTGGTCGAATTTTTATACACAATGATCAAACATATGCATCCATCTGTGGCTAGTAAAATCAATATGTTGCTTGAAATATTAGCTGGTCACGAAACTATTCCAGAAATCAATGTTTCTTTGGCTGGCCCACCTTTACCAGATGGTAAAACAGCTTGGAAAGAAATGATTCAAAAGGTACTATCGGTACTATAAACAACAAAAAGGTACAATAAACAAGAAAAAGCCAAATCAAACATTCGTTTGCAAGCGAACATCATTAAACTATTGCTTGCAGAGAATATAAAGCTGCCTACCTGGATCAGGCTAGGACGAAATGCAAAATTTGATAACACTTTTTAGATGTCAAGGTATTTTTTTTTAATATGTATGAATGCACATATAATTATTAATTAACTATTTTTTTTCTTTCAGTTGCACGCATCATTTAAGAAAGATACATCTTAAACGTGAATTTGATTTGTTTATTTGTTTTATCTTTAAAAATTGTTTAAAACAAAACAAGTTATACATTGGACATATAAAGTTTCAGTAAATCTTAAAATTTTTCAATAATGCTATTAACTATCATAACTAACTTAATCGAGCCAGATCTTTTTGGGTCAGTAGTTTTAGAAATAAGAGATATATTAAAAAAATTTTAATATAATCATAAATAATGCCAAAAGGTTTACGTACATCACCATTTGTTTATGGTTATGACTGGACTATTTTTAAATATCTCTTTTCTTTATAAAAACTACTTACCCAGAAAGATCTGATTCGATTAAGCTAATTATGCTAAATGCTAGCATTATTAAAAAATTGGAACGTGTACTGAAACTTTATAGGTCCACTGTAGATCCAATTTCAGAATGGTTTTTGCATTAAATTAAATTTATATTGAAAAAGTAATAACTTTTTATGAAAATAAATGATTTTCTTTAAAACTTTTGTATTAACTTGGAATAGAAAAAATTATTTTAATAATAGGGGATCCAAATCAATTGCAGGTAATTCTTATTCCTTTCTTGAGCGTATACTCACCACAATTTGAAGTAATAAAATCTTCAAAAAATAAGGGATTGTTTCTAATTTTTGTTTTTCATTTTTTTTAATAACAATATATAATTTTTTGTTATCTTAAATGTTTACAAAAATAACTCAGCAATATATGCATGTGTAAACAAAAACAAAATTAGATTATATACTGATTTAATTCATCAATTTGTTTAATAATTTGAAACAAAAATACATTTACTTATGCCACCAAAGTCTAAAGATGTTTTCCTTCATCCTTCTTAAATGGATTTCTTTTGGGAGCTGTATTATTTTCTCCAGTTTAGTTTTTAGGGGTCGAATAGTAGCTGCTACATTTTATTTAGTTTCTTCCAGGTTTCCTTGTTGACGTTCACATATGAAAATAAAATTTAAATTTAAAAATAGCATTATTAAAATTGTATTTTTAGTTAAAAAAATTAACTTTTTTGGAATACATGCAGTAAAATGGCTTTTTAATTATAGAACTAAGGTTTTATATCTATAAAACAAAAGTTGATTATTTTATAAACTGTTTTGGAGCTCGTAAGACTGCTTTTTATTTAATGAAAAGTTCTTGTTAAAGTAGGACACAAAATGAACACATTTGCGTTTGATTCGAAAACTTCTTTTTCTCGCGACTTACACACTTGTGTTATAGCACATTGGACAAGACCATCATCGTCCTTTCCAATGTACATGATTCCACATTGTCAATTCACTTTATAGGCACACATTAGTCTTATTTCTGCCAAGTACTAGTAAAAAAGAACACAATTCGAACACATTTGGATTCCAATTGATCCATCCACTTCACTTTTTGTCGGTTTGTTAGCCAGTGTCATTGTACATTGGACAAGAACATGATTGTCCTTTCCAATATACATGATTCCACAGAAACACTTTACTTATAGGTACACATTAATCACAAAAACTAGTTATATGTGTCAAGCACTTGCAAAAAAACACAAAGCGAACAAATTTGAAATCCAATTGTTCCAAGCACTTAATTTCACCGCGACATGTTAACCAAAGAATGTGAACATTGGAAAGGAACATCATTGTCCCTTCCAATGTACAAAATTCCACACTTTCAATTCACTTTACATGTACACATTACTCGTGCAGTTTACATTACTTTGCTCTTTCTAAAAACAACAAAAAGCGAGAGTATTTTTGGATCTTATTGATCGGAACACATCTTTTCTGCACTACATGTTAACCGAGCACTTGTAAATGTACAAAATTCCAACCACAATTCCCTGAAAAAATTCACTTTGCACAGAAGTTTTCACTAAATTACTTACTTAGTTGGCTCCGTCGGGAACAAATCCACATTCTATCCTGCAGGACAACCAATAGTACATCTGTTCCTCCTGGAAAATAAGAATAAATTATTAAAATTGATTAAAAATAACTAAAATAAAAAATAAATATATACTTACATTTTCACTTTTGCTGTGTGATGCTCCTTGTAATCCATGTTTTTTTCACCATCAGTTTTGTTTTGTGCACTTTTCTCACTGTTGGTAATATGTGGACAAAATAGTCTACCAAATTTTGTCCACAAATTACCAACTTTGGCAAGGATTTTGGCGCAAATTCATTTTTTATCCAATTTGCGCCAATTCCTGCCATGAAAATTTTTATTTTGTAAATAACTAAATGTCATTTTACCACGATAATATGACAGAGAAAGGCATAGAAAATAGTCATATTTGCTATCTCTATCAAATAATCGTGGTAAAGCGAATTTCTTCAATTCGCCGGTGTCGTGTCTAATTAAGTAGTCTATGATTCACACAACGAATTTACGCAGAGAATTTTTATCGACGAATTCGTCGACCCGGAAAAAAATTCGTAGTTCGTCCCAATTGTGTGCCTAGCATAAACTAAAGAGCATAAAATAAAATGAGGTGTGGCTTCTAAACAATTGTTTGGTGAAATGGACAGCCATGTTCTACGACGTAGAATCTACGTCCAAACATTGTACTGTCACTTAATTTGCAGATGGATTTACTACATGGCTGCAGGGCTGTCAGATGTGGCGATTTTAAAACTAGTTTGGCGTTCTAATATTCGATTTGGCGACATAGCGATATTTTGGCGTTTTATAAAAAAGTTGGCGATTTTTTTTGGCTATTTTTGATGAGCCATGAATTGGCTTGAAAATCGTTAAATATTATTTTTATTATGGTATTTGTCTCGTGTAGATGGTGTTCTAAGAACATTTAATACTGGTATTAACAGCAACCGTTTTAGAAAACTCGTGCAAATTTCTGCAACTCGTTGGTTGTCTTATGGAGCGGCTATAAGACGAATTTTGGAGCAATAAGTGGAGCTTAAACATAATTTTTCACTTATTACGAAAGCCGAAAATCATAAGACTACCCAAAATATATGTATACAAAGAATTATGTGACGAAAAGGCAAGACTTTTTTAGATATTTATACATCCAATAGTAAATGAAATGAATCATTTAAATCTTGAATTTCATGCAGGCAGTATGCATCAGAATCTCTATTCTACTCTTCTATGCTTTTCCTCAAAAATTTCAAGGCAACAATTTTGAATGAAACTCATAATAGCGAAATATTGATAACCAATGTTATTATAGCTTTTCATATACCAAACACATTTCTCCCACTAAATGCAATCGATTTTGGGTCAGCATTTGAAACTAAATGAAGCAATGTTGAAATGGCTGATGAAGATATTGAAATACGTCGAGAAAATTGTTTTTCATATTTAAAGATGCTCGTGAAAGAATTAATAAATAGAATTCCAGAAAACATGAATATAATTAAAGTTTACGAACATTTTTCCATTATAAAATGTTGCAATCCATTATCACAAACAAAATTTGTTGTCTATATTTGTGATTTGAACGGGCTAAGGTTCGCATTGCTTTTTAAGCCAAATTACATGTGATAATTATTAATGAACAAATAACACCAAAGTCTGTTGTAAATATTCTGACTAACAACACATAGTTGAACGGAACAGCCAGCCGTTTTCGAAGGCCACTAAACCTTCATCATCAGCGTTCTTTTGTGTTTGGTCCACTGTGTGTGGTGTCAGTACATGTAGATTTCTGCTTTATATAATTAACATTATTGCAAATGGAATGTGTGAATTGCTTTGATTCATCTTATTTCAATTTGCTGAGAGCTTTTATGTATTGTAAGCTCAATTTTACCATCACTATATTTACAACAGTCTTACCATTGTCGTTTTGTTCTTTTTACTAATTATGCACATGTTAGTTAATTTGCTTATTTTTGTTCTACTTAAGACAAACTTTTTTAGTTTGTTACTATTAAGTATATTTTTTATTTTTAATTTTTGCCACAGGCCCATGGCTATTAATTTTAGTTAATTTTTAATTATTATTCGAACTCCATTTGTTTCTATATTTGTGATTTGAACGGGCTAAGGTTCGTATTGCTTTTTAAGCCAAATTACATGTGATAATTATTAATGAACAAATAACACCAAAATCTGTTGTAAATATTCTGACTAACAACACATAATTGTGGCAAAAATTAAAAATAAAAAATATACTTAATAGTAACAAACCAAAAAAGTTTGTCTTAAGTAGAACAAAAATAAGCAAATTAACTAACATGTGCATAATTAGTAAAGAACAAACGACAATGGTAAGACTGTTGTAAATATAGAGATGGTAAAATTGAGTTTCCATTACAAAAAAGCTTTCAGCAAATTGAAATAAGATGAATCAAAGCAATTCACGCATTCCATTTGCAATAATGCTAAGTATATAAAGCAGAAATCTACATCTACTGACACCACACACAGTGGACCAAACACAAAAGAACGCTGATGATGAAGGTTTAGTGGCCTTCGAAAACGGCTGGCTGTTCCGTTCAACTATGTGTTGTTAGTCAGAATATTTACAACAGACTTTGGTGTTATTTGTTCATTAATAATTATCACATGTAATTTGGCTTAAAAAGCAATACGAACCTTATCCCGTTCAAATCACAAATATAGAAACAAATGGAGTTCGAATAATAATTAAAATTAACTAAAATTAATAGCCATGGGTCTGTGGCAAAAATTAAAAATAAAAAATATATTTAATAGTAACAAACCAAAAAAGTTTGTCTTAAGTAGAACAAAAATAAGCAAATTAACTAACATGTGCATAATTAGTAAAGAACAAACGACAATGGTAAGACTGTTGTAAATATAGAGATGGTAAAATTGAGCTTTCATTACAAAAAAAGCTTTCAGCAAATTGAAATAAGATGAATCAAAGCAATTCACACATTCCATTTGCAGTAATGCTAATTATATAAAGCAGAAATCTACATCTACTGACACCACACACAGTGGACCAAACACAAAAGAACGCTGATGATGAAGGTTTAGTGGCCTTCGAAAACGGCTGGCTGTTCCGTTCAACTATGTGTTGTTAGTCAGAATATTTACAACAGACTTTGGTGTTATTTGTTCATTAATAATTATCACATGTAATTTGGCTTAAAAAGCAATACGAACTTTAGCCCGTTCAAATCACAAATATAGAAACAAATGGAGTTCGAATAATAATTAAAAATTAACTAAAATTTGTTGTTGTTAAAAGATATTTTAAAGATTTCTATGAATCCTAACATACCGCTAGATGTTTATGAAACACAATGGACAAAATTTCCATTTGTGGATTGGAAAGATTATTTTAATAGTGATATTCCATCTAACTTAAAACAGTTTTTGGCCAAAAGTATATGATTATAAGGATACGGCAGGTATGTACAATTTTAAAGAACTTACTTTGGTTGTACTTTACATGCTGGTAATTCCAACTAGTAATACCTGCGTTGAAATGGTATTTTCAATAATGCACTCAACTAAAACGCGCTTCCGAAATAGCATGCAATATGAACTTCTTGAAACGTTATTACAAGTTATAAATTATATGAATGTAAATAGCACATGTTGCACTTCTGCAAGATATGTTGAAAAAGTTCAATTCCGATACGATGTATTCAAAAGAAGAAAACAATGTGGAATGTCTTGACGATGAGGAGTTTTAGATATGTAATAGAACTGCAACTTTATACAAATGTACATACATACATACATCCAATATTTGATTAATACTAACCGCAAAATCTTCTTTATATCAGACATTGTACCTTTTTATGTTCATAATCATTTTTACATTGTTCCAAATAAAATTAAACAAAAAATATATAATGGCGATATTTTCCCCATTTTTGGCGATTCGGAATAATTTAATTTTTTATAATTTATAAAATAAATTTTTAATCATTTGTAAAATACATATTTCATTGTCAAAAACTAAAAAAATGAGACTGGCGATTTTGGCTATTTTTAACATTGGATTTGGCGAAAAAGGTGAAAATAAAGCTGACAGCCCTGTATGGCTGTCCATTTCACCCAACAATTGTTTAAAAGCCACACCTCATTTTATTTTATGCTCTTTAGTTTACCCTCGTACCTAAATAAGAGCAGCAAGTGTTGCGTTAGCAGCAGGGTAAGTATTTTCAGTACAATCAAATAATAGTTTTACATTTAAATGTACTGAAAATACGTACCCTGCTGCTAACGCAACGCTTGCCGCTCTTAAGGCCGGGGCACAATGAATCCGTCATACGTTAAACTTCGCATTTTTCAACTGACAGCTAAGTTGAAATACATGGTTTCTTATGAGGGCTGTTACATTAAGTACGTGTCCGTCAACGCAAAGTACAGAAACTGGTCAACTTTTAACTTTTTGCGTACGTTGAGTAGTTTGACAGATATTGGTTGGTTGATTTGGTATGTTCTGAATTAGGTTTTTGTGTTTTCTGGCAGCAAAAATAAAATTAAGCAAAAGAAATAAACGAAATAAATAAAAAAATTTGAATTTAATAAATAAAATGGAGAATCAACCTATTGAAGCTGTTCAAATGCTCACATGTTAAACTTCGCCTTTTTCAACTGACATTAACGCAACGACGGAGAAGGTTGGCACAATGAGTACTTTATTGACGGACGCATTTCAACAGCTTCAATAGGTTAATTTTCCATATTATTTATTAAATTCAACTTTTTTATTTTTTTATTTAATTTTATTTTTGCTGCAACAAAACACAAAAAACTTAACCAGAACATACAAAAAAAAAACCAACCAATATCTGTCAAACTACTCAACGCAAAAAGTTAAAAGTTGAGCAAATTTCGTACTTTGCGTTGACGGACACGTGCTGAATGTAACAGACCTCATAAGAAACCCTGTATTTCAACTTGGCTGTCAGTTGAAAAATGCGAACTTTAACGTATGACGAATTCATTGTGTCGCGGCCGTTTATTTAGGTATGAGGGTTAAGGCTCAGTTAGTCGACTGTAATGTAATGTAACTGCAACAGTAAGAAACAGCTGATCGATTTTGTTATGTTAAAAGTAATGAAAATGTTTATAGAGATGTAATGTAACGTAACCTTCTTTTCATATAAAAATATCGATCAGCTGTTTTCTACGTTACAGATACATTCCATTACAGTCGGCTAACTGAGCCTTTAGTCGTACATGAGACAGCAACGAGTGAACATACGTAGCGCCTGTATTGATATTTTTTCAAATACAGTGGATAATATAAATGATAGAATTGAGAAAATAATGCCCGTATTCATAGTGAAATTCTATCAAGTGGCAAAATTTTTTTCATACAAAAATTTCAAAATTTTAATGAAAAAAACTTTGCCACTTGCTACAATTTTATTATGAATACGGCCCTACGATTTTACGGTAATTTGGCTTAAAAAGCGATACGAACTTTAGCCTGTTCAAATCATAAATATAGAAACAAATGGAGTTCGAATAATAATTAAAATTAACTAAAATTAATAGCCATGGGCCTGTGCAAAAATTAAATAAAAAATATACTCAATAGTAACAAACCAAAAAAGTTTGTCTAAAGTAGAACAAAAATAAGCAAATTAATTAACATGTGTATAATCAGTAAGGAGCAAACGACAATGGTAAGACTGTTGTATATTTAGAGATGGTAAGGTGAGCTTTCGTTACAAAACATCTTTCAGCAAATTGTTATACGTGAATCGAAACAATTCACATATTCCATTTGTAAAAAAGTTTCGTATATAAAACAGAAATCTACATCAACTGACACCACACACGCTGGACCAAACACAGAAGAACGCTGATGATGAAGGTTTAGTGGCCTTCGAAAACGGCTAGCTGTTCCGTTCAACTATGTGTTGTTAGAATATTTACAACTAACTTTGGTGTTATTTGTTCATTAATAATTATCACATGTAATTTGGCTTAAAAAGCGATACGAACTTTAGCCTATTCAAATCATAAATATAGGAACAAATGAAATTCGAAAAATAATAATTAAATTAACCAAATTTAATTTCATTATCAGTAAATATTTACTGAATTTTTTCAGTAATCAGTAATTTTACTGCTTACTGCAATTTTTAATGCAGTATATACATATATACTGCAGTGTGCTCATTTACTAATCAAATAAGTTAAATAAATCAAACAAAACCCAGCAAATTCCTATGTATTTACAATATTGAAAGTTTTGATACTTTCAATTGATAGTCATTAAATAGATTTTCAATTTGCATATAATCAGCCCAATCATGAATATTCCCTCGGAATTCATTTCTCACGGAAAATAATTTTCTCGAGAAAAAATTCCTTCAATCATAAATTCCTTGGGAGCAAAAAAGAGTAATACGTGGCATCACCGCAGTACGAAGCTCGTTGTTTTGCTTGTTTGTTGACATTTTGTTTTTCCCTTTTTTTTGTAGTGAGAGAGTAAACAAAATTATTAACATTCACCAACTTGTAAAAATATGCAAAAATAAGTTTATAAATGATTTATTTGGGCATTATTTGTGTTTTTTCACATACAAGAACTATAAAATAGAAGTTTATGTATATAAATTCTTCTTTAATGGAGCATTAAGTGTATTTTTATGTATACTCCCTCCCGTTTTGAAAGTGAAAGATTTTTAGTGAAAAAAGCAAGTTCAACTGCGTTCACGATACCTACTTTTTCCCCAGGGAGTTTTTTTATTCCCGCATTTGGTAAAAGGAGGGAAAAAACAAATTCATAATAGGAGAATAGGGAAAAGTGAGAAAACTCGTGCGGAATTTTTGTTTGATTGGGCTGAATGTGATATTTGCTTGTGTATTATCCTTTCAAAAACGTTACTTATAGCAGGCAGCACTGCTATGGGTCTGAACAAACGAATATCAGAAACATTATGTTCCTTGGGGATTGGTACTTTATGAATTTTTAAGACATCTGGATAAATGCCTTTAATTATCATGTTATTAAAAATGTTTACCAAAAATGGAGTTATTTCACTTTTGCACATAAGGAGAATTTTCGCGGGCACATTATTATGACCGGTGGTAAATTCGAGAATTCTCTATGCATTTCTTCAATTGTAGTAAGAGAAAAATGAAATCTCTTGTTATGTTGAATCAAATTTCTTAGTGAATTACACGTATCTGGTAAAAGGGTCTGTATATGTGATTTCAAATCGTTCACAGATGTAATGAAGTATTTGGTAAACATTTCTGCTTTCAGGTGATCGTCAGTAATAATCTTATCAATATCATTTCTAATTTGTATTTCTATTTTGGATGATCTTCCCAGAGATTCATTAACAAATTTCCAACATTTCTTTGGATTTTGCTGAATCTTGCTCAAGTTATCTGCATAAAAATTTTTCATCAATGCTCTAGAAGCTTTTTTTTAATAATTTTGCTAATTGATTTTAACCTTCTTTGTAAATCCAAATTTTTTGGGTTTTTTCTTCTCATGATTAGCAATTTGCTTTTGTAATTTATTAACTTTTCCAGATTTTTACTGATCCGTGGTGCAATTTTGCTTTTTAGGTTTGTGTTGACTTTCTTTTTGATGGTACATAATTCAATAAATTTCGTAATACAGTCTAAAAATAATGACAAATCTATCGAAGGATCATAAGTTTGATTAATTCGGGGTAAGTTTTTTGGATATAGTTCTTAACATTATCATAGTTGCAATGAAAACGAAAATCATTTACGTGTGTGAAGATAAATTTCGAAATTTAAACCCAAGACACAAACCAATTGCATTAACAGAGCTATGTTAACCTGATAACAGAGCCCTGTCAGACATGAAAATTTTGGAAGTACATACTCAAAATGGAATCCTGGCCATATTTTTCAACAAAATGAGCTAAAAAAAATCGAAACATGCAGACTATTATATTTTTCTATATAAAAACAAAAAAAAAAGTAATAAAAAAACTAAAAGAAACTATAAATTTTTAACTATCAAATAAATTAATTTTTTTTATGGAAATTTTTGAATTCCTAGAGAACGAACATACCTGGGCGGCTAAATTTTCTTGGAATTTATGTCTTTTGTGCCCTTTTATAATATCCAGATTTCAAAACCTTTAACATTTGCGTTTTTCATAAAAAAAATTTGATTTTTCTAAATTTTCAAATTTCGATTTTCACTAAAGGACGAATTTCAAGAGAACGAACATACCTGGGCGGCTAAATTTTTTTGGAATTTATGTCTTTTGTGCCCTTTTATAATATCCAGATTTCAAAACCTTTAACATTTGCGTTTTTCAAAAAAAAAATTGATTTTTCTAAATTTTCAAATTTCGATTTTCACTAAAGGACGAATAATTTCAGGAGAACGAACATACCTGGGCGGCTAAATTTTTTTGGAATTTATGTCTTTTGTGCCCTTTTATAATATCCAGATTTCAAAACCTTTAACATTTGCGTTTATCATAAAAAAAATTTGATTTTTCTAAATTTTCAAATTTCGATTTTCACTAAAGGACGAATTTCAAGAGAACGAACATACCTGGGCGGCTAAATTTTTTTGGAATTTATGTCTTTTGTGCCCTTTTATAATATCCAGATTTCAAAAGGGCACAAAAGACATAAATTCCAAAAAAAAATTAAGCCGCCCAGGTATGTTCGTTCTACTGAAATTCGCCCTTTAGTGAAAATCGAAATTTGAAAATTTAGAAAAATCAATTTTTTTTTATGAAAAACGCAAATGTTAAAGGTTTTGAAATCTGGATATTATAAAAGGGCACAACAGACATAAATTCCAAAAAAATTTAGCCGCCCGGGTATGTTCATTCTCTAGGAATTCAAAAATTTCCATAAAAAAAATTAATTTATTTGATAGTTAAAAATTTATAGTTTCTTTTAGTTTTTTATTACTTTTTTTGTTTTTATATAGGAAAATATAATAGTCTGCATGTTTCGATTTTTTTTAGCTCATTTTGTTGAAAAATATGGCCAGGATTCCATTTTGAGTATGTACTTCCAAAATTTTCATGTCCAACAGGGCTCTGTTATCAGGTTAACATAGCTCTGTTAATGCAATTGGTTTGTGTCTTGGGTTTAAATTTCGAAATTTATCTTCACACACGTTAATCATTTATGACCTCATTCGACACATATTCAACTCGAACTTTTAATGATATGAAATTATGATCTGATATTTTATTTACAACGCTGTCAATATGTAGAAGATTTTGTATATTGCTATAAACGTGGTCAATAGATGTTCCACTCTCAGGACGCGTGATTAAATTATGACCATTAAAAAATCATATGTATTGAGCAAGTTTATTAATCCGTCAGACAAATTGTAATCAAAACTGTCACCAACTATTACAAACGGTTCTCGACCATATTTGTGAAGAATATATTCCAGATGTAATAAGAAGTTATTATAAACACACTTTTGTGATCTGTAAAACGAAGCGAAAAACAATGAATTTCCATTCATTCTGTTTTTATTTTCAAAAGAATTGAGTCAACAAAATCTTTACTAGAACATATTTCACTTTTAAACTCCAGGGGTTTTCGAATAAAAATAGACGTACCAACGTAACCATCGGAACGACAGCAATGTACCGCATTACAACCGTCAATAGCATATTGTACTAGTTTATTTTCAAACCATGTTTCCTGTACGGCAACATATTTAAAAAGTTTTTGAATCTTTAAATTTATTTATAGAAGAGATGCTTCTGACATTTATAGATATTATATATAACAAATCATTCGTATTTTTAAAATTATCGCCTAGGTTCTACATTCGTAAAATGAAATGAAAGTGAAATTTTCTCTTGGTTTTTATTCTCAATTTCGTAAAAGTGATTTAAAAAGTAAAATTTCATTTTCAGTTTGTTTCAAATGAAATTGAAGTGTTCTGTAATCCAATTTCACTACAAAAAAAGTAATTTGAATTCGGCAGCAAACAACATTGTGAAAGAAAATACTTTTTGGTAAAAATAAAATATTTGTAACTATTTATTGCAAAAATACGAAA
Organism: Tachina grossa; assembly: GCA_949987645.1. Classification (NCBI taxonomy): domain Eukaryota; kingdom Metazoa; phylum Arthropoda; class Insecta; order Diptera; family Tachinidae; genus Tachina; species Tachina grossa. The sequence continues at coordinate 49,116,780 of OX465277.1, read as the reverse complement.
ATGTATGCACATAAATAACATTTGTACATAAATTACTTTTTTCAAACCATCTTATTTGTGTTTTAAAGGGATAAGTACAAAAACATGGAATAAGAGGAGGCGTTGCTAAAATATATGGGAAACAAATCCGCGATTAGCTAAAGGGTTCTTTAAGTGATTTCCTCAATGCGCTTAGAAATTTTTAGCGAACTTGCGATTTTTCGAGTTTATTTTCCTTTTAAAAGCTTTGGCGACTTCTAATGAATTTCAAGGCTTGTTTCCGATTTTGCAACCTCTCGCGAATTTTTGCATTGTTCGCAATTAAGTTTTTGCAAGTGTTCTGCTTCCTATGAGTTTTCGCGAATTTTTAAATAATATTAGACTTTGCTATTATGCCACTGTTATTAAGTTTTTGCGAATTTTCGAGATTTTGTTTACCGAATTTTTAGCATTCCTTAAAGTTTTAGCGATTTTTAATAAAAATTATGCCTTGTTTAAAATTTTGAAAATTTTCGCATATTTCTGTTATTTTTGCGAAAGATGTAAGTTTTGCAACGTTTCTTTATCTATTTTTAATTTTTGCAACGTTTTTGGCTTTCTTTACTTATTTATATTTAGGGACTTAAAATTGAAATTTTTGCAAGCTTTGGCGAATTATCATAATGTTTTGCGCTTTCTCCCGAGTTAACCTTACAGTTTTAGCGAGTTTAATCAATTTAAGTTTATTTGTTTCCAATATTGCAAATTTTCAACATTTTCGCAATGTGTGACTTATTCGACTTTTAATCAAGTTCAAGGCTTGATATAGATTTTTGCATTTATTTTTATTGCAAGTTCATAATCATCACTTTTTTGGTGTGATTATAGATATATGCAAATATTGGGTCGTCGAATTTAATTGTGCTTTAAAAGACGAATTTTCGCAACGAATTCTTTAAAGCAAGTTCGTCGAACTATGCGAAGTTCGCCGTTAGTTCCAATTGTGTTTATAGCATAAGATGTGTTTTTTCTAAGTTGCTTGAAATATTTATTTGAAATAAACTGGGAATGAAATCGTCGTGGAAAAAAAGTTTCATTACTTTTCTAGAACACAGTGATATCGACTTTTCGGAATTAAAAACGTTTTCATTTTCATGTGGTAGTGGAATGTAGAACCTGGCCGATAGAGATTTGGTTTTAATTAAAAAAGATTGTTTACCACCGCAAAATTCTATAAACATTACAGAAAGTTCAGCAGAGGTGGTATTGCAAGACATATTAAATCATACTGCGGAAAGATTGTTGAATACGTTGGACGCAGATGATATTAAAAAGCTTGGTGACTGTAGCCTAACATTAATTTCTAAATGGGGATGCGATGGATCTTCTGAACAAAAGCGATATAAGCAGTATAATGCTGAAAAAATATATGATTCTGACTTATTTGTGATATCTTTTGTACTAAAAACAAATAACATTAATTTTGAGCCATCTACTAGCAAAGAAACCGATATTGACATATGGAAAAACGAAATACCTTCCTCAACAAAATATTGCAGACCAATTAAATTTGCTTTTAAGAAGGAAACGAAGGATGTAATATTAGAAGAAGTGTCTAAACTTAAACAACAAATAGATAAACTTCAACCGATAACTTTGTTACTTAACGATCAAGAGATTCAAATAAATTATCAAATGTTACTTACAATGATTGATGGAAAAGTTGCACAGGCCATAACTGAAACAAAATCATCTTCGAGCTGTGTTATTTGCAAAAAAAAAACTGCAAGCTAATTAAGTCAACTTCCAACAGAAGACACCACTTTCCAAGAAGCCTATGAGTTTGGCTTGGCCCCACTCCATGCTAAAATTCGATTTATGGAACACATATTAAAGCTAAGCTATGATTTAGATTTTAAAGGAACAGTACGAAATAGTGACGAAAATAAAGCCAAAAGAGAGGCAAAAAAGAAGCACGTACAAGATAAATATTTAGAATTGGGTTTACTGATCGATCAGCCAAAGCAAGGAGAAGGAAACACAAATGATGGTAACACAGCAAGAAAATTTTTTTCTGATCCTGAAACTGCTACAGCTATTACAGGGTAGATTTTGAATTAATAAAACGCTACAAAATCATACTGCAAGTAATATCATACAATAAAAAGGTAAATGCAAGAAAATTTGGTCAGTATGCTAATGAAACAGCGAAACTATACAACGAAAAATATGATTGGAGGAATATGCCATCGACAGTCCATAAAATACTATATCATGGGGAAAACATTATTCAACACAATATGCTTCCGATTGGAGATCTTTCTGAACAAGCGCAAGAAAAAAGGAACAAAGATTATAGATATTTTCGCGAGTACAACACAAGAAAGATATCTAGATATAGTACCAATGAAGACCTCTTTAATATTTTACTGTGCGCTTCTGATCCATATATCTCCAGCATTTGACAAAAATGGAATTCCACCCCCATGGAATTGGATAAAGACGCCAAGCAGCTCCTTGAAGATGAACAGGAGACATACTTAGATGAAATTTTCACTAAGACAGTTAAATGAAAAATGTATTCTAGGCAAATTAACATAAAAATTAGATTAAAAAAAACAAAATAAATATTGAAAATTTATAGAAGAAATTTTATTTTATTTGGAATAAAAAGATTTTCTTAGAATTTATGGTAAAACCTTTTTTCGGATATGGATCTCCTACATATCTGTTATGGATTCACGTTTAAAATATATTTAAATTGTTCATATAATAATAACATTTAAAGCTGTCGAACTTACATTTGTTAGTGAATTATGATCACCAAGGCTATTTTACGAAATTTGACTTACAAGGGCCCTATGAGTAAATGTGGACCGATCGCCCTAAAATTTCACAGGGATATCAACGACTAAAATAAGATTAGTTTTGCTAAATATTATATCAATATTAATATATTTAAAACAATTATGAGCTTTCAATCCCGCATTCTAAGTGGTCCATTGGAGAAGAGGGCTAAAGGTCAAAATAAAATGGAGCCGGGTGGACGGCTTAATTAAGTATGTAATTTTTTAGTTCAGTTGACGTTACTATTTATAAAATGCAATGTTAAATCACTACATTCACAAATTTATTTTTTTTAAGGCCGATAATACCTATATTTTTAAGTCATTTTTCAATCATATATAAGTGTACTTTAATACGGCTCCATTTTAAAGTTGATACATTAAATTGAAGCTTATGATGTCTTCTATCCTAACAAAAAAAAATTCATTAAAAAATTTCATCCCAGTCAAAAGCTATAGAATTTTGACCGCCAACTCACAAAATGTGCCACTGTGCGACGGCCTTTACTCATTGTATATTATATTTTTCAAGTTCTCAATTGATTATTTATTTTACACTGATGTGTTTACTTTATGAAAATTATAGTTTTAAAATAATTAAAAATTTTTGCTTTAGAGATTAGACTTGTATGCAATAGGGTTGTCAACAAGTTCCCATGGTCAGACAAACATACACTTAATGTAAACAAAAAACTCTTAATGTAAACAAAAAACTCCTAATGTAAACAACAACAAAAAAACACAATTTCTCAAATTTCACACAAATTTCCAAGAATTTAACAATTTCAGCCAAATTCCCAAGAATTTCAGACAAATTTCACAAAAAATTTAAAACTTTAATTACCCAAATTTCACAATTATAATTCAGCCAGAATTGGCAATATTCAACTACTAAAATACTTTTGTTTTTGCTTATCTATTATTAACTATCACTTAGTTTATGCCCAACACTGGTCGGTCTTGATTAATTATATTTAGATTTATGATTTGAATACTTATTGTTAGTTCATATTTGAAGATACAATAAATAAATATATGTATTAAAAAAAATATAAAAACAATTTATTAGAACACGGGTATAAATTAAAATTTTAACTTTTATTTAAAGAACTAGTCATAAAAACATTTCAAAAGCTCACCTTCTAATAATGCATCCTCCTCTCCACATTAATGCTATTCCGCCATAATTCAAATTCCATTTATTTACATCTGCTGCTTCGCGCATCAACATGAATCCCTGGGCGTATGATACAATTTTCGAACAGTATAGTGCATGTTTAATGTGATTTAAAAATTCTTCTAAGTCATCTACTTTAATAGAAGCGTTGGGTCCAGACAATTGTTTACTGGCAGCAACACGCTCATCTTTAAGAAATGATAGACAACGAGAAAAAACAGCCTCACCGATCAAAGTCACTGGTATACCATACTGTAGAGCAGCTATTGCCGTCCATTTACCAGTACCTTTTTGACCAGCTGTATCACGTATGCGCTCCAGCAAATAACCTTTACCATCTTTATACTTTAAGATGTCGGCTGTTATTTCTATTAGAAATGAGTCCAGTTCTTTACGATTCCATTTATCGAATTCTTGAGAAATTTCATCTGGTTTCATACCCAAGCTAAGCATTATGTGATAAGCTTCACATATTAACTGCATATCACCATATTCAATGCCATTATGAACCATTTTTACAAAGTGACCTGCACCACCTTCTCCGACCCAATCGCAGCAAGGCTGATTATCAGCCATTGCACATATAGACTGGAATATAGATTTGATTAAAGGCCAGGCTTCTGGTTGACCACCTGGCATTAACGAAGGCCCATAACGGGCACCTTCCTCTCCACCACTGACACCCGAACCGACGAAAAGTATTCCAATCGCATTTAACTGGTCACAACGTCGGGCAGTATCCAAATATTCTGAATTGCCACCATCAATTATAACATCTCCAGCAGACAGCAGAGGCACAAGCTGCTGTATAAAACTGTCCACAGCTTCTCCAGCTTTGAATTAATAAAATTATATATTATCATATGTAAGTATTCATATATAATTAACAATATAAAAATTGGAGAACATAATGGGCACATTTATGTTATGAAACTGTTGGCCCCAACAATTATGTCTTTGAAACGGCTTTTTGGATATAATTTAATTTTATATCTTTATTTCGTTAATTCATCGCATTTGAATTGTAAAATTTAACAAATATTTGCTCCTGCAACCTAACAAAACATATAAAAGGCATAGCTCTATTCGATCAGCTGTTTCGGCTTAGCACATATTGACTATAGGTAGCGAAAAAATTTCATTTCATATATCGAGTCATAACCGCTAAAATAGCTTAAGCGAATGACTGTTTTTGGTCAAAAATTGGAGTTTGAAAATTATGTCGCTTAAGCTATTTTTGCGGTTATGGCACGATATAACGAAATTAAATACAACATGGTAGAAAAAACTCTGCACATAGTATTACCAGCATAAAAATTGTTACATAACGACTTTGAAATTCAAAATAACAGTCAATAGAATTATTTTTTGGAAAAACTGCTCACTTGGTTACTAATAGAAAACCACACCACAGATAGTAACGTGTTCATAGCATCAATATCTTTATGCAATAATAGACAGCGATGCCAATTTAGTGCCTTTTACAAATTGGAGCTTTAAAAAAAATGCACTAAATAGGTGCTTTTTTAACTTTGATTTTACTGCTCTTAGTGCGTGCCTTGTAGTTTCATAAAACACGTGAATTAGGATTTTACGCTTGTTTGAAACTCTAAATTAAAACACATACACACACTCAATGTACTTGTTTCTTTGGCTGTAAGGTGTTCGTTCCTAATATTAAAATTCACTGAAAAAAAAACATAATAACAAAATTCTGTTTGCTTTTTAGATACATTGAGAATTGTACGTAACGTCTCGGTTGCCCACTTATTGATTGGCCTACGAACGCGTCGCGACGTTCGAAAAATTCCGGATGTTATAGATTTTGGCGTCATTAAATATATCCATAGGGACCTAATCCACGTGGTGGCCTCTCTAGATGTCTCCTCCGATCTCTCTCCCACAATAGTTACAATTTTCAACCCACTAAGGAGTGATTTAACTAACTCATATGTGAAAATGATTAATGGGGTCAACTGGCTACGATTCAAAACATTTCTTAGTAGTAGCGTAGAAAACATTCAGCTAAGATCACATGATGATATTGAATTTAACATTGCCAATCTTACCGAAAATATTAAACAGGCTGCTGAACATGTCACTACCTCCTATCCGCAGACTGCCTTTAATAGAACTTATTCTACGAAAATTGAACGTCTTGTACGTGAAAAAAGGAGGCTAGAAGAGGATGGCAACAACACAGAAATAATGTACTAAACCAGAGCTGGCCATAGATAGAAAAAGGAGAGATATGTATAAGCGTATGTATAAAAAGCCGATTTATGTTCGGCACTCTGGCACTTCTCTAGGCAGCCTGGTACTAAACGACTCAAAGAGCTGCTATCGTCGGAAAAAAACGTCACTACTGGAAAAATATTTAGAAGGTCTCGATGTCACGTTAGCATCTAACTACTTTTTATGGCGCGCTAAAATATATCTTAAAAGACCCATTGATCTTAAATCACCACTGCGCACTTCCACCGTAGGCTGGGCAATAAGCGATAGTGAGAAAGGTAACTTATTTTCTGAGCATTTAAAATCTGTATTGACTCCCAATACATGTACGGGTGCCAAGACTGGGTTGTCAGATGTGGCGATTTCGCGCCAAACTTGGCGATTTTTCAACTTGTTTGACGTCTAAATTTTTAGTTTTAGCAACATGCCGATTTTTAGGCGATTAATAAATTTGTTGGCGATTTTTTTTAATATTTTTTAACAAAATTGAAATTAAAAACTTTTGTAATTCAGGGAAATTAGTTTGGTGAAGGAATAGTTTAAATTAAATAAATCCTACCAAAACTCATTTGCAAGAAATTAAAACAACTTGATTTTAATGATTTTTTCTTATATTAATTATTTTAATTAATTAATTTTAAATTTGCATGAGAAAAATTTACAAGAAATAATTTTTGGCGACTTTCTTTCTACTTTTGGCGACTTTTTGCTAAATTTCATACGATTCTTTTATAAAAAATTATATTAAAAAAGGGTTATATAAAACCAAATTTTTAAATTTATTATCAAATATTTACTTTAAAAAACTACATAAAATTGATTTTGGCGACTTTTAAAATCAATTTGGCGAAATAGGTCAAGAAAATCTGCCAACCCTGACGTATATGTATCCATATAACATTAACCCTAAGTGGAAATACTTGTTCCCCCATTAGAATCAACAATCATAATATTCCCAAACATTCTCAAGTGAAATACCTTGGTATACAGTTTGATCCAAGGCTTACATGGGAACATCATATATATCGTGATGATGTCGTTATATTTGCAAACACATTGGCCGTTCATTGAAAAATAATAACTATGCATTTAGTTTGAAACATAATTTTGCGGTGTTAAGTATTTTAAATATTTAATATGTACAATTAATTTCGATATTATTAGTGGTCATAGAAAAAATAGCCAATTGTTATACGTAGTAGATCAAAAAATGATTTACGTAAAAAACGGTTTATAACAGTGTAACAAAACACGTCTAGAATTAATGTGGATTCAAATGGAAAATCTGTGCTAGCTAAACATTATGAAGAACATAACCATGAGGATGAAGAAGACAAATATAAGGAGCTGAAGGACCTTAATCAAATAAAGAGCGATTGCCAAGATCTTGCGGGAACGCTAGGAGGCGAAAAGACGGCAATGAGCTCTATTAGATCATCGTTCCGTAAGATTTGTGAAAGTTAAGAACATAAATTAAAAAGTTTTATTGTTAATTACTTCATTTGTATTTTAGTGCACATGAGACTAAAAATATTTCATTTCCGAAAATTTAAAGAGGCTTGCTGTACATCGTAAATAAGAATTTTATAACATCGCCTAAGAATGCGGTTGAAGTAATTGAATCATTCAACTTAGAGTGTTTGGACAGAATTCGGGATAAGTAAAGATGAAACATACCCAAAACATTTTTTTACTGCATGTATAATAGAGGACAATTATACATTTTGTTTGTTTTCATCGCTAAAAACTATTGAATTGGTTAAAGAAAATGTTCATCCATCGCAAAGGAGATAACTAATGGACGCCACAATTAAAATTGTTCCAAAAGGCTGTTTTAAGCAGCTTTTATTATATATATTGTTATATAACTACAATCCTCATAAAAACATAAACGTGAAAAAAGGCCAAGTTCCTATCAAAAATTTCGGCCATTAAAAGTAGTGAGATATAAATTTTCACCAAGTTCTTGTTTGGCACAATTCCTCACACTGAAATATGCTATGAATCATATAAATTTGTAATCGTAATGGTGTCATATATCTGGATAATTTGCTAACTTGGCAATATTTTCATCTTTCTAAAAAGGAGAGAATCATGAATATTTTTTCATTTCTTTATATCCGTAGCTACGTCTTAATTTGAAAAATACCTGAGATAATACTCGTAATTATTATTGTACACTAGGGTGTCCAAAAAAAATTTTTTAGGGCTCAAGGATAATTTGAAACCTTATAGATCAAGCATTTTTGAGATTTTTTTCGGATTTTCGGAAGAGGTTTAGAGGTCGCACAAGTCGAATTTTTTGCAATAAAATCGAGTTTGCAGGAAATTTATTGTATTTTTTTCATAAATTTAACCATAAACATAATTTTCTTAACTTTTGAGTAACTAATTTAAAAGAAAAAATGTCCAAGCTTTATTTTTGTGTGCAAAAATTATGGGTTTTTAATGAATTGGTTCTTTTAGGTAGCCTACATTAGAATTTTTCGTAATTTTTCCATAAATTTTGTAAATAACGCTTTATAACTTTTAAATTTTTATAAAAATTAAAAAAAACTAATGATGTAAGTTAAGAGGTTAATTAGTTTTAAATAATTTATAACAAAAATTCTTGATTTTCCTCTTACCGTTCCTGACAACAAATCTCTTTGTAATGTTTCTTATAGCATTACCTTTTGAATAAATAAAAATATAGGGTTGGTAACGTTGCAAAATTTTAAAATAATAGCGAAATAACTAACCCACTTTTTTCAGCAAAAAACGACAAAAAATCGAATTTTGACTCAATAGTGATTTTGATATAAAATTTTTTTCTAATGTTAAAAATTTAGTCCTTAGCTCATACCAAGTTTCTATTTTAAAATCGAAAAAGATTTGATTTCTCCATTAGCAGAACAGTGGACCAAGATTGGTAAAAAACCCAAAATTTAAATTTTTTTCTCCAATATTTACTAAACTGTAAGTGAAACTGGATAAATGTAGCAGACTTTTTTTAGCTCTTGTATAGAGAAATCCACCTGCAGAAAATCTTTTTTATCAGATAAAAAACATCAGCATGGCATCGCACAGTGTTCGATTTCAGAAAATAGGACGACAAAAATAAAAAAATAAAGTTAATTAAAAATTTAAATTAACGACACTATTTGCAAGCGAAGACCTAGACTAGCTTAAAACTATATGATTCTTGTATATCTTTCAGTTTGTATGCTTGTAACGGTACTCTAACTGGCATGTTAAAATAAAAAAATAAAAACAAAACAATACTATGGGTATTTTGGTCAATTTCAAAAGTAAATAGAAGACGTTCTGGATGCGATATTAATTTTTTTTAATTCAATTGTAAATTTTCACTTCTTTTTAAATAACACACAAAAACACATTTTTTTCTAAAGCTATGTACAGACGATTGTCAGATTTTACAATATTGTCAGATCTGGCAATGTGCTGACAATGTACTGGCAATCGAAAATTGCCAGCACAATATTCTTTGTCAGTTCACACGGTTGTCAGAAAATCTTACAATGTATTGCCAGACGGTTGTATGACAATAAATTCATCTGACAAAATCGTCAGCAGAAAAATTGTCAGTTCACACGGTTGTCATATGCACAAATTGTTAGATCTGTTGTAATGCGTTGCCAGACTTAAAGCATTTGTTAGAATTTGTTAAATATTTTTCGTTTGTGTTTGTGTTAAATGTAAAAAGTGAAAGTATAAATTATTATGGACCATTAAGAAGCAATTGCAATGATTTTGTCTGCATATATTTTATTATAAATTTTTTCTTTAAAATCAAGCGTGTACAGTGTTGCCCATAGAAAGAATTATCTTACAATGACGCCATTGTCAGATGCATGAACTTCGCACATCTGACAACATTAAAATGTCTGACAAATATCTGGCAATAATTTTACAATTTCTTCACACGATTGTAAGATGTCTGACAATTTGTTGTCAGCTGCTAGTCTTGCAATGGACTGACAATGCTTTTTCTGGCAACGTCGTCTGACAAAAATTGCCAGTTCACACGGTTGTAAGAAATTTTTAGCACATTTGACTGGCAATATTGTAAGATCTGACAACCGTCTGTACATAGCTTAAGTGTTATTAAGTGTTAACTAGAGCGTGGCACAAGCCTTAAAAAAAGGCTTACAAGCACTCTCATTAATTTCGAAATGTGTGTGTATATTGCGTCGTTATTTTAAAACAAAACTTTCAAAAGAGATGTGTTTTGCTTTACGACAAGAATACTGCAGTACAGAACAAAACTGCAATAGAACAATGTTGAAGTAAAACCAAGCCGTTCAAAACAAAAATGAAATAGAACATCAAAATTCACACAGAAGATTCAAAACATGCTTGAATGTTCTGATAGCAAAGACAATTTTCCATATAAAAGAAACATGGCGCTTCGTTAGGATTATGAAAGCTGAAAAGAGGTTTTATTTACTATGAAATAATATCATACATACTTATGTACATTTATATATAAAAATTTTGTTAATTTTTATTTTCAATATATGTATACATATATACAACAATAAACATACATAGTTTGTATGTTTGTGCTCGTGTTCTAGTGCACTCGTTGTTTCTGCTATGATTTAGTGTTGTTTTGTTTCATTCTCGCTTTTCGTTTCGATGTTCTACTTGTTTTGAGAACACAAGCACTAAAAAAACTGCAGAGAAAAACTATTCGAATGATGCTTGATTGATTTTAGTGAGAGTCATGTTTTGTTAGTTTTGTTTTGTTATTTATGTTTGCACTAAAACAGACTGCTTGGTAGTAGTGTGAAATAGAATACAAAACTTTTAGAACCATTGACGCAGCCCTTTAGTGTTAACCAAAGTGAGTTTTTTTTTACAATTATTACCAAAGAAACTAATTTTGTCAGACGAAATCTTTTGATATCCATCCGTTTCACCACATCCATAAACGTTTCTGTAATCTTTCAACCTTACTGTTATAGACTTCACATAAAATTTCTGCCCCAAGCTGCCCCATTAAATTTTTTTTCGAAAGTACAATATGAGCAGCAACTCAGAATAAGTTTTTGTTATTTTTTATATTATTGTTAATTTATGAAGTTTCTTCTACTTTTTTATTGTAAAATATGTGTGAAGATAAATTTAGAGTACATACTTTGTGAATACCACAAATATATAAATTTTGTTATATTATTGTTAATTTATGAAATTTCTTTTACTTCTACATATGTAAAACATGTGTGAAAATAAGTTAAAAGTACATATTTTGTGAATACCCCAAATATATAAATAAATTTAATAAGAACAAATTTAATATGAAAATACAAAAAATTAGGACTCGTATGTTAATTATTTACAAATTTTTTATTTTTGTCGTCCTAAATTCCTAAATCGAACACTGTGCATCGGTTTGAATTTTTCATTAACCCGAGGTTGCCTACTTGTGGGCTTTGTGGCTCCGCCCCCTTTTAGGATATATAATCCCAATTCCAGACTTAAGCTCGGTAACACCTCTTTAAATGAAATTTTATTACAATCAGACGGCTCGTTTAGAAACTGCAGAATTATTTCCATTTTTTTTTCAAAATCCCCCACTGTGCGATAGTGTGTACGCAATTTGTAGAAGTCGTCTGGAAGAAACATGTTAAATACATCGCAAGTTTTAGTGGGCGTCACCCAGCCTATTTTCTCAATATATTTACATATTAAAGCATGCTTAGCCGAAGTACATAAATTAAAAGGATATGCCCAATGTGCATGCAAATTTTCAATAGGGTAGCTGGTGCTTTATTTTTGGATTTTCCAATTGAGTAAATCAATTAGAACTATTTGTCTACAAATGTCATCTCTCTACAGTATAATATTACGTAAAATTTGTATGGGTTGGCCCCACTGACATGATGGGTACATGAAAGAAAAAGCTAAGATTTATGGGTGTAGTCAAGGCCACTTTTCAAAACGAAATATTTACTTTGGACAAGTGCAATGTGTATGAAAATTTTCAATAAAATTCAACTTAATTTTGAGTATACAGTACTTGTTCCCACCCCCTGATTGAAACTTCTGGTTTCTTACATTTTTCTTAGTGATCTCTGATCTAGATTTATTCGCGTATCAAATTTCAGCTCTCTACTACGAATTGGAGTTTTACCGGATAAAACTTCTTGGTTTTGAGATCTCTACCTCTCCCACTATTTTAAACTAACAATTTCGTTGTGAGCAGCGCTTATAATTCATGCTATTTTCTTCTAAAATATGCTAGACCGAAGTTGATTAAACACAAGGCTAAAATTTAATGGTGATAGTTTAAAGTATTGTATACGTGCAACGTATATGCAAGGTTTCACTAAAATGGCTTAAGTTAAAAGCTGTATAGTAGGGCCTGTCCATATATTACGTAACGCTCTATGGGGAGGGGGGGTTCGAGTTTTGTTACGATTTGTTATGGTGGGGGGGAGGGGGTCTTTGAAAATGTTACGTAACAGAAAAAATTACTAATTTTGTACAAAAATACGTGTTTTTCTCATTTATTTATTTAATTGATCATACGTGTTGCCTGCATATATTATGTACGAGTATGTATACTACATACATACATCTGCCAAATGCCAACTTTTGATATTCGCGAATTCGAATATTTAAAACGATATCCGCGAATACGAATATTTAAAACGATATTCGCGAATACGAATATCTATTGTATGTGAAATTTATGGACATTTAATTGGGGGTCTATATTATTCTGCAAAATTAAATAAAAAAAATGTGTATGGAAAATAACTTCATAATTCTGTCCGCGTACATTAAAGTTTATGAAAACTATCCAAAAGTTAAAATAACATTTGAAAATTATACAAAGTTTTTATAATAAATTAAATAAATTGTAGTCAAACTGAATTGAACTGGTTCTGAATTCCTCATCTTTCTTTATCCATTTACATTCTTAAATATTCTTAATATATGTATGTGCATAACAACTTCTTTCCATATTAAATTGCAACTTATATTAACATTAAATCCATCAAATACATAGAAGGAAATGGTATTTGCAGAAGTTTAGGAAAATGTTTCTTGCAATTCTCATGGACAAAAAAAGTGTCCTTTCAAAAAATATATTCTTCCATATATGTACATGACAATATCAAATTATTTAGTTTTAACATTTTTGTTGGTCAACTTGAGGCTACAATGTTTAAGTTTTGATAGATGTGTTAATGGAAACTTGCATACATAGACGTATTTTCATAAGGATATTATTTTAGTTTTTTATGCAACAGAACTTAAAAAAAATATTTTGAAAACAACAGTGAAATGCGTTTAGGAACTAGATTTTGTGCCCCCTAATTTTAAGGTATTTTTAAGGTATATTTTTTTTAATGGGCAAATATCTATTGAAAATGTAATGTTGTAGAAGGGACAAAAATCAAGAAAAGAAAAATTGCACATCTTTCGTAATGGACATCATTTTGAACCATTTGATATCCCAACAATCTGTATGTTTAAAGGGTTAAAAATGTTCTCTTTTAGAAAATGAAATATAATTCACCATGGCAACCTTTATTGATCCAAGATATATTTTTTTTTGTTTCACGCACATTTTACATTGATTTGAAGATGGCCAGACGGAGTCATCTTTAAACTCTGAAATACACGACGACTTTACTTATAGAAACTAGTGAAAGCGGCCGCAAGGCTAATGCCAATTCTCTTCTTGGTGTTTCAAATACTGCTCAGTCATCAATACGCATAGCAAAAAATAAAAAAGAATTTCCTTATTATTAGTTATTACAAACTAATATTTGTGTACCATTCATTTAAATTTCGTTTTGAATTTATGAATTTCTTTATATATTTTTTTAAACGAATACGAATATCTAGAAACGGCCGAATGTTTTGGAAATCCAATACACATCACTAATGCATACATACAGTTTAGGAATAAGCTCTTTATAGAGAGCCATAATTTTTGGAGTTTGAGGATACTTGGGAAGAAATTTAAAAATAGTTTCGCCAATATATGGATTACGTTCATATGTAAGCTTATTTAATTATTGTCTACGCACTGTGCTAGTCTAAGAAATGAATTTAATAAAGCAATAAATTAAATTAAATTTTCTTTAATAAAAACTTTTAACTATTTAATTTATTTTTTATCTCATTGTTACGTTATTCCTGGGGGGAGAGGGGGGGTTCACAGTTTTGTTACGATCTGTTACTAGGGGGGTCAAAAATCGGGGAAAACAGCGTTACGTAATATATGGACAGCCCCTTAACAGTATTATTTATATAACTTATTAAGGCTTTATTAAGAGGTATTAAGACAAATTTTCATAAAAAAAATTTCTTAAAAAACTTTTATAAAGCCTTAATAAGTTTTATAAATAAGGCTGTAAGTTTTTAGTTTCAAACAATAATAGCGTTGCCCCGCCCATTGTTGTAAAATTGTTTGGGGTTTCAGATTTTTCTAGTTGGTTTCTCACTTAGACCTACTTTTATATCAAATTTAAGCTCCTTGGCTCAACTTTTAATTTTAATGGGAGTAACCCTGCCCACTTTTCCAATTTCAAAATTTTTTCGGCCAGTGCTTAGTATTCGTGTCCAGTTTGGTTGCAAAAGGATAATAATCCATATATGAATAGTATATCTAAATGTGCTGAGCCGCAGCACACGAAAATGAGGTTTAAATTTTATGGGCGTGTCAACGCCCATATTTTAATAAATAATTTATAGCCTTGCATTACCGTAGTATATATGCTGAATTTCAATAAAATAGCTTGTATGAAGCGCCTATTTCTTTATCGAATTTCAGCTCACTAGAAAAAGTTTTAATTTTTATGGGCGTAGCCACGCCCCCCGGGTTTTTAGATTTTTCTAGTTCATTGCTCACCTAGATCTGCTCGTGTACCAAATTTTAACTCTCTAGCTATAGCGGAATTGCTTCATCAATTTGATGAGTGTGTCAGTGGTCAGTGAGTACGTCTTAAAATATGCACTTTTTGCACCTCCATATCTCCGGAATCTTTCATTGTAAAACTTTCAAACTTCGCACATGAGGTAATATTAATTTATTCTAATTATAGTTTAAATTTTATAATTTTACGATTGCGGGAACAAAGTTATGAGGGGGGTAAAAACAGCTCGAATGGCTTCCTGTAAATATACTGCCTAGATACAAAAATTTTACTTCCTTTAAATATTATTTATTTTTTAGATTTTTCCCATATTTTTTGTTCTAATTTATAAAAAAAAACGAAAAAAATATATAGATCTTTACTTAAATAAATAAAAGAAAACGTTTTTGATTTGGATTCAGCTATATTCATGACAGGCTATGAACAAGGTATGAGAAGTATATGAAACATTTTTCCACGGGCAAAGGCAGTTGGATGATGGTAAGTAAAAATGTATAGTATATACATATATGTATGTACTTTTTGCGTGTTTTGAAATTTTTAGTAGAATTTTATTTCATGTATATTAACATGCATATTAACCGTCTTATTCATAAACGCTTCGTCACAGCTTAATAAGCAAAAATCCAAAAAAGACCATTCATAAATGCTTAAAAGCATATTAGACGTTAAATAAAGGTTTCATAACTCAGAGATTTTTAATGTAGCCTCTACGCTACTTTAAGCGTCTGATAAACAATTACATATAAATAATATTTTCTTGATTTTTTTTATCCCTTATGTGAGATTTTCTGTGGTTTCTCACTTTTGTGTCTCTTGCTTATCATTATCCTTATGCATGTCTCCTGAATAATGTTCTTGGACAAATGTATTAATTTATGTAAGTCGTTACATGTATGTATGTATGCATAATTGTACAAAAAGAAAAATACATACATATAAACATCGTCAGTTCTCGTGGTACCTTCATAGCGCACAGTCGATTAGCGGAATTTTGCTTACATACTTACCAAACAAACAAAAAATTATACAAAAAATATTCGTAGTACATATTATTCGTAATAGGTACATACTGACTTTATTAAATAAGCTTTATTGCTTTGCTAATATTTTTTACATAGTAGAAATAACAAAAAAACCGCAATAAAAAACACAAATAAAGTACCTTTGAGGAATACTCTATGAGTACCTCAAATACAAAAAATTTTTAAGTGAGTTCTAACGGCAGAAATGCTTATTTTTAGAGCTGTGTCGTTCATGAACGAACGAGTATAAATGAACGAATCAGTAAAATGAGAGAAAAAAATTCTAACGCGCTTATAAAAAAACTACTGTCGACCATTGGTGAAAATACTTTTCACATCATTCCAATTAAACGAGGTAATATTGATGAAACTAAAATCCAAATATATAATGAAAAAGATTTCCGAAAAATTGTTAGTGAATTCGAAAAAAATAAAACAAATTTTTACACATACCAACTTAAGAGTGCTAAAGGCCTACAGATAGTATTAAAGGGCATAGATTCATATGTTGAACCCGAAGAAGTAAAATGTGCACTTGTCGACCAAGGATTCAAGGTAAAAAATGTTACCAACATATTTAATAGAGAAAAGGTCCACCAACCCCTATTTCGGGTTGAACTGGAGCCGAACGACATACAATTGAAAAAAAATGAAGCCCATCCAGTTTATAACGTAAAGTATCTCTTACATCGAAAAATCACAGTTGAAGAGCGTTCAGGTCCCGTACAGTGCCATAATTGCCAAGAATATGGCCATACGAAAACTTACTGCAAGTTACCTACAGTGTGTGTTATCTGCGGTGAATTGCATGGTACTGCTAGCTGCACTAAGCCAAAAGATCAAGCAGAAAAAAAATGTAGTAATTGTGGAGGTAATCACACAGCTAACTATAGAGGGTGCCCTGTATTTTCTTTCGTTAAACAGGCTATGGGTCAAAAACCCAAGTTAACTCCAGCTCTACAAGTAAACGCGAACTCCGACACTTTTACTCAAATCAGCCAAGCAGTTACTTCACGTGTATCGTATGCTGATGCTGCTAAGACTAGTTCAATTCCCACGCAAAATGTTCCACCGCCAAATAATTCAACAAATACAAACTCAAACTTTAATTTTAATCGCCTTGAAGCCACTATTGAAAATCTTGTACAAACTATCAACAACTTTACAACAAATATGACTAGCATGATGCAAGAAATGCTACGAATGCAGAATACACTGCTTCAAGCATTAGTTAACAAACCATGAACACGTTTAAAATATGTTTCCGGAACGCAAACGGCATTCGCCAACATAAAAATGACCTTGAGAACTTCCTTACGGAAAAAAAATATTGACATAATGTTGGTCTCTGAGACTCATTTGACTTCGAGAAGCTTTTTCAAAATTAATGGCTACACTACATATGACACAAAGAAGCCTAGAGGGAGAGCATGCGGTGGATCTGCAATTCTAATTAAGTCAAGACTCATGCATTTTATGCTTGACAACGTTAGTGAAGAATATATGCAAGCTACGAATATTTTTGTAGAAAATTTTTGCTGGAATTTCGTGATATCATTCACCTCCCAGATTTTCAGTTACCGAAGATCAGTATGAAAAGTTCTACATGTCGCTTGGATCTTGTTTCGTGGCAGCTGGAGACTACAATGCAAAACATACGTACTGGAGTTTGCGCCTTGTAACACCTAGAGGTCGAGCATTGTACAACACAATTTCAAAAATGGGCTTGGATGTCATTTCGAGTGGGGAGCCCACTTATTGGCCTACTGACATACAAAAAATTCTGGATGTTATAGATTTTGGCGTCATAAAAAATATCTCTAGGGATTTAATTCAGGTTCAAGCTTCTCTTGATCTCTCGTCCGATCACTCGCCAGCGATCATTACAATTTGTAGCCCATTAAGAAGTAACTTGCCTGACCCATATGTGAAGATGATCAATCGTGTTAATTGGCTGGGGTTCAAAAAATACCTCAGTAGTCATTGCACGGAAAATATTATGCTTAGAACACCTGATGATATTAAATCTAACATTGCCAATCTCAACGAGAATATTAAACAGGCTGCTGAACATGCCATTATCTCCCATCCGCAGACTGGGTTTAATAAAATTTATACTACAGACATTGAGCGTCTGGTACGTGAAAAAAGAAGAGCTAGAAAGGAATGGCAACAGCACAGATCACCCCTAAATAAAATCAGTTTTAAAGAGTGCACTAAACGACTCCAAGAGTTGCTTGCATCTGAAAAAACTGCATCTCTTAAAAATTATCTGGAAGATCCTGATGTCACACCAGCATCTAATTACTCTTTGTGGCGCTGCTAGAAAGCTTAAAACACCCGTTGAGATAAGCCACCTCTATGCACATCTACCGGAGGTTGGGCAAGAAGCGATACTGAAAAAGGTAACACATTTGCTGAGCACTTAAAATCCGTTTTTACGCCAAACATATGTACTGGTGTTGCTGATTTGCCGAGTGTAGTCGCTCTACCCCCTCAACACATAAAGATTAAGACGCGTGATTTACAACAATTGATTGTCGAACTCAACCTACACAGAGAAAACAGTGCCTAATAAATACCTCATAAAATAGAACAAAATTAATAAGAAATCTCTATGGTTTTTTTCAATAAGGAAATCTTATTAATTTCATAGAGAAAACCTTTTTGAAAAAATCAAGAAGAAATCTTGTAGTTTTTATGAGGTTATCTTATTGATTTTTTTTAATAAGGTTTTCTTCTTGATTTTATGAGGCGACCTCATAAAATAAAAAAAAATATGTCTTTTCTTATTCTTTGGGCTTTGCTTATGTATTTTCATTTAAATTCTATACCATATACTTATGTATGTATGTAGTATACGTAGATGTTATTTATTTATACTGTACATACTTACATAGATACATACATATTATATTATATTCTTAATTAATTAACTCACCATACATACATATTATTACTTGAAAGGAGACAAGTATTGAACCAGCAAACTTCTGACTGATAGACAAACACTCTAACCAATATGCTAACAAGCAGTCTGAATAACCAATGAAATAATTTTGCAAACATGCTTATACAAAAACAAAAAAAATTCATAAAAAAAATTGTCTGTGTCTATTTATAGATATGAAATAACAAGACACCTCATAAAATCAAGAAGATTTCCATATTAAAAAAATCAATAAGATGCTTTACACATAATCATATAGGAACCTAATAAAATCAAGAAGAAAACCTTATTGAAAAAATCAATGATAGCCTAATAAAATCAAGAAGAAATCCACAATTTATAAGAAAACCTAATAGAATCAAGAAGTTTTTCTCTATGGATTGTTTTTTTGGTGCCAAAAATAACGGAAATTGAGTAAAAAAAAGTTGGGAATAATAAGATTTCTTCTTGATTTTATGTGGTTTTCTTCTTGATAAAATTAATAAGATTTACCACATAAAAATAAGGAATCTCTATGAAAAAATCTTCGCTTCTTTCTGCTGGGATACCCCTTAGCCTAAAAACGTTTCATAGAGAAAATCTTATTGATTCTATGAGGCAGTTTTTTCTCTGTGCAAAGAAATCCTCGGGTATTGATGGAATTAGTAACCAGATGCTGATGAAGTTGCCTCGTATTGCAATGAGAATCCTATTATTCATATTTAATGCCATTTTACGACTGGAGTATTATCCACACAGCTGGAAGCTTGCCAAGGTTAAAATGATTCCAAGGCCGGGCAAAGATCTAACCAAGGCTGGGTCATATAGGCCAATAAGTCTACTATCAACAATGTCAAAGCTTTTCGAAAAACTGCTCAAAACAAAATTGTCCCCAATTCTAATTAGTAGTGGGTGCATACCAGACCATCAATTTGGTTTTAGAAGTCAGCATAGCACCATTGAACAAACTCATAGATTGGTTCAATTTATAAGAACTTTTGAAGAAAAAAAAGTGTTGTTGTGCGTTGTTTATTGACATTTCCCAGGCATTTGATGGTTGGGTGTGAATTCGCTGTTTTACCACGTTTATTTAAGTGAGAGCAAAAATTGTTTTCTACATGTATAAAAAGCAATAGCTATATACTGCATTTGCAAACATATGTTCATAAAAAACTAGAAAATAAAATTCACAACAATTGTTCAAAAGTGAAAAATTTTAATTAAAAATTAAATATTTGTAAAAATAGATGTGTTCTTAACATATTAAAGTGTGTAATTGAAAGCCAGTGGTATTCCTCAGCTACTGACTGTAAATTTTTGCCCAAATAATGTGAGATATTTAAGCAATTACAAAGTGTTTGCAAAAAAATCTAAGGACATTGTGACACGTTCCTGGTATTTGGAACATTTGGACATATGCAGCTACAAAGTTACTACCGATGATGAAGACTCGTCTAAGGGAAACGTGTTTGTACACTTCGGAAGATGTAGCAAATAAAATAATTGCTAAAGTTGTGCATGCTGTTTAAGCTTGTTGGAACGCCACAAGAAAGTCGGCATTAGCTCAACAAAAATAAATTCGTAAAGCTCATCTGGACTTACAATATGTGCAGCACATGGGCGTTACACGACGTATGCAACAATTTGGTCAAGTATTTTAACATAATGCTGCTGGAGTCTTCTTTGTGCCTAACATAGTGCCCATCCAACTTGTTTTGAGCCGCAAGTGCCTACACAAGTGCGTATAACTCCATGCTAGGCTGCACATGTGTGCTTGTGCTATAACTGGGCAGCAAACTGTTCCAGCACCGTATATTGCGTTGGCCGGGCCATCTTAAAAGCTGCTTTTGTTTAAGAGCGTACTACCAAATAAAAATGTACGCGTACTATCATGCCTAAAATTTGACCCGGCCAACGTTTTTGGATCCGTAAGTTCATACAAAAATGCTTAATACTCTACGTTGTGTTGCACCTTATATTGCTTTGGCGGAGCCACGAAAAGAGTTCAGAATGTTCCAGCAAGTTAGCTTGGTTCGTAAATGCATAAAAACGGTAAGTTTTATATTAAAAATATTTCGGTATTTGAAATATTAATTGTTCTCTCCGTTTATTTATTCCAGAAAATCGTTTGGCCTCTTTGTTGGTAAATCCAACAAGATCAGAAACAAATACTGGTCGAACATTTATACCCAATGATCAAACATATGCGTCCATCTTTGGCTAGTAAGATCAATGATATGTTGCTTGAAATATTACCTGGTCAAGAAAATATTCCAGAAATAAATGTTTCTTTGGCTGGCCCACCTTTACCAGTTGCTAAAACAGCTTTGAAAGAAATGATTCAAAAGGTACTATCAGTACCATAAACTACAAAAAGGTACTATAAACAAGAAAACGCAAAATCAAACATTCGTTTGAAAGGGGAACATCATAAAACTTGTTTGCAGAGAACATAAAGCTGCCTACCTGGATCAGCTTCGGACGAAATTCAAGGCCAAGGTATTTTTTTAATATGTATGAATGCACATTTATTAATTAACTTTTTTCTTTCAGTTGCATGCATCATTTAAGAAAGTTACATCGCAAACGTGAATTTGATTAGTTTATTTGTTTTATCTTTAAACATTCAGGCATGTTCTCACACTCGCAACTCGTATAATATTTGCGATTTTGACTTGAACTCGCAAGATTAGTGTTCTGTAAATCGCAAACGCCAGAACTTTGGCGAGTTGAACTCGCAAGGGTATACTGAAGTGAACTGATGAAATTACAATAAACTGAACTTTAAACAAACAATAAAATGATAAATATATTAAATTAAATATGTTTTCTTTTTATTTGTATCAAAACTAGACGATTTTGCTGACAATTTTAATAAAGTTTATTAAATTTAAAAAAGCTTTTTTGTTTTGCTCATTTTTACTCTCCATTGTTTCCTTATACTCTGGCGATTTGTGCATAAATCAATATGACAAGTCGCAAGCAAAACGCATGAGTTACAGAACATGTAGAAACAAGTTTAGCGATTTTCAACTCACATGCGATTTTAAAACCTTGCGAGTGTGAGAACATACCTGAAAGTTTCAGTACACCTTAAAATTTTTTAATAGTGCTATTAACTAGCATAATTAACTTAATCGAGCCAGATCTTTTTGGGTTAGTAGTTTTAGAAATAAAAGAGATATTTAAAAAATTTTAATATCATCATAAATAATGCCAAAAGGTTTACGTACATCACCACTTGTTTATGGTTATGACTGGACTATTTTTAAATATCTTTTCTTTTTAAAAACTACTTACCCAGAAAGATCTGATTCGATTAAGCCAATTATGCTAAATGTTAATATTATTAAAAAATTGGAACGTGTACCGAAAATTTATAGGTCCACTGTAGATTCAATTTTAGAATTGTTTTTGCATTAAATTAAATTTATATTGAAAAAGTAATAACTTTTTATGAAAATAAATGATTTTCTTTAAAACTTTTATATTAACTTGGAACAGAAATAAGTTATTTTAATAATAGGGTATCCAAATCAATTGCAGGCAATTCTTATTCCTTTCTTTAGCGTATACTCACCCCAATTTGAAGTAATAAAATCTTCAAAAAATAAGGAATTGTTTCTAATTTTTATTTTTCAGTTTTTTAATAAATAAATATAGAATTTTAATTAATCAATTTTTTTTAAAATTTGAAACAAAAATACATTTACTTATGCCACCAAAGTCTAAAGT
Source organism: Tachina grossa (assembly GCA_949987645.1). Classification (NCBI taxonomy): domain Eukaryota; kingdom Metazoa; phylum Arthropoda; class Insecta; order Diptera; family Tachinidae; genus Tachina; species Tachina grossa. Next base: position 49,093,975 of record OX465277.1, on the reverse strand, counting down.
TGCTTCGTCCTTCTTAAATGGATTTGTTTGCGGGTGTATTATTTTTTCCAGTTCAGTTTTTAGGGGTCGAATAGTTTTTGTAGCAGCTACGTTTTATTTAGTTTCTTCCAGGTTTCCTTGTTGACGCTCACATCTGTAAATAAAATTTAAATTTAAAAATAGCATTAATAAAATAGTATTTTTAGTTAAAAAAATTATCTCTTTTGGAAAACATGCAGTAAAATGTTTTATGTCTATAAAATGTTTTATGTCTATAAAATGTTTTATATCTATAAAACAAAAGTTGAATCTATTTTATAAAGTGTTCTAGATAGCGTAAAAGGACTTTTTATTTAATGAAAAGTGCTTTGGTTTTGTACTTCTAAAGTGGGACACAAAATGAACACATTAGCGTTCCAATTGATTCGAAAAGTTGTTCTCGCGACTTACACACTTGCGTTACTGTACATTGGACAACACCATCATCGTTCATTCCAATGTACAAAATTCCACATTGTCAATTCACTTTATAGGAACACATTAGTCTTATTTCTGCCAACTAGAAAAAAGAACACAAAGCGAGCACATTTGGATTCCAATTGATCCGAACACTTCATTTTTTTGCGGTTTGTTAACCAGTGTCATTGTACATTGGACAGGAACATCATTGTCCCTTCCAATGTACAAAATTCCACACTTTCAATTCTCTTTACATGTACACATTACTCGTGCAGTTTATATTACTTTGCTCCTTCTAAAAATAACAAAAAGCGAGCGTATTTTTGATCTTATTGATAGCAACACATATTAGTTTCATCTAACACATAGAAGTTTTCATCTAAAGTACTTACTTAGTTGGCTCCATTCTGTACTGCAGGACAGTCAATAGTACATCTGTGCCTCCTGGAAAATAAGAATAAATTACTCAAATTGATTATAAATAACTAAAATAAAAAATAAATATATACTTACATTTTCACTTTTGCTGTGTGACGCTCCTTGTAATCCATGTTTTTTTCACCATCAGTTTTGTTTTGTGCACTTTTCTCACTGTTGGTAATATGTGGACAAAATAATCTACCAAATTTTATCCACAAATTACCAACTTTGGCAAGGATTTTGGCGCAAAATCATTTTTTATCCAATTTGCGCCAATTCCTGCCAAGAAAATTTTTAATTTGTAAATAACTAAATGACATTTTACCAAGATGATATGAGAGAGAAAGACATAGAAATTAGTCATATTTGCCATCTCTACCGCAAAATCGTGGTAAAGGGAATTTCTTCAATTCGCCGGTGTCGTGTCTAATTAAGTAGTCTATGATGAAGGCCTAAATTTAAAATTGAAGACATACCTACCAATAAACATTCTAAGTCTTTTGGAAAGTTACATTATTTCCCGTAAGTTCACTGTTGTGGGAGGAGACTTTATGAGTATGCCTGAAACTATCTCATCCGGTGTACCACAGGGGAGTATACTAGGGCCAGTTTCATATTTGATTTATTGTGATATGCCTGTGAGCAGTAGTATCCATACTTCCACATTTGCGGACGATACAGCCTGCCTTAGTATGCACGAAAACCCTGAACACATCCAGGAACACATTAGCCAGATGGAGCTATGGTTAAACTTATGGAGAATTAAGGTAAATGAACAAGTGTGTTCAAGTAACATTTACCTTACGAAGAGCTACTTGTTTCCCCATTCGGATTAACAATCAAGTTGTTCCTCAACATTCACATGTGAAATATCTTGGTATACACCTTGATCGACGACTTACATGGAAACACCACATTGATTCTAAGCTATCACAAATGAAACTTAAATTAACACTCAGCCTAGACTGCAAACTTTTAATATACAAGTCGCTTTTAAAGCCAATATGGTTCTACGGAATTCAGCTATGGGGCAGTGCTTCAGCTTCAAATGTTGAGAAAATCCAACGAAGGCAAAACAAAATTTTACGCTTGATAACGTCGGCTCCATGGTACATCAAAAATTCAAATATACATAGTGATTTAAATATGACACTAGTGACTGAAGAAATTTAAAAATACGCAGGCAAATACCTAACAAAACTCGAGTCACATCCTAATACGCTTGCTCGTAATATTTTGAAATTTACTGGACACATCCGCTTAAAAAAGAAATATACAAGGGCTCTAATAAACAACACCAGATTCAGCTGCTTAAAATAATTTTTTTTGTGCTTATCACTACTTATGATTATTAATAACTATCACTTAGTTTATGTCCGACATTGGTTGGGCCTAATAATTAAGCTTTAGGTTAAGATTTGAATACTTATTGTTAGTTAATATTTGAAGATACAATAAATAAAAAAACGTCTTAAAAAAAATATATATATATATAAACATCGTTGAAAATTAAAGAAATCCCATTCATTGGGGTATCACACACGGGAGTAATTTTTATGCCGGCACAATTATTGTTCTTTTTAGAACACACGAGAATAATTAATCGACTTACAGCCATTCCTAAACAAAAGCGGCAAGCGTTTTTTAGCTGTCAAAAGTTCTCATGTCCATACATTTTGTATCAGCGTACCGAAATAACGCGGCGGCAACGCTTTGCTATTGGAAAACCCGATTTTGATATCGAGTTTCACAATGAAGTTAGTTGCAAAAGAAAACAATTGCCTTCTGTTTGCCATCATCAGCGTTACCATAAGTGAAGACTTATCTTATTTTCGAAGTTTTTCAGGATGTTAAAGACTAAAAAATGTCTTTTTTAAAAATAAGAATATGATATTTAATACTTTTAATGTATCATTTACGGCCTGGCCCACGACATAGACAAATAAGTAAGCGATAGATATTTTCTTGTCGACATGGTGGGCCAGCTAGTTAATGTCCATTTGACTAAAGTATTGACATATTTCCTTCTTTATTTCATTAAAAGTATTAATTATGTGCATACATATATTTATCTTATACATGTTCTATTCCGTAAATATTTTGTGTTATTTACCTTTACGTTTGTTCCCTACAAGAAATGAATGACTGAAACTAACAAAAACAGATTTTTTTCACTAGCAATTTTAAATTGAATTCAATAGTGACAGTTAGAGATGTGCACGTGAGTGTTTTCTGACTCACGACACGCACGCTCATGCAGAAAAATATTTTACTCACTCACTTTCAGGCAAGAATGATTTTGATCATTTTCACGATCACGCACGCTCACGAATAAAATATTTTTAATCACGCACGAGTGGTTTACAACTTATCACGATCCCGCACGCTCACGAAAAAGTATATTTATAAAATTTTTTTTTTTTTTTAATGCATGTATTTATTTATTGTATCTTCATATGTGAACTAACAATAAGTATTCAAATCTTAAATCTATAAAAAAAATTATTAGGCCCGACCAGTGTCGGACATAAACTTAGTGGTAGTTATAAATAATACATTAGTAGTGATAATAAAAAAAAGGGGGGGGGGAAGTATTTTCAAGTAGTCCCATCTGGAGTGTTAGGTATAAGAGCCCGTGTGTCCCTCTTTTTTAAGCGGATGTGTCCAGTAAAGTTCAAAATATTACGACAAGCGGATTAGGATGTGATTCGAGTTTTGTTAAATATTTGCCTGCGTATTTTGCAATTTCTTCAGTCGCTAGTGGCATATTTAAATCACGATGTATAATAGAATTTTGGATGTACCATGGAGCCGATGTTATTAACCGTAAAATTTTGTTTTGCCTTCGTTGGATTCTCTCGACATTGGAAGCTGAAGCAGTGCCCCATAACTGAATTCCGTAGCACCATATTGGCTTCAAAAGCGACTTGTACAGTAAAAGTTTGCAGTCTAAGCTGAGTGTTGAGTTTCTGCCAATCAACCAATATATTTGAGTTAACTTAAGTTTCATCTGAGTTAACTTAGAGTCAATATGATGTTTCCATGTAAGTCTTCGATCAAGGTGTATACCAAGGTATTTCACTTGGGAATGTTGAGGAATATTATGATTGTTGATTCGAATGGGGGAGCAAGTATCTCTTCTTAGGGTGAACGTTATATGGACACACTTTTGTTCATTGACTTTTATTCTCCATAAGTTCAACCATATTTCCAGCTGAGTGATATGTTCCTGGAGATTGCGGGATGCCTCATAAGGGTTTTCGTGCACACTCATACAGGCTGTATCATCGGCAAAAGTAGAAATATGGATATTATTGCTCACAGGCATATCACAAGTATATATTAAATACAAGACAGGACCCAGAATACTACCCTGGGGCACACCAGAAGATATAGATTCGGGCACACTCGTGAACTCTCCTTCCACAACAGTGAACTTCCTATCAATAATATAACTTTCCAAAAGCTTTTGAATGTTTATTGGCAGATATGTCTTCAATTTTAAAACTAGGCCTTCGTGCCATACTTTATCAAATGCCTGAGAAACATCAATAAAGAGAGCAGAACAATACTTCTTTTCTTCAAATGTTCTTCTTACAACTTGGACCAGTCTATGCGTTTGTTCAATCGTGCTGTGCTGACTTCTAAAGCCAAATTGATGGTCAGGGATGCACCCATTATCAGTTAAAATTTTGGACAATTTAGTCATGGGCAGCTTTTCGAAAAGCTTTGAGATTGTAGATAGTAAGCTTATGGGCCTATATGACTCAGTCTTGGTAAGATCTTTGCCTGCCTTTGGAATCATTTTGATCTTGGCCAGTTTCCAGTTATGTGGAAAATACTGCATTCTTAAAATAGCATTAAAAGTAAATGGCAGGATTCTTATTGCAATATGAGGCAAGTTCATGAGCATTTTGTTACTAATGCCATCAATATCTGGAGCTTTCTTCGGGTTGAGTTCAGCAATTACTTTTTGTACTTCACGCATCTTAAACCTTAAGGGACGAGGGGTAGAGAAACTACACTCGGTACAGCACCCGTACATGAATTGGGAGTGAATACAGATTTTAAATGCTCAGAAAATAAGTTACCTTTCTCACTATCACTTCTTGCCCAGCCTCCGGTCGCAGTACGCAATGGTGATTTAAGATCACCATAGCGCGCCATAAAGAGTAATTAGATGCGGACGTTACATCAAGACCTTCTAAATACTTTTCCAGTAGTGCAGATTTTTCCGATGATAGCAGCTCTTTGAGTCGTTTAGTACATTCTTTAAGTCTGATTTTATTTAGGGGTGATCTGTGTTGTTGCCATTCTCTTCTAGCTCTCCTTTTTTCACATACAAGACGTTCAATTTCCGTAGAATAAATTCTGTTAAAGCTGGTCTGCGGATAGGAGGTAGTGGCGTGTTCAGCAGCCTGTTTAATATTTTCGTTAAGATTGGCAATATTAAATTCAATATCATCGCATGATCTAAGCTGAATGTTTTCTACGCAGTGACTACTAAGATATTTTTTGAATACCAGCCAGTTGATTCCATTAATCATCTTCACATATGAGTTAGTTAAATCACTCCTGAGTGGGTAGGTATGTTTTGCATTGTAGTCACCAGCTGCCACGAAACAAGATCTAAGCGATTTGTAGAACTTCTCATACTGATCTTCGATAACTGAAAATCTGGGAGGTGAGTAAATTGATGATATCACGAAATTCGCACAAAAATTTTCTACGAAAATATTCGTTGCTTGCAAATATTCTTCACTAACGTTGTCAAGGACATAGTGCTTGAGTCTTGACTTAATCAGAATTGCTGATCCACCACATGCTCTCTCTCTTGGGTCCTTTGTATCATATAAAGTGTAACCATTTATTTTAAATAAGCTTCTTGAGGTCAAATGAGTCTCAGAAACCAACATTATATCAATATTTTTTTCCATGAGGAAGTGCTCAAGTTCATTTTTATGTTGGCGAATGCCGTTTGCGTTCCAGACACATATTTTTAACGTGTTCATGGTTTATTAACTAATGCTTGAAGCAGTGTATTCTGCATTCGCAGCATTTCTTGCATCATACTTGTCATATTTGTAGTAAAGTTGTTTATAGTTAGCACCAGATTCTCAATAGTAGCTTCAAGGCGACTAAAGTTAAAGCTTGAGTTTGAATTCGTTGAATTATTTGGCGGTGGAACATTTTGCGTGGGAATTGAACTAGTCTTAGCAGCATCAGCATACGATACACGTGAAGTAACTGGTTGGCTGATTTGAGCAAAAGTGTCGGAGTTCGCGTTTACTTGTAGTGCTGGAGTTAGCTTGGGTTTTTGACCCATAGCCTGTTTAACGAAAGAAAATACAGGGCACCCTCTATAGTTAGCTGTGTGATTACCTCCACAATTACTACATTTTTTTTCTGCTTGATCTTTTGGCTTAGTGCTGCTAGCAGTACCATGCAATTCACCGCAGATAACACACACTGTAGGTAACTTGCAGTAAGTTTTCGTATGGCCATATTCTTGGCAATTATGGCACTGTACGGGACCTGAACGCTCTTCAACTGTGATTTTTCGATGTAAGAGATACTTTACGTTATAAACTGGATGGGCTTAATTTTTTTTTTTTAATTGTATGTCATTCGGCTCCAGTTCAACCCGAAATAGGGGTTGGGGGACCTTTTCTCTATTAAATATTTTGGTAACATTTTTTACCTTGAATCCTTGGTCGACAAGTGCACATTTTACTTCTTCGGGCTCAACATATGAATCTATGCCCTTTAATACTATCTGTAGGCCTTTAGCACTCTTAAGTTGGTATGTGTAAATATTTGTTTTATTTTTTTCGAATTCACTAACAATTTTTCGGAAATCTTTTTCATTATATATTTGGATTTTAGTTTCATCAATATTACCTCGTTTAATTGGAATGATGTGAAAAGTATTTTCACCAATGGTCGACAGTAGTTTTTTTATAAGCGCGTTAGAATTTTTTCTCTCAGATAAATAGGTGGTGGCTTAAAAGACTTTTGCGATGATGTAGAGGGCTTGTCGTCGGTGTCTTGCAATAATGAAAAACGATTTTGACGATTGGTAGATGATGCGCTGTTATCCCTAGACATCTTTGGGGCAGATGAAATTTTTGAAGAATTTGGTCTTCGCCCACGCTTTACCACTGTTATATATCTGTCCATTCCCACTTGTACCTTGGGTTTTGAGCTACTGTTATCTGTAGTGATAACTTGGTTTACTGATGAAGGCGAGCCCGATGCGGATGATATCGCAGACTTAAATGAAGAAGTACTAGGCAATGGTAATGTTAACGATTCACTAGTTGGCATTGGACAAAGCGAAGTTGATCGCTGACGAAAAATTGGCTTTGCCGTTAAAAAAAGATTTTCATCAGATTTATTATTTATATTTTTTTCATTAAGAGTTTCAGAACTCACAGTAAAATAAGCATTTCTGCCGTTAGAACTCACTTCAAAATTTTTTTCCTTTGAGGTACTCATACAGAGTATTATTCCTCAAGGGAACTTTGTTTGTGTTTACGGTTTTTTTTTTGTTTTTGCTATTTCTTGCTATGTAAAAAATATTAGTAAAGCCAATAAGCTTATTTATCAAGGTGAATATGTATTACGAATATTTTTTGTATGATTTTTGATTTTGTTGTTTTTTATATTTGTTTCGTATGTATGTATGTAAAAAAATCCGCTTTAATGTCTCTTCACTATGAAGGTTCAACGAGAACTCATTTATAATTTATAATATAATTTGCATGTTTTTTGGGTTGAAAAATAGGTTCTTAAATATACATATGTACATATCTATGTATATATGTATGCTCGTGTTTTTGTAAAATTTACAATGTAAATTAAAATAAAGCAAAGTTAATTTAATATCGTTTTAAATATTCGTATTCGCGGATACCATTTTAAATATTCGAATTCGAATTCTCGTATATCACAAATTGACATTCCGCACATGTATGTATGTATACATCCTAGGGTGATCGACTCGGTTTTTCAACCGGTTTTAAAACCCGGTTTTTTTTACAATACGGTGGTCGGTTTTTTCAAAATGTTGATTTTTCGAATGTCGAATAGTCCGGTTTTTTTACAATTCAAAAACCGGCTGAGTCGAATACTTTTCGATTTGTATATTTTTTAATATTAGTTTTTACTATATTAAAACTAAGACCAACGTGTTCGATTGATTTTCAAGTGTAAAAGGTCTAGTTGTTTTTGAACATGGCAACACTTACTGAAACATGAAATTGAAGCGAAATTATTTTATGAGGTGGTAGCAGAGGATGTGTTCAATGGATGTCAAAAGCCATTTGTAAAAATGTTTATTAGTTTTGTTTGCTTTATATTTTATATAGAGGTAGATATCCACTTTGTCCATACAATCATACGTATATATGTATATTATATACACATAGGATTGTTCATTTACTAAAAATTATTACGAATTTGTAACAATTGTTACTAGAAAGTATTCATTAACTCAAAAAGTTTGCAAGGAGAGAGCGTCAAAAAAATTTTTAAAAATTATTGCTAGTAGAATTTTTATTTGCAAGAATTATACAACCACCTGTTGTATGTTTTGTTGTCAAATTAATTACTTCAAAAATATCTGAAAAAGGAAAACTGAAAAATGTGCATTTCTTTGTTAAAAAAACATGTATAGGTATGAAAAAAGAAAGCATGTTTTCTTAATTTATTGTTTTTCTTTCATTAAGCCACATAAATTCAATTTTATTGTAAAGAATTTGGTTTTTTTTCACATATCTAATCAGAGATTCCATCTCTGACATTTTTTGTATTTGTTAATGAATATAACAATAATTAAAAATTTTAAAAACCCCCGACTTTTTTCAGAAAAGATGTTATATCTTCTAAACGGCTGGACCGATTTTTTTCAAACATAGCTAAGAACCCTCTCGATCAAGTCATCTTTCAAACAGAAAAAACTAAATGAAAATCGGTCCAGCCGTTTGGCCTGTACGTGGACACAGACAGACACACAGATACACAGACACACACTACAAACTTATAACACCCCTTTTTTTAGTCGAGGGTTAAACATTAAAAAATTATGAAAAATTCATAAAAATAGTAAAAAGACATGAAACTGTGTAAAGAATTTCATATTAAACGTCAATTTCTAAAGAAAAATTTCAATTTAAAATTTTATCAAACAAAATGCATCAGAAAAAGTACAATTGTATCATGATTTCCATCCATGGTTCTGATATGAATAAAATTTTCTTGCGAGTTTTTACAAGTAAAGCATTCATTTACTTGTTCATATTTAGGAGAGTAATTTTGTAAATTTCTGCCTTACTCTCTAGTTGCTAGTTTCTGCTGGCAAAGTAAATGAACAGACCTTATGTATGTATATGTACTACACATATGTAGGTATATGAAGTTAATTTTTATGTTTTTCTTTAAATACAATCAATTTAGATTCGTACTATATGTTTTTAACAAATTCCGTCATTGCGGCATGGTACATGCAACAACTTGGCCAAATGTTCCCACTTAATGCCACTTGTGGTTTCTTTGCATAGCATGGGACGCGGCCAAAGTTTCTATGTCCTAAGTGCCCACAACGCTCAACAGATTCAAGCAACTCTGGCTATTCCGCAAATGCATCAAAACGGTAAAATGTTTTTTAAATAATTTTATCTAAGGACCTGAAAATATTTCGTCTCGCTGTTGATAAGTGCAATACCACAAGATCAGAAGCTGGGCGAACGTTCATACCAAATGATAGAACGTATGCATCCATCTAAGACCACGGGCATGTTGGAATAAAAAAATCCAAACTCTTGCGCATGACGGAATATCATAAAGCTATTTGTTGGAAAATGTAATACCATAAGAGCAAATTCTGGGCGGACGTTTACACCCAGTGACCGAATACATGCATCCATCTTTGGCTAGTAAGATGAAGGGCATGTTGCTTAAATTAGTTTTAAGAACTTTAATATTTATTGTTTTAAGTTAAATAAAAACTTTGATTTAAAATGTAAATTTTAATTGACATATATTTTATGACTTAATAGTTAGAGCTAACCAAAATGTGCGTTTGCCTGACTAGTTAGAGCTTACAAGTATTTACGTTTGCATGACTGGTTAGAGCTAACCAATATTTACGTTTGCTGACCGGTTGGAGCTAACCAATATTTACGTTTGCATGACTAGTTAGAGCTAACCAATAATTACGTTCCCCTTACTAGTTGGAGTTAACCAATATTTTGGTAGTCATAACCTACAAAAGGAATCAGAGTGAGCAGCACAGATATATGCTATGTAGTAGGGCAGAATTAATGAGATAGAGAGAGATGCAAAATCACATGTAGACAAGAGTTTCGGTCAGGTTTTTCATTTTGCTCTTAATAAACTAATAGAAACTTTAACAGACATATCAGTAAGCCAAACCGGTTAAATGACCGGTCGTTTAACTGGTAGTGTTCTTGTAGGGGTACAGATTAAAGCTGAAATAAGAAATTTTTATGAATAAGACCGTTAGGTTTCATTTCTGTTATGCTATTAGACGGAATATGTATAAAATAAAACCTCTGCTACAGTATAGTATATAAGATCTTCAAGGGCCGCATATATGCTTTACCACAAAATAATGGCTCTTGTTTTCCTTCCACCTGAATTAATAAGAACTGCATTTCTTGATATAAAATCAAAAATTTTGCTAATGGATAGCGAGCGTTATTTTTCAACCTTCCTAAAATATTTTGAAACCCAGCGGTTGAATAAGGTAATCAATCATACATTTATGAAGCGAATTATATAAAAATATTAATTGTAAATATGATTTAATAATCAGAAATTATTTCTTAATCGGCGGGATTAAGTTAAGTAATTTCAATTCTTTGGAAGCTTACATTAATTAATAAAAATATTTTATTTAATAAGAATTGAAATTGCTAAGCTTAAGGCCGATTAAGAAATTATTTCTGATTAAAATTCACAATATTCAATTAAAGGTAATAAATGATTTAATAATCAGGTCTATTCGAGAATACGCGCTTCACTTCTTCGTCGTCGAACGTTCACTTTCGACAGGTCGACGTCGACAGATTCTAAAATACGTGCGAAGAAATATCGTTTTCAGTAATCGATATTATGTTATCTCTTATAAAAACGTCATCAACATTGAAAACAGCTGACTTGTATGCAGAAAAAGTTGAAAACAAAAACGGATTTAAGAAGTAATTTAAAGAAATAATTAATAAAAAAAAAACTTAACAGCACATGTGCTAAGCAACATAAAAAGAAACAAACAGTAAAAGTGAAATTAGTTACTTCTTTTATTTGTTTTAAAGGCGTGTTTACATCTTTGAAGAACTTAAAGGAAACTTGTCTTGTAGAGCCTGGCCGAACGCCATTAAAGCTTAATTAACAGTGGTAGACACCATATAAACACTTCGTATCTCTTTTTTCTTTTTTTATTTAAACTTAACGCGCTAAAATTGGCGTCGAACGAATATGACATTGATCATGGTGATGAAGTATTTTAGAATACCTCCAAAGTGAAAGAAAACATATGTTTTCTATCACTCACCTCCAACGTAGTATTTTAGAATAGCAAGAAGTGAAAGATGCGCGTATTTGTGGTGAAAGTGACTTCCCGAATAGACCTGAATATTATAATTAGATCGGATGCAACAATTTTAGCGTTCATAAATTTAGAACAACGTCTGCTGTTGAGGCCTACAATGAAGTGTTGGGACGGTTTGCGGAAAAAATGGTAATTTTTTTAAATTTATAGGACTGACTCGGAACGAGGTATTTTTTTAAAGCAAACCTTTTTCCATGTTTGAAAGTGGAGGAGCATTAACTCAAAAAAAGAAAAAAAGCAGCAAATTAGCCAAATGCAACAAAATTTAAGAATCATTACTTTTATTGAGAGAAGGGAAGTTATAGCCTTTTCACACTCACTCACATCTTTGAGAAATGCGTGGAATGTTGAAAATTGAAAAAACCTATTCACATTACAACATCTTTCATCTGCCATGTATTATGATACTATTTTTACGAATTATTAATTAATTGCTGCTCTTGAGGCGCAGAAACAAATAATGCTACAATATTTTTTTTAATGCATGTATTTATTTATTGTATCTTCAAATATGAACTAAAAATAAGTATTCAAGTCTTACATCTAAAATATAATTAATAGGCCCGACCAATGTAGGACATAAACTTAGTGATAGTTATAAATAATATGTAAGTAGTGATAATCAAAAAGCAAAACTTAATGTATTATCAAGCAGTCCCATCTGGAGTGTTGAGTATAAGAGCCCTTGTGTCCCTCTTTTTTAGGCGGATGTGTCCAGTAAAGTTCAAAATATTACGAGCAAGCGGATTAGCATGTGGCTCGAGTTTTGTTAAATATTTGCCTGCGTATTTTGTATGTCTTCATCCACTAGTGGCATATTTAAATCACGATGTATATTCGAACCTTTTATGTACCATGGAGCCGATGTTGTTAATCGTAAAATTTTGCTTTGCTTTCGTTGGATTCTCTCGATATTGGAAGCTGAAGCAGTGCCCCATACTTGAATTCCGTAACACCATATTGGTTTCAAAATCGACTTGTATATTAAAAGTTTACAATCTAGACTGAGTGTTGAATTTCTAGCAATCAGCCAATGTATCTGAGTTGTTTTAAGTTTCATTTGTGTTAGCTTGGACTCAATATGGTGTTTCCATGTAAGCCGACGATCAAGGTGTATACCAAGGTATTTCAGATGTGAATGTTGAGGAACAACTTGATTGTTGATTCTACGGGGGGGGGGACAAGTATGTTTTCGAAGGGTAAAGGTTATATGTACGCACTTCTGTTCGTTTACTTTTATTCTCCATAAGTTTAACCATAGCTCAAGCTGCGTTATATGTTCCTGAAGATATCGGGATGCCTCATGAGGGTTTTCGTGCATACTAAGGCAGGCTGTATCATCGGCAACTGTAGAAGTATGAATATTACTGCACACAGGCATATCACAAGTATAAATCAAATACAAAACTGGCCCCAGTATACTCCCTTGTGGTACACCGGATGAGATAGTTTCGGCGTACTTATAAATTCTCCTTCCATAACAGGGAACTTCCGGCCTAATATATAACTTTTCAAAAGTTTTAGAATGTTATTTGGTAGATATGTCTTAAATTTTAAAATTAGGCCATCATGCCAAACTTTATCAAATGCCTGAGAAACATCAATAAACAGGGCAGAACAATACTTCTTTTCTTCGAATGTTTTCATTATAAATTGAACCAATCTATGCGTTTGTTCAATGGTGCTATACTGACTTCTAAAACCAAATTGATGGTCCGGTATGCACATACTATCTGTTAGACAAGTTTATTGGCCTATATGACTCTTCTTTGGTAAGATCTTTGCCCGGCTTTGGAATCATTTTGACCTTGGCAAGCTTCAAGTGTTGTGGATAATACTCCATTCGTAATATGGCATTAAAAATAAACAGCAGGATTCTTATTGCAATATGCGGCAAGTTCATCAGCATCTTGTTGCTAATTCCATCAATACCTGGAACTTTCTTTGGTTTGAGTTCAGCAATTACTTTTTGTACATCATGCATCTTAAACTTTAAGGGTCGAGGGTGTAGAACAACTACACTCGGCAAATCAGAAACACCAGTACATGTGTTTGGCGTAAATACGAATTTTAAGTGCTCAGCAATTGATTGATCATCTTCATATATGGGTGAGGTAAGTCACTTCTTAGTGGGTTACAGATTGACACGATAGTGGGAGAGTGATCGGAGGAGCGATCTAGAGAAGCTTCAACATGAATTAAATCCCTAGAAATATTTTTCATGACGCCAAAATCTATAACATCCGGAATTTTTCGTACGTCAGTAGGCCAGTAAGTGGGCTCCCCACTCGAAATAACATCCAATCCCATTTTTGGAAGTGTATTAAACAAAGCTCGATCTCTAGGTGTTACAAGGCGCGAACCCTAGTACGTATGTTTTGCATTGTACTCTCCAGCTGCCACGAAACAGGATCCAACCGATTTGTTGAACTTTTCATACTTGTCTTCGGTAACTGAAAATCTGGAAGGTGAATAAATTGATGATATCACAAAATTCGAACAAAACTTTTCTACAAAAATATTCGTAGTTTGCATATATTCTTCACTAAAGTTGTCAAGGATATAGTGTTGAAGTCTTGACTTAATTAGAATTTCAGATCAACTGCATGCTCTCCCTCTAGGATGCTTTGTATCATATATAGTGTAGCCATTAATGTTGAAAAGCTTCTCGAAGTCAAATGAGACTCAGAGACCAACATTATAGCAATATTTTTATCCGTAAGGAAGTGCTCAAGTTCATTTTTATGTTGGTGCATGCCGTTTGCGTTCCAGAAACATATTTTTAACATGTTCATGTTCATGTTGTTAACTAATGCTTGAAGCAGTATATTCTGCATTCGTAGCATTTCTTGCATCATACTAGACATATTTGTTGTAAAATTATTTACAGTTTGCACCAGATTATCAATAGTGGCTTCAAGGCGACTGAAATTAAAGTTTGAGTTTGTATTTGTTGAATTATTTTGCGGCGAAACATTTTGTGTCGGAATAGAACTAGCCTTAGCAGCATCGGCATACGATACACGTGAAGTAACTGGTTGGCTCATTTGAGCAAGATTGGCGGAGTAAGCGTTCACTGATTGGGCTGGAGCTAATTTTGGTTTTTGTCCCATAGTTTGTTTAACGGAAGAATATACAGATGTGCGATAGCTTTCCGTGATCACCTGCCATTACGGCCTTATCTCACGGGTGCCAAGCACCGGGTGTGGGTTAGACGCCAGTCCAACGCCCCCATGCACCCTGTTAGAATGAACCTATGGCCCACTCCATAAGGCACATAGGTTGCAATCTTTGAATATAGTTATCCCTGTACTATATTCAATTACCTTGCTGAGGTAATTTGAGCTATCTAAACTCTGCTGCTATGTCCGTGCCCATAGCAGCTTCTGTTGAATGGCAACAGCACCTAGAATAGTGTCTGGCTGACCGCGTCAGACCAACCACTAGCATTGATTTCACACTGGGAAGCCAAGACTATTCTCCCAGCGATTTTGGTAGCAACGACAGCCACGACGATAATTCTCTGGCTCCACGCCAAGGTGTTGTGTATACACCCATAGCAAGGTCCCCATGAGAATTCCGCAACCATTGCCGGCACAGCTCAACCACTCATCCGAGATGAACCCATGCCTGTGTCGCCAATAACCAGTGCCTACTCCACACATACCAAAATCATCTCTTTAACCCCGTGGGGTATACCCCAATAGGGTAGGACGAACTCGGCATTTTAGCAAAGGAAACTGACGACCGCTACATGCACTCAACTCTAAGTAGCTCGGCTGTCGGGCCACCGGCACACGTGGCACCAGAAGTAGCCTCTGGTTAGACCTCGAAGTTCCACCACAAGGGCTTCACCTCTATCGTCTTTTGAACTCAGGGGCAGTTCTAGGTGACGCTGCACCTAATTGACACCAACAGGACCTGTCTTCCTTTTGTTATAAATATGTGCACATCCTTTGCTCTGTTTATATTCAGAGATTGGGTAGTAACACATAAGTTCTATGGGTAATGTACCAAAGGTACGTCAATGGAAAAAGCCACATCACCCCAGCTGGGGCCCCGGGGTTGCCACACCCGCAGTCTATATAGACTCCCCTGGTGGAGGAAGAATATACAGGACATCCTCTGTAGTTAGCGGTGTGATTACCTCCACGGTTACTACATTTTTTTTTACTTTGATTTTTTGGCTTATTGCAACTAGCAGTGCCTCTGATCGCCGCACACAACACAAACAGTAGGTAAATTGCAATATGCTTTTGTATGGCCATATTCTTGGCAATTATGGCACTGCACGGGACCCTAACGCTTATGTGGCTCTTCAACTGTGATTTTTCGGTACAAGAGGTATTTTAGGCTATAAATAGCATGTGTCTTGTTTTTTTTTCAACTCCATTCGGCTCCAGTTCAACACGAAATAGAGGCTAGGGTATCTTCTCCATAGTATTATATTAGTAAAATTTTTTACCTTAAATCCGTGTTCGATAAGTGCACATTTTACTTCTGCGGGGTCAACATATGAATCTATGCCTTTCGACACTATCTGTACGCCTTTAGCACTCTTAAGTTGGTATGCATTGTAGGCTTAGCGGAGTCCAGGATCGTGTGTGAAATAAATTAAAGACTGATCTGATTTCCTCTACGTTATAAAAATTCACTTTATTTACAAAAAAAAAAAAAAAAAAAAAAAAAAACTAAAATTCTATTACTAAATAGCGTTTACAAAATTCTTTCGGATTTTACTTTAATTCAAAATCAAATTAAGCAACTGGAACAATGGCAGAGGGCCCCTAATCTATTAGTGCATGGATTTGTCGTGGAACCAGTAACCTGGACACCAGCAACAGCCTCCACTCACTCGTAAATTCCGTAGTGATGAGATTCGCCGTGAAACCAGTAACCTGGACACCAGCGACAGCCTCCGCTCACTCGTAATTTTACTAGTGCCGAGATTCACCTTGGAAGTGTGTGCCAAGGTAGAATCTCTTCACACCTAATACTATTCCGTAACGAGAGTTTACTGCAGGTTGTAGGTATTGGAATTGTACCCAAATTCCAATATCTAGTCTTCTCCAATGTGGCTATTGGAAGACAATATTAGATAAGTAACCTTCATTCGATATCTGTCTTACCGTAGCGAGCGCTGCAAGCAAACTGAAAATTGTTCTGTATTGAGTCGGTTGTTATACCATTCATATCAATACTAAAATCACACAAGCTAAAAAGAGTGTGTGTTGAAAATATGGTGTGGTGACTAACAGCCTTTTATGCTCTTTCAGTACGACACATACAAGTGTACACATACACGAACGTTACACACAGAGAGCGTATGTGGTATCCCTTGTTCTCACTGTAAATAGTGATAATCATTAGTGATGGGCAGTCGAACTTAAATTACATGAAAGTACCACGGTGGGTTAAAAGTGTCAGTTACATCGTTGGTCTAATAGGCAATTAATTTAAACTTAATTATCAACTAAACAGACTATTCTCTGCTTATTACCGCATGAGGTACTAATGTAAATAATTATAAAAATAATGAAAAATGCGCCTAGAGGTTTTGAAAATTATTATTATTATTTTATTTAAATGAACTCAATTATAATAATTTTAATAGCAGCTGTAATGCTCAACCGTAACATTTGTCATTGTACATTACCAGAACAGATTTTGAGCAACTTCATCGGAAAGACGAAGTGTTTAGCTCTTGAGTTTCCAGGAATGTGTATGCTTGCAGTAGCACCTCAATAAAATCTTTATTTTCTCGTTTTATCCTTTTCTTATTAATGTTCGTACCTACTCATAATAATTTAGTTCTATTTACAAACAATATACATATGTATATTTTTTAACAAAAATACATATGTACATGTGTACATATACAGGACTTTTTGTTTGCTGGGTGTTTATCAGTATAAAAAAATCATATAAAATGGAAAACAGCTGTTCGAAACATTGATGAGAGTTCAACATCTTCACATTATTTTTGATTACATGGAAAAAGTACCAAAACTATTTAAATGGTATCAAATTATTATTTTATACTTACAAACATTGTAATGACTTTGACATTTAGTGAAATTACAATTTAAGCTTCATACCTGTATGTACATATTTACATTACAACGTATTATAATTAAAAAAAAATTTTTATTTTTATTATCATTATAATTATTAAGATTATGCGCAACTATTTTTATTTTTATTGGTATTATTTTTAAATAAAAATAGTTTTTTGTACGCTTGAATGTATGTTTGTACGCACATATGTTTATTTTACAAATTCATACATATGTGGATATACATATGTGTATGTATGTATATTAACAAAAAATAAACACATACGATTGGCAAACTCTTGCTAGATTTTATAAATTTTTTAGAAAACTAAATTCATTAAATATGCCATGTACGTATACAAATTAACCACTCAAAACCTTAAATTATTAAAATATACATACATCCCATCACTGTCTACAAATGTCACCTAACGTCGTCATGAAATTCTATTTTCTGCAGGCTCAGACGTTACATTTACGTGCCATTTCAGTCAGGTAAGCGTTGGCATAGCTTTTCATGCAACAGATTCGATCAGCTGACACATTTACATTTACAGTTCTACATTTACAGTCGGGTAATTCTGCCTTAAATCTCGATTAAGTTCATGCAAAAACAATATGCTTTTAAAGATCAGCCAGTTGTATGAAAAGGGAAAATATAAGAATAATCGCCGAAAAGTAAGTTAAAAAATTACACATAATTATCTTTCTTTTCAATGCAATATTATTGCTGTTTAAAATTTCGTATTTTTACATAGGGTGATGATAATCAAATTTTTTGAGTTTTATTACAAATATTAATTTCAAAATTAATTGTTAGTTATATTTTTGCTTGGAAAAATATAAATAGTTATTTTCGCTTGGAAACGAGTACTTTTTTTGTTTTTTGTTTAATTTTTGTCAATTTCAATTTCTTTATTATGAAATTAAAAAAAAAAACAAGCACGTGACCAAAACCGTTAGACACCTACACAACTAATAATCAAATTTGCTTAAGAATATATTCATTTCTCATAAACCAATTCCTTTTTGTCATTTTTCATCTAAAAGTGTGTGTTTCTTTCCATACCATTTCATTTAAGGTTTGTGTGCAGTTCATTACAAGAATATATAATATATTAATAGTTTAAAGATTTATTATTTAAAAATGCAAATGACAATTAAAATATGTATTACCAATATGTATGGTATATACATACATATGTACTTAGTCATGTATGTATGTGTAAAAGTTAAAACTTAATTTAATTTAAAAGTGAAACCTATTACACATGTGCGACCCATACAAAAAAATCCATGATTTCACTATATTCGCTATTGCGAATTAATAACAAAAGATGAGATGAGAGAAAGCAGCATGAACAAAAGTCGTTTCAATGAAGGATTTCTTTGTGTTAACAGTATGAAACGAAACGTTTTCACTCGCAGTATGATAAAAGCAACAGTCTGTTGAGTATTATCATTTTTATTCGAAGTTTTGCTTTAGTAAACAAACATTTCAATAGTTTCATGAATGAAATTGTTCATGCAGCTCTATAGTTCACACATAATAGTTTTGCCATGTATAATCCTATCCTCACAAAAACATCAATGTGAAAAAAGGCCAAGTTCTTATCAAAAATTTCGGCTATCAAAAGCAGTGAGATATAAATTTTGACCAAGTTCTTGTTTGGCACAATACCTAACACTGAAATATGCTGTGAATTATATAAATTTGTAATCGTAAGGGTGTCATATAATTTTTAGATAATCTGCTAACTTGTAATATTTTTAACTTTCTACAAAAGGAAGGATAATATATATTTGTCTACAAAATGTGAGCTCTCTACAGTATAATATTACGTAAAATTTTTATGGGCCTAGCCCCGTCGACTTTTATATCTATTAGTGCTTATGGTTCATGTGAAGTTCTGTATGAAAAAGCTAATGGGAAATACATGAGTAATAGACTAAAAACTGCTGGGCCGAAGTACATAAAGAAAAAGCTAAGATTTACGGATGAAGTCACGGCCACTTTTCAGAACAGGAAATTTTTACTTTGGATAAGTGCAATCTGCTTGAAGTTTCAATAAAATTAAACTTAATTTTAAGTTTACAGTGTTTGTTCCCAACCCCTGATTGAAACTTCTGGTTTCTTAGATTTTTCTTAGTGATCTCTGATCTAGATTAATTTGTGTACCAAATTTCTGCTCTCTGGTACGAATTGGAGTTTTAACGGATGTAACTTCTTGGTTTTAAGATTTTTCCATTGGCTTACTCATCTACTTTTACTTGTGTATAAAATTTCAGCTCTGTACCGTGAACTATACCTTATAATTTTATGAGCATTACCCCTGCCACTATTTTAAACTCACAATATTGCTGTGAGAAGCGCTTAAAATTCATGCTAGTTTTCTTCTAAAATATGATACACCGAAGTAGATTAAACACAAGGCTAACATTTTATGGGAGTGATCACGCCCACTTTTTTAGACGATAGTTTAAAGTATTGTATACGTGTAACGTATATGCAAGGTTTCACTAAAATGGCTTAAGTTAAAAGCTGTATATTAACAGCCTTATTTATATAACTTTTTAAGGCTTTATAAAGGGGTTTTAAGACAAATTTACACAAGAAATTTTTCTTAAAAAGCCTTAATAAGTTTTATAAATAAGGCTGTGTTTTCAGGTTCAAACAATAGTAGAGTGGCTCCGCCCATTCTGGTGAATTTTTTTGGTTTTTGAATTTCAGCTCATAAGCGCAACCTTTAATATTTATGGGCGCAGCCCCGCCCCTCTGACTAAAATTTCTGGGGTATCAGGTTTTCCTTGTTGTTTTCTCACCTATACATACTCGTTCATCAAATTTCAGCTTCTTAGTGCAAGTTTTAATTTTTAATATTTATGGGCTTAACCATGCCCACTTTTCCAAACTTAAGATTTTTTTCGGCCAGTGTTTATTATTTGTGTCAAGTTTCGTTGCAAACGGATAATAATACATTCAGAAATAGTATATCTAAATATGCTGAGCCGTAGTACACGAAAATGAGGTAGAAATTGTATAGGCGTGTCGAGCCCCTTTTTTAATGAAAAATTTTTAGGCTTGCCCTATCGCAGTATGTATGCCAAATTTCAATAAAATAGCTTCCATTAAGCGTCTTAGATTTGCTTTTTTAATTCTAGCTTTTATGGGCGTAGCACCGCCTTCCTGGCCAAAATTTTCGGGTCTTAAAATTTTTTTAATTTACTGACCACCTAGACATAGCTTTGTAGCGAATTTCAGCTCACTAGCACAAATTTTAATTTTTATGGGCGTAGCCCCGCCCCCTTGGTTAAAATTTTCGGGTTTTCACATTTTTCTAGTTCATTTCTCACCTAGATCTACTTGTGCACCAAATTTCTGATCTCTAGCTATAGCGGAAGTGCTTCATAATATTGATGAGTGAGTCAATAGGTCAGTGAGTATGTCTTAAAATATGCTCTTTTTGCACCTCCATATCTCCGGAAACTTTCATTATAAAGCTTTCAAACTTTGCATATGAGGTAACATGAATTTATTCTAATTATGATTTAAATTTCATAATTTTACGGTCGCGAGGAACAAAGTTATGAGGGTGGTAAAAACAGCTCGAATGGCTTTCTGTAAATATACACACAGCGTGCATTGGCCGGAACTTGGCCTGGCGCACTACCGTGCGCCTAGATACATTTCCATACATGAATTCATATATATTCATACATATATAGTTACATACATTCATATTTTAAAAATTTATGGACCATGTATAATTTTTTAGCTGGGTTATAGTTAATTTTCTCTCCTCTGTGTTGAAAAGAAAACGTCCTCGGTTTGTACTTAAGTCCGAAGTCTAAGTAATTCTGCTTCGTAGTATCTATTATATGATTCTTGACGCATGTTTGCTTGTTGTATTTTGTGGATTTTGCAGATCTGTAGCAAAGAGTCAATGAATACATTTCCGTTGCCTAAAGCGGCCCATACATTACAACAGCATGCACGCGCAATCAAGCGATTGAGTATTCATGCTCGAACCACACAACATACCAGCAAGCTGGTACAATATTCATTTCATACAAAATTGCGGGAAGGGAGGTTATGAATTGTCACACAGTTTTTGCTGCAATTATTATTGGTATGTTGCTAAAATTAGCAGCTAGTATAACTTAAGTGCTAAAATTCTGTTTTCCATTGAAATAAACTATGTTTCAACAAATTATACTTCTTAAATCCATGTTTACTCCATGACAACTTTGCTCAACTGAGCTAATTTCACCATATACAACACAAGCAAGCTGGTACCAGGAGAAAAATATCAAACTCTACTTGACATCGCTACAGCAAACCGTACAATCACACAAAACGCCCATACACGACCAAACCGCTGGCACAAACACTTGATTGCGCATGCATGCTGTTGTAGTGTATGGGCCGCTTAAGTCTTAAAGATTAGCATTATTTTCGAGTTTAATATTACATTCTGCTGGCTTATCATTTAAGATACTTAAAGTACAATTATCTGGATTATTAATTTTACATATGTTTGTATCCAGTAGAGATGGGCGCGTGTCGTGTTATTTTTCGTGACACGAACACGCACGATTCAACACGTAGTGTTCGTGTCAGAAAACCTGATTTCGTGCGTGTTCGTTTCGTATCGTGTTCAGCAACATTGACACGAAAAACACGAAACAAAATCGTAGCAACAGAGAAATGCGCATAGGACCCAGCTAAACCCCTCAATAATCAACTTCAATGTATTTTTAATAAAAAAAAATATTTTACTTAATAAGTAAAATATTAATATGGGACTTAAGCTGTGCAATTGAGCATTTATTAAACAACAACTTATTTTGGTTTTTGTTGCTTCCTTGAGGCATTTTTAGATACACACACACACTTTTTATTTTTATAGAAATATACATAATTATTTACATATTTAATATAAAAACTGCTTGAAATTTTATTTTTTTATTTTTATTATATTAATTTTTTTGACATTTCATTCAAATTTACTTAACTGTTTGCGCAAAAGAGGTTCATGAAACAAGTCTCGCAAGTTTGCCCAATTGCACAAATGGCAATTTTAAGAGTTCTCATGAAAACTCTTACTGATTAAAAACTATTTTCTTGTTATTGTATTTGATTTCGTGCGTGTTGTGCAGTTTCGTGTTGGGACAAATTTTTGGCGTGCGTGTTTCGTACGTGTTGAATATCATGGTATTCGTGTTCGTGCGTGTCGTGTTGGAAAAATTCGACACGCGCCCATCTCTAGTATCCAGTATGTTTTTACAATTTTTCATTCTTTTAAATTCATTGTTGCAGAAGGCAATCTTCTCGTCTAATACTAATTTTCCATTTCTTTGAGAGAGTGGATATATTTTGTAAAGTTTACATATCTCTTTTATAATAGGATATTTGTATACAGTTATTATAGTTTGATTAACTTTATATACATGAATGTCAGAGTATTCTAATATGTTTATTATAGGTAATTGAATTTTTTCATTATATAAGATTTCTTTTATTTCTTGCAAGTCTAAAGTGCCCGAATAAAAGATATTATTTTTTCCAAAGCTTATTGTATTGGTTAAGGTTAAGAGTTCCATATAGACTTCATTCAACATAAATTCTTCGTTTATTTTTTAAATTTTTAATTTATTCATAATTTTTTCATACTGAGAATTTATTATTTTCTGTTTATTATTTTCAACTAATTGGTTTATTCTAGTTTTAATTTGTATTTCGTCCTCATGATCTGGTGTTCCAGTTATGAATTTCAAAGCAGAGAATAAAAAATTTAGGGATCTTTTATTTCTTTCACTCGTTGGTTGATTTTTTAAGATTTCAATTCTGTTGATTAGTATTTGTAATTCTAGATTGTTTTCTATATTATATATATTTTTCACAATGTTTTATTATGCTTGTAAAATGTTGGTTAAATTAATTACGTGGTATAGATATTGATATTCACAGAAAGTATATACATCTTGATCTTGGATTAACATGTATTTTTTATTTTCTAACTTTGTAACATTAAATGCCAGTGTTACATTGGTTATTATTGTGATAAATATTATTATTTCTTTTAACATTTTGAGTTTTAATATTCAGGCTTATTCAAAAAAATATTTTACTTGAGCTTTTAAGTTCATAGTAGCTACCAAGCAATTTAAGGCTAAATCCTTACAAATTTTCACTATTTTTTACTGGATTCCGTTCGAGTACACAAAATCCAGTAATGAGAGGGCGAATTGAGAGAGAAAAAATACAGTTCATTTACTGAGTAAATGCAAGTTTTTACTGGACAAATTTTTGCCAGTAAAATCCAATAAAACGAAACCATATGTTTTTAAATATAAACAACTAAAAGCAAAGGGAAACAAAAATTTTTAATTTTTGATGAAATTTTTAAAATTACAAAAAAAAAATCTAGGTATTAAGTTATAAGCATTATAACATTTATTTAACTTTGATGCCAGAAAAATATTCGGGTATGTTATGTATTCCACGTGAAATTAAAACGTGCGGAACTTCCATAGAATTGTTGGAAATATGTATGTATGCACATATATATATATATATGTATTTATAATAACAATGCTATTGCATTTCCGAACGATTTAATTTCACATGGAATTCAAAACATAACCGATTGTTTTTAAACGTGAATAAAGTTAATAGATTATTATATTGAAATTTTTGTTTATACATATAGTCGGGTCGAGACGGTTCCTGGTTTGCCGTATGGAACATTTAAAAAAAATTTACTTTGTGTACTTTTTTTAAATTCTTTCCCAGTTTTTCGTTGTCTTGAATATATCATCCTAATAACTTCTCACGTTCAGGGTAAAAAGCTTAGAAACTTTAACGGCCTGACCCGCGATGTCGATAAGAAAGTTTCTATCGCTTAGTTATATTTAAAACAAAATCAAAATAAGAAAGTTTATTTTCGTTTTCAATATATGTAAGTAAGCTATAGAAAGTTTCTTGTCGACATCGTGGAGCAGCGAAATAAGTTTGAATAAAAGCATATGTCCATATCTATTACTTTTATTATTAAACAAAATGTTCTATCGTGTATTTCATGTGTATAGTTTTTTTAGCGCCAAAATTGGTAATCAGCTGTTGTATATATTTTACTGGATTTTTCAATTTTTCCGTTCGCGTAGTTTTAGATGCAAACTTTTTTACTGAGAGTAATTTCTTTAATTTACTCAGTATTTACTCAGTTACTGGATTTTACTGGAAAAGTACTCAAACGCACCTATAATAATTTTTTTTAATACAATTTTACTTAATATTGCTTTTCAAAGCTGTTAGCAGAGAAAATGTTTCGTGTTGTTTGTTTGATTCTTCTCAAAAGACTGACGAAAATTTTATTTTCAATTGGATTAAAATGAATACAAATATTTCAAAAACAAATAAAATTACAATAGTAAATTAAACAAGTATTTTAACAACAAGTAGAAGAATGAATTATTATGAAACAAATACATACATACTAATCTCAACACTTCCACTTTTGTTTTAATAATTAATCATATTTTAACATTAACAATATTTAACAACTTTCTTATGTTATCAAATTTTTGCTTTAGAAGTGGTTTGGTTAATATATCAGCTAACTGTTCTGATGTAGGCACGTATTCTAACTGGAATATTTTGCTTTCATATACTTCGCGAATGAAATGAAACTTTACTTCTATATACTTAGTACGCTTGTGAAATTGTGGATTATTGATTAGTTTTATTGCACTTTGGTTATCCAAATACAGTATGGGAGTTTTCACATTGTTTCCAAAAAATCACATAACAATCGCTTAATCCAAAGTAGTTCTTTAACGCTTTCACAAGCAGCCATGTATTCTGATTCTGTGGTCGATAGAGCTATTGTCTGTTGTTTTCTTGAAGACCATGAGATTGGACCACCTGATAACATTAAAACATAACCACTAGTTGAATGTCTAGTTGCAACATCTCCAGCATAATCAGAATCTGAATAACAATTAAGAATTACATTTTCAGTGTGATTGTAAACAATTGCTTGATCGATAGTCCCTGTTAAGTACTTAAAAATACGTTTTACTGCCACAATATGCTCTTCAGTATAACTGTCCAGAAACCGACTTACATATGACACTGCAAATGCAATATCAGGTCTAGAAACTATAGCTAGATACATCAACGACCCAACTGCTTCTCTGTACGGGAACCTATCTTGGTTTGTTCTTGAACTAACCTGTTGAATATATTCAGCTGGTGTACTTACAGGTCTAGCATCTTGCATATTAAATTTCTTAAGTATTTTTCTTATATACGTTGACTGATAAATTAATATCTTGCCAGAAGCTTTCATTATTTCCATTCCAAGATAAAAAAGTGAGTTAAATACTTTTACGTTGAATTCATGTCGCAAAAGATTAACAAACTCTTCGCCAATTTCTTTGGATTCAGATGCAACTATACCATCATCAATGTAAATGGCTAGTATTATTTTCTTGCATTTAATTTCTCCAATAAAAACACATGAGTCTGCACTGCTAACTTTAAAATTAAACTTATTTAAAACCTCTGTGAATTTCTTATTCCAGCATCTGGATGCCTGTTTTAGACCATAAAGGCTTTTATTAAGTTTACAAACTTTGTTGCTACCATCAGTATACCCAACTGGTTGATGCATATATATTTCTTCCTCTAAGATACCGTATAAAAACGCTGTTTTTATATCAAACTGAGTTAACGAAAAATTAAAAGATGCGCTTAAGGCTAGTATTGTTCTTATTGATGTAAATTTTGCCACCGGACTAAAAGTTTCCTCATAGTCTATTCCTTGTTTCTGTGTAAATCCACGAACAACAAGTCTCGCCTTATAGCGTTCTATATTTCCTTCCTGGTTTCTTTTAATTTTGTACACCCATTTATTTGATACTGCTTTCTTCCCTTTTGGCAATTCTACGAGATTCTAAGTGTCATTACTTATGAGCGATTCATACTCGTCATTCATGGAATTCTTCCATTGCTTCCTAAGTTTGCTATTTATCGCATCTTCATAAGTCAAAGGCTCTTCACTATCCGCTAATAATGCACAGTGATTATCATTACGTACATCATTTTGCGTTCTTTTTCTTAAATTGTAGCGTCTTACTTGCAAATCATGAGGATCCGATTCCTCAGTATTTTCAATAACATCCGTTTCTTGCTGTCTTCTTTGTACAGCAGAACTTTCTGAGATTTCTTGTATAACATTTTCTGCATCTTCAAATTCATCATTTGAATCAATTATCGGTAATATTTCGAGTTCTTCTTCTAAAGATGACCCATTTCCGTCAATATTAAAGCTCGAACAGTCATTAACTTCCTGACGTGCTATCATTTGCCTAACTTCTCTTACTATAACATTCCGTGAAGTTTCTATACGCCTTTCCGTGGGTAACCAAACACGATAACCCTTACAGTTTTCCTGATATCCCACTAATACCCCTTTCTTAGATTTTGATTCTAGTTTTCTCCGTTTTTCTTGTGGAATATGAACGTATGCATCTGAACCAAATATACGTAACATGAAAATATCAGGTACTTTTCCAAACCACAGTTCAAAAGGAGTTTTCTTATCCTGATGACTTTTTCCTGTTCTATTTAATGTAAAAACTGCATAATTAACTGCCTCACCCCAGTAATTTAAACTAAGATCGTTACTATGTATCATTGATCTAGCTGCTTCTAAAATCGTTCTCATATCACGCTCGGCTCTACCATTGTGTTCAGGAGTATATGGTGTAGATTTTTGGTGTACTACTTTATATTTTCTTAATATATCACCTACTTGTTTATTAACAAATTCCAGACCGTTATCGGACCGTAATGTCCTTACCTTATTTCCTGTGTCTGCTTCCACTTCATCCAAATATCTTGAAATTATTTCAGGTACATCAGACTTTGCTTTAAGGCAATAAACGTGTCGGTAGTTTGAATAATCATCACGAAAAATCAGCATAAAACGAGCACCACCAAATGATTTTACTTGCATCGGACCACAAAGATCCGTGTGCACTAACTCTCCAATTTCTTTTGCTCTGTTAATACTTCTTGTGAATGGCAACCTATATTGCTTGCCCATAATACAGCCTTCACAAAAAAATTCACTACCAGAATATTTTACGTTATGAAACGCCAGCACATTTTTAACGTGTTCTTTTTCTTGATGGCATAATCTTGCATGCCATGTTTGCAAGGAATCTACTCCGACTGCAACATTTGTATTTCCATCATATTCTTCCACTTTTATCAGGAGCTTAAAAAGTCTTGAACATTTTCTTAGACCCTTAAGATACACCTGACCATTGCGCTTAAAGAGACATTCATTCCCATTTGCTTCTAAAGAGTAGCCCTTGTCCAAACATGCATTAGTAGAAAAAAGATTTAGTTTTATGTTTGGTACATACAACACGTTTGATAGGAATTTTGAGTTCCAGACCTTACCGTCATAAGCTTTTATATAAATATCACCTTTACCAACTGCTGGAATAATATCTCCATTGCCAACACGAATACTTTTTGCAGTTTCAAACTGAATGTAGTTCTGAAAACATTTTTTTTACTGGACATATGGTCACTTGCACCAGAATCAGCAAACCAAGAGTTTTCTTCTGTAGTTTCCACGAAGGATTGTTCACCCACAAAAGCATTACCATTATTGAATGTTGTCTTACCATGGTAATTTCGACTTTTATTGGGGCAATCACGTTTCCAGTGCCCAAATTTTTTACAAATAAAACATTTACCTCTAGAATTTTTAATATTTTGATCCTGCTGCCTGTTGCCCTTCTTGTAATGCTTTGCAACAAAAGCTTCAGATTTTACGGATTGAATACCCAACTTACATAGTCTTGATGTTAAGTTTTTTAATGATCGCTCTTTCTTATCTGTAGCTTCCCATGAAGAAAAAAAATGTTTGTACTCATCTGGTAGTGTCATTAAAACCTTCGTTATCAGCATAGTATCTGTAATTTTTTCGCCAAGATCATCCAGCTGCTTTGCCAATTTTTGCAATTTAGAGATGTGAACAGATATAGTGTCTTCAGAGTCTTTTTGATACTGGAAAAATTGTTGCTGAAGCAAATGAATTGAGGTTTCTGACTTCTGCTCATACACATTTTCAAGAATTGACCACATATCAGCAGCTGTATTGCAATTTATTACGTGAAGCATTGGTTCTTCACCCATCGATATGACCAACGTTTTCTGAGCTTTTGCATCCAAGGAAATCCACTTATTTATCTCCGCAATATTTCCCTCGGGCTTCTTTGCAAATCCATTTATTACATCCCAAAGATTACCAGCTTTTAGTATCACTTTTACCTGGAATTTCCACAAAGTCCACCCTTCAGAACCTTCTAGTTTAGAGATCTTGAAATCCTCCATGTCTAACACCAATAAGCTTCTCCACAAAAATTAGGGTTTTACGAAATAACAATAACGATTCTTCTGAAATTATGGATCTGGGCCCATAACCTGTTAGCAGAGAAAATATTTCGTGTTGTTTGTTTGATTCTTCTCAAAAGACTGACGAAAATTTCATTTTCAATTGGATTAAAATGAATACAAATATTTCAAAAACAAATAAAATTACAATAGTAAATTAAACAAGTATTTTAACAACAAGTAGAAGAATGAATTATTATGAAACAAATAGCATTAATCTCAACAAAAGCTTTGGTAATTTTTTTTTTGAATACGACCCATTATCTTTATGTATGAATCGTTTTTGTTTGTATTTACTGTATTATCATTGTCTGTTTCTACAGTATGGTTGGCAAACTTTGCTACTTCCTTCTTTCGTCTGTGTGTATTTGAGTATATTATGTCTCCTTTATTGAAGTCGACTTGTTTACGTCCGTTATTGTGGTATTCCAAGGATTTTTCTTGAGCTTTTTTTATTAGTTCATATATGTGAGAATACCCCTTCGCTGAAAAGAGCACGTCCTCGGGTTTCTCTTTTGTAACAGAATGAATAGTTTTATTGTACTGGCGTATAGCCTCAAATAAGTTCGGCCCTTGCGGATTTTTTGAAATTAAATTTACTAATTCAATAATAGTGCTGTGCACACGTTCAACTTGGCCGTTTGTTGTTGAATGGAATGGTGCTGAGACAACGTTTTATATGTAGTCTTTCATATATTTGATTAGCTAAAATTTCATTGAAGCCAGGTTCGTTATCTGTTATTGCAAACTCTGCGTTTCGGTATGTTAAAGAGAGTACGGAAATTTTGACTTAGCTGCACAATCAACTTTGCACGACTTTTTATGCAGATAAGTCAAAAATGCTGTTATCTTAAATGCACTTACCTGCATAAATGTGCAGGTATACAATTTTTGACTTCAGTTTTATACACGTACATGGTTGCATACTTATGTAGCAACATTTATTTAATGTGTGCAGCTAACTTGAAATTTTTATATGAGAATAATTTAAAACTGCCAAAAATATGTTAAATGCGCAGGTATACAAAGTGCACTTAAAAAAGGATTTTGAACAATAATTACAGAAAAAATATATTTTGTGCAGTTAAGTCAATGTGCAGCTAACGTTGATTTTTTGTATGAAAATCTTTTAAAATTACCCAAATTTTAGGGCACTTATCTTAAATGTGCAGATATAGAAAGTGCACTTAAAAAACGAATTTGTATGAAATTTTAAAGAATAGTGACAGAAATTTATCAGTTTAGGCAGTTAAGTCCAAAGTGCACTTAAACAAAAGGCAGCTAAATCAAAACTACTGTATTTCATCAATGTTTTTATACATATCTTTTCGTGTTGGTATATGTCTCATATATAAATATTTTGAGTATTTGTCGAGAGTAGAGATATAAAGTTCTCCACAAAACTGAAATACGCCCAAGTGTATGTTTTTTCCTGCTTCCGTTGGTATTGGTGATTCTTTCATTGGTACTTTATTAGGTTTGCGATCGTATTTAAATATTGGACATGAATCGCATTTATTTGCTATTTCAGTAGCGTTTTTTCTAATCTCTGGCCAAAAGTATTTTCTTTCTAATTCTAGTATATTATTTTGTACATTTCTGTGAGCTCTTTAATGGATTTGTTTGACTATCTTTAATTGTTCTTTTTTATGAATTATGTCTTCTACTAAATCGTTTGCATGTATGAATTTGACCGTAGGAAATGTAGTTGTTTGTGTATTTTTTATTTTATAAATTGTCTCTGCGTCTGGGAGTAAACCATTTAAAACTTTTGGTTTTAGTATTAGTTTCATGTTTTCTGTTAGTTGTAAATTTTATTGTATGTCTGGTATACCTTCTGAATATGTTTTTAGACTCGAGTGAAGTGTCTTGTATTATTAAGATTTGATTTTTAAAGTGATTCGAAGGTTTCTCACTTCGTTTCAATTCTTCTGTTGGCGAACTTTGAGCAGAATGCTGAGATTCCTCTATGCTTGAATTTATTTGTTGCTGTCTGGATAAAGCGTCAGCTACAACGTTTTGATGTCCTGGTTTGTACAGGATTTTCGCTCCATATTATTCTATGAAGTTTTTCCATCTTTTTAGTTTGGTGTTTGGATTCTTTTCTGATACCGAAAATATTAATCACCCCTCTTCTACGTTTCGATTACGTTCCCGCATTCAGTTACGCCCGGATCGAAAAGAGGTATTCTGCCAAAAAACTGAATCGAAAGAAAAAGAAGAAGAGACGAGTATGTTTAAACCTGCTGCTTTGCTTTGAAACGGGTGAAATAGGAACAGTAAAATTAAGCAATTTTGCAAAATTTTTAGCAAAAAGTAAAATTTATTGCAAAAAACAGTGATTTAACAATTAAAACAAATAATAATTAAATATTGTGAAAATTTTCATTAAATAAACTCTTGCAAATTTCAGTACAGAGAGTTAAAAAAACGAGATAAGCAAGAGGTATTTGTGGCCAAACTTTTCCAGTCTGAAGAATCCTGTCGCGCCGGAGGTGATATTTTAATTTTTTACATATAATTGTAACACAAAAATAAAGTTTATTTGTTTAAATTTAATTAAATCCGTACACAATATCGTTTTTCGTTGCCATTAAATAGGTATGTCAACTGTTCTACTTGTAATAAACTAAACAAAAATCGCATTTCAGTACAGAAAAACAAAACAAACCGTTTAGTTCATTAATTAAACCTTCTTTCACTATTTTTTGAATTAATCACTTTTTAAAGCTAAACAAACAAAAATTGAAAACTCTCCGCCACTAAAATAACAACTTACAAAAACGTAGTTACGATCGAAATGCAGAATACATAGAATCGAAAGAGAAATCGAAGAACGGAACGCAGAATACAAAAGTTGCCAAACGGAGAAACTTTTGATTCGAATCGAAACGCAGAATAGGGGTGACTAAAGTGAATAATAAAATATCAAGTATATTAAACAATGATTTTGGTGTACTTCAAGGTTCTATTCTGGGCGCATTATTATCTATATAAATAAAAATGAAATGTTGTCCGTTGCTAAGCGCATAACTTGAAAACGGCTTCACCGACTTCGCTAATTTTTAATAGTCTGAAAAAGGTTTTTAAAGCTGGCTTGGAAAGTTGAACATTTTGGATAAACTAAAAATGTGTTTTTCTATGAAATTTTACATTTCTATTTATTTTTATTTTTTTTTTACAGATTCCCCACAAACTTCGCTCGAATAAAGTCTTAAGTTCGGAAAATATGCATGTTTAGTAGTGTTGTTAATTATTCGTCTTTTATGTTTGTTCGAATGAAATATCATAATTTTTTTCTTGTTCGAACAGACGAATAATTTTGAACTTTTATTCGAATATTCGAACGAACAAAGAATAAAAAATATATTCGAATAATCTTAAAAAAGTTTGCAAAAAACGGCACGTATGTGTATTAGATTAATTTTTTTATTAACAAACTAAAAATATTTCATTACACAAGAAAAACAAATAACTTCAATAATAAATTTAGGAATATTAATAACAAAACTTTAAAATTTTAAGAACCTTTGCCGCAGTTGACGCTGTGGCATAGATAAGAACTCTATGTTCCACTTATACTATTGAAGTAACAGAATCGCAAAAAATAAAAGATTAAATAAAAAAATTATGATAAATTCCAATCGACTAGACCGGTTTTTTTCAAGTATAAATTAGAAGATATACGATCATGTCACCATTCAAACGAAAACAAAGCAAAATTAAAATCGGTCAAGACGCTGGGGAGCTACGGCGTTAAAGACAAGCAGATCAACAGAATATATCTAAAAAATGTGATCTATTCTAAACGGCTGGACAGATTTTCTTTAAACATATCTAAGAACACTCTCGAACAAGTCATTTTTTATTTTATTTTTAAAGAGAAGTAACAATCAGGCAATGATTGCCTACTACTATTATAAGGAAATGGATAGTAACAGAAAAGATAGATGGTGAAGGAATAGATAGAGGAATGCTCCTTTTTTATAGCTCGGCTTTTTGCACGTTTTTTTAAATAATGTAGTGCTGCAGAGCCTCTGGCCTTAGTGAGTCGTATTAATTTGTTTGAAGCTATGTTTAGTAGTTATTTTACTTCGCCTGTGATTCTGCTACACAACGAAGGGTGGTGCTCTGGTGTTACATTAGGATTAGTATCTCTTGAAGTCTGTATAGTTCAGTGACCAGTGCCTATGCCTTCATCAACTGAACTTTTCTACAACAACTGATAGAAAGGGACAGTAATGCACATCAGAAAAATGCGTGGTGTTGTTATTTAATGACTGTCAGATAGCGGACTCGATCTTAAAACCTTCGTTTTTGTAGTCAACGTGCTAACTTCTTCTGCCAATGCCACACTCAAACAGGAAAACTAAATCAAAATCGATCCAACCGTTTGGTCTGTACGTCGACTCGTACATACAAATAGATACACAGACACAAACTACATACAAACTTATAACACCCCTTTTTTTGTCGGGAGTTAAAAAAAAATTAAATTTTAAAAATTTTTTAATGTTATTAATTTTTTGGAAAAAATCATTTAAAAACCGCAGATAACCCAAAAATTTTTTTTATATAAGTAGTTAAGGAAATTGTTCGAATATTCGAATATTCGACAAAAATGATTCGAATAATTTTTTATTCTAAATTGAAAATTTTTGTTCGTTCGAAAAATATGATAAAAAGTTGTTGAATATTCGAATAATTTTTGTTCGAATGACAACACTAATGTCCAGTAGACTGGTCCTTATTTGACCATATTTTTTTGTAATATTATTAATGCAGCGCAATTTTAAATTATTAACTATAGCAAAAATATGAGTCTGTAAAAATTTCAAGTCGGCATCTTCCAATTAACACGTGCCGCATTGAGCACAACAAACATTTATTTACATATGTATGTACTAGTGATGCAGTCCTGCACAAGATATCTTATAAGAACTTTGAAGACATCAGGGATTTTTCAAATGCTTTACTACAGCAATATCTTCTAAAACAAACGTTAACAACACTGTTTGCAAGAAATTTATTTCAGTATTGTAGGTATAGGAGTAAAGAAGAAAATACTTCGTAACGGAAGATTTTGTGATGCTTTCTTCTTTCTACGCATGAGCGCGTGTACAAACGACATGCATGTATGTGTGTATGATCTTTTATTTTTCTGCGCACATGCAAACGCACACACATGCATTAAAATTAGTTGTATGCGGTTAATCACATAATAGCGTACTACCCTGCAGAAAGTACGAATAGTGAAATTGTAGTGATCTACTAGTGACATTGTCAGTAGTCCTACTGACCAGGTGTACCCAAGCCAATGTAATCATCTA
This sequence comes from Tachina grossa, assembly GCA_949987645.1. Classification (NCBI taxonomy): domain Eukaryota; kingdom Metazoa; phylum Arthropoda; class Insecta; order Diptera; family Tachinidae; genus Tachina; species Tachina grossa. Next base: position 49,059,619 of record OX465277.1, on the reverse strand, counting down.
TTGACATTTAACATTAGCTTGTCATTGAAAATCCACCACTAGACTGTAGCACTACTGACTAAGTACCCAGCAAAAAATTACACATTACCATCAGAACTACTTGCCATATAATTACTTACTTTTCTGATTGCCAAATTTCATTACTCGCTTACAAATCTCATTACCTAAAATTTAAAAAAATTATGTACAAGTTGCTAAATGAAGAGAATGATTTTTTTAGATTAAATAGATTACGTGAACAAGTTTCCAAATAAAAAAGGTAAGTACTTCTCAAGAATCGATTATTTTAGTCTCACGCCTTGTTAAAATCATTAAGTTGGTAATCCAGTCAGGAACAGCTTCCACCAAAAATGCTTAATTCCAAACTCGATTACCTTTTTTGAAATTTTTTGCTGGGTAGTTATTTTGGGACCACATGGAGACATTGGCACCAAAGATTCACCAGTAAATCTTAGGGGCGTTAGTCTACAATATCGATATATCCTGTCTCGTTGTCAATAGTAAAATTATAGTGATTTTCTAGTGACATTGTCAATAGTCCCAGCAAAAAATTACACATTACCTAGAACTACTTGCCATATAATGACTTACTTTTCTGATTGCCAATTTTCATTACTCGCTTACAAATCACATTACCTAAAATTACAAAAAATTACGTACAAGTGGCTAAATGAAGAGAATGATTTTTTTAGACGAAATAGATTACGTGAAATGTTGACAAATAAGAAAAATGTAAGTACTTCTCAAGAATCGATTATTTTAGTCTCACGCCTTATTAAAATCATTAAGTTGGTAATCCACTAGGGTTCACACAATTGGCACAATGTACCAATTTTCGTCGGCTCACTGAAATAAATTCATAAGTAACAAAGTTGATTTGCATTATTTCTTAACTAATTGAAATATAATTACATAACTGCACCACACTGCATTAGTAATAAAGCCATATAGACTTATTCAAGAATTAATTAAGTAATAATGTAATTTTGGCTTTTTACTTATGACTATCGCAGTGAGCCGACGAAAATTGGTACATTGTGCCAATCGTGTGACCCCAGCTTAAGACAGTTAAAGGCCATGATACACTATCATACAAAGTCGTGCGATCTACGAAAAAGTACAACGCTGGTATGATGGAGTTTATGAAAATTTTCAAAAGACAATAACAATTCATCACACCAGGGTTGTATATTTTCGTAGATCGCACGACTTTGTATGATAGTGTATCACGGCCTTAAACCAAGAAAAAATTATTCAATACCAAATTGCAAGGTCATTAAATACGGACATAGAATGGAACAATTACAAAACAGTAAGAAATATATATATATATATAAAACCAAAATAATGAACGAGAAAAATAGATACATTTGCAATAGAATAAATAATGCAGGTAATCAGAAACAAATGTGGAAAGAAATCAAAGATTTAATTCTTAAAAAAAACCGAACTGTGATAGAATCTGTTACATTAAATGAAATTGAATTTAAAGATAATTACCAAATTGCTAATCAGTTCAGTCTTTTCGTTATAAATAGCATAAATAAGAGATAGTATAGAATATGTGCAATATATAAATCAAGTACCTATGATAGCTAGCAAATTAAATTTTCGTGCAATTAATATTCAAGAACTATCAGACTTATGTAAAAAGTTGAAAAAGAAACCAGACTTCAACAAAGTATCAATAAACACCATTTTAGATAATTGGAATTTCATAGGAAATAAACTACTTTATATAATAAATAAATCTTTAGAAACAGGAATTTTTCCTGATCAATGAAAGAGTCAATGGTAACTCCAATTGAGAAAGTTAAAAAAACTCAGAAAAGTTGTAAGAATACAATTGGAAAGTTATATGGAGAAAAATAAGTTACAGTAATTTTGACTTAGCTGCACAATCAACTTTGCACGACTTTTTGTGCAGATAATTCAAAAATGCTGTTATCTTAAATGCACTTACCTGCCTAAATGTACAGGTATAAAATTTTTGACTTCGGTTTTATACACATACATGGTTGCATACTTATGTAGCAACATTTATTTAATGTGTGCAGCTAACTTAAAATTTTTATATGAGAATAATTTAAAATTGTCAAAAAATATGTTAAATGCGCAGGTTTACAAAGTGCACTTAAAAAAGGATTTTGGACAATAATTACAGAAAAAATATATTTTGTGCAGTTAAGTCAATGTGCAGCTAACGTTGATTTTTTGTATGAAAATCTTTTAAAATTACCAAAATTTTAGGGCACTTATCTTAAATGTGCAGGTATAGAAAGTGCACTTAAAAAACGAATTTGTATGGGATTTTAAAGGATAGTGACAGAAATTTATCAGTTTAGGCAGTTAAGTCCAAAGTGCACTTAAACAAAAGGCAGCCGAAAAATTAATGGCAATCTTCCTAGATTTTAAGAGGGCTTTCGAAACAATTGACCGAGATATATTGCTACAAAAACTATACTTGTATGGAGTGATAGACAAAGAACTAAGATGGTTTAAAAGTTATTTAACGGAAAGAAGACAAAAAACTCCCCTATTATGCGTTTCGATTACGTTCCCGCATTCAGTTACGCCCCGATCGAAAAGAGGTATTCTGCCAAAAAACTGAATCGAAAGAAAAAGATGAATTCTTTATGTTTAGAGTATGAGTATGTTTAAACCTGCTGCTTTGCTTTGAAACGGGTGAAATAGGAACAGTAAAATTAAGCAATTTTGCAAAATTTTTAGCAAAAAGTTAAATTTATTGCAAAAACCAGTGATTTAACAATTAAAACAAATAATAATTAAATATTGTGAAAATTTTCATTAAATAAACTCTTGCAAATTTCAGTACAGAGAGTTAAAAAAACGAGATAAGCAAGAGGTATTTGTGGCCAAACTTTTCCAGTCTGAAGAATCCTGTCGCGCCGGAGGTGATATTTTAATTTTTTACATATAATTGTAACACAAAAATAAAGTTTATTTGTTTAAATTTAATTAAATCCGTACACAATATCGTTTTTCGTTGCCATTAAATAGGTATGTCAACTGTTCTACTTGTAACAAACGAAATAAAAATCGCATTTAAGTACAGAAAAACAAAACAAACTGTTAAGTTCATTAATTAAACCTTCTTTCATTTAATACTTGCATTATTTTTTGCATTAATCACTTTTTAAAGCTAAATAAACAAAAATTGAAAACGCTCCGCCACTAAAATAACAACTTACAAAAACGTAGTTAGGATCGAAATGCAGAATACATAGAATCGAAAGAGAAATCGAAGAAGGGAACGCAGAATACCAAAGTTGCCAAACGGAGAAACTTTCGATTCGAATCGAAACGCAGAATAGGGGTGAATGATTGGTGGTCAGTGTAAATGGTTAAGTCTGCTATGCCATAAATGTAGTTCCTAAGATTTTGCAATGCCCATACTATGGCTAATAATTCTTTCTCGTTAGTCTCATTTAGTGTTCTAGATATAAACGATATTGGTCTTTTTTCTGTGAAAGAACTGTTCCGATTATAAAATTGCTTGCGTCTGTAGTTAATTCAAACGGTTTATTAAGTCTGGTTGGAACAATTGAACTTGTGCTTCGAGCTCATTTTTTATTTTATTTAATGCGTCTAAAGCATTTTCATCCAAAGCTATGTTAATCTTTGCACTTTGGTTCTTTAAAATACCTCCATTTTCTCCTCTTAAAAAAGTGGTTAATGGTTTTGTAATTTTAGGAAAATGGTTTATGAATTTCCTATAATAACTTGCTAGACCTAGAAATGATCCGAGTTCCTTTAATGTAGTAAGAAAAGGATAATTTTTTATTTTCTGTATCTTCGTAAGATCTACGGTGATGCCGTCATGTTTTATTATATGTCCTAAATATTCAATTTCTTCTTTAAAAAAGTGAGATTTTTCATTAGAAATTTTCATATTAGCTCTCCGTAATGCGTCTACTATAGTATTGATGTGCTCTATATGTTCTTCCTCTGAGGAGGAGTATATGAGAACATCATCTATGTAGACATAAGCAAATTTCCCAATATATGGCCTGAGGATGTCGTCTACGAATCGTTGAAAGATGGAAGGTGCATTCTTTAATCCAAATGGCATCCGTAAAAATTCATACTTAGCGCCGTTTATCGAAAAGGCTGTTTTCTCACGATCTTCTTTCTTCAATCTAATTTGATGATTCTGATCCTGATTCCGAATCTAAAGTTGTAAATAACTTGGCTTTCCCTAAATTCTGAACTGTCATATTGACGTCAGGTATCGGATACCTATCAGTAATAGTCTGGGAGTTTAGTTTTTGGAAATCTACAACTATGCGCTTTTTTGGTATACCTTTAACATCAGTGCCTTTTTTGCTTCTGTCCATATGGGACTGTTGTAGGGGCTTTTACTTCATTATGTAAAAGGTGCTGAATTTCCTTGTTGATAAACTCGTTATCAGAATATGGATATGGATATTGTTTAGTCCATATAGGTTCCTCCGACTTTGTCCTAATAGTACCTTCTATAGTTGTTGTGTAGGGTAATTTTTCGTTAACGAAATTATTTCTATTCATAATTTCCTCTATTTAATTTCTTTATTTTTCATTATTAATGGTATAGTTTATCCTGTGGGTTTTTTCTTTATCCCTGTATTTCATTTCATTATTTACTAAATCTATTGTTGCACCCATTTCTCTCAATCCTTGCATCCCTAGAATCATGTCAGAACTACCCAGCAAAAAATTTCAAAAAAGGTAATTTGGAATTAAGCGTTTTTGGTGGAAGCACTTCCCTACTGGATTACCAACTTAATGATTTTAACAAGGAGACGAAAATAATCGATTCTTGAGAAGTACTTACGTTTTTTTGTTTGTCAACATTTCACGTAATCTATTTCGTCTAAAAAAATCATTCTCTTCATTTAGCAACTTGCACGTCATTTTTTTAAATTTTAGGTAATGTGATTTGTAAGCGAGTAATGAAAATTGGCAATCAGAAAAGTAAGTCATTATATGGCAAGTAGTTCCAATGTTAATGTTAATTTTTTGCTGGGTAGTTATTGAATTAATCTCGAAGAATGTCGTCATAATTAAATAAATGTATAGATTTTTTACTTTTCACATACGAATATCCATGCAACGTTTTTACTTTAATTGGATGTTTCTGGAACGCAAACGACATTCGCCAACATAAAAATGAACTTGAGCACTTCCTCATGGAAAAAAATATTGATATAATGTTGGTTTCTGAGACTCATTTGACCTCAAGAAACTTATTTAAAATAAATGGTTACACTTTATATGATACAAAGGACCCGAGAGAGAGAGCATGTCGTGGATCAGCAATTCTGATTAAGTCAAGACTCAAGCACTATGTCCTTGACAACGTTAGTGAAGAATATTTGCAAGCAACGAATATTTTCGTAGAAAATTTTTGTGCGAATTTCGTGATATCATCAATTTACTCACCTCCCAGATTTTCAGTTAGCGAAGATCAGTATGAGAAGTTCTACAAATCGCTTGGATCTTGGTTCGTGGCAGCTGGTGACTACAATGCAAAACATACCTACTGGGGATCGCGTCTTGTTACACCTAGAGGTCGAGCCTTGTTCAATACAATTTCAAAAATGGGCTTAGATGTCATTTCGAGTGGGGAGCCTACTTACTGGCCTACTGACGTAAGAAAAATTCCAGATGTTATAGATTTTGCCGTCACGAAAAATATTCATAGGGACTTAATTCATGTAGAGGCCTCTCTAGATCTGTCCTCCGATCACTCTCCAACAATAGTTACAATTTTCAACCCACTAAGGAGTGATTTAACTAACTCATATGTGAAGATGATTAATGGAATCAACTGGCTGGTATTCAAAAAATATCTTAGTAGTCACTGCGTAGAAAACATTCAGCTTAGATCATGCGATGATATTGAATTTAATATTGCCAATCTTAACGAAAATATTATACAGGCTGCTGAACACGCCACTAACTCCTATCCGCAGACCGGCTTTAACAGAATTTATTCTACGGAAATTGAACGTCTTGTATGTGAAAAAAGGAGAGCTAGAAGAGAATGGCAACAACACAGATCACCCCTAAATAAAATCAGACTTAAAGAATGTACTAAACGACTCAAAGAGCTGCTATCATCGTAAAAAACTGCACTACTGGAAAAGTATTTAGAAGGTCTTGATGTAACGTCCGCATCTAATTACTCTTTATGGCGCGCTACTAGAAATCTTAAACGACCCGTTGATCTTAAATCACCATTGCGTACTGCGACCGGAGGCTGGGCAAGAAGTGATAGTGAGAAAGGTAACTTATTTTCTGAGCATTTAAAATCTGTATTCACTCCCAATTCATGTACGGGTGCTGCTGATTTACCGAGTGTAGTTTCTCTACCCCCTCGTCCCTTAAGGTTTAAGATGCGTGAAGTACAAAAAGTAATTGCTGAACTCAACCCGAAGAAAGCTCCAGGTATTGATGGCATTAGTAACAAAATGCTCATGAACTTGCCTCATATTGCAATAAGAATCCTGCTATTTTTAATGCTATTTTAAGAATGCAGTATTTTCCACATAACTGGAAACTTGCCAAGATCAAAATGATTCGAAAGGCGGGCAAAGATCTTACCAAGACTGATTCATATAGGCCTATAAGCTTACTATCTACAATCTCAAAGCTTTTTGAAAAGCTGCTCATGACTAAATTGTCAAAAATTTTAACTGATAATGGGTGCATCCCTGACCATCAATTTGGCTTTAGAAGTCAGCACAGCACGATTGAACAAACGCATAGACTGGTCCAAGTTGTAAGAAGAACATTTGAAGAAAAGAAGTATTGTGCCGCTCTCTTTATTGATGTTTCTCAGGCGTTTGATAAAGTATGGCACGAAGGCCTAGTTTTAAAATTGAAGACATATCTGCCAATAAACATTCAAAAGCTTTTGGAAAGTTATATTATTGATAGGAAGTTCACTGTTGTGGAAGGAGAGTTCACGAGTGTGCCCGAATCTATATCTTCTGGTGTGCCCCAGGGTAGTATTCTGGGTCCTGTCTTGTATTTAATATACTTGTGATATGCCTGTGAGCAATAATATCCATATTTCTACTTTTGCCGATGATACAGCCTGTATGAGTGTGCACGAAAACCCTTATGATGCATCCCGCAATCTCCAGGAACATATCACTCAGCTGGAAATATGGTTGAACTTATGGAGAATTAAAGTCAATGAACAAAAGTGTGTCCATATAACGTTCACCCTAAGAAGAGATACTTGCTCCCCCATTCGAATCAACAATCAAAATATTCCTCAACATTCCCAAGTGAAATACCTTGGTATACACCTTGATCGAAGACTTACATGGAAACATCATATTGACTCTAAGTTAACTCAGATGAAACTTAAGTTAACTCAAATATATTGGTTGATTGGCAGAAACTCAACACTCAGCCTAGACTGCAAACTTTTATTATACAAGTCGCTTTTGAAGCCAATATGGTGCTACGGAATTCAGTTATGGGGCACTGCTTCAGCTTCCAATGTCGAGAGAATCCAACGAGAGCAAAACAAAATTTTACGGTTAATAACATCGGCTCCATGGTACATCCAAAATTCTATTATACATCGTGATTTAAATATGCCACTAGTGACTGAAGAAATTGCAAAATACGCAGGCAAATATTTAACAAAACTCGAATCACATCCTAATCCGCTTGCTCGTAATATTTTGAACTTTACTGGACACATCCGCTTAAAAAAGAGGGACACACGGGCTCTTATACCTAACACTCCAGATGGGACTACTTGAAAATACTTTCCCCCCCTTTTTTTTGATTATCACTACTAATGTATTATTTATAACTACCACTAATTTTATGTCCGGCACTGGTCGGGCCTAATAATTTTTTTTTTATAGATTTAAGATTTGAATACTTATTGTTAGTTCACATATGAAGATACAATAAATAAATACATGCATTATAAAAAAAAAAAATTGGATTTTCTAATTTAACACTATATTCTATTTTACACCTGGAGTCTATATAATTATTAGTAGCTCCACAATGTATTAATATGTTGACGGTCTTACCCGTTTTCCTGTCTGTTTTTTGTAAATGTGGTAGACCATCTCTTAGTCTAAAAAAGCAGTTTTGTAGTCATCTTCATCGTATTCGCCTTGTAGTGAGGTGATGTCATTTTCTTCTACTGTGTTGTTGATTCGTTATTGCTTGTGATGATTGAAGTGGTTGTTGGAACCGTTGTATTCTCGTTTAAAAGGCTGTTGACGAAAAGGATTGTTGTATCTTTGTTGATCATTGTTACGTTGAAATTGAGTATGTTGACGAACGTTTCTATCTGTAGTGTCTACTTCCATCGGTTGGCTTGTTGTTTGAAGATTGGGTGTTGACTGTACATTCCGGTACTGTGCATTCGGTCGATAACGATTCTTTTCAAAGTGTGACGTTCTTTGTTGATTATGTTGGTGATTCATGTGTGGTCGATGACCTGGTGAATCAAACTGTAGATGTTCGTCGACATGGTATATGGTGCTGGGTTTAGCGTATGCTGTCTCTAAGTTTCTTGGATTTTGAGCGTAGAGTGCCAATCGTATATTTAGAATTCAACCCTGTTATAAATGCTCGAACCGCCTTTTGATTTGCAAATGATTTCATTGCTTCGTTCCCTTTTCCATCTCAATTTTTTGAAAGTATGAATTAAGTGCTTCGTTCATTGCTGAATGATACTCAGCCAATTCTTTTCTCCCTTCAGAAATCTTTTTCATTTCTTCTAGGAGTACATACATTGGACGTTGGTCAGCGTATGTACAATCTAAACGATTTATTATAGAATAAAAATTAAAAATTGTGTTGTGATTTATTAGAATATCTGCTGCTGCTCTTGAATTTTTCCTCGAACTATGGCCAATGCTGTGTAGTATGTTGGTGTATTCTGAAAACTCTTTATTGTTTCCATGTGAGTCCATGCTGCAGATCTCCATGCTCTATATTTCTTTTTGTCACCATCGAAAATGGGTAGGTAGAATCTTGAATACCTCTTAAACGAATCTGTGATTCTGTGGTTATTCCGCTGGAACATGCTGTGAGTTGAACAGTTGGTTCAATGTTAAATCCTCTGTTGGTTCTTAATGCAGTTATTGCCTTTTCGGCTTTTTTGTTTTTGGATGGCTGCTAAGTCTTGTACTGACATTTTTTGGGTTTTCCTGACGTGAACCTTCTAGTTGCGTCGAAAATTTTCTGTCTTTTGTTCTGAGTCTTTTCCAGTTTTGATTGTTCTTGATTCTAACATGTATTCTTAAGACTAACTAACAAAGTGTTACTTAATATCTATTTATACTAGTAACTTTGTTTACTAGCTTCTTACATATATTTCAATCTAAATGTTTACTTAATATTTATTTAGGTCAGAAACACTTTTATCAGTTCTGACTATATGTTCTGAATTTCCTTTGTGTATAATTTCTTTCTTTCCTTAAATGTGTCTTATCTTTAATTTTCTTTGTCTGAGAAATGTGTCTTATAGTTAATTTTCTTTGTCTATGAAAATGTTTGTTTATTATCTTTTTTGGTTGTGCGTTTTATCTGTGTAAAGTATATCGTGCCTTAACTTATGCGCGAATTACACGCCACTGCTAGTTGCAATAAGCCAAAAGTTCAAAGTGATAAAAAATTCAGCAATTGTGGAGGTAATCACACCGCTAACTACAGAGGATGTCCTGTGTACTCTTTCGTCAAACAGACTATGATGCAAAAACCTAAATTAGCTCCAGCTCAATCAGCAAACGCTCACTCCGCCACTTTTGCGCAAATGAGCCAACCAGTTATTTCCCGTGTTTCATATGCAGCTGCTAAAACCAATTCTATTACATCACAAAATGTTTCACCAATAACATAATTCAACAAATGCAAACTCAAGCTTTAATTTCAGTCGCAACTTTCAACAGAATGCAGAATACACTGCTTCAAGCATTAGTTAACAAACCATGAACATGTTAAAAATATGTTTCTGGAACGCAAACGGCATTCACCAACATAAAAATGGACTTGAGCACTTCATTATGGAAAAAAATATTGCTATAACGTTGGTCTCTGAGACTCATTTGACTTCGAGAAGCTTTTCAAAATTAATGGCTACACTATGTATGATACAAAGGACCCTAGAGGGAGAGGCATGCAGTGAATCTGCAATTCTAATTAAGTCAAGACTCAAGCACTATATCCTTGACAACGTTAGTGAAGAATATATGCAAGCTACGAATATTTTTGTAGAATTTTTTTTTCGAATTTCGTGATATCACCAATTTACTCACCTCCCAGATTTTCAGTTATCGAAGATCAGTATGAGAAGATCTACAAATCGCATGGATCTTGTTTCGTGGCAGCTGGAGACTACAATACTAATACAAATTCAAGCTTTAATTTCAATCGCCTTGAAGCTACTATTGATAATCCAGTGCAAACTATAAATAATTTTACAACAATTATGACTACCATGATGCAAGAAATGCTGCGAATGCAGAATATACTGCTTCAAGCATTAATTAACAAGCCATGAACGCGTTAAAAATATGTTTCTCGAAGGCAAACGGCATTCGCCAACATAAAAATGAACTTGAGCACTTCCTCACGGAAAAAAAATATTGATGTAATACTAGTCTCTGAGACTCTTTTCACCTCTAGAAGCCTTTTTAAATTTTATGGCTACACCTTATATGATTCAAAGGACCCAAGAGGAAGAGCATGCGGTGGACCAGCGATTCTAATAAAGTCAAGACTCAATCACTATATTCTTGACATTTGTGAAGAACACCTACAAGCAACAAATATTGCCATTGAAGGTTTTTGTACAAACTTCATGATATCATCAATTTACTCCCCTCCCAGATTTTCAATCACTGAGGATCAATACGAAAATTTCTAGAAATCTCTTGGACCTCGTTTTGTAGCCGCTGGCGACTACAATGCAAAACATACGTTCTGGGGTTCGCGTCTTATTACACCCAGAGGTCGTGCGTTAACACAATTTCAAAAATGGGATTGGACGTCATTTAGAGTAGGGAGCCCACTTATGGGCCTACTGATATACAAAAAATTCCGGATGTTATAGATTTTGGCGTCATAAAAAATATATCTCGGGATTTCATTCAAGTTCAACCTTCTCTTGATCTCACGTCCGATCACTCTCCCACGATCATTAAAATTTGTAGCCCATTAAGCAGTAATTTACCTGAAGATGATCAATCTTCACATATGGCTGGGGATCAAAAAATATCTCAGTAGTCATTGTACGGAAAACATTACGCTTAGAACACCCGATTATATTGAATCTAATCTTAACGAGAATATTAAAAAAGCTGCTGAACTACCTCCCATCAGCAGACTGGGTTTCATAGAATTTATTCTAGACATTGAATGTCGCGTACGTGAAAAAAGAAGAGCTAGAAGGGAATGGCAACAACAACACAGATCACCTCAACATAAAATCAGATTTAAAGAATGCACTAAACGACTCCAAGAGTTGCTTGCATCTGAAAACACTGTCTTGATATCAAACCAGCATCTAATTACTCTTTTCCTTTTGTTGCTTATCACTACTTATGATTATTAATAAATATCACTTAGTTATATCCGACATTGGTTGGGCCTAATAATTATACTTTAGATTAAGATTTGAATACTTATTGTGAGTTCATAATTGAAGATACAATAAATTTAAAAAACGTCTTTAAAAAAACCTAATTACTCTTTGTGGCGCACTGCTTAAAAGCTTAGAGCACCCGTTGAGTATGAACCACCTCTGCGCACATCTACCGGAGGTTGGGCAAGAAGCGATACTGAAAAAGGTAACATATTTGCTGAGCACTTAAAATCCGTTTTTACGCCAAACATATGTACTGGTGATGCTGATTTGCCGAGTGAAGTCGCTCTACCCCCTCAACACATAAAGTTTAAGACGCGTGATTTACAAAAATTAATTGCCGAACTCAACCCGAAGAAAGCTCCGGGTATTGATGGAATTAGTAACCAGATGCTTATGAACTTGCCTCGTATTGCAATGAGAATCCTATTATTCGTATTTAATGCCATTTTACGACTGGAGTATTATCCACACAGCTGGAAGCTTGCCAAGGTCAAAATGATTCCAAAGCCGGGCAAAGATCTAACCAAGGCTGAGTCATATAGGCCAATAAGTCTACTATCAACTATGTCAAAGCTTTTCGAAAAACTGCTCAAAACAAAATTGTCCCAAATTCTAATTAGTAGTGGGTGCATACCAGACCATCAATTTGGTTTTAGAAGTCAGCATAGCACCATTGAACAAACTCACAGACTGGTTCAATTTATAAGAAGAATTTTTGAGGAAAAAAAGTATTGCTCTGCGCTCTTTATTGACGTTTCCCAGGCATTTGATAAAGTGTGGCATGAAGGCCTAATTTTAAAATTGAAGACTTACTTACCAATAAACATTTTAAATCTTTTGGAAAGTTACATTATTTCCCGTAAGTTCACTGTTGTGGAAGGAGACTTTACGAGTAGGCCTGAAACTATTTCATCCGGTGTGCCACAGGGGAGCATACTGGGACCTGTTTTATATTTGATTTATACTTGTGATATGCCTGTGAGCAGTAGTATCCATACTTCCACATTTGCCGACGATACAGCCTGCCTTAGTAAGCACGAAAACCCTGATGAGGCATACCGCAAACTCCAGGAACACATTAGCCAGATGGAGCTTTGGTTAAACTTATGGAGAATTAAAGTCAATGAACAAAAGTGTATCCATATAACGTTCACCCTAAGAAGAGATACTTGCTCCCCCATTCGGATTAACAATCAAGTTGTTCCTCAACATTCACATGTGAAATATCTTGGTTTACACCTTGATCGACGACTTACATGGAAACATCACATTGACTCTAAGTTAACTCAAATGAAACTTAAATTAACTCAGGTACATTGGCTGATTGGTAGAAATTCAACACTTAGCCTAGACTGCAAACTTTTAATATACAAGTTGCTTTTAAAGCCAATATGGTGTTACGGAATTCAACTATGGGGCACTGCTTCAGCTTCAAATGTAGAGAAAATTCAACGAAGGCAAAATAAAATTTTACGCATGATAACATCGGCTCCATGGTACATCAAAAATTCAAATATACATCGCGATTTGAATATGCCACTAGTGACTGAAGAAATTGCAAAATACGCAGGCAAATACCTAACAAAACTCGAGTCACATCGTAATCCGCTTGCTCGTAATATTTTGAACTTTACTGGACACATCCGCTTAAAAAAGAGAGATACACGGGCTCTAATATTCAACACTCTAGATGATGAAGCTGCTTGAAAACACCTTTTTCTTTTTGTTGCTTATCACTACTTATGTATTATTAATAACTATCACTAAGCTTATGTCCGACATTGGTCGGGCCTAATAATTTTTTTTATAGATTTAAGATTTGAATACTTATTGTTAGTTCATATTTGAAGATACAATAAATAATAAACATGCATTTAAAAAAAAAAAAAAAAAAAAAAAAAATTAGCATTTAGTGGTTACGCTTTTTTGGGCAAATATTTGACAAGTGTGGCCGTAGCTTTATGTATTATTAATAACTATCACTTAAGGCGGTTTCAGACTATAATACAAGTATTAATACTTTTGACGAAAATGCATCCCTGATCTAATTTCTGTTTAAAAAATTTCAAAAAATAATAACAACTCAACATATCAGAGTTGCATTTTCCACAAAAGTATTAATACTTGTATTATAGTCTGAAACCGACTTTAGTTTATGTCCGACATTGGTTGGGACTAATAATTATATTTTAGATTCAGATTTTAATAGTTATTGTTAGTTCATATTTGAAGATACAATAAATAAAAAACATGTATTAAAAAAACAATTTCCATAACTCGGAAACTAAGCCTCGCCACCAATTTTTTTCTTTAATTTTTTATAATTTTTTAATTCTCTACCCAACTAAAAAAAATATGTATGGAGCTTATATGGTATCCCATATACTGTTCGGATCCGCAATATAATATATATTCATACATTTTCATACATGTATGTGTAAATATTCCCTACATAGTGTGCAAAGTTCACATTGATTCAAAAAAGCGCACTGCTGTGCAATTAAATAAATTACTAAAATTAAATTCAGACAAAATAATTAAAAACGAACTAAAAGACATTTCATTCGTCATTTTAAAAAAAAAAGTAGATTAAAACACAAAACTCATGTTCGTACAAAGTTTAATTTAAGAAATCAGATTAATGGCTAATAAATCAGTGAATATTTTTAAATAAAGTTGATATCAATTTGCAGAAAAATGAAATAGTAAAAAACGCATTTTGTGACACAAAAAGAACATCAAAATTCATTTTTCTATTTATATATTTCATGATGCGACAATATGTGTTACATTTGTTGTAATTTGCGAAAATTAAAGGAAATTCTTTTTAATACGACCACATGATGTTCATGTACATGCCTTCAAAAAACACACACATGCACAAAACATATGGTATGTTTGTAAGACTTAAACAACACTTAAATGCACAATGTTGGCTATTTAAGTTTGATTTAATTGTGCGGTGAGAAACAAACTTGTTTGTTTAAATACGATTTAAAAATAAAATTAATATAATCATTGACTGATTTATTAGCCATAAGAACTAATCAATTAGAAAACTTTTCTGTGGCAAAAAGGAAAAAGTGCTCAAGTCATATTTTACTGTTTTGTAGGAGAACACTTTTAAGCGTTTAAGTCAATTTTCAGAAATTGTTTTCTTTTACAGTTAAATTGCGAAACTCTCTGTTTAACTTTTTTTAAGCAAACATCGTTCTACACACAATAAATAAGTAATACATTTAAGTTGAAATATTTCAAAGTATAACCTCAATTAAGCTATTATTCCAAATGAGATTAGAATATATAGCTATAACTTCCTAAAAATTCACACAAATTAATTAAGATTTTGACCAGGAGTACTTTCGAATATGCAGATTACGGAGATATCATATCTCGACTTAAGCACTTTTTCCTTTTTGCCACAGATTTATTAAATAGGGCCACAACGTATAAAATAAATAAGATTTTTTTTGTTACAAAAGTTTTTCTTTTTTAAACGTTGAGGTTGTACGCATATAGACTTTAGATACCGTATGTATTTTCTAATAAATTTCCAATTCGCCAGTGATAAAAAGAGAAAAATATCGAGTTAATAAAATGCAAGCTTTTTTATTGCAAAAATGTTGTGATATATCATGTATGCATACATTTTTATACAGCTCCATATATTGCATCTTATTTATATATATGAACCCACATTCAAGAGCTTCATAATTAAATTTCCATATATGAGCTCATGTATTATAATACCTTTCATATGTATGTATGTATATTAGTCCATATATCAATTCATACATAATACTTTTCGCATGTATAATCCCATACATTTTCATATGTGAATTCATATATCGTTGACTTAATACGAAAAGGCCCTAACTCATGTTTTTCATAGTTTACAGGAGGAGGAAAAAACTAAATAAAAAAAGATGCAATATTGATGCAAAATTTTTTTAAACGCAATTTTTATTAAAAACACTTTAAGCACATAATATTGCGTTTAAAAAAAATTTGTATCAATATTGCATCTTTTTTTATTTAGTTTTTTCCTCCTCCTGTAAACTATGAAAAACATGAGTTAGGGCCTTTTCCTATTAAGTTAAGGATATATTCATATATATTTATATACATTCATATATTAAAAATAAATGGACCAAACATAATATTTTTAGCTGGGTATGCCCTCTTTCACACACGTCAGGTTTGACTCGTCAAGTCTTGAGTTTTTATGAGAGAGAGGTAAAGAGAATGGGGGAGTCAAGTTTGTTTTTCGTTTTGTTTTGTCATTCGTAATACTCGACGACAACACAAATTGATGAAACAAACTTGGCGGTGTATATGACCCCAAATCCAGCTTCAAAAGAAAATTTTAGAAAAACTGATCAGGTAAACTTGATGCGTGTGAACCAGGACTATCGGATAACACTTATTGTTTTCATTTTTGGGAACTTGATTCGATTCATTTGACCTTTTGATAGATGTAAGAAGATGGCGTTAACACTTACCCTTTACTAACAACATGACTTTACGTGGAGTTTTTAATTTGCTAACCATATCTGCCAAAGATGTTGCTCCTATTACATTTTTACCCTTAGCTCCATTCTTTAAAAAGTCCACCACCTATTAATATTTGAATATTAAATTAATGTTTTTAGTATGGATTTAAATTTCAAATCACTTTTGTACCTTATCCACTGTACGATTGTAAGCACAAACAACAAAACCTTTCGATTCAATATTCAATATTAAATTCTGGCCCATTACAGCTAAACCAATTAAGGCAATATCAGCTTTTCTATTTTTAAACAAAGCAAATTAAAAATTAGTATACATATCTATGTTGTATTTACATAAAGTCGTTCGTAAGTTATTGTGTGAATATGACACAATAATTATCATAATATAAAAAAATAATTAGTTGTTTTTTATGGGAATTGTTACTTAAGTTTAAAATTTTTTTAAAAGCACTAAATTTTTTTTTTTTGCCTTCACTTTTTTTAGTATTTCACCTACAACTTTTTAGTCTATTGTTGGATTTTAAATTAAAAGACATCATTAAATTTCCGATAAAAATAAATAAGTAAGAAACTTATTGATATCAACAGTCGTGAAATCGGGGAAAGGCAAAGAATTCAAAATTTTAAAATTTTTCTGAAAAAGGCGTTTTTTTAAGAAAAAATATTTTTATTATTTTATTTTGTGAAAACTTTGTTTAACACATGCACTTTAAAACCACATAGCGCTAAAAACAATATATTCAGAACATGCTAGGGCTAATTATTTTGTATTTTGGGCATGCATCCTACATTCAGCAGTGTCCGAAAATTGTGTGCTTTTTTTGTGCTTATGCGCTTATAAAAAGTTGTGACAGTCTATTTTGAAAATTTTAACTATAGCATTTAATTGTAGGAATAGTTTGCAACATGTTTAACTTAAATTTTTGACAGCCTTTTCATAAATGCGAACATACGCGCAAATTTTCTGAAAAAAGTCAAAATTTTGGAAAAATGTTGTTTTGTACCATTAAAAATATATATTCAAATAATTTTCTTTTCTTATGTTGGCCTTTTTGTCTTTTAAATGAGTCTGATCTCGAGATATTCCGATTGTAGGGTGCATTTAAAAAAATATATACAATGCACTTAACTTTTTTCCTTTTATTCACACATCAGTTGCTTAAAACTTTTATGAATTCTGAAACACAAAACATACAGACGTGTCACGAGACGGAAGATACGGGTATTTTTCAGTTTGTCTCGTTTTCCCTCAAATTTTGTCGTCGGTTTTGTTTTGCTACGTCTTTCTAGTGCAATACATTTTTATTAGCTGTGTTAATTGGTAAGTAGTAATACACTACAGTATCAAATACACTATGCTTTTCTCTTTCTTCCATGAATTTTAACAAAAACCTGATTGGAGCTTTTTTTACCTGTCACTTTCTTCATTTCTGTGTATTCTGTGTCTGAAATTCAACCTAAATAGAAAAACAAAAATAAATTTGGAATGTTATCCAATAAGTCAATGTATATTTTTCGCGATAAAAAATATTTATGGTAATTATACCATATGAAAGTGTAGTTAATGCTAATAACATGTAAGCATTTAACGAATAACAACACAAATTTTTAATGGATTAAAAAAAGGTTTTCGCAAATTATTTTACAGCGGCATCGGGAGGTGCTACCTGATTATGCTACTACTTAAAATAAATAACACTTCACAGTACCAGGTAATTAGACAAAATTAGCAAAGGTGTTTATAATAAAGTATGCTGTATTGTATAAAAAATTGGAAAAGTTTTATTTGTATGTGTTGTTTTTTTATTGTTATTTACCAATAGATAACACTGTGGAACAGTTTTTTGACCAAATGTATCTGATACCCAATCCTAATGTAAAATGGTTCGCTGAATCCGATTTCAATATGCCAATAGTGATAGAAGAAATTGCAAAATATACATGCAAATATTTAACTAAACTCGAGTCATATCCTAATCCGCTTGCTCGTAATATTTTGAACTTTAATGGACACATCCGCCTAAAAAAGAGGGACACAAGGGCTCTTATACTCAACACTCCCGATGGGACTGCTTGAAAATACATTTGTTTTTTCTTTTTTACTTATGTATTATTTATAACTATCACTATGTTTATGTTCGACAATGGTCGGGCCTAATAATTATATTTTAGATTTAAAATTTGAATACTTATTGTTAGTTCATATATGAAGATACAATAAATAAATACATGTATTTATAACAAAAATATATATGTTTTAAAAACTGGGACCACGAGGGTAGGTAGGAGGATATTTCTCCCTCTCAAAAACTATCCAACCGATTTTGATTAAATTTAAATTTGAATTCAAAAATATGACCACGAGTCGAGGTAGGAGGAAATGTTTTCCTGTATGAAACTATCTATCCGATTCTTTGGAACTATCTAACCGATTTTGATAAAAATTCAAAACATAAAACGATCTGAGTCTAAAAAAACGACAAGGGCTCCAGAGTTTTGCAAAAATAGGATCACGAGGGGTGGTAGGGGGAAATGTATTCCTCTTTGAAACTTTATGTCTGATTTTGATAAAATTCAAAACATTGATCGATATGAGTCGAAAAGAAGACATAGGCTGTTGAGTTTTTCATAAATAGGACCACGAAGAGACGTAAAGTGAAATACCTTTCTCTTTATAACTATCTATCCGATTTTGAGTACCTTTTTTAAAAAATAGGATTGCGAGGGGAAGTAAGGGGAAATTTCAACCTCGTTCAAACTGATTTTGATGAAATTCAAAACATGGATAGATTTGAGTCTGAAAGGACACAAACGCTATATATTTGATAAAAAATCCAGCAGACCAATACTTCTTTTCTTCGAATGTTTTCCTTATAAATTGAACCAATCTATGCGTTTGTTCAATGGTGCTATGCCGACTTCTAAAACCAAATTGATGGTCCGGTATGCACATATTATCTGTTAGACAAGGGGACAATTTTGTCATGAGCAGCTTTTCGAAGAGTTTTGACATATTTGACAGCAAACTTATTGGCCTATATGACTCAGCTTTGGTAAGATCTTTGCCCGGCTTTGGAATCATTTTGACCTTGGCAAGCTTCCAGTGTTGTGGATAATACTCCAGTCGTAATATGGCATTAAAAATAAACAGCAGGATTCTTATTGCAATATGCGGCAAGTTCATCAGCATCTTGTTACTAATTCCATCAATAACTGGAGCTTTCTTTGGTTTGAGTTCAGCAATTACTTTTTGTACATCACTCATCTTAAAATTTAAGGGTCGAGGGCGTAGAGCAACTACACTCGGCAAATCATGTGATTGGCGTATATACGGATTTTAAGTGCTCAGCAAATATTTTACATTTTTCCGTATCGCTTCTTGCCCAACTTCCGGTAGATGTGCGTAGAGGTGACTTAAACTCAACGGGTGTTTTAAGCTTTCTAGACATCAAGACCTTCCAGATAATTTTTAAGAGATGCAGTTTTTTCAGATGCAAGCAACTCTTGGAGTCGTTTAGTACACTCTTTAAATCAGATTTTATTTTGGGGTGATCTGTGCTGTTACCATTCCCTTCAAGCTCTTCTTTTTTCATACACGAGACGTTCAATATCCCTAGAATAAATTTTATTAAACCCAGTTTGCGGATGGGAGGTAGTGGCATGCTCAGTAGCCTGTTTAATATTTTCATTAATATAGGTAATGCTAGATTCAATATCATTGGGTGTTCTTAGCGTAATATTTTACGTGCAATGACTACTAAGATATTTTTTGAATCCCAGCCAATTAACACGATTGAACATCTTCATATATGGTTGAGGTAAGTCACTTCTTAGTGGGTTACAGATTGAAACGATAGTCGGAGAGTGATCGTAGGAGATCTAGAGAAGCTTCAACATGAATTAAATCCCTAGAAGTATTTTTCATCTATAAAAATCTATAAATCTATAACATCTGCAATGTTTCGTACGTCAATAGGCCAGTAAGTGGGCTCCCCACTCGAAATAACATCCAATCCCATTTTTTAAATTGTATTAAACAAAGCTTGAGCTCTAGGTGTTACAAGGCGCGAACCCCAGTACGTATGTTTTGCACTGTAGTCTCTGGCTGCCACGAAACAAGATCCAAGCGATTTGTAGAAGTTTTCATACTGATCTTCGGTAATATCATCATAATATCACAAAATTCGAACAAAAATTTTCTACAAATATATTCGTAGCTTGCATATATTCATCACTAACGTTGTCAAGGATATAGTGCTTGAGTCTTGACTTAATTAGAATTGCAGATCCACCGCATGCTCTCCCTCTCCCTTTTGATGGAAGTCTTTTTCGTCATAAATTTGAATTTTCGTTTCATCGATGTTGCCACGTTTTATTGGAACAATGTGAAATTTATTCTCACCAATGACCGAAATTAATTTTTTAATAAGGGCATTTGAATTTTTGTTTTTTCTCTCAAATAGATTGGTGGCGGCTTGGATGTTTTATTCGAGGATACCTCGGGTTTGTCGTCATCTTGCAAATTTTTAAATCGGTTTTGGCGATTAGTTGAGGCTGCGCTGTTATCCCTAGACATTTTTGGAGCAGATGAAATTTTTAAAGAATTCGGGCTTCGTCCACGCTTTACCACGGTTATATATCTGTCCATTCCGACTTGTACCTTGAGTTTCGAGCCGGTGTTATCTATAGTGATAATTTTTTTAAGTGATGAACACGAGCCTAAAGGGGATGATATTACTGACTTATATGAAGAAGTACTAGGCAACTGTAATGTTAATGAATCACTACTATTTAGCATTGGACAAAGCGAAGTTGACGAAAAATTGGCTCTGCCGCTAAAAAAAGACTTTCATCAGGTTTATTATTTATATTGGTTTCATTAAGAGTTTCAGAACTCACTCAGTTTTCAGAATAAGCATTTCTGCCGTTAGAACTTACTTCAAAATTTTTTGTATTTGAGGTAATCATACAGAGTATTTGTCAAGGGTTCTTTGTGTTTTTTGCGGTCTTTTTTGTTTTGTTTTTGTTATTTATGATTGTTTGTTTGTTTTTGAGGTACTCATATAGAGCATTCCTCAATGTCGCTTTGTTTTTTTTTTTGTTTGCGGTTTTTTTTGGTTTCTGTTATTTCTACTATGTAAAAAATATTAGCAAAGCATAAAGCTTATTTATTAAAGTCAGTATGTACCTATTACGAATAATATGTACTACGAATATTTTTTTGTATAATTTTTTGTTTGCTTGGTAAGTATGTAAGCAAAATTCCGCTAATTGACTGTTCGCTATGAAGGTACCACGAGAACAGGATACAAAAAGTTGAATTTAATAAATAAAATGGAGAATCGACTTATTAAGCTGTTCAAATGCTTATAAAGTACTCATTGTGCCAACCTTCTCCGTCGTTGAGTTAATGTCAGTTGAAAAAGGCGAAGTTTAACGTATGACGGATTCATTGTGCCCCGGCCTTAAGATCTCTGAAATGCACGACGACTTCACTTATAGAAACTAGTGAAAGCGGCCGTAAGGCTAATGCCAATTCTCGTCTTGGTATTTCAAATACTGCTCAGTCATCAATATGGAAAACTATAGCGGATTATTTGGCGGAAAACGGATAGCAAAAATAGAAATAAATTTCTTTTTTAAAATATTACAAACTCATATTTGTGTGCCATTCATTTAAATTTTGTTTTGGATTTATGAATTTCTTTATACATATATTTTTTTAAACCTATACGAATATCTAGAAACGGCCGAATGTTTTGGAATTCAAATACACATCACTAGGGAAAGGATTTTCATGCATTTAAAATCACTTTTTATGTACATAAAATATGCAGTGAAAATATAAAAGTATGTATTTAAAACTAATAAAATATGCATTAAAATATACATTAAAAACTTTAAAAAATCACGTTCATTGCTTTCTTAACAAACATTTTGACATTAAAAACATAAAAAACATAAAAGGCTCAGCTCAAGGCACATTCATCAGGTAGTAGCGGAAACGCAGCTGAGCAATTTTATTTTTTTTTTTTTTTAAATTATAGTTCATTCGAAGCTTTAAAAATTGTTTACGAATGAGAAATTAAAAAAAATGTTAAAAATGTTCAATGTGAAAAATATTTTATTAAAAAAATTCTTTTGAAACAAATTTAAAAATATGAAAAAACTATTAAAAAATTGTGGAAAGTGCCTAAACGTTGCAAATTTTGTTAGTGGTAGCTGCCGTGAAGATTTTTTCAAATTTATGTGAATAATTTTCATTATTATTATTTTACAACAAATTCTATTTTTGATATTTTGGATCAACTAAAAGCCATGTTGTTTTTTTCATTGTTGTATTTTTTCATTGTTCTTGTAATCCTGATATTACCTGGAAAATCATATGAAAAAAAATAAAGTTCAGTCGAACTTTTATTTACGAATATTTATGAATAATTTTTTTTTTAATTTTCAAAGATAAATATTTCGATTTTTTCTGAAAAAAACTTTATTTAGTAAAATTGAACGTTAAATTCTGCTATTTCGTTTGTGGAATATTCAGTTTCTAAATTTTCGTTTAGAACTATAAACTATTGATCCAATTTGTTGCATATACATATTTTAAGTACATAATTTTTTTTGTTTAACTATTTCTAATTTATTTTTATGGCCTGTTTCACAATAACGAAACGAAATTTGCGTCTTACAATATATATTGAAAACAAAAACAAATTTTCATATTTTATTGTTGTTTCCAATATAAATTTTAAGTCGAAAGTTTCGTTTCAGCTTTCTTTCGTTATTGTGAAACAGGCCATTAACCTCTTCACTTATTCTGCCTTTCAGAGTACACTTTTTTTACCGTATCTTCAATTAGATCAACTTGAGGTGTTAAAGTAAGGAAATCCTCTAATTGGCCTATAGTGTGAACAAGAAAGCAGTACTAGATATGTGTGCCCAAATATCAATTAGGCAGAAGGCTGTCGGATACTATATTTCTATTAATAATATTAAAGAAATTTTAAAGTCAAAAAACTTCCACCCATATGCAAAAAATAACGTGTGCTTCAAGTGCACGTTAAAACCAGTTTTGTATGGAAATTTTGTTTTAACGCACACTTAAAGCACACGTTATTTTTTGCATATGGGTGGACGTTTTTTGAACTTAAAATTTCTTTAATTTTATTAATAGAAATTTAGTATCCTACAGTATTCTGTACATGTCCAAAATACAAAATAATTGGCTCTAAGTCCGTGGTCGGCAACCCATACCATTACATTTTACAATTGTGTGTGTTTTACTCTTACCACGAGTCGGTGTTGCCAGTTAAATTTTCGTCTCATTTCCCTAACTTGAAATTTTAAATCTCCAAAACCAAACTTGATTTTATTATGATCAGAAGAAGCACTCAAGTTTTGTTTGAAGAAATACATCTTCTCTTGTTGCTACGGCAATGTAAAGATGAGTCAAGAGGTAGTTTTGTAGCCAATTTTCTTAAAATAATTTAAATATATGCTTGAAAATGCCTTTGCATGTCACGTTTTTTCATGCATGACAAAGTACGTTGACAAACCAAATTTCCTGGTTTGCCATAATAATTTTCTGAAAACAAAAAATTTAGTAAATTCTCATCACACATATTTTATTATTGTTGGGAAAAAATTGTTCTCTGGCAACGCTGATTCTTAAGAGTATGAGATACACACAACTTGTTCTCAGTAATGCGTGTGTACACATACGTAATAGAAGAGTATAAGAAAAGGCGCGGCGCCCTTAATTTGCCGAGATCAGCTCTAAGCACATTCTTAATGCATTTTCTTGAGCGCTATGTAATTAAAAAGTGAATGTATCAGTTTCTTACAAAACTGAAAATAATGAAGATACTTAAAAAACACATGCCTTTTTCATGGAAATTTTAAAATTTAGATTTTTTAGCTTTTTTTCGATTTCACGAATGAAGAATTAATAATTTTTTTTCCATTTTTTATTTAAAATTTTGTCAAAAATTTAATGCCGTTTTTAATTTAAAATCCAACAACAAGCTAAAAAGTAATAGGCGAAATACTAAGAAAGGTTAAGGCAAAACATTTTTTTGTCTTATGAGAGATATGCAAACTCATCTTGGGAAATTATTTCTTAAGAATTTCAAGTTTATCTCAAAATGCTTTACCCGGTAAAAATCAGATAATTTTTAAAAAAGTTACAAGCCTCAGAATTTTTTTTTGAGTCCTAGGTAATCAACTTGAGCCCACTGTAACTCCTCTTCAGGTCAAGCCAGAAGGCTGTCATGACATGTGTTATAAAGCCTAAGTCCTTCCCTACGGATTTTAAGAGTTTCATATAAATCCAATCAGTAGTTTAGAAGTTCCTGATTTATTGTCAGTTACTTTGTAAAAGTCCCCACTGTGCAATGTAAATTTTAAATACACACGTGCATACATATGTACATACATACATATGTATTAAAGGGTTGCATTTGTATACTCGTTTGTATAGCCAAAACAAATATACCATGGTATGTACCATATAATTGTAGTTTGAGCGACAGAACTAGTATAAGAGTTATTGTGTGTGCGAGCTTTTCCAAATTAAAATACAATTGAAAACAAATAACAATTGCTTATTGTATTGCTGCTGAGCAACTGTTTGATCTGTTTTTGCTCAAAAAATACATATTGTAATACAAATATATGAAAAAACCACTATTGAAACAAATACATGATGTGCAGATGTATGTGCGCACGTTCGTTATGTTATTTTGTGGCGCACACAAAGTATAGAGAGAGAAAGAGACAATTTTGCTCTGAGAGTAATTACAAATGCATGTGTTTCATGTACATGTATCATTTACTTACATATGTATGTGCAATTTTGCTTTCATTCATTCATTCATCAGCCAATTACATTTTTTCTCAACACATCATAAGGCACTTATGGTAAAAGCAGTTTTATGTATCTTATTTGCCTTAGAAAAACAAAAAAAAAATAAATGTGTTGTTTTCATTTGCTCATTGCTCAACCATACAATAATTGCTTAAAAAATCAACATTTACAACTAGTAACAGAAAACGATAAATAACATATTTGTTCATACCAGAACCAAAAAACAGGCAAAACTAGTGCAAACAGATGTATCTGTGCAATGCTATAATATGTATATATAAAAACCTATTAAAAAAAATACAAAATGGATAACATACTTTTCCGTGAGCGTGCGTGATCGTGACAGCTTGTAAACCACTCGTGAGTGATTAAGAATATTTTCTTCGTGAGCGTGTGTGATCGTGAAAGTTTTCAATATCATTCGTGCGTGAAAGTGCTTGAGTAAAATATTTTCCTGCGTGAGCGTGCGTATCGTGAGTCAAAAAACACTCACGCACACACTAATATGGAGTACGTTCATACGTAAACTGATTTAATTTTTGTCTACGCACTGTTCTAGTCTAACAAATGAATTTAAAGCAATGAATTGAATTTAATTTTTTTAATAAATACTTTAAACTACTTAATTTATTTTTTATCTCATTGTTACGTTATTCCTGGGGGAAGGGGGTTCATAGTTTTGTTACGATCAGTTACTAGGGGGGGGTAAAAAATCGGGGGAAAAAGCGATACGTAATATATGGACCAGTGAACTGTATGAGTTGATTCACTTTCGCTCTCCACTCACTTTTACAATGATTTTGTTTTGTTTTTTAACATCAATATGTACTAATGATTATGCTTGCAGTGTTGCCTCTCTAACAACTGACTGTTTTTAACTCACTCTCTTTTTTTAAGGGTTGTCAGTAAACATAAATAAAAAATTCGTACTGTTGTTTGATTGTTTTGTATAGTAATCAAATAACTCACAAAAGCACGTTGACTAGATGAAGTCTTCAGTTTATAAAACATTGAGTAAATATTTCCACACATAAATAAATAGCGTTAAGAAACTATTAAAGTGTTTTTAGAAAATTTAACAGAATGTATTCAGAAATAATAAAAAATTTCGAAAATGGATTTTTTCGTGTAGTAAAAAAATTAAATAAAATGAAAAAATCTATCTCTTCATATTGTGTTAATTAATAGTTTTTCTCATATTAAAATAATTTATCAAAAAGAATGGGCCTAGCTATTTTATTTTATAATATTACATAAAACTATATTTGTCAGAAGTGGTTTAAGAACTATTCAAAACAACCATACTGATTCATTGCTTTAGTGAGTCATATGAATGAATCTTAATAATGATTTTGATATAAAATTCTTTTCTAAATGTTAAAAATTTTGTTCTTAACTCATACCAAATTTCTATTTTAAAATCGAACAAGATTTGATTTCTCCATTAGAAGAACAGTGGTTGGTAAAAAACCCAAAATTTAAATTTTTTTTCTCCAATATTTCCTAAACTGTAAGCGAAACTGCTTAAATGTAGCAGACTTTTTTTTAGCTCTTGGATAGTTAAATCCACCAGCAAAAAATCTTTTTTTTTTTCAGATCAAAAACATCAGCTTGGCATTGGTTTGAATTTTTCATTAACTCGAGGTTGCCCACTTTGGGGCTTTGTGGCTCCGCCCCCTTTAAGGATATATAATCCCAATTCCAGACTTAAGGTTGGTAACACCTCCTTAAATGCTGTATGAAAGTTTATTACAATCAGACGGCTCGTTTAGAAACTGCAGAATTATTTCCACTTTTTTTCAAAATCCCCCACTGTGCAACGGTTACATTTTATCATTAATGTAATGTAATGTAGCGGTTTTTAAGGCTATTTGAGAGGTTTTGCGCACACTTTTATGATTTGTAAGCACACATTGACATCACTAATTACGTCTAAAAAAATGAAAGCAGCCACAATATTTAAATATATATTTATTTGTATTAATTTTTATAATAATAATTTTTATATTTTGTTTTTAAGAAACATATATCCCTTTTATACGCACTTCTTATTTGCAAATAAAACTGAAAAGCGTTGCCGTATACCTTTTTTGTTGTAAGTTAATAACTCACGAAAACTATTTGCAAATAACGCACTATTTGCAAATAAGGTGTAAAATGTTGCCAATTATTTTTGTTTTGTAAAAAATGTAATACAAATGTAACAATGTGTGGCAATGTCATTCACAGATAGCAATGGTTTCTATCTACGTATAAACGGTGAGTTCAGTATTTGCAAATAGTTTTATTTGCAAATAAGATTTGCGTATAAACGAGGTAATACTCTCGAAATTATAAACATGACATGCTAAATAAAACCTTCGTTACCACAGTTGGAAAAAATAAAGTGAGGGTAAAATATGTAACATATTTACATGTTTTTCATGCAACATATTCAGAAAAGAAATTGAAAAATTTTCCCACAGTTGTATATTTCGTACAAACGAACACAGAAATGTAAAACATGTATCATATATGCGACATATTTGTCAGAAAAGAAATCGCTATTAGTTTGTAATAATTAAAATTGTTTTTTTTTGCTATGCGTGTTTTGCCAAATAATCTGCAATAGTTTTCCGTATTGATGACTGAGCAGTATTTCAACCACCAATATGAGAATTAGCATTAGCATTGCGGTCGCTTTCACTAGTTTCTATAAGTGAAGTCGTCGTGTATTTCAGAGAGCTAAAAGATGACTCCGTTTGGCCATCTTCAAATCAATCTAAAATGTACGTGAAACAAACAAAAATTATATCTTGGATCATTAAAGGTTGTCATGGTGAATTATGTTTCATTTTCTAAAAGAGAAAAAAAAGGTGCATCCAACTAGGTGGCAGAGCTACTTCAGCTGATAATTTTTTGCTCTGTGTGCTTTGTAGCTGAGGAATGTCAAAAACTTCGATTTTGTTTTGGTTTTAGTACAATTATTTTTGTGCTTTTGACATTCTTCGGTTCATTACACAGCTATGGTTGCCGTATTTTTGTATAACAAATCCTTACGCAGTCACCTGTATAATTACACCATGATACAGATTGTTGGGATATCAAATGAGTCAAAGTGATGTGTCAATTACGAAAGATATGCAATTTTTCTTTTCTTAATTTTTGTCCCTTCTACAACATTACATTTTCAATAGATATTTGTCCATTAAAAAAAGTATACCTTAAAAATACCTTAAAATTAGAGAGGCACACAATCTAGCTCCTAAACGCATTTCACTGTTGTTTTCATAAAATTTTTTGTAAGTTCTGTTGCATAAAAAATTGAAATAATATCCTCATGAAAATACGTCTATGTATGCAAGTTTCCATTAACACATCTCTCAAAACTTAAACATTGTAGCCTCAAATTGAACAACAAAAATATTAAAACTTAATAATTTGATATTGTCATGTACATATATGGAAGAATATATTTTTTGAAAGGACACTTTTTTGTCCATGAGAATTGTAAGAAACCTTTTCCTAAACTTCTGCAAATACCATTTCCTTCTATGTATTTGGTGAATTTAATGTTAATATATGTTGCAGTTTAATATGGAAAGAAGTTTTTATATACATGCATATGTTAAGAATATTTAAAAATGTAAATGGATAAAGATGAGGAATTCAGAACCATTTATGTTCATTTTGACTATAATTTATTTAATCTACTATAAAAACTTTGTATAATTTTAAAATGTTATTTAAATTTTTGGATAGTTTTCATAAACTTTAATGTACGCGGACAGAATTGTGAAGTTCTTTTCCATACACATTTTTTTAAATTTAATTTTGCAGAATAAAATAGACCCCCAATTAAATGTCCATAAATTTCACATACAATAGATATTCGTATTCGCGGATATCGTTTTAAATATTCGAATTAGCACATATCGTTTTAAATATTCGAATTCGCGAATATCAATAGCTGACATTCGGCAGATGTATGTATGTAGTATACATACCCGTACATAATATACTTATGTAGGCAACACGTATGATCAATTAAATACATAAATGAGAAAAACATACGTATTTTTGTACAAAATTAGTAATTTTTTTTCTTTTACCTAACATTTTCAAGGACCCCTCACCCCCACCATGACAAATCGTAACAAAACTCGACCCCCTCCCCGCTAGAGCATTACGTAATATATCGATAGCCCCTAAATTGAAATCGGGAAATTCTCCAATCTAATAAATGATTACATTAAATTCCACTCGATTAACTTTTCGAATTTGCAAAAACCTGTATATTGCATGACAGTAAATACATATGTCCTCAATAATTCATTTTAATTTCATGTCATGTATACCTTCAGACTCTTCCGTATGATCATACTCAATTTGATCCACTGCATTTTGTGCCAAAAACTCAGCAGTTTTATCTTTTTCCGTTTTCTTTGACATATTACGTTACTTTTGCTTTTGTAATTTTATCAGTTCAAATAATGAAAAAATAAATCAGTTGTTTCAATTTATTTACAACACCAACAAAAAAAAAAGGAGTTCACGCTTTGACACAAAAAAACGTATTACATTCAAAAGGGTTGTAAAAAAACTAAGAAGGGTAAAAACCGCTTTTATTTTAACATATTTTTTATAGTACACAACTATAATTTCCCTAAATTTTGACTTTTTTCAGAAAATATGTGCGTATATCCGCATTTATAAAGCGGAACTCTTAAATTGTAGTTAAAAATTTTTAAAACAATCTACATAATTTTTTTTCAATACATGTTTTTTATTTATTGTATCTTCAAATATGAACTAACAATAAGTATTCAAATCTTAAATCTAAAATATAATTAGTAGGCCCAACCAATTTCGGACATAAACTTAGTGATAGTTGTTAATACATTAGTGATAAGCAAAAAAAAAAAGTATTTTCAAGCAGCTTCAT
Source organism: Tachina grossa (assembly GCA_949987645.1). Lineage (NCBI taxonomy): Eukaryota > Metazoa > Arthropoda > Insecta > Diptera > Tachinidae > Tachina > Tachina grossa. Next base: position 49,029,680 of record OX465277.1, on the reverse strand, counting down.
CTGGAGCGTTTAGTATTAGAGCCCTTGTATCTCTCATTTTTAAGCGGATGTGTCCAGTAAAGTTCAAAATATTACGAGCAAGCGGATTAGGATGTGACTCGAGTTTTGTTAGATATTTGCCTGCGTATTTTGCAATTTCTTCAGTCACTAGTGGCATATTTAAATCACTATGTATATTTGAATTTTTGATGTACCATGGAGCCGATGTTATCATTCGTAAAATTTTGTCTTGCCTTCGTTGAATTTTCTCAACATTTGAAGCTAAAGCAGTGCCCCATAGCTGAATTCCGTAGCACCATATTGGCTTTAAAAACGACTTGTATATTAAAAGTTTGCAGTTTAGGCTGTGTTGAATTTCTGCCAATCAGCCAATGTACCTGAGTTAATTTAAGTTTCATTTGAGTTACCTTAGAGTCAATGTGATGTTTCCATGTAAGCCGTCTTTCAAGGTGTATACCAAGATATTTCACATGTGAAATGTTGAGGAACAACTTGATTGTTAAGGCTGGAACAGAATAGAGTAGTTGTAGTAGTAGCTGAAGCTGACGACGTAACTAGTAGCGCAGCAAGAAAAAAATGTGAACAGAATATTGAAGCTTTCTGCATGGTTACCAAATAAATATTTTTAAAAAAAATTTAAGATTATACAAAAATAATGTGTGAATTTGTTCAATTCACAAGCTTGAATTAACTTCGTATGTGTTGTCTAAAAATTTGTCTTAAGATGCGTTTCCTCAAACAACAAAATTCCGCAATTCCGCAAAAATCGCAATATTGGAAAGAAATGATAAAATTTATTAAAAAGTCGCGAAAACTATGAAAATTTGCAAAAACTTGCTAAAATTTCAACGATAGCAGAGCACAGGATAGATTAGAAGTCCCTAAAAATATAAGATAGCAAAAAAAAATTTGGGAAAATTATGCCTGTCTCGAAAAAAGCGATAATTCGCGAAAAGTTGCAAAATTTTGAACAAGATATAATATTGATTTCAAATCGCTAAAACTGTAAGAAATTCAAAACATTCGGTAAAAATCGTAAAAAAGACGAAAATTCGCAAAAAGTTACTAACAGCGGGATGTAAAAAAGTCTACACAGAAAAAAAATAATTGTAAATACAACTAATTTACATATTTGTGAATACAAATAAAATATTATTTAAAAAGGCACCTACAACAATTTTTGTAAATACAAACACACATTTGTAACATAAGAAAACAAAATCAGCTCAATTATTTCCAATTAAAATTATTGTGTTATTCACAACTTTTTAATGAATTTGTTTTTCAAATTCTAATGTGTTGTTTTTCGTTGTTTGTTTAATTTTTTTTACAAATTGGTTTTTTATTAAATTATAATTTAAAGACGTTTGGGATGAGTCGAACCGGCAACCTCTTGACAAATAGACTAACGTACTTACCACTCAGTTAAAGAGCAAATCGTTATTAGGTACACAAATAATGAATACACGCAAAACATGATTTCTTATATTTCTTCTGCATGGCGCATTTCGTTGATATAATCTAAAAATAACTTTGTTGATTAAAAAAAAACAAGCCGACGTTTTTCGGCTTCTTGTCGGAATTTACACGTATACAACACCAACAATCAAAATAAACAACAACATCAGCACATGACCACGTTGAGTCAATCAACAAGCAAGATAAACACCAACACAAAGTAATTTAAATGATATTTTAAAATACGCAGTATTGATAAATACAATATTTAAGTTAATGCCAAATATTATTGAAATTAAAAATTTTGTTCAACAACATGGTTTTGTTAAAAAAAAATATCGTGAATTTTTTTTCTGTGTGTAATATAGTTAAAAAATCGGCAACAATTTTAGGACTCTGAAACATGCAAAAAGTACATTTCTCGCGAACTTTGCAAAAATATAGATTAAAAATCTCTAAAACTGTAAGGAATGCAAAAAAATGCTGAAAACATGCAAGACACTAATATCGCGAACTTTGCAAAAATTCGCGAGAATTTGTAAAATCGGAAGCAAGCCCTAAAATTGATTAGAATCGCCAATGCCGTTAAAAATAATAAAAAATCGGAAAAAATGCAAAAAAAAAATCGCAAATTAGCAAAAAATTGCTAAATGTATTAAAGAAATTACCAATAATAATTGACTACATAATATGTATGTATATGTTGACATATACAAACATTTATTTTTTTGTCGCGCAACAAAGTTCAAAATTTCGAATTAATCGCTTCAACTTCCACTGCAACGACTACCACAAGTACGCATTCTGTTTACTTCCCTTTAAAACAACAGTTTTTAACTTTTGACAGCTTGCAGCGCTACTCGTTACGTTGTACTACAGCTACTATTCTGTTCCAGCCTTTAATCCGATTGGGGGAACAAGTATCTCTTCGTTGCTTGAACACACTTTTGTTAATTTACCTTAATTCTCCATAAGTTTAACTACAGCTTCAGCTGGGTAATGTGTTCCTGGAGATATCGAGACGCCTTGTAAAGGTTTTAATGCATACTAAGGCAGGCTGCATCGCCAGCAAATGTAGAAGTGTAGATGCTACTGCTCACAGGCATATCACAATTATAAATTAAATATAAAACTGGCCCCAGTATACTCCCCTGTGGCACACCGGATGAGATAGTTTCAGACATACTCGTAAAGTCTTCTTCCACAATAGTAAACTTCCGGGAAAGAATGTAACTTTCCAAAAGATTTACAGCCTTATTCAAAAAAATATTTTACTTGAGCTTTAAAGTTCATAGTAGCTACCAAGCACTTTAAGGCTCACATTGCTTTGTTAAGAAATTGTATTCAAAAGACAACTTTAATTATTTTGTGATTTAATAATAAATACTGTTAACACCAGCGTGTTCAACAACCATTTCACAGCTTATGATGTACAACATCGAATACAATTTCATTCGAGTACTCAAATAATTTTTTATTTTATTAAATACATTTTTATTATCTTGAAGTTAAGCAACCTAATTTATAAAATATAAGCTTCTGACATGGAAGCAATACAGATATACATTTTTATGAAGTAAAAGTAAAAAAAAAAAATATGATGAACATAGAAAAATGATCTCAATTTATTTTATTCGAACGAAATGAGTATTTGAATATCCAGCTTTTTTCGATTCGTTTTGTTTGAATGTACATCACTAAAACATTTTTGTATAATTGTATTTATTTTAATATTTTATGGATTTTGCTATGTATATTTGTATATGTATATTTCCAATCAGTTGGATAATTTAGTGATGTTTTCCATCACATGACAAAAATAATAAATTTAAAATAAGAGCTAGCACTTTCAGATTCATTCAGATGTAACATGAATCAATATGTGCTATATTAACAAAAATATTTGGGGTACAAAATACACATTTTGGAAATATCAACTTAAAGTAGCCTTGCTTTTCAAAGCTTTGTTAAGTTTTTTTGAATACGACCCTTAGAATGTTTATTGGTAGGTATGTCTTCAATATTAAAACTAGGCCTTCATGATACACTTTAACAAACGCCTGAGAAACGTCAATAAACAGCGCAGAACAATACTTCTTTTCTTCAACAGTTCTTCTTATAAAATATACCAATATATGAGTTTGTTCAATAGTGCTATGCTGACTTCTAAAACCAAATTGATGGTCCAAATTGATGCACCCATTATCACTTAAAATTTAAGACAATTTTGTCATAGATAACTTTTCAAAGAGCTTTGACATTGTTGACAGTAAATTTATTGGCCTATATGATTCAGCCTTGGTAAGATCTTTGTCCGGCTTTGGAATCATTTTAACCTTGGCAAGCTTCCAACTGTGTGGAAGCTTATATAACATAATAAAATGTTATAGTTGAAACTTTCAAAATCTATCGTCACAACTTTTTATAAGCGCTTAAACACAAAAATTATTTTTAAAATTTACTATTTTAGTACATTTCTGAATCTAGGGTACATATGCAAAATACGAAATAATTGGCTCTAAGCACATTCTTAATGCATTATCTTTAGCGCTATTTAATTAAAAAGTGAATGTGTTAAAGAAAGTTTTTTACAAAACTGAAAATAATGAAGATACTTAAATTTTAAAATTTTGATTTTTTAGAGTTTCAGCGATTTCACGAATGGAGATATTAATAAACTTTTTTCCTATTTTTATTTAAAATTTTGTCAAAAATTTAATGCTGTCTTAATTTAAAATCCAACAATAAACTTAAAAGTAATAGGCGAAATAATAAAAAAAATCAAGGCAAAAATTTTTTTTGTCTTAAGAGATATGGAAACACATGTTGGGAAATTATTTCTTAAGAATTTCAAGTTTATCTCAAAATGCGGTAAAAATCGGATAATTTTTAAAAAACTTCTGAGGCTTGTAACTTTTTTTGAGTAGTGTAACTCCAGCTCAATTCAGAAGGCTGTCATGACATGTGTTATGAAGCCTAAGTCCTCCTAAGTTAGGAGTTTCATATAAATGCAATCAGTAGTTTAGAAGTTCCAGATTTATTTCCATTTACTTTGCAAAAGTCCCCACTGCGCAATGTAAATTTTACGTATACATACATACATACAAGTTAACACATATGGTGAATACCATAATTATGTTTCCTAGTTAACACATATCATACGGTTCACACAAGTCAATAACTTTTTTTTTTTAATGCATGTTTTTTTTTTATTTATTGTATCTTCAAATATGAACTAACAATAAGTATTCAAATCTTAAATCTATAAAAAAATTATTAGGCCCGACCAATGTCGGACATAAGCTTAGTGATAGTTATTATTAATACATAAGTAGTGATAAGCAACAAAAAGAAAAAAAGTGTTTTCAAGCAGCTTCATCATCTAGAGTGTTGAATATTAGAGCCCATGTATCTCTCTTTTTAAGCGGATGTGCCCAGTAAAGTTCAAAATATTACGAGCAAGCGAATTAGGATGTGACTCGAGTTTTGTTAGATATTTGCCTGCGTATTTTACAATTTCTTCCGTCACTAGTGGCATATTCAAATCGCGATGTATATTTGAATTTTTGATGTACCATGGAGCCGATGTTATCATGCGTAAAATTTTATTTTGCCTTCGTTGAATTTTCTCTACATTTGAAGCTGAAGCAGTGCCCCATAGTTGAATTCCGTAACATTAATAATATTAAAAGTTTGCAGTCTAGGCTAAGTGTTGAATTTCTACCAATCAGCCAATGTACCTGAGTTAATTTAAGTTTCATTTGAGTTAACTTAGAGTCAATGTGATGTTTCCATGTAAGTCGTCGATCAAGGTGTAAACCAAGATATTTCACATGTGAATGTTGAGGAACAACTTGATTGTTAATCCGAATGGGGGAGCAAGTATCTCTTCTTAGGGTGAACGTTATATGGATACACTTTTGTTCATTGACTTTAATTCTCCATAAGTTTAACCAAAGCTCCATCTGGCTAATGTGTTCCTGGAGTTTGCGGTATGCCTCATCAGGGTTTTCGTGCTTACTAAGGCAGGCTGTATCGTCGGCAAATGTGGAAGTATGGATACTACTGCTCACAGGCATATCACAAGTATAAATCAAATATAAAACAGGTCCCAGTATGCTCCCCTGTGGCACACCGGATGAAATAGTTTCAGGCCTACTCGTAAAGTCTCCTTCCACAACAGTGAACTTACGGGAAATAATGTAACTTTCCAAAATATTTAAAATGTTTATTGGTAAGTAAGTCTTCAATTTTAAAATTAGGCCTTCATGCCACACCTTATCAAATGCCTGGGAAACGTCAATAAAGAGCGCAGAACAATACTTTTTTTCCTCAAAAGTTCTTCTTATAAATTGAACCAGTCTGTGAGTTTGTTCAATGGTGCTATGCTGACTTCTAAAACCAAATTGATGGTCTGGTATGCACCCACTACTAATTAGAATTGGGGACAATTTTGTTTTGAGCAGTTTTTCGAAAAGCTTTGACATAGTTGATAGTAGACTTATTGGCCTATATGACTCAGCCTTGGTTAGATCTTTGCCCGGCTTTGGAATCATTTTAACCTTGGCAAGCTTCCAGCTGTGTGGATAATACTCCAGTCGTAAAATGGCATTAAATATGAATAATAGGATTCTCATTGCAATACGAGGCAAGTTCATAAGCATCTGGTTACTAATTCCATCAATACCCGGAGCTTTCTTCGGGTTGAGTTCGGCAATTAATTTTTGTAAATCACGCGTCTTAAACTTTATGTGTTGAGGGGTTAGAGCGACTACATTCGGCAAATCAGCAACACCAGTACATATGTTTGGCGTAAAAACGGATTTTAAGTGCTCAGCAAATATTTTACCTTTTTCAGTATCGCTTCTTGCCCAACTTCCGGTAGATGTGCGTAGAGGTGGCTTATACTCAATGGGTGTTTTAAGCTTTCTAGCAGCGCGCCACAAAGAGTAATTAGACGCTGGTGTGACATCAAGACCTTCCAGATAATTTTTAAGAGATGCAGTTTTTTCAGACGCTAGCAACTCTTGGAGTCGTTTAGTGCACTCTTTAAATCTGATTTTATTTTGTGGTGATCTGTGCTGTTGCCATTCCCTTCTAGCTCTTCTTTTTTCACGTACGAGACGTTCAATGTCTGTAGAATAAATTTTATTAAACCCAGTCTGCGGATGGGAGATAATGGCATGTTCAGCAGCCTGTTTAATATTCTCGCTGAGATTGGCAATGTTAGATTCAATATCATCGGATGTTCTAAGCGTAATGTTTTCCGTACAATGCTACTGAGATATTTTTTGAACCCCAGCCAATTAACACGATTGATCATCTTCACATATGGGTCAGGTAAGTTACTTCTCAAGGGACTACAAATTGTAATGATCGTCGGAGAGTGATCGGACGAAAGATCAAGAGAAGCTTGAACTTGAATTAAATCCCTAGAGATATTTTTTATGACGCCAAAATCTATAACATCCGGAATTTTTTGTATGTCAGTAGGCCAATAAGTGGGCTCCCCACTCGAAATGACATCCAAGCCCATTTTTGAAATAGTGTTGAACAATGCTCGACCTCTGGGGGTAATAAGACACGAACCCCAGAACGTATGCTTAGCATTGTAGTCGCCAGCTGCTACAAAACAAGGTCCAAGAGATTTGTAGAAATCCAAATATTGATTCTCAGTGATTGAAAATCTGGGAGGGGAGTAAATTGATGATATAACAAAATTTGTACAAAAACTTTTAATGCCAATATTTGTTGCTTGTAGTGCTTGAGTCTTGACTTTATTAGAATTGCTGATCCACCGCAAGCCCTTCCTCTAGGGTCCTGTGTATCATATATAGTGTAGCCATAAATTTTAAAAAGACTTCTCGAAGTCAAATGAGTCTCAGATACATTACATTACATTGTAATTAACATTACATCAATATTTTTTTCCGTGAGGAAGTGCTCAAGTTCATTTTTATGTTGGCGAATGCCGTTTGCGTTCCAGAAACATATTCTTAACGTGTTCATGGCTTATTAATTAATGCTTGAAGCAGAGTATTCTGCATTCGCAGCATTTCTTGCATCATGCTAGTCATATTTGTTGTAAAATTGTTTTGCACCAGATTTTCAATAGTAGCTTCAAGGCGATTAAAATTAAAGCTTGCGTCAGTATTTTTTGAATTATTTGGCGGGGAAACATTTTGTGTGGGAATTGAATTTGTCTTAGCAGCATCTGCATACGATACACGGGAAGTAACTGGTTGGCTCATTTGCGCAAAAGTGGCAGAGTAAGCGTTTGCTGATTGAGCTGGAGCTAATTTAGGTTTTTGCACCATAGTCTTCTTTACGAAAGAGTACACAGGACAACCTCTGTAGTTAGCGGTGTGATTACCTCCACAATTACTGCATTTTTTATCACTTTGATCTTTTGGCTTATTGCAACTAGCAGTGCCGTGTAATTCGCCGCAAACAACACAAACAGAGGGTAAATTGCAGTATGTTTTTGTATGGCCATATTCTTGGCAATTATGGAACTGTACAGGACCTGAACGCTTATGTGGCTCTTCAACTGTGATTTTTCAGTACAAGAGGTATTTTAAATTATAAATTGGATGTGTCTCATTTTTTTCAATTTTATATCATTAGGCTCAAGTTCAACACGAAATAGGGGTTGGGGAATCTTCTCTCTATTTATTATATTGGACACATTTTTTACCTTAAACCCCTGGAGGACGAGTGCATCTTTTATTTCTTCGGGAACAACATAAGAATCTATGCCCTTTAATACGATCTGCATGCCTTTAGCGCCCTTAAGCTGGTATGTGTAGAAGCTTGTTTTATTTTTTTCCAATTCAGCAACCATTTTGCGGAAATCTTTTTCGTCATAAATTTGGATTTAAGTTTCATCGATGTTGCCACGTTGTATTGGAACAATGTGAAATTTATTCTCACCAATGACCGAAATTAATTTTTTAATAAGGGCTTTTGAATTTTTTTTTGTCTCAAATAGATTGGGTGCGGCTTGGATATTTTATTCGAGGATACCTCGGGTTTGTCGTTGTCATCTTGCAAAATTTTAAAGCGGTTTTGGCGATTAGTTGAGGCTGCGCTGTTATCCCGACATTTTTGGAGCAGATGAAATTTTTGAAGAATTCGGCCTTCGTCCACGCTTTACCACGGTTATATGTATATCTGTCCATTCCGACTTGTACCTTGAGTTTCGAGCCGCTGTTATCTGTAGTGATAACTTTGTTAAGTGATGAATACGAGCCTGAAGGGGATGATATTACTGGCTTATATGAAGAAGTACTAGGCAACTGTAATGTTAATGGCGCATGAAAAGCAGTGCATGTAACTCAACGCGAACAAAGTATAGAATGAAACAAGAGGATGAAACGCGTGTAAAGTATAACGCGCAAAAAGCGAGCTATGGACCTCTAACTTAAGTAAAATGCAAGCGAAGATATTAAACTCTTGCAGTAAAAATAAAATTGGATAATAACAAAAAAATGTGTGCTAATATAACTAAATATTGGAGAAAACATTTTTTTATTTCAATGTAATTTTATTACAAAATATAATTTTTTTTAATAGGTTTGTTTATTGTTTATTTGGTTTTGTGGTACCGGTTAAGTAGCTGATAGTTGCAGTTGTCAATGATTACAAAAACAAGATGAAAATTTCCTGAGTTGATTTTGGTTCTTTTTGTAAAAATAACCCCTAAACCAGTGCTGACAAGGTTTACTTTGAAATACACCTCTGGTGTGATCAGTACTGCCAGAAAGATTATGCCTCTTGCCTCAAAAAAATCCCTTTATCAAAAGACAAATTCTAATATTTGTCCCCAAAAGTATTTTGTCAATATTGTTGTTTGATATCATTTTAAAATGTCGCTGTAATTCATTGCTCCAAACCTCTTTGCACATCTTTTCCATAAGATAACAATTTAGGGTCGCATGCAAAAAAACTTAACAATGCTTTCAAAGAATGTTAAGTAAATTTGTATTCTAAAAAAAATATTATATCAAAATTCTAAAGAAGGCAGTCACGTTTGTAGATATTTCCAAAATGTGTATTTTGTACCGCAAATATTTTTGATAATATAGGACATATTGATTCATGTTACATCTGAAAATGACTGCCTGCACTTATCTTAAATTTATTATTTCTGTCCTGTGATGAAAAACTTCACCAAATTATCCAACGGATTCGAAATACATAGCAAAATCCAAAAAAAAAAATTTAAAATAAATACAATTATAAATTTTTTTTTAGTGATGTACATCACCAATCGTCAAAATCGTTTTTCATTATTGCAAGACACCGACGACAAGCCCTCTACATCATTGCAAAAGTCTTTTAAGCCACCACCTATTTATCTGAGAGAAAAAAATTCTAACGCTCTTATAAAAAAACTACTGTCGACCATTGGTGAAAATACTTTTCACATCATTCCAATTAAACGAGGTAATATTGATGAAACTAAAATCCAAATATATAATGAAAAAGATTTCCGAAAAATTGTTAGTGAATTCGAAAAAAATAAAACAAATTTTTACACATACCAACTTAAGAGTGCTAAAGGCCTACAGATAGTATTAAAGGGCATAGATTCATATGTTGAACCCGAAGAAGTAAAATGTGCACTTGTCGACCAAGGATTCAAGGTAAAAAATGTTACCAACATATTTAATAGAGAAAAGGTCCCCCAACCCCTATTTCGGGTTGAACTGGAGCCGAACGACATACAATTGAAAAAAAATGAAGCCCATCCAGTTTATAACGTAAAGTATCTCTTACATCGAAAAATCACAGTTGAAGAGCGTTCAGGTCCCGTACAGTGCCATAATTGCCAAGAATATGGCCATACGAAAACTTACTGCAAGTTACCTACAGTGTGTGTTATCTGCGGTGAATTGCATGATACTGCTAGCTGCACTAAGCCAAAAGATCAAGCAGGAAAAAAATGTAGTAATTGTGGAGGTAATCACACAGCTAACTATAGAGGGTGCCCTGTATTTTCTTTCGTTAAACAGGCTATGGGTCAAAAACCCAAGCTAACTCCAGCTCTACAAGTAAACGCGAACTCCGACACTTTTGCTCAAATCAGCCAACCAGTTACTTCACGTGTATCGTATGCTGATGCTGCTAAGACTAGTTCAACACGCAAAATGTTCCACCGCCAAATAATTCAACGAATTCAAACTCAAGCTTTAACTTTAGTCGCCTTGAAGCTACTATTGAGAATCTGGTGCTAACTATAAACAACTTTACTACAAATATGACAAGTATGATGCAAGAAATGCTGCGAATGCAGAATACACTGCTTCAAGCATTAGTTAATAAACCATGAACACGTTAAAAATATGTTTCTGGAACGCAAACGGCATTCGCCAACATAAAAATGAACTTGAGCACTTCCTCATGGAAAAAAATATTGATATAATGTTGGTTTCTGAGACTCATTTGACCTCAAGAAGCTTATTTAAAATAAATGGTTACACTTTATATGATACAAAGGACCCGAGAGAGAGAGCATGTGGTGGATCAGCAATTCTGATTAAGTCAAGACTCAAGCACTATGTCCTTGACAACGTTAGTGAAGAATATTTGCAAGCAACGAATATTTTCGTAGAAAATTTTTGTGCGAATTTCGTGATATCATCAATTTACTCACCTCCCAGATTTTCAGTTAGCGAAGATCAGTATGAGAAGTTCTACAAATCGCTTGGATCTTGGTTCGTGGCAGCTGGTGACTACAATGCAAAACATACCTACTGGGGATCGCGTCTTGTTACACCTAGAGGTCGAGCCTTGTTCAATACAATTTAAAAAATGGGCTTAGATGTCATTTCGAGTGGGGAGCCTACTTACTGGCCTACTGACGTAAGAAAAATTCCAGATGTTATAGATTTTGCCGTCACGAAAAATATTCATAGGGACTTAATTCATGTAGAGGCCTCTCTAGATCTGTCCTCCGATCACTCTCCAACAATAGTTACAATTTTCAACCCACTAAGGAGTGATTTAACTAACTCATATGTGAAGATGATTAATGGAATCAACTGGCTGGTATTCAAAAAATATCTTAGTAGTCACTGCGTAGAAAACATTCAGCTTAGATCATGCGATGATATTGAATTTAATATTGCCAATCTTAACGAAAATATTAAACAGGCTGCTGAACACGCCACTACCTCCTATCCGCAGACCGGCTTTAACAGAATTTATTCTACGGAAATTGAACGTCTTGTATGTGAAAAAAGGAGAGCTAGAAGAGAATGGCAACAACACAGATCACCCCTAAATAAAATCAGACTTAAAGAATGTACTAAACGACTCAAAGAGCTGCTATCATCGGAAAAAACTGCACTACTGGAAAAGTATTTAGAAGGTCTTGATGTAACGTCCGCATCTAATTACTCTTTATGGCGCGCTACTAGAAATCTTAAACGACCCGTTGATCTTAAATCACCATTGCGTACTGCGACCAGAAGCTGGGCAAGAAGTGATAGTGAGAAAGGTAACTTATTTTCTGAGCATTTAAAATCTGTATTCACTCCCAATTCATGTACGGGTGCTGCTGATTTACCGAGTGTAGTTTCTCTACCCCCTCGTCCCTTAAGGTTTAAGATGCGTGAAGTACAAAAAGTAATTGCTGAACTCAACCCGAAGAAAGCTCCAGGTATTGATGGCATTAGTAACAAAATGCTCATGAACTTGCCTCATATTGCAATAAGAATCCTGCTATTTACTTTTAATGCTATTTTAAGAATGCAGCATTTTCCACATAACTGGAAACTGGCCAAGATCAAAATGATTCCAAAGGCGGGCAAAGATCTTACCAAGACTGAGTCATATAGGCCTATAAGCTTACTATCTACAATCTCAAAGCTTTTCGAAAAGCTCCTCATGACTAAATTGTCCAAAATTTTAACTGATAATGGGTGCATCCCGGACCATCAATTTGGCTGGTCCAAGTTGTAAGAAGAACATTTGAAGAAAAGAAGTATTGTTCTGCTCTCTTTATTGATGTTTCTCAGGCATTTGATAAAGTATGGCACGAAGGCCTAGTTTTAAAATTGAAGACATATCTGCCAATAAACATTCAAAAGCTTTTGGAAAGTTATATTATTGATAGGAAGTTCACTGTTGTGGAAGGAGAGTTCACGAGTGTGCCCGAATCTATATCTTCTGGTGTGCCCCAGGGTAGTATTCTGGGTCCTGTCTTGTATTTAATATATACTTGTGATATGCCTGTGAGCAATAATATCCATATTTCTACTTTTGCCGATGATACAGCCTGTATGAGTGTGCACGAAAACCCTTATGAGGCATCCCGAAATCTCCAGGAACATATCACTCAGCTGGAAATATGGTTGAACTTATGGAGAATTAAAGTCAATGAACAAAAGTGTGTCCATATAACGTTCACCCTAAGAAGAGATACTTGCCCCCCCATTCGAATCAACAATCATAATATTCCTCAACATTCCCAAGTGAAATACCTTGGTATACATCTTGATCGAAGACTTACATGGAAACATCATATTGACTCTAAGTTAACTCAGATGAAACTTAAGTTAACTCAAATATATTGGTTGATTGGCAGAAACTCAACACTCAGCTTAGACTGCAAACTTTTACTGTACAAGTCGCTTTTGAAGCCAATATGGTGCTACGGAATTCAGTTATGGGGCACTGCTTCAGCTTCCAATGTCGAGAGAATCCAACGAAGGCAAAACAAAATTTTACGGTTAATAACATCGGCTCCATGGTACATCCAAAATTCTATTATACATCGTGATTTAAGTATGCCACTAGTGACTGAAGAAATTGCAAAATACGCAGGCAAATATTTAACAAAACTCGAATCACATCCTAATCCGCTTGCTCGTAATATTTTGAACTTTACTGGACACATCCGCTTAAAAAAGAGGGACACACGGGCTCTTATAACTAACACTCCAGATGGGACTACTTGAAACTACTTTCCCCCCCCCCTTTTTTTTTTTTGATTATCACTACTAATGTATTATTTATAACTACCACTAAGTTTATGTCCGACACTGGTCGGGCCTAATATTTTTTTTTTATAGATTTAAGATTTGAATACTTATTGTTAGTTCACATATGAAGATACAATAAATAAATACATGCATTATAAAAAAAAAAAAAAGTGATGTACATACAATCAAAACAAATCGAAAAAAGCTGGATATTCAAATAATTCGAATAAAACAAATTGTGTAAATTTTTCATATTTTTTTACTTTTACTACAAAGAAATGTTTTTCTGTTTTTCTACCATGTCAGCTCATATTTTTTAAATTTGGTTGCTTTACTTCAAGATAATAAAAATTTATTTAATAAAAAAGCAATGTGAGTCCGATCACAGGGGAGATATGTAAACATCTAGTAATGAAAATTTTTTTAAGTTGGAAGTACTTATGCTTTTAGTATATTTTTTTAAATTAATCAATTAAAAGTATCAAAACTTTCAATATTGTAAATACATAGGAATTTGCTGGTTTTTGTATGTTTTATTTAACTTATTGGGTTAGTAAATGGGCACACTGCAGTATATATGTACTGCACTAAAAATTGCAATAAGTAGTAAATTTACTGATTACTAAAAAATTCAGTAAATTTTTACTGATAGAGAAATTTAATTTGCATTACCAGTAAAATCGTAGGGCCGTATTCATAATAAAATTGTAGCAAGTGGCAAGTTTTTTTCATTCAAATTTTGAAATTTTTGTATGAAAAAAAAATTGGCCACTTGGTAGAATTTTACTATGAATACGGCCATTATTTTCTTATTTCTATCATTTATATTATCCACTGTATTTGAAAAAATATCAATACAGCCGCTACGTATGTTCACTCGTTGCTGTCTCATTACGACTAACCCTCATACCTAAATAAAGGCCGGTGCACAATGATTCCGTCATAAGATGAAATACATAGTTTCTTATTAGGTTTGTTACATTCACTACGTGTCCGTCAACGTAAAGTACAAAATTTGCTAAACTTTTAACTTTTTGCGTACGTTGAGTAGTTTAACAGATATTGGTTGATTTTTTTGGTATGTTCTGATGTAGATTTTTGTGTTTTGTGGCAGCAAAAATAAAATTAAACAAAAGAAATAAACAAACTAAATACAAAAAGTTGAATTTAATAAATAAAATAGAGAATTGACCTATAGAACCTGTTCAGATACTTCCGCCAATAAAGTGCTCATTGTGCCAACCTTCTCCGTCGTTGCGTTAATGTCAGTTGAAAAAGGCGAAGTTTAACGTATGACGGATTCATTTTGCCCAGGCATTCACACCACAGAATATGAACCAGAATTCTCACTTCTGAGTTAAGCGAAAATGCGATAACAGCTGGTTGGTGTTGAATTCGCTGTTTTACCACGATTATTTAAATGAGAGAAAAAATTGTTTTCTAAATGTATAAAAAGCAATAGCTATATACTGCATTTGCAAACATATGTTCAAAAAAAAACTGGAAAATAAAATTCACAAAAATTGTGCAAAAGTGAAAAATTTTAATTAAAAATTTGTAAAAAATAGATGTGTTTTTAACATATTAAAGTGTGTAATTGAAAACCAGTGGTATTCCTCAGCTACTGACTGTAAATTTTTGCCCAAATAATGTGAGATATTTAAGCAATTACAGTGTTTGCAAAAAAATCTAAGGCCATTGTGATACCTTCCCGGCATTTGGAACATTTGGACATATGCAGCTACAAAGTTACTACCGATGATGAAGACTCATCTAAACGAAACGTGTTTGTGCACTTCGGAAGATGTAGCAAATAAAATAATTGCTAAAGTTGTGCATGTTGTTTAAGCTTGTTGGAACGCCACAAGAAAGTCGGCATTAGCTCAACATAAATAATTTCGTAGTTTCTGGACTCACAATATGTGCATCATATGGGCGTTACACGACGCATGTAACGATTTGGTCAAGTATTTTAACATAATGCTGCTGGAGTCTTCTTTGTTCCTAACATAGTGCCCGGCTAACTTGTTTTGAGCCGCAAGTGCCTACACAAGTGCGTATAACTCCACGCTGGGCTGCACATGTGTGCTTGCGCTATAACTGGGCAGCAAACTGTTCCAGCACCTTACATTGCTTTGACCGAGCCGTCTTAAAAGCTGCTTTTGTTTAAGAGCGTACTACCAAATAAAAATGTACGCGTACTAGCATGCCTAAAATTTGACCCGGCCAACGTTTTTTGGATCCGTAAGTTCATACAAAAATGCTTAATACTCTACGTTTTGTTGTACCTTGTATTGCTTTGGCCGAGCCACGAAAACAGTTCAGAAGGTTCCAGCAAGTCAGCTTGTTTCGCAAATGCATAAAAACGGTAAGTTTTATTTCAAAAATATTTTGGTATTTTAAAATATTAATTGTTCTCACAGTTTATTTATTCCAGAAAATATTTTGGCCTCTTTGTTGGTAAATGCACAAGATCAGAAACAAATCTGGTCGAATTTTTATACACAATGATCAAACATATGCATCCATCTGTGGCTAGTAAAATCAATGATATGTTGCTTGAAATATTAGCTGGTCACGAAACTATTCCAGAAATCAATGTTTCTTTGGCTGGCCCACCTTTACCAGATGGTAAAACAGCTTGGAAAGAAATGATTCAAAAGGTACTATCGGTACTATAAACAACAAAAAGGTACAATAAACAAGAAAAAGCCAAATCAAACATTCGTTTGCAAGCGAACATCATTAAACTATTGCTTGCAGAGAATATAAAGCTGCCTACCTGGATCAGGCTCGGACGAAATGCAAAATTTGATAACACTTTTTAGATGTCAAGGTATTTTTTTTAATATGTATGAATGAATTAATTAACTATTTTTTTAAGAAAGATACATCTTAAACGTGAATTTGATTTGTTTATTTGTTTTATCTTTAAAAATTGTTTAAAACAAAACAAGTTATACATTGGACATATAAAGTTTCAGTAAATCTTAAAATTTTTCAATAATGCTATTAACTATCATAATTAACTTAATCGAGCCAGATCTTTTTGGGTCAGTAGTTTTAGAAATAAAAGATATATTAAAAAAATTTTAATATAATCATAAATAATGCCAAAAGGTTTACGTACATCACCACTTGTTTATGGTTATGACTGGACTATTTTTAAATATCTCTTTTCTTTTTAAAAACTACTTACCCAGAAAGATCTGATTCGATTAAGCTAATTCTTAAGCTAATAATTAAGCTAATCAAAACAATTCACATATTCCATTTGCAATAAAATGCTAAGTATATAAAGCAGAAATCTACATCAACTGACACCACACACAGTGGACCAAACACAAAAGAACGCTGATGATGAAGTTTTAGTGGCCTTCGAAAACGGCTGGCTGTTCCGTTCAACTATGTGTTGTTAGTCAGATTATTTACAACAGACTTTGGTGTTATTTGTTCATTAATAATTATCACATGTAATTTGGCTTAAAAAGCGATACGAACTTTAGCCCGTTCAAATCACAAATATAAAAACAAATAGAGTTCGAATAATAATTAAAATTAACTAAAAATTAATAGCCATGGGCCTGTGGCAAAAATTAAATAAAAATATACTTAATAGTAGCAAACCAAAAAAGTTTGTCTTAAGTAGAACAAAAAATAAGCAAATTAAGTAACATGTGTATAATTAGTAAAAATAACAAAACGACAATGGTAAGACTGTTGTAAATATAGTGATGGTAAAATTGAGCTTACAATACAAAAAAGCTTTCAGCAAATTGAAATACAATGGATCAAAACAATTCACATATTCCATTTGCAATAAAATGCTAAGTATATAAAGCAGAAATCTACATCAACTGATACCACACACAGTGGACCAAACACAAAAGAACGCTGATGATGAAGGTTTAGTGGCCTTCGAAAACGGCTGGCTTTTCCGTTCAACTATGTGTTGTTAGTCAGAATATTTACAACAGACTTTGGTGTTATTGGTTCATTAATAATTATCACATGTAATTTGGCTTAAAAAAGCAATACGAACCTTAGCCCGTTCAAATCACAAATATAGACATAACCATTTTTTTTATCAGTTATCACAAATAAATAATTAAAATATACACTAAAGTTCACATTCAGGGCTTCTATGTATATAGGGTGTGTTCGTAAATGCATCACTGCTCTGCATCATACGTGCAAACTATTATTTAAAATGTAATACAAGTTCGCTG
Source organism: Tachina grossa (assembly GCA_949987645.1). Taxonomy (NCBI): domain Eukaryota; kingdom Metazoa; phylum Arthropoda; class Insecta; order Diptera; family Tachinidae; genus Tachina; species Tachina grossa. Next base: position 49,012,003 of record OX465277.1, on the reverse strand, counting down.
ATAATCTGTTTAAGTAGTAATCATGTTTGTACAACATATTTAAAATTTATTTATGCATTATCTACATCAGTGAACCAGTTTAGAACACATCCATGGTGTAATTATACAGGTGACTGCGTAAGGATTTGTTATACAAAAATACGGCAACCATAGCTGTGTAAAGAACCGAAGAATGTCAAAAGCACAAAAATAATTGTACTAAAACCAAAACAAAATAGAAGTTTTTGACATTCTTCAGCTACAAAGCACATAGAGCAAAAAATTATCAGCTGAAGTAGCGCTGCCCAGTGATGCCAACTTAGCCCTTTTAGGGCTAGATTTAGACCGTTTTCACTCAATCAAAACGCGAAAAAAAATTTTAGCCCCAAACTAAAAAAAGGAGCAAACCTAGCACTTTTTACAGTAATCTTTCAGCCCTTTTAGCCCCTTTTTAGTTTTTGCTCGATATGGCTACATTTAAACTTTTGCGAACTTTTTCTTCCTTTAATCCAGCAAAATAAAATGAGTAAAAAGTCGATATTGCTTTACCAATTTAAAAAAGAAGAATAATATAATCTTTTATTTCTTCCAAATTTTTTAATCCTTGAAAGTTATTCAGTACAGCCAAAAACAGATAATGTATGTTTTTGGAAGAGCGGGAAATCGAAATTTTGTTTAATAACGGGCAATTTTAAATGTATCTGCTTATGTAAACATACATATGTATATATGTATATTTCTATTATATATGTATGTATATGCTATTTAATCTACGTATGTACATACCTTATTGAAATGTAATATGAAATGTAAATGAAATATGTACAATATTGAAGCTATAAAGCTATGTTTGTGTTGATCTCATTATAGTTATTTATATTCTAATAAATTACTTTACAAAAATTTATTTGATGTTTTTATTTTCAACAGAAACATTTTAATACTAGCCCCTTTTCGCGCATTTTCGAAAAATTTCAATATTTTTTTATTTTTGGATATTTTTTCAATTTAGTCCTTTCTAGCCCTTTTTCAAAAAATTTTACGCGTTTTGAGTATCAAAAGTTGGCATCACTGGCATTGCCACCCATACCCCCAAGACCAAATGTTTCGAGTTTTTTTTTTTAATTTTAAAATCATTAAAACTTTGATTTATAAGTTTTCTTTTAAATATGTACATTAGAGTGTCATTTTTTTGTCAACTGGCGTCTAGAAAAAATGAAATCTACACAAAATTCTAAGAACATTACCCTAAGAAACTAGTGGTCCAAAATCAAAACCCAGTTCCCGCCGAGAGGCATCAAAATTCAAGCTATTCGCTGGGTCGCGACTAGGGATGCCAATCGCGGTCGATTTTTGGAAATCCCGGGATTTTCGGGATCTCGGGATTTTCGGGATCCCGGGATTTTTCGGGATCACGGGATTTTCGATATTTCGGGATCTAAATATTTTTCGTAAAATAAATTATTTTTTTAAATAAATATTACTTTAATAACAATTTAATGCATTTTAAAAGGTTTTATGTTCATAATTTATCATTGCACAATTTTAAAAAGTGAACAATTTTCTAATACGAGTATGAAATAAAAATCAAAAGAACTTTTCTCATCTATTTTTAAGTTGATTAATCACATTTGATGTTAGAGAATTTATAGTGAAAACAATAACTAAATATGAAAACTTGTTTTTGTTTTCATTATAAATGTTTTTCTATTATCTAAACCAAAACGAATATACATATCGGTGGACTTTTAGCACTACAAAATAGAAATAAATCTATCTCAGAGTTCGTCACGCACGACGAATTTCGTTCTACGGCGGTATTGTGTTCATTTTCATATGAACAAATGTGTTTTATTTTTTATGACGAAAGTTCGCACCGAAAAATTCGTCGTTCATCCCAATCGTGTTCCTAGCATAAAAGATGAGTAATGTTAGGAACACAATTAGGACGAACGACGAATTTCGTCCACGTCGATGAATTCGTCGATAAGACTTCGCTGCGTAAATTCGTCGTGTGAAACACAACAACGACGAATTTACTCAACGAATTCCTCTCTAATATTTTATAAGTGTCAGTGTGACCATATTAGTTAGCTTTGGACTAAATTTAGCTTATTTCTTCTGGATTTAGCTTTAAAATTTTTATTAGGCTCTTAGCTTCTTTTTTTTTTTTTTTGCTTTTTAAAAACGGATTTAGCTTTTTTAATCCAAATTGCGTATTCTCTAAAAATATATTAAAGCATACGTGATTTAGCTTAATTTTATTTTAAAGAGGGCAATTATGAATAAAATTCCGCGAGAAATTTTTGCCGGGGAAAAATTCCAACTAATGGCATTTAGTAGGGAAAACAAAAAAATCTAATTGGAAAAGGGAGAAATTTCTCGCGGAATTTTATTCATAATTGCCCTGAATTTCTGGTCACACTGTTTATTGTGTAAGTAAAGACAATGAGGGCAATTATGAAAAAAATTCCGCGAGAAATTTTCCCCGGGGAATAATTCCAACTAATAGTAAATAATAGGGAAAACAAAAAATTCTAATTGGAAAAGGGAGAAATTTCCCGCGGAATTTTATTCATAATTGCCCTGAATAAGAGAAAATTGGTTTTTTCGTCGTTCGTCGGCGTACAGAATAGAAATAAATCTATCTCAGAGTTCGTCATGCACGACGAATTTCGTTATACGACGGTGTTGTGTTCATTTTCATATGAACAAATGTTTTATTTTTTATGACGAAAGTTCGCACCGAAAAATTCGTCGTTCATCCCAATTGTGTTCCTAGAATAAGCACCGCTGACGAAAACAGGCCAATGTCAGCCGCATGCATCGGCGGCGGCTTTGTCAATGAAAATAAGATCGGATTGGACCTCTGATGCAGTGTTGCCAAAACGGCCGTTTTCCCGCTATATATGACTGTATTTCGTTGTCATTAGCGGTAAGTCTGTTAAAAAAAACCGCCAGCGGGTTTTTTAGCGGAACAATTTCTTAGTTAACGGGTTTTCAGCGTTTTTCTGAAACTTATAAAAAAAGATATTGAATCAAAATAAGCTATTTTTAACGCTGCTATACAACACGTACCCTTATATTTGTGTTGAGTTTTTTCGATATAAACACGTGCCTCAAAGAAACTCACGTCACTTTTTTAAAGTGAAACTTTAATAAGTAAAAAAAACATATATATAAAAGTATACAAATCTCATTTTTAGTGAATAAAAATTAATTCAAGATTAAAATGATATTTAAAATCAATTTAATCTTTCTTTTCGCATTAAAGCAAATTAGTAAACAAATCTTTAGACAAAAGGAAAACAAACCGAAAAATGGGTGATTGGATCAGTGGGATTGAGAAAAAGAAAATTTAAAAAAAAAACTCTCAAAACAATTACCTTTTCTGAATAATTTGTTTTTCATTAGAGAATTTTTGATTAAATTTTCCTTTGAAATACAACTTCAAGCAAATGTGAATTGAGCCATAGAGTTTATTTTATCCACACTATTTTTATTTTAGATAGTCAGAAAACCAGGAAATTTTAACAAAAGTAAATAGCTTCATATTTCAAGGAAAACGGCAAGATATTACATACGTTTAGAATAATTAGGTCCGCAGATAAAATTGAAAAGATACTGAATCAGCATAAACATATTAATTTTATAAGCTAGAATAGTCCCTTGGATTCTAATTTGTTCTGGTTCGAAGTTCGAGTATGGAGACACTGCATGAAATAAAATATTCAAAGAGTAGGCTGAGTTTTGCTTACAAATATTGGGGAACTATGAGATTCTGAAACATACATATGTATGTATATTTTATAAAATTTATCTGATTCTATTTTTTTACCAATAAACCATGAAAAAAATAAATAAGTTGCTTATAAAAAACTCAGCGGTTTTATTAGCATTTATTTTTACTCACGTAGCGGTTTTTAGCGGGTTTTCAGGGGCTATATGGCGGGAAATGCCTACAACATTTTGGCAACACTGCTCTGATGTACATACAGCTATTTGGCTTAAATCAACTTAGGGGCACCTCTCAGAGGTTAAAGAAATATTCTAGCCATAGAAAATTGAGAAATAAGAAATTAAACAAAAATTTTAGGGGTCTGCGGGCCTCTGCAGTTCTTGCACAATCAGGGCTATCATGAATAAAATTCCGCGTGAAATTTTTACCAGGGAACAATTCCAACTAATAGCAAGTAACAGGAAAAACAAAAAATTCTAATTGGAAAAGGGAGAAATTTCACGCGGAATTTTATTCATGATAGCCCTGAATATGTATTGTGATCATACCGTATTTTCCTAAGAATATGACCAATATTCAGGGCCATCATGAATAAAATTCCGCGTGAAATTTTTCCCTGGAAACAATTCCAACTTATAGCAAGTGATAGGGAAAACAAAAAATTCGAATTGGAAAAGGGAGAAATTTCACATGCAATTTTATTCATGATAGCCCTGATTGGTACAGAGAACGAGGCCGACGGGTTTTCAGCCAGGCTAAGCCGCCGCCTATTTATTTGAAGGTATCTCAGCCGCCGCCGATCCTTGCGGCTGCTTTCGGCTAAAAATTGAGCCGACTATCTTCCGACTTCATGAAATTTCACTATACAGCAGTGTATTCGTGTATGTGTATTCATTTCAGTAGGAAGCCGATTGAAGTTCCGTTCTCTGGGGCCACTTTGGCCGGCCATGATATACAACTTTAAAATTTAAAAAGCCAAAGAACTAGTGCTTAAGGCGGTTTCAGACTATAATACAAGTATTAATACTTCTGACGAAAATACTCATCTTGTTTAAAAAATTAATAAAAACAATAATAACTCAACATGTCAGAGTTGCATTTTCCACAAAAGTATTAATACTTGTATTATAGTCTGAAACCGCCTTTAAGGCCGTGATACACTATCATACAAAGTCGTGCGACTACGAAGAAGTTCATCGCTGGTATGATGGAGTTTATGAAAATTTTCAAAAGACAATAACAATTCATCACACCAGGGGGGTTTTTTTTAATGCATGTTTTTTATTTATTGTATTTTCATATATGAACTAACAATAAGTATTCAAATCTTAAATCTATAAAAAAAAAAAAAATTATTAGGCCCGACCAATGTCGGACATAAGCTTAGTGATAGTTATTAATAATACATAAGTAGTGATAAGCAACAAAAGAAAAAAAGTATTTTCAAGCAGCTTCATCATCTAGAGTGTTGAATATTAGAGCCCGTGTATCTCTCTTTTTTAAGCGGATGTGTCCAGTAAAGTTTAAAATATTACGAGCAAGCGGATTAGGATGTGACTCGAGTTTTGTTAGATATTTGCCTGCGTATTTTACAATTTCTTCCGTCACTAGTGGCATATTCAAATCGCGATGTATATTTGAATTTTTGATGTACCATGGAGCCGATGTTATCATGCGTAAAATTTTATTTTGCCTTCGTTGAATTTTCTCTACATTTGAAGCTGAAGCAGTGCCCCATGACTTGTATATTAAAAGTTTGCAGTCTAGGCTAAGTGTTGAATTTCTACCAATCAGCCAATGTACCTGAGTTAATTTAAGTTTCATTTGAGTTAACTTAGAGTCAATGTGGTGTTTCCATGTAAGTCGTCGATCAAGGTGTATACCAAGATATTTCACATGTGAATGTTGAGGAACAACTTGATTGTTAATCCGAATGGGGGAGCAAGTATCTCTTCTTAGGGTGAACGTTATATGGACACACTTTTGTTCATTGACTTTAATTCTCCATAAGTTTAACCAAAGCTCCATCTGGCTAATGTGTTCCTGGAGTTTGCGGGATGCCTCATCAGGGTTTTCGTGCATACTAAGGCAGGCTGTATCGTCGGTAAATGTGGAAGTAAGGATACTACTGCTCACAGGCATATCACAAGTATATATCAAATATAAAACTGGTCCCATTATGCTCCCCTGTGGCACACCGGATGAAATAGTTTCAGGCCTACTCGTAAAGTCTCCTTCCACAACAGTGAACTTACGGGAAATAATGTAACTTTCCAAAAGATTTAAAATGTTTATTGGTAAGTCTTCAATTTTATATTAGGCCTTCATGCCACACTTTATCAAATGCCTGGGAAACGTCAATAAAGAGCGCAGAACAATACTTTTTTCCTCAAAAGTTCTTCTTATAAATTGAACCAATCTGTGAGTTTGTTCAATGGTGCTATGCTGACTTCTAAAACCAAATTGATGGTCTGGTATGCACCCACTACTAATTAGAATTGGGGACAATTTTGTTTTGAGCAGTTTTTCGAAAAGCTTTGACATAGTTGATAGTAGACTTATTGGCCTATATGACTCAGCCTTGGTTAGATCTTTGCCCGGCTTTGGAATCATTTTAACCTTGGCAAGCTTCCAGATGTGTGGATAATACTCCAGTCGTAAAATGGCATTAAATATGAATAATAGGATTCTCATTGCAATACGAGGCAAGTTCATAAGCATCTGGTTACTAATTCCATCAATACCCGGAGCTTTCTTCGGGTTGAGTTCGGCAATTAATTTTTGTAAATCACGCGTCTTAAACTTTATGAGTTGAGGGCGTAGAGCGACTACATTCGGCAAATCAGCAACACCAGTACATATGTTTGGCGTAAAAACGGATTTTAAGTGTTCAGCAGATATTTTACCTTTTTCAGAATCGCTTCTTGCTCAACCTCCGGTAGGTGTGCGTAGAGGTGGCTTATACTCAATGGGTGTTTTAAGCTTTCTAGCAGCGCGCCACAGAGTAATTAGACGCTGGTGTGACATCAAGACCTTCTAGATAATTTTTAAGAGATGCAGTTTATTCAGACGCAAGCAACTCTTGGAGTCGTTTAGTGCACTCTTTAAATCTGATTTCATTTTGTGGTGATCTGTGCTGTTGCCATTCCCTTCTAGCTCTTCTTTTTTCACGTACGAGACGTTCAATGTCTGTAGAATAAATTTTATTAAACCCAGTCTGCGGATGGGAGATAGTGGCATGTTCAGCAGCCTGTTTAATATTCTCGCTGAGATTGACAATGTTAGATTCAATATCATCGGATGTTCTAAGCGTAATGTTTTCCGTACAATGACTACTGAGATATTTTTTGAACCCCAGCCAATTAACACGATTTATCATCTTCACATATGGGTCAGGTAAGTTACTTCTTAATGGACTACAAATTGTAATGATCGTCGGAGAGTGATCGGACGAAAGATCAAGAGAAGCTTGAACTTGAATTAAATCCCTAGAGATATTTTTTATGACGCCAAAATCTATAACATCCGGAATTTTTTGTATGTCGGTAGGCCAATAAGTGGGCTCCCCACTCGAAATGACATCCACGCCCATTTTTGAAATAGTGTTGAACAATGCTCGACCTCTGGGGGTAATAAGACGCGAACCCCAGAACGTATGCTTAGCATTGTAGTCGCCAGCTGCTACAAAACAAGGTCCAAGAGATTTGTAGAAATCCTCATATTGATTCTCAGTGATTGAAAATCTGGGAGGGGAGTAAATTGATGATATAACAAAATTTGTACAAAAACTTTCAATGCCAATATTTGTTGCTTGTAGGTGTTCCTCACAAATGTTATCAAGAACATAGTGCTTGAGTCTTGATTTTATTAGAATTGCTGATCCACCGCAAGCCCTTCCTCTAGGGTCCTTTGTATCATATATAGTGTAGCCATAAATTTTAAAAAGACTTCTCGAAGTCAAATGAGTCTCAGATACTAACATTACATCAATATTTTTTTCCGTGAGGAAGCTGCTCAAGTTCATTTTTATGTTGACGAATGCCGTTTGCGTTCCAGAAACATATTGTTAACGTGTTCATGGCTTATTAATTAATGCTTGAAGCAGAGTATTCTGCATTCGCAGCATTTCTTGCATCATGCTAGTCATATTTGTTGTAAAATTGTTTATAGTTTGCACCAGATTTTCAACAGTAGCTTCAAGGCGATTAAAATTAAAGCTCGCGTCAGTATTTTTTGAATTATTTGGCGGGGAAACATTTTGTGTGGGAATTGAAGTTGTCTTAGCAGCATCTGCATACGATACACGGGAAGTAACTGGTTGGCTCATTTGCGCAAAAGTGGCAGAGTGAACGTTTGCTGATTGAGCTGGAGCTAATTTAGGTTTTTGCACCATAGTCTTCTTTACGAAAGAGTACACAGGACAACCTCTGTAGTTAGCGGTGTGATTACCTCCACAATTACTGCATTTTTTATCACTTTGATCTTTTGGCTTATTGCAACTAGCAGTGCCGTGGAATTCGCCGCACACAACACAAACAGAGGGTAAATTGCAGTATGTTTTTGTATGGTCATATTCTTGGCAATTATGGCACTGTACAGGACCTGAACGCTTATGTGGCTCTTCAACTGTGATTTTTCGGTACAAAAGGTATTTCAAATTATAAATTGGATGCGTCTCATTTTTTTTCAATTTTATATCATTAGGCTCAAGTTCAACACGAAATAGGGGTTGGGGAATCTTCTCTCTGTTTATTATATTGGACACATTTTTTACCTTAAACCCCTGGAGGACGAGTGCATCTTTTATTTCTTCGGGAACAACATAAGAATCTATGCCCTTCAATACGATCTGCATGCCTTTAGCGCTCTTAAGCTGGTATGTGTAGAAGCTTGTTTTATTTTTTTCAAATTCAGCAACCATTTTGCGGAAATCTTTTTCGTCATAAGTTTGGACTTTAGTTTCATCGATGTTGCCACGTTTTATTGGAATGTGAAATTTATTCTCGATAATTTTTTAATAATTTTTTAATAAGGACATTTGAATTTTTTGACTCAAATAGATTGGTGGCGGCTTGGATATTTTATTCGAGGATTCCTCGGGTTTGTCGTTGTCATCTTGCAAAATATTAAAGCGGTTTTGGCGATTAGTTGAGGCTGCGCTGTTATCCCTAGACATTTTTGGAGCAGATGAAATTTTTGAAGAATTCGGGCTTCGCCCACGCTTTACCACGGTTATATATCTGTCCATTCCGACTTGTACCTTGAGTTATCTGTAGTGATAACTTTGTTAAGTGATGAACACGAGCCTGAAGGGGATGATATTACTGGCTTATATAAAGAAGTACTAGGCAACTGTAATGTTAATGCATCATTACTATTTGGCATTGGACAAAGCGAAGTTGATCGCTGACGAAAAATTGGCTTTGACGTTAAAAAAAGACTTTCATCAGATTTATTATTTATATTTTTTTCATTAAGAGTTTCAGAACTCACAGTAAAATAAGCATTTCTGCCGTTAGAACTCACTTAAAATTTTTTTTTTGTATTTGAGGCACTCAGACAAAGAATTCCTCAAGGGATATTCGTTTGTGTTTTTTTTGCGGTTTTTTTTTTGTTTTTGTTATTTATGATTGTTTATTTGTTTAGAGGTACACATATATGTATAGTATTCCTCAATATCACTTTGTTTATTTTTTTTTTGTTTGCGGTTTTTTTTTGTTTTTGTTATTTTTACTATGTAAAAATATTAGCAAAGCATAAAGCTTAATTATTAAAGACAGTATGTACCTATTACGAATAATATGTACTACGAATATTTTTTGTTTGTTTAATTTTTTGTAAGTAAGAAAAATTCCGCTAATCGACTGTTCGCTATGAAGGTACCACGAGAACTGATCACACCAGGGTTGTATATTTTCGTAGATTGCACGACTTTGTATGATAGCATGATACAATTATAACAGGTACATGCACAAGCCCAGCCTGTTAATGTATACCAAGGCAAATTCATGACAGCTAAAGTTAATACTACAACAAAATACAAACAATAAAAACAATATGGTATTTTGTTGCTGCCTTGGAGGCTCGTATATCAAAAGCAGCTGATTGAAGTTACTCCAGCAGAGTTCTAGGCCATGATGGCACACAACCGGATGAGCCGAGCCGTCGATAATTTTAGTCAGCTACGCCGCCGCTGGAAAAAGTTTGGTTTATGTTGCCTGAAAAACAGCCGCCGATTCTTCATGTACAATATAATCTAATAATTATTTTATTTATTTAAAAATATTTATTATATGACATATTTTCATACGTTTACTTTAATTGATATGTATTTGATAGTGGCTAACCATTGTCTATATATTTCATTGGTGCTTTGCCAAATCATCAGTAGACTTCAACCATATATTTTGAACACTTACAAACCTCTTATCTTATGGACAGACTTTCAAAAACTATTTGAGAATTCACAAATAATAATATATTAGAAAATCACAAAAGAAAAATAAGCGTAGTAGGCTTAGAAACTTTAACAAAATATATGGTTGAAGTCTTCTTAATGATTTGGAAAAGCACCAACCAAATATATAGACAATGCTAAACCACCAGCAAGTAAATTTCAATGAAAATAAACTTATGACAATATGTCAAATAATAAGTTTCTTAAATGTTAAATTTATACTTTATTTTTCATTTTGCCTTATAAATACTTTTATTGCTATCCAATGGATTTTATATTGTATAAAGGTGTAGAAAAATAAAATATACCCATTCATATCGAATATAAATAATTTGCTGGGTGAATTCTCAAATAGTTTTTTACACAGGAATTTTTAAAAGTCTGTACATAAGAGGTTTGTGACTGTTCAAAATATGTGGTTGAAGTATGCTGATGATTTGGCAAAACACCAATTAAATATATAGATAATACTTAACCACCAGCACGTAAATATCTGCTTTATTTATTTTTTAATTCTTTTTTATCTTAAATTTTGTATTTCATGTTATTTGATTATCAGCTTCCGTCGACAATTTTTCCAAGAGCTGGCGCCGCCGAAAATATTGTCCGGCGCAGGTCTGTATATATAAACAACTTTTGACATACGAGCCAACAGTTAAATGCATTCGCCTTGAATTAGGCAAAAAAAATAGATCAGCTGTGTTTTCAACTTTACCTGTTATGAATTTGCCTTGATGTATACCATAGTCCACCATCCCATTGTCCAGAGGGCTCTGCTAGCATTCTGCTTTGCATACGTACACAGCACAACTACTAACAAAAATCTAAAGCAAGAGCATAAAACACACAAAAAGAGCAGATTTCTGTCGCATTTTTTATAAAAAAAAAATACACCGAGAATATACAAATACCACCAAAATGATTTAATTTCTTTTTTCTATATTATTTACGTAAATAAATTATCTAATTTAAATCTTTTTATAACAGTACTTTTTTATTGCTATACAAAATATACAAAATATGTGGAATATAGTGTTAAAAAATGTTTTTATTTGGCTTAAATATTTTTGTAGATGCTGAGTGTCGAGTATGTATCCAGAAATTGAAAAAAAAACTAGTACATACAGTCCTAGGCGCCACTATATATAAACGTTCATTCATATAAAATTAACCCATAAAAATATTTTTCAAATACCCAATTAAACATTTACAAGAGCGATTTTTTTCAGTGGAACACCACTAAACATGTTTAGTTCAGTTCTGCTTTTAAGAATTTTCTCTTCTTGGTGACCATTGATGTATACAATGCAAATAGTTGTCAAACTTTGTTTACAAGCTGCGAAAATGTTAGTGTATGTGTGTGAATAAAATGATTACAGTGTTGCCAATGAAATTACACATCGCTGTGTCTCCAATTACACATCGAAGAAAATTACACTATAATCTTTTGTGTAGGTTAAAATTAAAACAAAAATAAATAAAAATAGAACACAAAGTAGAATTACACACAGATTATACAAGAAAATATGTCAGAAAGATTAGAAAAGTCAGAAATATATGACAAGACAAAGTATAAGATGGCATACAAGATGTATAGTACTTTAGGAAATATATTTACTAACACAAAAGATAGAATTAAAAAACTAGATAGATCTAATGTAATTTACAAAATACCATGTAAAGGAAACGACAATGAGAGATGCGACAAGATGTATGTAGGCACAACTAAAAATAAATTAAAGACAAGATTAGCGGGACATAAAACAGATCAAAGGTATAGGAATATTAATCCACATAGGACAGCTTTATCTTCGCATTGTTTAGATTTAGATCATTATCCAGATTTTGATAATATTTCAATTTTGAATACAGAACTTAATTATAAACGGAGGTATATGTTAGAAATGTTACACATTATAGATGTTCCAACAGATCAGAGAATGAGTTTCAGAACAGATACGGCCAATGTTGCGCAGGCTTATAGATATTTATTACATAAGAGCAAGAATAGGGTTTAAAAAACAAACATACAACAACATAATTATTTTTTAATGTTATTTTATAAAAAAATTTTAAAAAATATATATACAAATAATATAATAAAAAAAGTTTAATTAATTAATGTATTTAGTTGTTTTTTATATATAAAATTCTTAATACGTCTTTATTTTTTTGCTATTTATTACGTTAAAGTATCAAAAATTATAAAAAATATTCTCATTTGTTAAAAACCTATATTTTTTTAATGTACATGTATATTATAAATTTTTTTAAATTAATTTTTGTAAATATTTATTACAAGGTAAAATATTCTAAACTTATACCAATTTTTCAAAATTTTTTTAAGAATTCAAAGGTACACAATGTTACGTAAAAGTATTGAAAATATGTATTATCATTTCTAAGAACCTTTCAAAAATTCTATATGTTAAAAAGCTTTTTTTCTATTAATTTTTTCATATTATTAACATGAACAAATTTTGTAGACTCATACCTATTTTATTTTATTACCAAAAAATTGTAAAAATAATTTTTTATGACACACTTTGTTTTTTGAAAATTGTAAACTATTATTTATTATTTGAAAGGAAAAAGAAAAAATTAGATATCATAAAAAACCAAAAAATATATATCCTGAAGAAGTTAACCGAAGGTTAACGAAATATTGAAGATAATAAACTCAAAATATAAACTGACCGAAAGCTCAAGAAAATAGTTTAATTTAAAACATAAAAAAGGTCGAAAAATTAGATAAAAATATTATACAAGAATTTAATTACATGGCCTACACATGTGAGTAGAAATTACACACTGTCTAACTACACAAAGATTGGCAACACTGAATAACTATAATCATGCAGGAATACCGCGTCTGCAATTGTACTTTAGTTACCCTGTAATTTTTATTTTTATTTTATTTTTTATTTTACCAATACATACATATTTATAAAAACACATTTTACTATCCATGTGCATCTACTATCAACAACACAGAAAATAATATTTGTAAAATAAATGTAATTAAAATGATGAAAGACGGTTCTGGTTAAATGATCTTATTTTGGGACAACGTAAAGAAACCTTACTTGCTGCCTTATTGCAGCCTCAGTGATGGTTTGTTTAACGCGAAATCAGTGGTGTAAAATGTGTTTTACTGGCCATCATGGCGGTAAACAAAATATTATGCTTAAATGCATGAAATTATTCACAAAAACGGACAATGAAATACTTAAGTGTACAACAAATAAACGTGCGTCTTATTTATACATACATACATATGTATATAAGAAGTCAGCTATTACTAGCTGAGTCCGGAAAAGTTGTCTTACCCCCACATTTAAGAACTTGCGTTGTGTTCAGTTGATACATGAGGAAATGCAACACATTGTGGCAATGAAATGTTAAGGTAAGCTTGAATATTTATTTCTATGTATAAACTTAATTTATAATATATGTATACATACATATGTATGTATGTATATATCTACTTAAGGTATCCCAAAATTGCACGGAAAAATTGTTGATGTGGTGACGTTATTGCGTCGTCGTTTACCAGCCACCAATGTCATGGTTGAGAATTTGGGAGCCATTGAATTGGCATATATAAATATCCAATTTTCATAAACATGCCTAGTGTACTAAAAGCTGACACAATTGAACCATATGGACATCAGCAACCACAACGACGTACAAATGCGTCGAATAGTATTAATTCTTTGCCTCAAGGAATGCAGAACATTTGATAAAATCTTATTTCTATATTGTGCAAAAATCCATACAAGATTCTGTACCAAAAGCTATCATGCATTTAGGCGAGACACATGTGGTAGAAATATTTTATATTCGATACAATTTTTTAAAAATCATCATCAATAAACTAATGAAGTTAATCATTTTGCAAGAATTAATTTAGAATGCATAGGTTAGGAAGGGTGGTGCTATACCGCACCTCCACTCGGAGACCCAATTGGGTTCCATTGTGATAAATATTCATACATTATAATCCTTTTTACTTTAAAATATATTTTTTAAACATAAAGAACGATATAATTTTTTTCACTTTAAACGTAAACAAACAACATAAAAGAAGACATTTTGACAGTCTTCGAACACCTGATAATCATCGGGACTTTTAAGGTCAACTGTTATGAATTCGCCTTGGGACATATCTGATACAATGTGACAAGCCGATTTTTAGCCGCCGCTGTTCATTTTGTGCTCAGCCGCCGCCGCCTTTTTTTCGTCGGCCTCGTTCTCTGTATTGGTATCGTCTCACGGTAGAGCTGGCACACTATTGATAGTCACACCATTCGATATTTTCGATAGTTTGTTGGAAACCTATCGATACTATCGAATTATTTTACAGTATGTTCACACGGCAACACAAACAGTCGTTTTGACTATTGATATATGGATATGGTTAAAAAAAAATTTGGTAAAAATTATAACTGCCTTATTTAAAAAAGTAATTTTGGTTTAGAATTGGTTCACACAACAAATTTTGTATGAAAATTTGTTTGTTAAATTTTTTTTAAACTTAAATTATTTTTTTCTGATTAAGGCCCAATAATTGACTTCTCAATTATGTGTCATTTATCTTTAAGTGCCTCTTAAGTACCGAATTCATTTTTTCAGTATAAAGTTGAGAGCCATTTAAATGCCCAACCTTGTCTATTTAAATCACACTTAAGTCTTACTAGCATACCATATGTTATTGTGCTTGTGTGTGTTTATTGAAAACATGTACATAAACACCATGTGGTCGTATTAAAAAGAATTTCGTTTAATTTTTATAAATATATAACATATACAATGCATAGTATCATATCATGGAATAAATAAATAGAAAAATGTGTTCTGGTGCTCTTTTGGTTTTATAAAATGTGTTCTTATACAATTTTAATTTTCTACATGTTGATAACCTAACTTTCTTATTTACATTAAACGTCTGTTTTCTTTTAGAACTATCAATATTTCACATTGCTACTATACTTTCACAGTATTTAAGTGATCATTTAATTTTACGGCTGAAAAAATGAAACTGCCATTAAGAGCAACTTAAAATTAAGTGCAACTTAAAATTAAGTGGCTATTAGCTAAATGACACTTAATTGAGAAGTCGATTATTGGGCCTAAGGCCTCAAATAATTAATTTTATGTTTAATTTTATTCTAATTTTTCAATTTTAAACACATATCTTTTTTTTTTTTTTTTGTTTACAAAAACATACCTACATATCGTCACCTTAAATGCAAACATACGTAACTACAGAAAAATTCGAAATCGAGTTTTTGATTGATTATAGTCCATTTTATAACTACATGTTCACGCAAATATTTAGAGCTCTGCGATGAAAAATGACGATTTTATTAAAGAAATTCAAACGGACGTAATTACGAATGCATCTAAGCATAAAAGCTTAAATATACTTAAAAAGGAAATAAATGTTTAAAAAGATATAAGCATCCATACTACAAGTAAGTTTCGAAGAAAATTTTCAAGAATACTTTATTATTACTGATTTTGTACCGGTTTTTTGTTTCTCCTGTAAAATATATAAAAGTGTAGTTACATACGTTTGCATTTAAGGTGACGATATGTACATACTCGTATGTATGTAATAATTTTGTTTTAATAGCCAATTCAGATAAATTAGCGATAATTTGTTCTCAAAAAATTCAGTAAGATTCAGAATGAAACAAATTGGTTCGCTAACAAAATTTTGTATATTCCAATTCGAGCGCTAACCTCGATATTTTTTTTTTTTTTTTTTGTTTCATGCAAGTATTATTTAATTATTGTTGCATGTGTATGTAGGTATGTGTGTAGCTGTGTTTTAATGAATTTTTTATGATGTTTAGATACATTTTCTTTGAATCTCAATAAAATTATTTACATTTTGATTCTAGAATACGGACGATTGTGTCCTCCGTTTGGTATATCTATTATTAATAAAGCTTTCTTCTATCAAGAGGTGAGCTCGCACGCCATTGCGTGAATTATTTTACACAAGATGAAATATGAATTTCCGGGGCATTCTGTTTATTAACTGAATATATTAATTTTTTGAGTTATGACGTTATTATATTAATAGAGCGATATGTACTTATGTATTTTCAATACATAGCGTCTATACCTGAGAACGTCGGCAGAATGAGAAGAAATATATATTTATATTAATATTAATATTTATGTGGGGGGAAAACGTACACTTGTAAATATCATAATATTTCATAATTATCAGGCAGCCGTGCAGTGAATATCTTTGTTTATTTGAATAGTAATGTGTATTTCATAAAAATTTAGCGATTTCCTTAATACATCGTGTATAATTAAAGCATTTCATCACTTTTTTTTTATCAAAAAATATTCATTTTCATTTAAATTCACAAAATTCTCTACTCGTATCTATGTATGTGTGCGTTTTTTGACACTTGATATAATAATATTGTTTTCTAAATATATATTACGAAAACAATATTATAATATCTGATATAATATTAATATAATACTAATATTGCAGTCCACACGTAATATAATTCGCTCTGCTATGAAATTTGACGTTTGCTGATAGAAATATATTTGATATTATATCAGGTATAGACGCTATGATAGAAGCCAACTAATATGTTAAATTTTATCGAATTTGTTGACAATTTGGTAATAAATTTTTTCAACGATAGTATCGCTATCGAGAAAAAACTATCGATAGTCTAATAAAAACAAAACCATCGATAGTTTGCCAGCTCTATCTTATCTTCTTGTTTTTAACAATACCTTTCAAGCAAATTTTATGCGGCAGCAACGTAGCAACTCGTTATTAGGCAAGAAAACTTTGCAAGGCAGAAAATATTAGGTTTCGCCTTATCGGGAACCAGCATGAAAAATATCCTTAAGCCCGACCAAAGGTCGGCATGCAGAAAAACGTTAGAACGCAAGAAAACTAAGGCAGAAAATCTATTAGGCTGCGCCGTATCGGGAACCATAATGGAGAAAATCCTTAAACCTTGCCAAAAGGACGGCAGTACAGAAAAACGTGATTAGTTAGAACTTGGCAATGTAGAAAATCTTTATTAGGGAAATACCATGGTGGAGAGAATTCTTCTGGCCCCATTCTGTTCAACAAGTCTTGTCAGTAGACGATTAAGAAAAATCGCAATCGTTGAAAAATATACCATATTCTGTGTTGTACTGCAATTTAAGAGGCCTATAAGTCGGCAACTAAAACCTCGCCGCCAACTTTTTTTACTATTTTTAAATTTTAAAGACGTGTCCCTAACTTCATTTCCATTTATTTATAAAAATTTTTGTAAGAGCTTACTGTGACATTTTTTTATAAAAATATATTAGTAAACACAAATAAAAATCTCGGACGTCCTCTGCTAGCGAATCAAGATTACTTTGATCATTTTGTTTCTTTTTAATTTAAGACACGTGATTTTCGATGTTGCCAGAAATATTGTATTACTCAACTCCAGTATTGCCAGCGTTACCATACGTGAAGATTTATCCTATTTTCGATGTTTTTCGGGATGTTAACTTAACTGCACAGAATATGGTTAACAGTGAGGTACCTTACACGGGAATAATTATGCTGGCACAACATGCCAGTTTAATGGCAAATTCGGTGAATAGAATGGTTTTTTTGGTTGTCATAATTTTTCAACCAGCTTCAACCCCGCATTAGCAGGTTCCGTGTTTTTTTTACAGAGCGTATTTAGTCTTTAGTTGGCCATAGTCACAGAATACACAGAAGTGAGAAAGTGACAGGTAAAAAAAGTTCCAATAAGGTTTTTGTTAAAATTCGTGGAAAAAAGAGAAAAGCATAGTGTATTTGATACTGTAGTGTATTACTACTTACCAGTTAACACAGGTAATAAAAATTTATTGCACTAGAAAGACGTAGCAAAACAAAAACGACGACAAAATTTGAGGGAAAACGAGACAAACAGAAAAATACCCATATCTTCCGTCTCATGACACTTCTGTATGTTCTGTGCCATAGTCGTGGAAACATGAATTTAAAAGAAGAAAGGGGTTGGTCAAATTTTAAAGTCATATGTGTCTATGCAACTAAAAAAATACAGCAACACAAAAAACAACTTTGTGTTTCAATTGTCAGAAACATACACAAACATGAATTAAGTGTATGGTGCAAACAGCTTTTGACAGTTAAAACACGAAAACACAGAATATCATTAGGACGATTGCACTGACCTGATAAATAGGCCTTGAACTCGAGTTTTTATATAAAGTGACACATCCAGGCTATTTGAAAGCTTAAAAAAGGACTGGAATTAATTGCTGCGGCCATTCAGGAGTTAAAATCTAATAGGGTTGCCAGTTTTGAAATCGTAGAAATCAGTACATGAGAGAAAAAATCAGCACAATTGAAAAAAATCAGTACATTAATTTTTTCAATATAAAAGGATTTAACTAGAAATGTAACTAATACCAGTTTAGCGCATGCGAATACTACATTTTAATTTTTGCGAAAGAGAATGCAAATATTACAATACGTTAAAAAATCACGTGAACATAAATTTATATAAGAACAAGAAGTTGTATTACATACATGGATGTACTACATATAGCATTTTATTTAAACTTAGTCGCATTGAGCAAATATGTATTACTTTATTAAAAACACGAATTCATAAAACAGAAAGATACATACATATGTTTGTATATGAAATTAATGAGTTACACTTGTTTCGCGTGGAATTTACTACAACAATGAATAGTTAATATTGTTTGCGATTCAAATTTGTTTGTACGAAGTAATGCATGGTGCTCAAAACATTTTTTAAAAGTCTTAACAGACTAGTCTTAAGAAGAAAATACTGCTGCCGAAAATACAATGCCTTTTCTTTATCAAAAAAATTAAATAGGTATATTTCAAAGCACCGCTGGACTTAAGTTTAAATTTGATGCTTATGAGAACTTTTTTATAGAAAAGCTTTCTGATAAAGCTTTGCACATTTTTGGCAAAACAGAAAAATACCTATGTGACTAAAAAACTATAATTTTATCTAATATACATATGTATATTAATTTAAATTGTTTTAATTTCTTAGGAGCAACAAATGCATAAAAGGCTGCCGGCCTGAGGAGTAACTGCCAACTGGCTGGAAAGTTTTCTCAACCTGTCTTGTTTTGCGCGGCAGCATGAGCTGCCATGGCTAAAACGCCTATAATCAATTGAACATCTAATTGATGGCAGATCTTAACAAAACAGTATTAGTATCATTATGAAGCATTCTGCATATTTTGTTAGAAGAATTCACGTTTTGTTTCCCTATTGGTATCAACATTTCATTATGCATACCGGAGAGTATTCGCACCGCTGTTTGGGTTGTGCCATTCGCAAGCCAACACGATCCCTAATAACAGAACATCATATGCAAATATGGGCGGCATAGCACAATATTATTCCTACGACTCCAAATCGTTGCATAATTGCATTGGAGCCAAGACCCGTTCCATATGCAACTCGTGCAATTGCATCGCAGTAATATAGTCAGACATTTGATTATACAGCATTAAGTGATTGAAATTTTACCAAAACACATACTACATACGGATTTGCTTATGAACACACCTTAAATGTGCAGGCAAACGCGCAAATTACGCATCACCTGGTCTTACTGCTCGAATCATGCCTGCTACATATGTATGTTATATATTTTTGTGTATATAGCTTTTATCGTTTTCAAGTCTTACCGTAATTGTAATATAAATGCTTTAAAATGGTAAGAGTTTGTTTTTACATAGTTATAATTAAATGGAAATTATATTTTTATTTGGTTTTCTAGGTATGTAAAATGCTCTGAAATGTCAGAAAAGGCTACAGAAGCCGTACGTTTAGGTAAACTTAAGGTAGAGGTCCATGATTCGCTTTTTGTGCGTTATGCTTTACACGCGTTTCATCCTCTTGTTTCATTCTATACTTTGTTCGCGTTAAGTTACATGCACTGCTTTTCATGCGCCATTTTATTTTTGTTTTGATCAGCTGTGTGCGTTTGTTTATAAATACTTATAAAGAAAAAATGGAAAGTGAAATCGAGTTTTTGAAAGAATTTGTGGAGTTAGTCGAATTTGTATATTTAATTTATTAAATTTTCTTCCATTTTATTGTTTAAAAATATGTAATGCACACAAAGTAAATAATACAGATTTAGCGGAGATGACACTCAGTACGTAAAAGTAATCCATAGCTAATATGGAAAATTTGTTACGGAGAAAACTGTGGTGAAAAGTTAATTACAGTACATCGCATTAATGAAAATATTCACATATTTTAATTAAACAAGTTTTTTTTACCAAGAATTTTTTTTATTGAAAAAAAAGAAAAAAATTATCCACGGCAAAATAATATTTATCGATAACATAAGAAATAAAGTATTATTTAACATCTTTAGCATTGAAGAACAGCTGACTTTCTTTCATGGTGCTTGTAACGCGTACAAAAGTAGAAAGTAGACCTACTTTTTGCTTTGAATGCGCCTACGCGTGCTGCGCTTTTTGCAATGTAACTTGTCACATACTATTACATTGATTCTACTTTTTTGACAGTTACATAGAAAGCGTAACGCGCAAAAAGCGAGTTATGGACCTCTACCTTTAAAATTATACCCGAACATCATACTAAAATTTGGTGCAATTGGATGGATGGCATTCGGAATTGGTGTAAGACCCCTGCGCCGACCGGCTGACAGCCGGCTGGGCCTAGCCGCCGAAAGCTTTATGTCAGCCGCCGCCGCCGAATTGTTCTCGGCTCAAAATCGGCTAAGATTAGCCGCCGATTGATGATTTTTTATTTATATTTTACTTGCGATTAGGTTTTTTCACTAATCCATTCACACTTAAATTTTTATACAAATTAGTTATCAAATGTTCTTTCCAATTGACATATCGTCGGTTGGTTATTGGTTTGATGCAGACGGTGAATTTTGAATATACTGTGCCGCAAACCAACAACCACCCGACGATATGTATATCCCGCTTATAAGCTCTTCTTATTTGCAAATAAAAGTGGAAAACGTTACCGTATATAATATACAAAAATGTAAGTCTGAACCGGGATTTACGACTAAATTTCAGAGAAAACCTGCTGTAGTCCGCGTTGCCACATTCTGATTTTGTACCACAAACAAAGCGAAAAAGATTGCTAGAAAATTATTATATAACAAAAACAAATTCAATTTTACAATGATTTAATGTGTAATAAGTGGTTCTTTTTTTGATATATGACAATTTTCTAACAAATTTTTCCGCTTTGTTTGTGGTACAAAATAAAAAGAGCGTGGCAACGCTGATTAAATCAGTTTTTCCCTGAAATTTAGCTGGTAAAAATATATAATTTTGAAAAATTTTGTGAATTTACTTTGGCAAAAATTGTGAAGCCGACTCAGCCGATTTTCAGCCGCCGCCGAAAAATTTTTCATGAGCCGCCGCCGCCGACGAAATCGCTCGGCGCAGGTCACTGATTAGTGTGTATCGCGTCAATTGTGGTGGGGTCATCGTATTCCTGCTTATCCCCTATAAGAACACTACCAGTTAAATGAACGGTCATTTAACCGGTTGGGCTTACTGATATGTCTGTTAAAGTTTCTATTCCCTACAAAAAGGCTACCAGTCAATTGACTAGTCATTTGACTAGTAGCGACGACCACAACTTCGGTCACAGTCCCCAGTTAGTTTATTAGGGGCTTGGTGAAAAAAATTACCAAAACATTTGTGTACGTGTGATTTTTTATCTCTCTCTAACTTATTACTTTCACTTAATCAAAACACATATATCCTAACTGCTTACTCTGCTTCTTTTTGCCAGTCACTGATTACTTAAGCATTGGTAAACTATGACTAGTCAATGTTTACATAGAGACTGGTCAACTGTTACTAATCAATATATACGTAGGAACTGGTAAAATGTAAATAAACATAATTTTTAAGGTGTTTCAATTGTTTTTTATTACAAGAAAATAGAGAAATAATATATATATATATATATATATATATATATATATATATATATATATATATATATATACAATTTAATATATAAAATAACGTAGGTGGTGCCACTCAAGTCTTCTTCACACTTTTCTCCAGCTCCAATACACCTTTTTGTAAATATCTAAAATTTTAAAAAGAAATACATATAATATAATACATATCTATATAAATTAAATTAATCTTTTCAATTTCTTTTATGTAGTATTGTTGTTAACTTCACTTAACTTTCTTAGCACTTGTATAAATTTTATTGCACAGACCGAACGAATTGTATATTTTACAATAAAATGCGATGTATTAAAAGGTTTAGTATATGTACAGTAGACGTTTCACTCTTACATACATGTTAGAGAGGAACAACTATAATTGATAAATGTGTCGGTCATCTCTACCAGTCAAATGACCAGTCAATTGACTGGCAGTCATAAATTCAATGAAAAATTATTGCAAATGTATTAGTGAAAAATTGTCGTTTGTGTTAGTTTCAGTCATTCATTTCTTGTAGGGTTAGTTTATTAAGAGCAAAATGAGAAAACTAACCGAAACTCTTGTGTACATGTGATTTTGCATCTCTCTCTATCTCATTAATACCACCCGACTACATAACATATATCTGTGCTGCTCACTCTGATTCCTTTTATAGGTTATGACTACCAAAATATGGGTTAGTTCCAACTAGTTATTAGAACGTAGATATTGGTTAGCTCTAACTAGTTAGGCAAACGTAAATATTGGTTAGCTCCAACCAGTTAGGCAAACGTAAATACTGGTAAGTTCTAACCAGTTAGGTAAACGTAAATACTGGCAAGCTCCAACCAGTCAGCAAACGTAAATATTGGTTAGCTCTATTAAGTCATAACATAAATATTTGTCAATTAAAATTTACATTTTAAATCAGTTTTTATTTAACATAAAACAATAAATATTAAAGTTCTTAAAACTAATTTAAGCAACATGCCCTTTATCTTACTAGCCAAAGATGGATGAATTCTTTCGGTCATTGGGTGTAAACGTCCGCCCAGAATTTGCTCTTATGGTATTACATTTTCCAACAAAGATCTTTATGATCTTCCGTCATGCACAAGAGTTTGGATATTTTTATTCCAACATGCCCTTGGTCTTAGATGGATCCATATGTTCCATCATTTGGTATGAACGTTCTCCCAGCTTCTGATCTTGTGGTATTGCATTTACCAACAGCGAGACAAAATATTTTCAGGTCCTTAAATAAATGGCGAGAACAATTAAAACTTCTAAAACAAAATGATTTAAAAAACATATTACCGTTTTGATGCATTTGCGGAATAGCCAGAGTTGCTTGCATCTGTTGAGTGTTGTGGTCACTTAGGACATATAAACGTTGGCCGGGTCGCATTCTAGGCAAAGAAACCACAAGCGACATTAAGTGGGAACATTTGGCCAAGTTGTTGCATGTACCATGCCGAAATGACGGAAATTGTTAAGAACATATAGTACGAATCAAAATTGATTATATTTAAAGCGCATTAAACGTAAAAAAATATTTAAAATTTATTTATTTTGTCAATGCAAATTCTTGAACATGATTCCACAAATATGTCATCACTTTCCCATTATTTAGGCTTTATTTCACAGTCAGAATATGAGGAACACCACTGGCCTTTGATTAAGGAATATAAAACACAAAAATTACAGCCATATTGCACAATTATTTAAATTTTATTCCAAATACATGAACAAATTAACTTTTAGAAAATTTTATTTTGGGGTTTTTCACAATCATGTGTTCACAAATGCTATGTATAGCTAGTGCTTTTTATACATGCAAAAAGTATTAGCAAGAATTAATGCATGTGCGCATATAAAATATATGATAGAGTGAAACAACTGATGCAATATATGCCTGAACTGCCACTAGCAAAAATTTTTGTTCAATACGTTTTTTTCCTAAGAACCCCCAAAATTTCGAAAACCCATTTGTAAACTAATTATATTTTTTTGACAATAAATAATCAAATAATTATATTTATGGAAACATTATCAATATATTTTAATAAAACTTTAATTAAAATAATACATAAATAAATATGTACAAAAATTATTATACAAAAATATGCAATAAATATTGTAGAACAATCCTTCAAATTTTATTGGAAAAACGAAACAGAGGCAGCTCCAGTAGCAATAATTCAACATAAAATTGTTGCATGTGTGTTAGTAAAAAAGTTTTGTTTGGTTAGTTTCGGTCATTCATTTCTTGTAGGGATCATGTTACCTTCACGGGCAAGTATGTTTGTTTTTAAGTTGTTTACATATGTACATGTCTGCGTCCATAAGTCTGCACTGGTAAATCTGTTTTTTTATTTATTCATTTTATAAGAAACCTTATTAAAATATATTTATTTTCTATGTACTTTTTAATAGCCTGATGATGAAGCTTATTGGATTGTGGCTCATTCTGCCGAAGAGGCTTTAACGAAAGCAGGTGAAAGATTTAATTTTGATGCTAGCAAAATTAAACTTCAGCAAGATGAAGATGTCTTAGACACCTGGTTTAGTTCTGGTCGCTTCCCCTTCTCAGTGTTTGGCTGGCCCAATAATCTGCCGACTTGCAAGCAATTTCCACAACTTTGTTGGAAACAGGCCATGATTTCTTGTTCTGGGTTGCTCGCATGGTGTTCTGTGGCCAAAAATTGCTGGAAAAGTTACCCTTCAAGGATATATATTTACATCCAATGGTAGGTGATACTCATGGTCGTAAAATATCAAAATCATTGGGTAATGTTATCGATCCTATGTATGTTATACGCGGAATATCATTGGGGTCTTCACACCCAATTTGTTAACTCTCAACTTGGATCCTCTGGAAATTGAAAGGGTTAAAAAAGCCAAAAACAAGACTATCCCAATGGCATACGGGAATGTGGCTCAGATGCTTTACGTTTTGCTTTGTGTGCCTACATAACACAAGCACGAGATATTAATTGAGGCTTGTAACAAGGGCTTTGAGCAATATGACTGCGGCAGCCAACAGTGCTTGCTATGGTTTTTGGCTGTACGATTTGTGTGATGTTTATTTGCAATGTTTAAAGCCCATATTTCAAAATGTCAACGATGATCAGAACGCTTCAGCACGTAAAGCTTTGTTTGCTTGATTAGATTTGGGATTTAAAATACTGTCACCATTTATACCTTTTATTTCGGAAGAATTGTGTCAACGCTTGTCCAGAGCTGATACCACACCCAGTATATGTGCGGCTGCTTATCCCGGTGAGTAAAAAAAATTCGTCGTAATTTTCCACATGTTATAATTTACTAATTATTATTTTTTTTTATAAACAGGTTATTTTACTTGGCGTAATGAAAGGGTTGAAAAAGAAGTTGATTTTATGTAAAAGGCTACACGAGTCAAACGTTCAGCTCCTTCTGATTACAATTTGCCTAACAAAATCAAAACGGAAGCGTATATTGTTTTGACAGACTACACAGATCGACATGTATTTAGCTAGTGAAAGTAAAAGTATTGGCATTTCTGCTGTTACAGTTTCATAATTTATTATTTATTAATAAAATACTACAGAGAAATAAAATTAAACTAACTCATGTTTTAGACTCGGCAGTTTTTCTTGAAGCAAGTCTGAGTTTATGGGAGAGAGAGGAAAGAAGAAAGAAGAGGGGTACTGACTTGCTTGTACAGAAAAGTTACTTCAATTCTCTTTTGTTATTTCATTCGCAGCATTAGAACATTAGGAAAATTGAACAAGAAACCGTCCGAGTGTAAACAAACGAGCAGTTTTAAAAGAGAATTGAAGATAACTGCTTCAAGAAAAACTGCCAAGTCTAAAACATGACTAAAGCTATGTACAGACGGTTGTCAGATCTTACAATATTGCCAGTAAAATGTGCTAAAAATTTCTTACAACCGTGTGAACTGGCAATTTTTGTCAGACGACGTTGCCAGAAAAAGCATTGTCAGTCCATTGCAAGACTAGCAACTGACAACATATTGTCAGACATCTTAGACCGAATTTAGACACGAAAACATTTGGAAGGGAAACATTTAGTTTGGTAGCAATTTACGGGTGGGGAAGAGAGAATCATTTTTGTGTTCGGTAATCGGCGACACGCTTTGTTTTCATATTCTTTGCTACATATACACGCATACATTTACAAATATGCTTGCTTTTATGCAATAATATTGGAATGTCGCCGGCAACATTTTCGCCTGTGTGGACGCGAAGGAAACAACAAAAGAGAATTCCAGATGTTTTCCTTCCAAATGTTCGTCCGTCTAAATTGGGACTTACAATCGTGTGAACACATTGTAAAATTATTGCCAGATATTTGTCAGACATTTTAATATTGTCAGATGTGCGAAGTTCATGCATCTGACAATGGCGTCATTGTAAGATAATTCTTTCTATGGGCAACACTGCACAAGCTTGGTTTTAAAGAAAGAGTTTATAATAAAATATATGCAGACAAAATCATTGCAATTGCTTCTTTATGGTCCATAATAATTTATACTTTCACTTTTTACATCTAACACAAACACAAACGATAAATATTTAACAATTTCCAACAAATGGTTTAAGTCTGGCAACGCATAGCAACAGATCGAACAATTTGTGCATATCATAGCGTCTACAACTGCGACTAAAGGCCCAACTATAATATGTATAAAGCTTAAGCAACTGTGCGGTTACATATAAAACGTATGTGGCAAACTATAATGTACTTAACAAACTTTTCGTCAAGTTTCGTCAAATGTCATTTGCTTAAGTAAAGTGCCAAACTGAACGCACATTCCGTAAGGAAACAACTGTTTGTGCATTTTTTAAACTCAAACAAGCAGCAGCAGAAAATATTCATTGATTTTAAATATTTTTTTATTGTTTCTTATTTTAAACTCGCAAAATACAGCAAAACTTTTATTTTCATTGTTTGTTTTACAATACACATATACACACATACACATGTATTTACTTATGTATATTCACTGTTGTACTTTTTAGTAGGCAAAACAAGTAAAACAAGTAATAAGGTGACGGATATATTTATATGTGAATTTTAATAGATTAGGACATTCTTTCAAGTTAGTTTGATTGAATTGCATTCATTTAGGAGTTGTGAGAAGAAACAAAGTTAATACAAAATTATTGACAATACCTAGATGTGCAGCTGTGGCTAAAGATTACTTAAGTGCATGTAAGTACATTGTAGCCACCTAAAAGTCACATCTGAATTGTTTAAGCATTTGACAGACTTATCGTTCAATTCTGACATTAGCTTAAGCCAGCTTATTCATATTATAGTTGGGCCTTAAGCTGGCATAAGCTAATGTCAGAATTGAACGATAAGTCTGTCAAATGCTTAAACAATTCAGATGTGACTTTTAGGTGGCCACAATGTACTTACATGCACTTAAGTCATCTTTAGCCACAGCTGCACATTTAGGTATTGTCAACAATTTTGTAGTAATTTTGTTTCTTCTCATAACTCCTAAATGAATGCAATTCAATCAAACTAACTTGAAAGAATGTCCTAATCTATTAAAAATTCACATATAAATATATCCATCACCTTATTACTTGTTTTATTTGTTTTGCCTACTAAAAAGTACAACATTGAATATAAATAAGTAAATACATGAGTATGTGTGTATATGTGTATTGTAAAACAAACAATGAAAATAAATGTTTTGCTTTATTTTCCGAGTTTAAAATAAAAAACAATAAAAAAATATTTAAAATCAATGAATATTTTCTGCTGCTGCTTGTTTGAGTTAAAAAAATGAACAAACAGTTGTTTCCTTACGGAATGTGCGTTCAGTTTGGCACTTTACTTAAGCAAATGACATTTGACGAAACTTGACGAAAAGTTTGTTAAGTACATTATAGTTTGCCACAAATGTTTTATATGTAACCGCACAGTTGCTTAAGCTAGCTTATTCATATTATAGTTGGGCCTTAACTCTGACATAATATGTGAGAGAACGTCGGCAGAATAACAAAATTAAAATCCCGATATTTCTCTTCATATCATGCAACAGGACAACGTAATTTCAATTTTCTAAAGGTTGGCAATGCAGAAAAACGTTAGTACGCAAGAAAACTAAGGCAGAAAATCTATTAGGCTGCGCCGTATCGGAAACCATAATGGAGAAAATCCTTAAACCTTGCCAAAAGGACGGCAGTACAGAAAAACGTGATTAGTTAGAACTTGGCAATGTAGAAAATCTTTATTAGGGAAATACCATGGTGGAGAGAATTCTTTTGGCCCCATTCTGTTCAACAAGTCTTGTCAGTAGACGATTAAGAAAAATCGCAATCGTTGAAAAATATACCATATTCTGTGTTTTACTGCAATTTAAGAGGCCTATAAGTCGGCAACTAAAATCTCGCCGCCAAGTTTTTTTTACTATTTTTAAATTTTAAAGACGTGTCCCTAACTTCATTTCCATTTATTTATAAAAATTTTTGTAAGAGCTTACTGTGACATTTTTTTATAAAAATATATTAGTAAACACAAATAAAAATCTCGGACGTCCTCTGCTAGCGAATCAAGATTACTTTGATCATTTTGTTTCTTTTTAATTTAAGACACGTGATTTTCGATGTTGCCAGAAATATTGTATTACTCAACTCCAGTATTGCCAGCGTTACCATACGTGAAGATTTATCCTATTTTCGATGTTTTTCGGGATGTTAACTTAACTGCACAGAATATGGTTAACAGTGAGGTACCTTACACGGGAATAATTATGCTGGCACAACATGCCAGTTTAATGGCAAATTCGGTGAATAGAATGGTTTTTTTGGTTGTCATAATTTTTCAACCAGCTTCAACCCCGCATTAGCAGGTTCCGTGTTTTTTTTACAGAGCGTATTTAGTCTTTAGTTGGCCATAGTCACAGAATACACAGAAGTGAGAAAGTGACAGGTAAAAAAAGTTCCAATAAGGTTTTTGTTAAAATTCGTGGAAAAAAGAGAAAAGCATAGTGTATTTGATACTGTAGTGTATTACTACTTACCAGTTAACACAGGTAATAAAAATTTATTGCACTAGAAAGACGTAGCAAAACAAAAACGACGACAAAATTTGAGGGAAAACGAGACAAACAGAAAAATACCCATATCTTCCGTCTCATGACACTTCTGTATGTTCTGTGCCATAGTCGTGGAAACATGAATTTAAAAGAAGAAAGGGGTTGGTCAAATTTTAAAGTCATATGTGTCTATGCAACTAAAAAAATACAGCAACACAAAAAACAACTTTGTGTTTCAATTGTCAGAAACATACACAAACATGAATTAAGTGTATGGTGCAAACAGCTTTTGACAGTTAAAACACGAAAACACAGAATATCATTAGGACGATTGCACTGACCTGATAAATAGGCCTTGAACTCGAGTTTTTATATAAAGTGACACATCCAGGCTATTTGAAAGCTTAAAAAAGGACTGGAATTAATTGCTGCGGCCATTCAGGAGTTAAAATCTAATAGGGTTGCCAGTTTTGAAATCGTAGAAATCAGTACATGAGAGAAAAAATCAGCACAATTGAAAAAAATCAGTACATTAATTTTTTCAATATAAAAGGATTTAACTAGAAATGTAACTAATACCAGTTTAGCGCATGCGAATACTACATTTTAATTTTTGCGAAAGAGAATGCAAATATTACAATACGTTAAAAAATCACGTGAACATAAATTTATATAAGAACAAGAAGTTGTATTACATACATGGATGTACTACATATAGCATTTTATTTAAACTTAGTCGCATTGAGCAAATATGTATTACTTTATTAAAAACACGAATTCATAAAACAGAAAGATACATACATATGTTTGTATATGAAATTAATGAGTTACACTTGTTTCGCGTGGAATTTACTACAACAATGAATAGTTAATATTGTTTGCGATTCAAATTTGTTTGTACGAAGTAATGCATGGTGCTCAAAACATTTTTTAAAAGTCTTAACAGACTAGTCTTAAGAAGAAAATACTGCTGCCGAAAATACAATGCCTTTTCTTTATCAAAAAAATTAAATAGGTATATTTCAAAGCACCGCTGGACTTAAGTTTAAATTTGATGCTTATGAGAACTTTTTTATAGAAAAGCTTTCTGATAAAGCTTTGCACATTTTTGGCAAAACAGAAAAATACCTATGTGACTAAAAAACTATAATTTTATCTAATATACATATGTATATTAATTTAAATTGTTTTAATTTCTTAGGAGCAACAAATGCATAAAAGGCTGCCGGCCTGAGGAGTAACTGCCAACTGGCTGGAAAGTTTTCTCAACCTGTCTTGTTTTGCGCGGCAGCATGAGCTGCCATGGCTAAAACGCCTATAATCAATTGAACATCTAATTGATGGCAGATCTTAACAAAACAGTATTAGTATCATTATGAAGCATTCTGCATATTTTGTTAGAAGAATTCACGTTTTGTTTCCCTATTGGTATCAACATTTCATTATGCATACCGGAGAGTATTCGCACCGCTGTTTGGGTTGTGCCATTCGCAAGCCAACACGATCCCTAATAACAGAACATCATATGCAAATATGGGCGGCATAGCACAATATTATTCCTACGACTCCAAATCGTTGCATAATTGCATTGGAGCCAAGACCCGTTCCATATGCAACTCGTGCAATTGCATCGCAGTAATATAGTCAGACATTTGATTATACAGCATTAAGTGATTGAAATTTTACCAAAACACATACTACATACGGATTTGCTTATGAACACACCTTAAATGTGCAGGCAAACGCGCAAATTACGCATCACCTGGTCTTACTGCTCGAATCATGCCTGCTACATATGTATGTTATATATTTTTGTGTATATAGCTTTTATCGTTTTCAAGTCTTACCGTAATTGTAATATAAATGCTTTAAAATGGTAAGAGTTTGTTTTTACATAGTTATAATTAAATGGAAATTATATTTTTATTTGGTTTTCTAGGTATGTAAAATGCTCTGAAATGTCAGAAAAGGCTACAGAAGCCGTACGTTTAGGTAAACTTAAGGTAGAGGTCCATGATTCGCTTTTTGTGCGTTATGCTTTACACGCGTTTCATCCTCTTGTTTCATTCTATACTTTGTTCGCGTTAAGTTACATGCACTGCTTTTCATGCGCCATTTTATTTTTGTTTTGATCAGCTGTGTGCGTTTGTTTATAAATACTTATAAAGAAAAAATGGAAAGTGAAATCGAGTTTTTGAAAGAATTTGTGGAGTTAGTCGAATTTGTATATTTAATTTATTAAATTTTCTTCCATTTTATTGTTTAAAAATATGTAATGCACACAAAGTAAATAATACAGATTTAGCGGAGATGACACTCAGTACGTAAAAGTAATCCATAGCTAATATGGAAAATTTGTTACGGAGAAAACTGTGGTGAAAAGTTAATTACAGTACATCGCATTAATGAAAATATTCACATATTTTAATTAAACAAGTTTTTTTTACCAAGAATTTTTTTTATTGAAAAAAAAGAAAAAAATTATCCACGGCAAAATAATATTTATCGATAACATAAGAAATAAAGTATTATTTAACATCTTTAGCATTGAAGAACAGCTGACTTTCTTTCATGGTGCTTGTAACGCGTACAAAAGTAGAAAGTAGACCTACTTTTTGCTTTGAATGCGCCTACGCGTGCTGCGCTTTTTGCAATGTAACTTGTCACATACTATTACATTGATTCTACTTTTTTGACAGTTACATAGAAAGCGTAACGCGCAAAAAGCGAGTTATGGACCTCTACCTTTAAAATTATACCCGAACATCATACTAAAATTTGGTGCAATTGGATGGATGGCATTCGGAATTGGTGTAAGACCCCTGCGCCGACCGGCTGACAGCCGGCTGGGCCTAGCCGCCGAAAGCTTTATGTCAGCCGCCGCCGCCGAATTGTTCTCGGCTCAAAATCGGCTAAGATTAGCCGCCGATTGATGATTTTTTATTTATATTTTACTTGCGGTTATTAGGTTTTTTCACTAATCCATTCACACTTAAATTTTTATACAAATTAGTTATCAAATGTTCTTTCCAATTGACATATCGTCGGTTGGTTATTGGTTTGATGCAGACGGTGAATTTTGAATATACTGTGCCGCAAACCAACAACCACCCGACGATATGTATATCCCGCTTATAAGCTCTTCTTATTTGCAAATAAAAGTGGAAAACGTTACCGTATATAATATACAAAAATGTAAGTCTGAACCGGGATTTACGACTAAATTTCAGAGAAAACCTGCTGTAGTCCGCGTTGCCACATTCTGATTTTGTACCACAAACAAAGCGAAAAAGATTGCTAGAAAATTATTATATAACAAAAACAAATTCAATTTTACAATGATTTAATGTGTAATAAGTGGTTCTTTTTTTGATATATGACAATTTTCTAACAAATTTTTCCGCTTTGTTTGTGGTACAAAATAAAAAGAGCGTGGCAACGCTGATTAAATCAGTTTTTCCCTGAAATTTAGCTGGTAAAAATATATAATTTTGAAAAATTTTGTGAATTTACTTTGGCAAAAATTGTGAAGCCGACTCAGCCGATTTTCAGCCGCCGCCGAAAAATTTTTCATGAGCCGCCGCCGCCGACGAAATCGCTCGGCGCAGGTCACTGATTAGTGTGTATCGCGTCAATTGTGGTGGGGTCATCGTATTCCTGCTTATCCCCTATAAGAACACTACCAGTTAAATGAACGGTCATTTAACCGGTTGGGCTTACTGATATGTCTGTTAAAGTTTCTATTCCCTACAAAAAGGCTACCAGTCAATTGACTAGTCATTTGACTAGTAGCGACGACCACAACTTCGGTCACAGTCCCCAGTTAGTTTATTAGGGGCTTGGTGAAAAAAATTACCAAAACATTTGTGTACGTGTGATTTTTTATCTCTCTCTAACTTATTACTTTCACTTAATCAAAACACATATATCCTAACTGCTTACTCTGCTTCTTTTTGCCAGTCACTGATTACTTAAGCATTGGTAAACTATGACTAGTCAATGTTTACATAGAGACTGGTCAACTGTTACTAATCAATATATACGTAGGAACTGGTAAAATGTAAATAAACATAATTTTTAAGGTGTTTCAATTGTTTTTTATTACAAGAAAATAGAGAAATAATATATATATATATATATATATATATATATATATATATATATATATATATATATACAATTTAATATATAAAATAACGTAGGTGGTGCCACTCAAGTCTTCTTCACACTTTTCTCCAGCTCCAATACACCTTTTTGTAAATATCTAAAATTTTAAAAAGAAATACATATAATATAATACATATCTATATAAATTAAATTAATCTTTTCAATTTCTTTTATGTAGTATTGTTGTTAACTTCACTTAACTTTCTTAGCACTTGTATAAATTTTATTGCACAGACCGAACGAATTGTATATTTTACAATAAAATGCGATGTATTAAAAGGTTTAGTATATGTACAGTAGACGTTTCACTCTTACATACATGTTAGAGAGGAACAACTATAATTGATAAATGTGTCGGTCATCTCTACCAGTCAAATGACCAGTCAATTGACTGGCAGTCATAAATTCAATGAAAAATTATTGCAAATGTATTAGTGAAAAATTGTCGTTTGTGTTAGTTTCAGTCATTCATTTCTTGTAGGGTTAGTTTATTAAGAGCAAAATGAGAAAACTAACCGAAACTCTTGTGTACATGTGATTTTGCATCTCTCTCTATCTCATTAATACCACCCGACTACATAACATATATCTGTGCTGCTCACTCTGATTCCTTTTATAGGTTATGACTACCAAAATATGGGTTAGTTCCAACTAGTTATTAGAACGTAGATATTGGTTAGCTCTAACTAGTTAGGCAAACGTAAATATTGGTTAGCTCCAACCAGTTAGGCAAACGTAAATACTGGTAAGTTCTAACCAGTTAGGTAAACGTAAATACTGGCAAGCTCCAACCAGTCAGCAAACGTAAATATTGGTTAGCTCTATTAAGTCATAACATAAATATTTGTCAATTAAAATTTACATTTTAAATCAGTTTTTATTTAACATAAAACAATAAATATTAAAGTTCTTAAAACTAATTTAAGCAACATGCCCTTTATCTTACTAGCCAAAGATGGATGAATTCTTTCGGTCATTGGGTGTAAACGTCCGCCCAGAATTTGCTCTTATGGTATTACATTTTCCAACAAAGATCTTTATGATCTTCCGTCATGCACAAGAGTTTGGATATTTTTATTCCAACATGCCCTTGGTCTTAGATGGATCCATATGTTCCATCATTTGGTATGAACGTTCTCCCAGCTTCTGATCTTGTGGTATTGCATTTACCAACAGCGAGACAAAATATTTTCAGGTCCTTAAATAAATGGCGAGAACAATTAAAACTTCTAAAACAAAATGATTTAAAAAACATATTACCGTTTTGATGCATTTGCGGAATAGCCAGAGTTGCTTGCATCTGTTGAGTGTTGTGGTCACTTAGGACATATAAACGTTGGCCGGGTCGCATTCTAGGCAAAGAAACCACAAGCGACATTAAGTGGGAACATTTGGCCAAGTTGTTGCATGTACCATGCCGAAATGACGGAAATTGTTAAGAACATATAGTACGAATCAAAATTGATTATATTTAAAGCGCATTAAACGTAAAAAAATATTTAAAATTTATTTATTTTGTCAATGCAAATTCTTGAACATGATTCCACAAATATGTCATCACTTTCCCATTATTTAGGCTTTATTTCACAGTCAGAATATGAGGAACACCACTGGCCTTTGATTAAGGAATATAAAACACAAAAATTACAGCCATATTGCACAATTATTTAAATTTTATTCCAAATACATGAACAAATTAACTTTTAGAAAATTTTATTTTGGGGTTTTTCACAATCATGTGTTCACAAATGCTATGTATAGCTAGTGCTTTTTATACATGCAAAAAGTATTAGCAAGAATTAATGCATGTGCGCATATAAAATATATGATAGAGTGAAACAACTGATGCAATATATGCCTGAACTGCCACTAGCAAAAATTTTTGTTCAATACGTTTTTTTCCTAAGAACCCCCAAAATTTCGAAAACCCATTTGTAAACTAATTATATTTTTTTGACAATAAATAATCAAATAATTATATTTATGGAAACATTATCAATATATTTTAATAAAACTTTAATTAAAATAATACATAAATAAATATGTACAAAAATTATTATACAAAAATATGCAATAAATATTGTAGAACAATCCTTCAAATTTTATTGGAAAAACGAAACAGAGGCAGCTCCAGTAGCAATAATTCAACATAAAATTGTTGCATGTGTGTTAGTAAAAAAGTTTTGTTTGGTTAGTTTCGGTCATTCATTTCTTGTAGGGATCATGTTACCTTCACGGGCAAGTATGTTTGTTTTTAAGTTGTTTACATATGTACATGTCTGCGTCCATAAGTCTGCACTGGTAAATCTGTTTTTTTATTTATTCATTTTATAAGAAACCTTATTAAAATATATTTATTTTCTATGTACTTTTTAATAGCCTGATGATGAAGCTTATTGGATTGTGGCTCATTCTGCCGAAGAGGCTTTAACGAAAGCAGGTGAAAGATTTAATTTTGATGCTAGCAAAATTAAACTTCAGCAAGATGAAGATGTCTTAGACACCTGGTTTAGTTCTGGTCGCTTCCCCTTCTCAGTGTTTGGCTGGCCCAATAATCTGCCGACTTGCAAGCAATTTCCACAACTTTGTTGGAAACAGGCCATGATTTCTTGTTCTGGGTTGCTCGCATGGTGTTCTGTGGCCAAAAATTGCTGGAAAAGTTACCCTTCAAGGATATATATTTACATCCAATGGTAGGTGATACTCATGGTCGTAAAATATCAAAATCATTGGGTAATGTTATCGATCCTATGTATGTTATACGCGGAATATCATTGGGGTCTTCACACCCAATTTGTTAACTCTCAACTTGGATCCTCTGGAAATTGAAAGGGTTAAAAAAGCCAAAAACAAGACTATCCCAATGGCATACGGGAATGTGGCTCAGATGCTTTACGTTTTGCTTTGTGTGCCTACATAACACAAGCACGAGATATTAATTGAGGCTTGTAACAAGGGCTTTGAGCAATATGACTGCGGCAGCCAACAGTGCTTGCTATGGTTTTTGGCTGTACGATTTGTGTGATGTTTATTTGCAATGTTTAAAGCCCATATTTCAAAATGTCAACGATGATCAGAACGCTTCAGCACGTAAAGCTTTGTTTGCTTGATTAGATTTGGGATTTAAAATACTGTCACCATTTATACCTTTTATTTCGGAAGAATTGTGTCAACGCTTGTCCAGAGCTGATACCACACCCAGTATATGTGCGGCTGCTTATCCCGGTGAGTAAAAAAAATTCGTCGTAATTTTCCACATGTTATAATTTACTAATTATTATTTTTTTTTATAAACAGGTTATTTTACTTGGCGTAATGAAAGGGTTGAAAAAGAAGTTGATTTTATGTAAAAGGCTACACGAGTCAAACGTTCAGCTCCTTCTGATTACAATTTGCCTAACAAAATCAAAACGGAAGCGTATATTGTTTTGACAGACTACACAGATCGACATGTATTTAGCTAGTGAAAGTAAAAGTATTGGCATTTCTGCTGTTACAGTTTCATAATTTATTATTTATTAATAAAATACTACAGAGAAATAAAATTAAACTAACTCATGTTTTAGACTCGGCAGTTTTTCTTGAAGCAAGTCTGAGTTTATGGGAGAGAGAGGAAAGAAGAAAGAAGAGGGGTACTGACTTGCTTGTACAGAAAAGTTACTTCAATTCTCTTTTGTTATTTCATTCGCAGCATTAGAACATTAGGAAAATTGAACAAGAAACCGTCCGAGTGTAAACAAACGAGCAGTTTTAAAAGAGAATTGAAGATAACTGCTTCAAGAAAAACTGCCAAGTCTAAAACATGACTAAAGCTATGTACAGACGGTTGTCAGATCTTACAATATTGCCAGTAAAATGTGCTAAAAATTTCTTACAACCGTGTGAACTGGCAATTTTTGTCAGACGACGTTGCCAGAAAAAGCATTGTCAGTCCATTGCAAGACTAGCAACTGACAACATATTGTCAGACATCTTAGACCGAATTTAGACACGAAAACATTTGGAAGGGAAACATTTAGTTTGGTAGCAATTTACGGGTGGGGAAGAGAGAATCATTTTTGTGTTCGGTAATCGGCGACACGCTTTGTTTTCATATTCTTTGCTACATATACACGCATACATTTACAAATATGCTTGCTTTTATGCAATAATATTGGAATGTCGCCGGCAACATTTTCGCCTGTGTGGACGCGAAGGAAACAACAAAAGAGAATTCCAGATGTTTTCCTTCCAAATGTTCGTCCGTCTAAATTGGGACTTACAATCGTGTGAACACATTGTAAAATTATTGCCAGATATTTGTCAGACATTTTAATATTGTCAGATGTGCGAAGTTCATGCATCTGACAATGGCGTCATTGTAAGATAATTCTTTCTATGGGCAACACTGCACAAGCTTGGTTTTAAAGAAAGAGTTTATAATAAAATATATGCAGACAAAATCATTGCAATTGCTTCTTTATGGTCCATAATAATTTATACTTTCACTTTTTACATCTAACACAAACACAAACGATAAATATTTAACAATTTCCAACAAATGGTTTAAGTCTGGCAACGCATAGCAACAGATCGAACAATTTGTGCATATCATAGCGTCTACAACTGCGACTAAAGGCCCAACTATAATATGTATAAGCTGGCATAAGCTAATGTCAGAATTGAACGATAAGTCTGTCAAATGCTTAAACAATTCAGATGTGACTTTTAGGTGGCCACAATGTACTTACATGCACTTAAGTCATCTTTAGCCACAGCTGCACATTTAGGTATTGTCAACAATTTTGTAGTAATTTTGTTTCTTCTCATAACTCCTAAATGAATGCAATTCAATCAAACTAACTTGAAAGAATGTCCTAATCTATTAAAAATTCACATATAAATATATCCATCACCTTATTACTTGTTTTATTTGTTTTGCCTACTAAAAAGTACAACATTGAATATAAATAAGTAAATACATGAGTATGTGTGTATATGTGTATTGTAAAACAAACAATGAAAATAAATGTTTTGCTTTATTTTCCGAGTTTAAAATAAAAAACAATAAAAAAATATTTAAAATCAATGAATATTTTCTGCTGCTGCTTGTTTGAGTTAAAAAAATGAACAAACAGTTGTTTCCTTACGGAATGTGCGTTCAGTTTGGCACTTTACTTAAGCAAATGACATTTGACGAAACTTGACGAAAAGTTTGTTAAGTACATTATAGTTTGCCACAAATGTTTTATATGTAACCGCACAGTTGCTTAAGCTAGCTTATTCATATTATAGTTGGGCCTTAACTCTGACATAATATGTGAGAGAACGTCGGCAGAATAACAAAATTAAAATCCCGATATTTCTCTTCATATCATGCAACAGGACAACGTAATTTCAATTTTCTAAAGGTTGGCAATGCAGAAAAACGTTAGTACGCAAGAAAACTAAGGCAGAAAATCTATTAGGCTGCGCCGTATCGGAAACCATAATGGAGAAAATCCTTAAACCTTGCCAAAAGGACGGCAGTACAGAAAAACGTGATTAGTTAGAACTTGGCAATGTAGAAAATCTTTATTAGGGAAATACCATGGTGGAGAGAATTCTTTTGGCCCCATTCTGTTCAACAAGTCTTGTCAGTAGACGATTAAGAAAAATCGCAATCGTTGAAAAATATACCATATTCTGTGTTTTACTGCAATTTAAGAGGCCTATAAGTCGGCAACTAAAATCTCGCCGCCAAGTTTTTTTTACTATTTTTAAATTTTAAAGACGTGTCCCTAACTTCATTTCCATTTATTTATAAAAATTTTTGTAAGAGCTTACTGTGACATTTTTTTATAAAAATATATTAGTAAACACAAATAAAAATCTCGGACGTCCTCTGCTAGCGAATCAAGATTACTTTGATCATTTTGTTTTTTTTAATTTAAGACACGTGATTTTCGATGTTGCCAGAAATATTGTATTACTCAACTCCAGTATTGCCAGCTTTACCATACGTGAATATTTATCCTATATTCGATGTTTTTCGGGATGTTAACTTAACTGCACAGAATATGGTTAACAGTGAGGTACCTTACACGGGAATAATTATGCTGGCACAACATGCCAGTTTAATGGCAAATTCGGTGAATAGAATGATTTTTGGTTGTCATAATTTTTCAACCAGCTTCAACCCCGCATTAGCAGGTTCCGTGTTTTTTTTGCAGAGCGTATTTAGTCTTTAGTTGGCCATAGTCACAGAATACACAGAAGTGAAGAAAGTGACAGGTAAAAAAAGTTCCAATAAGGTTTTTGTTAAAATTCGTGGAAAAAAGAGAAAAGCATAGTGTATTTGATACTGTAGTGTATTACTACTTACCAGTTAACACAGGTAATAAAAATTTATAGCACTAGAAAGACGTAGCAAAACAAAAACGACGACAAAATTTGAGGGAAAACGAGACAAACAGAAAAATACCCATATCTTCCGTCTCATGACACTTCTGTATGTTCTGTGCCATAGTCGTGGAAACATGAATTTAAAAGAAGAAAGGGGTTGGTCAAATTTTAAAGTCATATGTGTCTATGCAATTAAAAAAATACAGCAACACAAAAAACAACTTTGTGTTTCAATTATCAGAAACATACACAAACATGAATTAAGTGTATGGTGCAAACAGCTTTTGACAGTTAAAACACGAAAACACAGAATATCATCAGGACGATTGCATTGACCTGATAAATAGGCCTTGAACTCGAGTTTTTATATAAAGTGACACATCCAGGCTATTTGAAAGCTTAAAAAAGGACTGGAATTAATTGCTGCGGCCATTCAGGAGTTAAAATCTAATAGGGTTGCCAGTTTTGAAATCGTAGAAATCAGTACATGAGAGAAAAAATCAGCACAATTGAAATAATCAGTACATTAATTTTTTCAATATAAAAGGATTTAACTAGAAATGTAACTAATACCAGTTTAGCGCATGCGAATACTACATTTTAATTTTTGCGAAAGAGAATGCAAATATTACAATACATTAAAAAATCACGTGAACATAAATTTATATAAGAACATGAAGTTGTATTACATACATGGATGTACTACATATAGCATTTTATTTAAACTTAGTCGCATTGAGCAAATATGTATTACTTTATTAAAAACACGAATTCATAAAACAGAAAGATACATACATATGTTTGTATATGAAATTAATGAGTGACACTTGTTTCGCGTGGAATTTACTACAACAATGAATAGTTAATATTGTTTGCGATTCAAATTTGTTTGTACGAAGTAATGAATGGTGCTCAAAACATTTTTTAAAAGTTTTAACAGACTAGTCTTAAGAAGAAAATACTGCTGCCGAAAATACAATGCCTTTTCTTTTTCAAAAAATTAAATAGGTATATTTCCAAGCACCGCTGGACTTAAGTTTAAATTTGATGCTTATGAGAACTTTTTTATAGAAAAGCTTTCTGATAAAGCTTTGCACATTTTTGGCAAAACAGAAAAATACCTATGTGACTAAAAAACTATAATTTTATCTAATATACATATGTATATTAATTTAAATTGTTTTAATTTCTTAGGAGCAACAAATGCATAAAAGGCTGCCGGCCTGAGGAGTAACTGCCAACTGGCTGGAAAGTTTTCTCAACCTGTCTTGTTTTGCGCGGCAGCATGAGCTGCCATGGCCAAAACGCCTATAATCAATTGAACATCTAATTGATGGCAGATCTTAACAAAACAGTATTAGTATCATTATGAAGCATTCTGCATATTTTGTTAGAAGAATTCACGTTTTGTTTCCCTATTGGTATCAACATTTCATTATGCATACCGGAGAGTATTCGCACCGCTGTTTGGGTTGTGCCCTTCGCAAGCCAACACGATCCCTAATAACAGAACATCAAATGCAAATATGGGCGGCATAGCACAATATTATTCCTACGACTCCAAATCGTTGCATAATTGCATTGGAGCCAAGATCCGTTCCATATGC
Organism: Tachina grossa; assembly: GCA_949987645.1. Lineage (NCBI taxonomy): Eukaryota > Metazoa > Arthropoda > Insecta > Diptera > Tachinidae > Tachina > Tachina grossa. The sequence continues at coordinate 48,970,646 of OX465277.1, read as the reverse complement.
AACTCGTGCAATTGCATCGCAGTAATATAGTCAGACATTTGATTATACAGCATTAAGTGATTGAAATTTTACCAAACACACACTACATACGGATTTGCTTATGAACACACCTTAAATGTGCAGGCTTTGTTTGTGGTACAAAATAAAAAGAGTGTGGCAACGCTGATTAAATAAGTTTTTCCCTGAAATTTAGCTGATTTTTACCAGCTAAATTATAATAATTTATATAATTATATAATATATAATTTTGAAAAATTTTGTGAATTTACTTTGGCAAAAATTGTGAAGCCGACTCAGCCGATTTTCAGCCGCCGCCGAAAAATTTTTCATGAGCCGCCGCCGCCGACGAAATCGCTCGGTGCAGGTCACTGATTAGTGTGTATCGCGTCAATTGTGGTGGGGTCATCGTATTCCTGCTTATCCCCTATAAGAACACTACCAGTTAAATGAACGGTCATTTAACCTGTTGGGCTTACTGATATGTCTGTTAAAGTTTCTATTCCCTACAAAAAGGCTACCAGTCAATTGACTAGTCATTTGACTAGTAGCGACGACCACAACTTCGGTCACAGTCCCCAGTTAGTTTATTAGGGGCTTGGTGAAAAAAATGACCAAAACATTTGTGTACGTGTGATTTTTTATCTCTCTCTAACTTATTACTTTCACTTAATCAAAGCACATATATCCTAACTGCTTACTCTGCTTTTTTTTGCCAGTCACATTACTTAACATTGGTAAACTATGACTAGTCAATGTTTACATAGAGACTGGTCAACTGTTACTAATCAATATATACGTAGAAACTCGTAAAATGTAAATAAACATAATTTTTAAGTTGTTTCAATTGTTTTTTATTACAAGAAAATAGAGAAATTATATATATATATATATATATATATATATATATATATATATATATATATATATATATATATATATATATATATATATATATAACAGGTGTTTTTTTAGAGGTATAGAACTTCGAATTGAAATAAAACACAAGAAAATCGTTTTAATGTCCATCAATTTGGCTTTATTGGAAGGATAATTTTATGCCATTAATGTTTAAATATGATTTCGGGCACGTGCTCGCCGCGGCTGGCTCAAATAAAGCCAATTCTACAGGTCCAATTTTCAACCACTTTTTCGAGCATATGGGGCCGTATGTTGGCAATAACGCCACGAATGTTGGCTTCCAAGTCCCCTAACGTTTCTGGTTTGTTGGCGTAGACGAGCGACTTCACATATCCCCAAAGAAAATAATCCAATGGTGTCAAATCACACGATCTTGGTGGCCAATTGACAGGTCCATTCCGCGAAATTATGCGCTCATCGAATGTTTCCTTCAATAAATCGATTGTGACGTGCGCTGTGTGGCATGTAGCGCCGTCTTGTTGGAACCACAACTCATCCACATTCATGCCATCCAATTCGGGAACAAAATAGTCGGTTATCATGGCTCTATACCGGTCTCCATTAACGGTAACTGACTCTCCAGCATTATTTCGGAAGAAGTATGGCCCAATGACTCCACCAGCCCATAGAGCACACCAAACAGTCAGTTTTTGTGGATGTAATGGCGTCTCAAGGGTCTCATGTGGATTCTCTTCACTCCAAATGCGGCAATTTTGGTTGTTGACGTAGCCATTCAACCAAAAATGAGCCTCATCACTGAACAAAATTTTGCGATGAAAATCAGCATCGAGATCAATCTCATTTTTGGCCCATACACCAAAATCACGACGCATTGCATGGTCTCGCGGCTTTAATTCTTGCACAAGCTGGATCTTGTAAGGTCGCAAGCCAAGATCTTTGCGCAAAATATTCCATAAAGTTGATGGACAAAGCTCCAATTGCTGTGCACGGTGGCGAATCGATTCATTCGGGTCTTCTTCAACACTTTGCTCTACAGCGGCAATTGTTTCTTCGGTGCGCACTGTTCGACGTCTCTGCGGATGCGTATTATCACATAGAGTAAACGTATTGCGAAAACGATCCATGGTTAACCGAATTAATTGCTCTGATGGACGATTATGTCGACCATAAAATGGATGGAGCTTGCGTTTAACTTCGTGAACTGAACCATTATTTTCGAAATAAATTTGCACGATTTGCAAGCGTTGTTCTTTTGTCAACCTATTCGTGATGAAATGGCAAACCAAACTAAATATTAATCACTTGACAGCTGACAAAATGGCCGCCAGTTAAAAAAGTGATGCCAACTTAAAGTTCTATACCTCAATAAAAAACACCCATTATATATATATATACAATTTAATATATAAAATAACGTAGGTGGTGCCACTCAAGTCTTCTTCACACTTTTCTCCAGCTCCAATACACCTTTTTGTAAATATCTAAAATTTTAAAAAGAAATACATATAATATAATACATATCTATATAAATTAAATTAATCTTTTCAATTTCTTTTATGTAGTATTGTTGCTAACTTCACTTAACTTTCTTAGCACTTGTATAAATTTTATTGCACAGACCGAACGAATTGTATATTTTACAATAAAATGCGATGTATTAAAAGATTTAGTATATGTACAGTAGACGTTTCACTCTTACATACATGTTAGAGAGGAACAACTATAATTGATAAATGTGTCGGTCATCTCTACCAGTCAAATGACCAGTCAATTGACTGGCAGTCATAAATTCAATGAAAAATTATTGCAAATGTATTAGTGAAAAATTGTCGTTTGTGTTAGTTTCAGTCATTCATTTCTTGTAGGGTTAGTTTATTAAGAGCAAAATGAGAAAACTAACCGAAACTCTTGTGTACATGTGATTTTGCATCTCTCTCTATCTCATTAATACCACCCGACTACATAACATATATCTGTGCTGCTCACTCTGATTCCTTTTATAGGTTATGACTACCAAAATATGGGTTAGTTCCAACTAGTTATTAGAACGTAGATATTGGTTAGCTCTAACTAGTTAGGCAAACGTAAATATTGGTTAGCTCCAACCAGTTAGACAAACGTAAATACTGGTAAGTTCTAACCAGTTAGGTAAACGTAAATACTGGCAAGCTCCAACCAGTCAGCAAACGTAAATATTGGTTAGCTCTAACTATTAAGTCATAACATAAATATTTGTCAATTAAAATTTACATTTTAAATCAGTTTTTATTTAACATAAAACAATAAATATTAAAGTTCTTAAGACTAATTTAAGCAACATGCCCTTTATCTTACTAGCCAAAGATGGATGCATTCTTTCGGTCATTGGGTGTAAACGTCCGCCCAGAATTTGCTCTTATGGTATTACATTTTCCAACAAAGATCTTTATGATCTTCCGTCATGCGCAAGAGTTTGGATATTTTTATTCCAACATGCCCTTGGTCTTAGATGGATCCATATGTTCCATCATTTGGTATGAACGTTCTCCCAGCTTCTGATCTTGTGGTATTGCATTTACCAACAGCGAGACAAAATATTTTCAGGTCCTTAAATAAATGGCGAGAACAATTAAAACTTCTAAAACAAAATGATTTAAAAAACATATTGTTACGTTTTTCTCTCTATAAAAACGCTTTTCCGTAGATCCGAAGATTTGCAAATGAATACAAGAGCCGAGTGTAGTAATTAGGGTTAAGAATGATACAAGTTTTATTTACAAATACACTTATACTAAATTACTCAAGAGCTTAAATACACTAATACAACTTAAACTAATAAAATTACACACAAATATTCACAAGTGGTTACCACTACGCCTTCCTCGCTGTAGTTTACACACATCTCCTAGCTGGCTGCGCAAGTTTTCACGTGACACATCTTTGTCTGCTGCCGTCACTTACGAGACTCTTTCTGGCGTCACTCACAGTTGATACACCAATAAAGACTCACTGGCTTTACTTACACCCTTATACACGTCTATTCGCTGCGCTGTTCCCTTTTACTCCAGTCGACACGATAGACTCCACAATAATCTCAATTCCACGACAGACTATTATTAATTCACAACTTAATTATCAACTGACTTGTTTACTTGCAAATGACTGAGTTGTTCGCGACTGACTTGTTCGTAACTGACTCACAACTGCAACTAACTATCTCATTGGATGCGTCACCTCTATTTATATTTCACAGAAATTCCACTAGAAGTTTCAAGCAATGTCTAGACGATCATTATCATCTTATATGCTGCCTAATTAAGTTCATGTGGTAACTATGTACATACATGTGTATATGCGTACGTGTGTACAACATTAACTAAGCAACACACGGTGGTTGTTTATATTTTGCTTTTCGTTTGAATTTGGCATGTATGTATGTGTACAAATATGTGAATCTTCTTAATAAGCAGACGCTTTTTTTGTTGTTGTTGCTTTTGCTTGCTTAATCAAGCTAGGCATGCTTATTTAGTTGTTGGCTACTTTCTAGACTATTCTTTGCTTTGACCCTGTAGGAATATTTTCGCGTAGCATTTACATTAACTCTGTTGGAATATTTTTGTGTAATGTTGCTTAACATTGTTGACGGCTATTTTCGTAACACTGCCGCCCACTTATTCGTCCCGAATAGGCACATCATCGCCTTTCTTTTTCTGCGTTTTCTAAACGCCTTGTAGTTACGCTCGAGACGACTACCTCTTCCATATTTGTCGGCTTTAGTTCTGGCTCTGCCTCGTTTCTCAACTGGAACTTGTATTGCCATACGCTGGAGATGACTACTTCGTTGACATTTGTGGCCCTGGAACTGACTCCGCTTCCTGCTTCCAATACAGCTTGCCTTGCCTTGCGCTGACGATGACAAGTTCTTCCACATTTGCAGCCCATGGTACTGAATCTGCCTGGTATTTCTACTACAGCTTGCCTTGCCGTACGCTGTAGATGACAACTCCTTCCACATTTATGGCCTTTGACTCTGACTCTACCTTGTCCCTTGACTAGAGCTTGCCTTACCATTCTACATTTATGGCCTTTGGCTCCGACTCTTCCTTGTACCTTGACTAGAGCTTGCCTTACCACTCGCTTTAGGTTCCGTATAGAAGTTGTCTTTTTCTTCCTGACTGCTTTTATGCTATGCGCTTTGTATGCTGTAGCAGTTTCTTTACCCTGAGCAAGCGAGACCATTTCACCCATAGCTTGTTCCGCTGTTTCACAGACCACCACATCTTTTACGTCACTAGCTTCATTTTCTTTGCTGGAAACTTCTTGCTCACGTCCAACTTGTTTACACTGTCCACTGCTAATTTCATCTTCTGCCTTTAGTCTTTGGTCAACGTTTTCCTCTGTGCCAGAAACGTCTTTGATGACACTGTTCCCCAAGTCAGAAATCTCTTTGTGTATCTTTTTGTCTGAATTACTGACTTTTATTTCTTCACCATCTGCTTGCCTGTCTGTGACTTCAGGCATTTCTTGAATTTTCTCATTTCTGGCTCTAGGTGATTCTGGAACGTCAGGCACAGTTTTCCATTTCCATTTGTCAAACATCTCATTCATCTGACCTAGAAGTTTGTCGTTGTTTGCCTTCATTTCCTCATTGTTTGCTCTAGAAGTTTCTTGAAGCATTGTTTCCATTTTACTCATCATAGCAGCAAACATTGCACCGATGTCTGTACTGGTTGCCGCTGCACGAGTACATACCTCAATTTCTTCTTTTTCATCGAACTCATAAGTTTCAATGTCGATATTGCGCCGCTCTAACTCTTGCAGTAATCTCTCCTGTAGTATTTCCTTGTCACCAGTTGTCGTCAATTTCCTCTTACTCAACTCTTGCTTGAGTTGATCCACGTTAAGCTCTTGAAATTTCATCTCTCCTCAAAAACCAATTACTACGTTTAACCTTTTCAAAGGTATGTGGTTTTGTTCACGTTTAACCTTTTCAAACGTGTGAGGTTCTCCTTTTCTTATTACTCTTGCTTTTCGCTTAACCCTTTTTTAAACGTATCTCTTGTATTTGCAAATCCCACTTCTGACACCAAATGTTACGTTTTTCTCTCTATAAAAACGCTTTTCCGCAGATCCGAAGATTTGCAAATGAATACAAGAGCCGAGTGTAGTAATTAGGGTTAAGAATGATACAAGTTTTATTTACAAATACACTTACACTAAATTACTCAAGAGCTTAAATACACTAATACAACTTAAACTAATAAAATTACACACAAATATTCACAAGTGGTTACCACTACGCCTTCCTCGCTGTAGTTTACACACATCTCCTAGCTGGCTGCGCAATTCACGTGACACATCTTTGTCTGCTGCCGTCACTTACGAGACTCTCTCTGGCGTCACTCACAGTTGATACACCAATACCTCTTTGTCTGCTGCTTGTCACACACGGCACTCACTCTGCCGACACTCACAGTTGATACACCAATAAAGACTCACTGGCTTTACTTACACCCTTATACACGTCTATTCGCTGCGCTGTTCCCTTTTACTCCAGTCGACACGATAGACTCCACAATAATCTCAATTCCACGACAGACTATTATTAATTCACAACTTAATTATCAACTGACTTGTTTACTTGCAAATGACTGACTTGTTCGCGACTGACTTGTTCGTAACTGACTCACAACTGCAACTAACTATCTCATTGGATGCGTCACCTCTATTTATATTTCACAGAAATTCCACTAGAAGTTTCAAGCAATGTCTAGACGATCATTATCATCTTATATGCTGCCTAATTAAGTTCATGTGGTAACTATGTACATACATGTGTATATGCGTACATGTGTACAACATTAACTAAGCAACACACGGTGGTTGATTATCTTTTGCTTTTCGTTTGAATTTGGCATGTATGTATGTGTACAAATATGTGAATCTTCTTAATAAGCAGACGCTTTTTTTGTTGTTGCTGCTTTTGCTTGTTTAATCAAGCTAGGCATGCTTATTTAGTTGTTGGCTACTTTCTAGACTATTCTTTGCTTTGACCCTGTAGGAATATTTTCGCGTAGCATTTACATTAACTCTGTTGGAATATTTTTGTGTAATGTTGCTTAACATTGTTGACGGCTATTTTCGTAACAATATTACCGTTTTGATGCATTTGCGGAATAGCCAGAGTTGCTTGCATCTGTTGAGTGTTGTGGTCACTTAGGACATATAAACGTTGGCCGGGTCGCATTCTAGGCAAAGAAACCACAAGCGGCATTAAGTGGGAACATTTGGCCAAGTTGTTGCATGTACCATGCCGAAATGACGGAAATTGTTAAGAACATATAGTACGAATCAAAATTGATTATATTTAAAGCGCATTAAACGTAAAAAAATATTTAAAATTTATTTATTTTGTCAATGCAAATTCTTGAGCATGATTCCACAAATATGTCATCACTTTCCCATTATTTAGGCTTTATTTCACAGTCAGAATATGAGGAACACCACTGGCCTTTGATTAAGGAATATAAAACACAAAAATTACAGCCATATTGCACAATTATTTAAATTTTATTCCAAATACATGTAAAAATTAACTTTTAGAAAATTTTATTTTGGGGTTTTTCACAATCATGTGTTCACAAATGCTATGTATAGCTAGTGCTTTTTATACATGCAAAAAGTATTAGCAAGAATTAATGCATGTGCGCATATAAAATATATGATAGAGTGAAACAACTGATGCAATATATGCCTGAACTGCCACTAGCAAAAATTTTTGTTCAATACGTTTTTTTCCTAAGAACCCCCAAAATTTCGAAAACCCATTTGTAAACTAATTATATTTTTTTGACAATAAATAATCAAATAATTATAATTTATGGAAACATTATCAATATATTTTAATAAAACTTTAATTAAAATAATACATAAATAAATATGTACAAAAATTATTATACAAAAATATGCAATAAATATTGTAGAACAATCCTTCAAATTTTATTGGAAAAACGAAACAGTGGCAGCTCCAGTAGCAAAAATTCAACATAAAATTGTTGCATGTGTGTTAGTAAAAAAGTTTTGTTTGTGTTAGTTTCGGTCATTCATTTCTTGTAGGATCATTTCTTGTAGGGATCATGTTACCTTCACGGGCAAGTATGTTTGTTTTTAAGTTGTTTACATATGTACATGTCTGCGTCCATAAGTCTGCACTGGTAAGTCTGTTTTTTTATTTATTCATTTTATAAGAAACCTTATTAAAATATATTTATTTTCTATGTATTTTTTAATAGCCTGATGATGAAGCTTATTGGATTGTGGCTCATTCTGCCGAAGAGGCTTTAACGAAAGCAGGTGAAAGATTTAATTTTGATGCTAGCAAAATTAAACTTCAGCAAGATGAAGATGTCTTAGACACCTGGTTTAGTTCTGGTCGCTTCCCCTTCTCAGTGTTTGGCTGGCCCAATAATCTGCCGACTTGCAAGCGATTTCCACAACTTTGTTGGAAACAGGCCATGATTTCTTGTTCTGGGTTGCTCGCATGGTGTTCTGTGGCCAAAAATTGCTGGAAAAGTTACCCTTCAAGGATATATATTTACATCCAATGGTACGTGATACTCATGGTCGTAAAATATCAAAATCATTGGGTAATGTTATCGATCCTATGTATGTTATACGCGGAATATCATTGGGGGTCTTCACACCCAATTTGTTAACTCTCAACTTGGATCCTCTGGAAATTGAAAGGGTTAAAAAAGCCAAAAACAAGACTATCCCAATGGCATACCGGAATGTGGCTCAGATGCTTTACGTTTTGCTTTGTGTGCCTACATAACACAAGCACGAGATATTAATTGAGGCTTGTAACAAGGGCTTTGAGCAATATGACTGCGGCAGCCAACAGTGCTTGCTATGGTTTTTTCTGTACGATTTGTGTGATGTTTCTGCAATGTTTAAAGCCCATATTTCAAAATGTCAACGATGATCAGAACGCTTCAGCACGTAAAGCTTTGTTTGCTTGATTAGATTTGGGATTTAAAATACTGTCACCATTTATACCTTTTATTTCGGAAGAATTGTGTCAACGCTTGTCCAGAGCTGATACCACACCCAGTATATGTGCGGCTGCTTATCCCGGTGAGTAAAAAAAATTCGTCGTAATTTTCCACATGTTATAATTTACTAATTATTATTTTTTTATAAACAGGTTATTTTACTTGGCGTAATGAAAGGGTTGAAAAAGAAGTTGATTTTATGTAAAAGGCTACACGAGTCAAACGTTCAGCTCCTTCTGATTACAATTTGCCTAACAAAATCAAAACGGAAGCGTATATTGTTTTGACAGACTACACAGATCGACATGTATTTAGCTAGTGAAAGTAAAAGTATTGGCATTTCTGCTGTTAAAGTTTCATAATTTATTATTTATTAATAAAATACTACAGAGAAATAAAATTAAACTAACTCATGTTTTAGACTCGGCAGTTTTTCTTGAAGCAAGTCTGAGTTTATGGGAGAGAGAGGAAAGAAGAAAGAAGAGGGGTACTGACTTGCTTGTACAGAAAAGTTACTTCAATTCTCTTTTGTTATTTCATTCGCAGCATTAGAACATTAGGAAAATTGAACAAGAAACCGTCCGAGTGTAAACAAACGAGCAGTTTTAAAAGAGAATTGAAGATAACTGCTTCAAGAAAAACTGCCAAGTCTAAAACATGACTAAAGCTATGTACAGACGGTTGTCAGATCTTACAATATTGCCAGTAAAATGTGCTAAAAATTTCTTACAACCGTGTGAACTGGCAATTTTTGTCAGACGACGTTGCCAGAAAAAGCATTGTCAGTCCATTGCAAGACTAGCAACTGACAACATATTGTCAGACATCTTAGACCGAATTTAGACACGAAAACATTTGGAAGGGAAACATTTAGTTTGGTAGCAATTTACGGGTGGGGAAGAGAGAATCATTTTTGTGTTCGGTAATCGGCGACACGCTTTGTTTTCATATTCTTTGCTACATATACACGCATACATTTACAAATATGCTTGCTTTTATGCAATAATATTGGAATGTCGCCGGCAACATTTTCGCCTGTGTGGACGCGAAGGAAACAACAAAAGAGAATTCCAGATGTTTTCCTTCCAAATGTTCGTCCGTCTAAATTGGGACTTACAATCGTGTGAACACATTGTAAAATTATTGCCAGATATTTGTCAGACATTTTAATATTGTCAGATGTGCGAAGTTCATGCATCTGACAATGGCGTCATTGTAAGATAATTCTTTCTATGGGCAACACTGCACAAGCTTGGTTTTAAAGAAAGAGTTTATAATAAAATATATGCAGACAAAATCATTGCAATTGCTTCTTTATGGTCCATAATAATTTATACTTTCACTTTTTACATTTAACACAAACACAAACGATAAATATTTAACAATTTCCAACAAATGGTTTAAGGCTGGCAACGCATAACAACAGGTCGAACAATTTGTGCATATCATAGCGTCTACAACTGCGACTAACTCTGACATAATATGTGATAGAACGTCGGCAGAATAACAAAAATAAAATGCCGATATTTCTCTTCATATCATGCAACAGGACAACGTAATTTTACTTTTCTTATAACATTTCATTTTATGCAAATTCTCATCGAGTTAACATGTATTAATTTTATATAACTATTTATTTTGGTTTTACTTTTTTCAATTAAACATATAAATTCAATTAAATATATAAAATTAAACATATAAAATCCCAGAAATTTTGTCCAAAACATTGTTTTTCATTTATTTTAATAAACACTCACACATGCACACTAATTTATTTTCATGTACGTGTAGTTTTTTGACAGTTCATATCATAAGATTGTTGTTATAGGATTTCTTATAACAACGCTCTTATAATAAATCTTATAATATTGACATAACACTAATTTGCGATTGAATTTGACGCTCTTATCTTACATATTATGTTAGGTGGAGACCTTATCTATCACAACCGTGTGAACTGACAATTTTTGTACCGACGATTTTGTCAGATGAATTTATTGTCATACAACCGTCCAGCAATAAATTCTAAGATTTTCTGACATTCGTGTGAACTGACAAGAAATATTGTGCTGACAATCGTCTGTACATAGCTTAATAGACTTTTATTTTTAACCCCCGACTAAAAGAGGGGTGTTATAAGTTTGTAGTGTGTGTCTGTGTACCTGTGTGTCTGTCCGTGTCCACGTACAGGCCAAACGGCTGGACCGATTTTCATTTAGTTTTTTCTGTTTGAAAGATGAATTGATCGACAAGATACTTAATTATGTTTTAATAAAATCGGTCCAGCTGCTTAGAAGATATACATATCACCTTTTCTAGAAATATTCAGGGGTTTTTTAAAATTTTTAATTTTAATCAAATCCAAAAACTTTTTGATATTCAAACAATTGAATGAATACAATTAATTAAACACTCCCCAACTATATTTTTATGATTCGAAATGAAATTTTGTTGAATTTTCACCCATATCTGTTTTATCGCATATGAGTTAGGTTAGGAAGGGTGGTGCTTTCACGAATTTTCATAATGTTTTGCGCTTTCTCCAGAGCTAATGATCTACGTTACAGTTTGTTTCCAATATTGAGAGTTTTTAAAATTTTCGCGATGTGTGGTATATTTTAATCAAATTCAAGACTTGATATGGATTTTTGTATTTATTTCTATTGCAAGTGCATAATCATAATTTTTTTCGATGTGAATATATGTATGTACTAGGGTGATCGACTCTGTTTTTCAACCTGTTTTAAAACCCAGTTTTTTCAAAATACGGTTGTCGGTTTTTTCAAAAAGTTGATTTTTCGAATGTCGAATAGTCCGGTGTTTTTACAATTTAAAAACCGGCTGAGTCGAATACTTTTCGGTTTGTACATTTTGCATGTTTTGTTGATTTTCGTAAGTATTTTTTTAGTGTAAAAGCTCTAAGCTTTTTTGGAGCATGGCAACATTTACTGAACTATGAAATTTAAGAGAAATTATTTGATGAGCTAATAGCAGAGGCGAATTTAATTAGCCTTGTGGTGTACAATGGATGTCAAAATACAGTTGCAAAAATGTTTTTTAGTTTTGGTGCAATTTTGCTTCATATTTTATATATAGAGGTATATATCCACCTTGTTCATACATTCATATGTATATACCATTAAGGAATAAACTCTACATACACCCATCATTTTTGGGATTTGAGGAAACTTGGGAAGAAATTCAAAAAATTAATTATGCCAATATTTAGGGTGCTAATAAATATGTTTATACAAAAAATAAAAAATTAAAAAATAATTATAATAACAACTTAATAGACCATATTTGGATGTCATTTGTTGACGGCTTCGTACCGGAAATCACAGAATTTTCAAACAAGTTGACGTCATCAAACATTTTGTACGTATTTTTTCATGTATTTTATGCCTGTATGTAGACTTTTCTCTATGTATTTTTAATATTTTTGCTACTGTAGGTGTTATAATTGTTTTTTTATTTTTTGTATAAACATATTTATTAACAACCTAAATATTGGCAAATTTTTTAATTTCTTCCCAAGTTTCCACAAACCCTAAAAATGATGGTTGTATGTAGAGTTTATTCCTCAACTGTATATTATATATAAATATTTATGTACTATACATTAGTATATGAAGTTAATTTTTATGTTTTACCTTTAATTTTTGTATTGTTTTATAATATTAACTCTTTTTTTTATAAAGCAATTTAAAATCAAAACTTTTGTATAATTTTCTTACTTAAAAAAACCGGTTGACCGGTTTTTCCTGAATTGCAAAAACCGAAACCCGATTCTTCATAATTTCAAATATTCGAACTATTCGAAAACCTGTTTTTGGAAAAAGTCGAATAATCGATCACCCTAGTATGTACATATGTATGTTATGCAAATGATTTCTGGCGGGGTGAATTTTAACATTTTCTTTTAGTCATATATGAAAATAGACTCCCAAATAGTTTTGTCATTTGTGGATTAATTTTCAAAATTCTTTATGCATATGGAAAAGGGTCACTAAAATTTTTTGAGATTGTGTGGGGGACCAAAGTGACTGCTCCAAAAATGTATTATTATATACACCAAAGGTTAAAAGGAACCCTATTGTTTTCGATACACTATCCGCCACAGGCTATTTCCTAGGGAACCGTAAGATCTACGGGTCTGAAATTTGGACAGAGTGTGTAGAACCTTGGCCGCTACAACAAAAAATACATGAGAGTTAAAAATTAAAGGGTGTTCCAAAACGAGCAACGAAAAATTATAAAATCCCATGTAATATACACACAATTGTATTGTAAAGTTAGTGTATTTTTATACAGACTACAACAATTAACACTAAAATTTAAAAATCTTAATTAAAGGGTATTCTACCAGTTAATGTAATTTTGATTATGTAATTTTGACAACTTGCTGTATTTTGTAGACCGAATGAGTAAAACTTCTGAAAATTTTTAAAACCGTAAGACTAGAAAATTGCAAAACTTAAAAATCACCAAACCCAAAAAATCGCCAAAAATAAACAAAAAATCGCCAAAACGAAAAAAGGGCAAAAAAATTCCGGAAAATCACCAAAATTAAAAAAAATCGCCATAATATGAAAAAAAATCCCCAAAATGAAAAAAATCGCCAAAAATTTAAAAAAATCATCAAAACGAGAAACAAATCGAAAGAACAAAATAAAATCCCTGTTTAATTCAGTAAATGAATAAGGATAAACTAGTTTGTTTAACCTGTTTGGATTATCTTCAAGGCGATTCACCAGGAAGATTTATTGATGCAACTCAAGCACTTGAAACTTGGTTGCGTGGGGATGGTTTTTTTTGTTTTTTTTTGTTTTTTTATTTATTGTATCTTCAAATATGAACTAACAATAAGTATTCAAATCTTAAATCTATAAAAAAAATATAAGGCCCGACCAATGTCGGACATAAGCTTAGTGATAGTTATTAATAATACATAAGTAGTGATAAGCAACAAAAAGAAAAAAGTGTTTTCAAGCAGCTTCATCATCTAGAGTGTTGAATATTAGAGCCCGTGTATCTCTCTTTTTTAAGCGGATGTGCCCAGTAAAGTTTAAAATATTACGAGCAAGCGGATTAGGATGTGACTCGAGTTTTGTTAGATATTTGCCTGCGTATTTTACAATTTCTTCAGTCACTAGTGGCATATTCAAATCGCGATGTATATTTGAATTTTTGATGTACCATGGGAGCCGATGTTATCATGCGTAAAATTTTATTTTGCCTTCGTTGAATTTTCTCTACATTTGAAGCTGAAGCAGTGCCCCATAGTTGAATTCCGTAACACCATAATGGCTTTAAAAGCGACTTGTATATTAAAAGTTTGCAGTCTAGGCTAAGTGTTGAATTTCTATCAATCAGCCAATGTACCTGAGTTAATTTAAGTTTCATTTGAGTTAACTTAGAGTCAATGTGATGTTTCCATGTAAGTCGTCGATCAAGGTGTAAACCAAGATATTTCACATGTGAATGTTGAGGAACAACTTGATTGTTAATCCGAATGGGGGAGCAAGTATCTCTTCTTAGGGTGAATGTTATATGGACACACTTTTGTTCATTGACTTTAATTCTCCATAAGTTTAACCAAAGCTCCATCTGGCTAATGTGTTCCTGGAGTTTGCGGGATGCCTCATCAGGGTTTTCGTGCATACTAAGGCAGGCTGTATCGTCGGCAAATGTGGAAGTATGGATACTACTGCTCACAGGCATATCGCAAGTATAAATCAAGTATAAAACTGGTCCCAGTATGCTCCCCTGTGGCACACCGGATGAAATAGTTTCAGGCCTACTCGTTAAGTCTCCTTCCACAATAGTGAACTTACGGGAAATAATGTAACTTTCCAAAATATTTAAAATGTTTATTGGCAAGTAAATCTTCAATTTTAAAATTAGGCCTTCATGCCACACTTTATCAAATGCCTGGGAAACGTCAATAAAGAGCGCAGAACAATACTTTTTTTCCTCAAAAGTTCTTCTTATAAATTGAACCAGTCTGTGAGTTTGTTCAATGGTGCTATGCTGACTTCTAAAACCAAATTGATGGTCTGGTATGCACCCACTACTAATTAGAATTGGGGACAATTTTGTTTTGAGCAGTTTTTCGAAAAGCTTTGACATAGTTGATAGTAGACTTATTGGCCTATATGACTCAGCCTTGGTTAGATCTTTGCCCGGCTTTGGAATCATTTTAACCTTGGCAAGCTTCCAGCTGTGTGGATAATACTCCAGTCGTAAAATGGCATTAAATATGAATAATAGGATTCTCATTGCAATACGAGGCAAGTTCATAAGCATCTGGTTACTAATTCCATCAATACCCGGAGCTTTCTTCGGGTTGAGTTCGGCAATTAATTTTTGTAAATCACGCGTCTTAAACTTTATGTGTTGAGGGGGTAGAGCGACTACATTCGGAAAATCAGCAACACCAGTACATATGTTTGGCGTAAAAACGGATTTTAAGTGCTCAGCAAATATTTTACCTTTTTCAGTATCGCTTCTTGCCCAACTTCCGGTAGATGTGCGTAGAGGTGGCTTATACTCAATGGGTGTTTTAAGCTCTCTAGCAGCGCGCAACAAAGAGTAATTAGACGCTGGTGTGACATCAAGACCTTCCAGATAATTTTTAAGAGATGCAGTTTTTTCAGACGCAAGCAACTCTTGGAGTCGTTTAGTGCACTCTTTAAATCTGATTTTATTTTGTGGTGATCTGTGCTGTTGCCATTCCCTTCTAGCTCTTCTTTTTTCACGTACGAGACGTTCAATGTCTGTAGAATAAATTTTATTAAACCCAGTCTGCGGATGGGAGATAATGGCATGTTCAGCAGCCTGTTTAATATTCTCGCTGAGATTGGCAATGTTAGATTCAATATCATCGGATGTTCTAAGCGTAATGTTTTCCGTACAATGACTACTGAGATATTTTTTGAACCCCAGCCAATTAACACGATTGATCATCTTCACATATGGGTCAGGTAAGTTACTTCTTAAGGGACTACAAATTGTAATGATCGTCGGAGAGTGATCGGACGAAAGATCAAGAGAAGCTTGAACTTGAATTAAATCCCTAGAGATATTTTTTATGACGCCAAAATCTATAACATCCGGAATTTTTTGTATGTCAGTAGGCCAATAAGTGGGCTCCCCATTTTTGAAATAGTGTTGAACAATGCTCGACCTCTGGGGGTAATAAGACGCGAACCCCAGAACGTATGCTTAGCATTGTAGTCGCCAGCTGCTACAAAACAAGGTCCAAGAGATTTGTGGAAATCCTCATATTGATTCTCAGTGATTGAAAATCTGGGAGGGGAGTAAATTGATGATATAACAAAATTTGTACAAAAACTTTCAATGCCAATATTTGTTGCTTGTAGGTGTTCTTCACAAATGTTATCAAGAACATAGTGCTTGAGTCTTGACTTTATTAGAATTGCTGATCCACCGCAAGCCCTTCCTCTAGGGTCCTTTGTATCATATATAGTGTAGCCATAAATTTTAAAAAGACTTCTCGAAGTCAAATGAGTCTCAGATACTAACATTACATCAATATTTTTTTCCGTGAGGAAGTGATCAAGTTCATTTTTATGTTGGCGTGGAGATGGTTAAATCACTTTTGGTTAAAACAACTTTGTTTTCTTTTCAAAATGTAATTGAACAAAAACTTTATTTAACTTTCTTTCTTATATAATAACTTATTGATATGTCATTAAAATTTTCTACTATTAATTGTATTGCTTAATTGTATTGCTTAATTAAATTGAGGTCATAAAATTTTGCTTTATTAAGTGTATTGCTTAAGTACAAGTTCATTGTACAAAAAACCACCATTTATGCATGATTGCAAGTTTGCAATTATTTATGACCCAATTTTGATATTATTATGCAGAGTAATTATAAAAAGTGTCTTATTTCTTTTTGTTTAATTGTAGTTTAAAATATAGGTCAGTGTTTTTTTTTTGTGAAAGTATGAACAATCGCCAAAATAAAAAAATCCCCGAAATGAAAAAAATTGCCAAAATGAAAAAAATCTCCGAAATGAAAAAAATTCCCAAAATGAAAAAAATTGTCAAAACGTAGAAACAAAGCGAAAAAACAAAATGAAAAAATCCCCAAAATGAAAAAAATTCCCAGAATGAAAAAAAAATCGCCAAAAATTAAAAAAATCGTCAAAACGAGAAACAAAGCGAAAAAACAAAATAAAATCGCCAAAATAAAAAAATCCCCAAAATGAAAGAAATTCCCAAAATGAAAAAAATCGTCAAAAGTTAAAAAAATCGTCAGAACGAGAAACAAAGCGAAAAAACAAAATAAAATCGCCAAAATAAAAAAATCCACGAAATCAAAAAAAATTGCCAAAATGAAAAAAATCCCCAAAATGAAAAAAATTCCAAAATGAAAAAAAATCGCCAAAACTTAAAAAAAATCGTCAAAACGAGAAATAAAGCAAAAAAACAAAATAAAATCGTTTCAGCTGAAAAACCTCAAAAACGCCAAAAAAAACTCCATTTAAAAAATGCTCAAACCCAACGTGCGCGAGTTAAAGTCGCACTTAACTGAATTTATTTGTTTGTAACTTATAGAGGGGAATCAAAGTGTCCACCTTTAAGAAGTAAATGTGGACATTTTTCTTTTAAAATCGTATTGTTTTTAATGTTGTACAATTTGTTTTTCGTGTAGGTTTCCACACTACCGTTGAGGTACTACACTCAGTGCGTTGCCATTTATTTTGATTGGCTGGCTCCCCAGTAGGCCTACACCATTTTAAATGCATACAAATGTGCAGTAATAAGAAATTTATAGCTCTGCTGTTTTAATTTTTTGTATTTCATGCATAATACAAACATCTTTCATGGCTTGTTTGTGTGTACATATGATCAATTTTCAATTGTATTTCATGCATAATACAATTTTATTGATTTTTTTTATTGTATTTCGTACCCTTAGTGCCAAGTTTCTTATTGCATTTCATGCATAATACAAATATCTTTCTATTGATTTTGGCACTGTATTTCATAGCTTTTAGTTTATATATTTTTTCGTGTATTTCATGCATAATACATATATTTTTCAAAGCCATTTAGGTATGTGATGGAAAACGGTTGTTTTCAAAATGACTTCAAACCAGTCGTTTTGAAAACCCAACCTTAAGCTACTGACTTTTAAGAATCACACTACAATATAGTAGGGATGTGAAAAAAAATTTATCAAAAACGATTGCAAGAATTATTAAAAATTTTAATTATTGCCAAAACGACTATAGAAAACATATCACACCTTTTACAGTTTTCAAATTTGTTTAGTGTCTAAATCGTTTTTTATCACATACCTGGTTGTAAATATGTACGTATATTTATTTATTTGTTCATGGCATATAGTTGTATGCATATGTACATTTGTATGATACATTTTAAATTGTATTTCATGCATAATACAAATAAATATGTATCTTTGAAAGCCATTTTGTTTGTTTTTTATTTATTTCTTGAATATTTTCTTATTTTCTTGCTTATTTTTCTTTTTTTTTATTCTTATTATTTTATTGTTAGTAAAAATTTCTTATTTTATTACTATTTTGTCCTGAAATATAATTGCAATATAGCTTATTGTAAAATTTTATTTGTACATATTTTACATATCTTAAAACAATTTAACACATCGTTCACACACTCTATAATCACAGGAGCTACATTTACTTTTTCAAACTTTAGTGTTTCCGCAATGGCAGCAAAATTTAGAATAATCATCAGAGTTTCGGACTAAAATCGATTTGATAATATTTCTAAATGTGTCGGGAGAGGGTAAATTAAGTAAAGATTTGCCATTTAAATAGTTTATATTATAACATTATAACAAATACACCTCAGCTTATACTATCATTTTGTTGGGTTCTGTTTTTTATGTTTAAAAATTTCCATGTTCTGTATTTAGGATCATATGAACAAAAATCTTTATAATGCTCTTCTCCACTGAAATTACTCATGGAATCAATAAACACAAATTCTTTAGAAGCAAACCCCAACATTGAAAGAAAGATAGCATCGCACAATCTAACACAAAGTTAGTCAATTGATTTTCTTTTGTTAACGACTTCCAATCTTCAATGTCTAATACATTCCAAAATCCAAGATCTGATAATTTTAATTTTGGGTACATTTCTTTAAATAAATCATTATATATAAAGAGCGTGTATTTTATAGAACATTCTGGTGTTGAGGAATTCGTTTTCATTGTGTGTTCTTTGTTGCGGTGGGCACACGCAGATAAGGCCAAAACAAACAAAATGTGCCAAAGTGATGGTCCACCTTGAGTGTGCGGGAGGCCTACCGCAGTGGTACCATGTAGTGGCCAAGTTGGTGGCTATGAAATATGTACATGGGTAGGTAGGAAACGCTGTACTCTTCTTAATTGTGTATGAGGGTACGTCCAACAACCGTTGTTCTAAGGAGCAAACAAAATCTGAAATAAATAAAGAAAATTACAATATAAATTAATAATATAATACCACAAATAAATACAAACTGATTGAAGGTTACAAAATAAGCAAACGCATGGGGTACGTTCA
The DNA here is from genome assembly GCA_949987645.1 of Tachina grossa. NCBI lineage: Eukaryota > Metazoa > Arthropoda > Insecta > Diptera > Tachinidae > Tachina > Tachina grossa. The sequence continues at coordinate 48,951,161 of OX465277.1, read as the reverse complement.
AAAGAGGTACGAAAACACATGTTCTAGTATAATGTGTTCAGTAGGCAAATTGGTGAATGGGCTATCAATTATGAATGAAAAATATGAGAGGAGAATAATGTTGGCAACGCAAAAAAGTTGCGTAAAGTAACGTTTCTATTTTTTTGACTTGAATTTTGTTATTGTCCCAAAAGTTAGATTCAATTACAATAACCAAGAAATAGGATACTGACTACATTTATGAAATCCTGGTTATGGATGTACGAGGGCAAGGTTTTAAGAGGAACATGGACACAGTAGAAGCAAGAGGCCATGGCAACAGAAATTTCTGGAACCTTCTAAAATATTTTTTTATAGAAAGTAAAGTTTGGAGGCAAACATGTATGTAAATATCATATATACAGATATACATATATATATGTGGGTTTGATTACCTTTTTAAAATAAAACACATAACCTCCAGTTTCAAGTAAATAGTTTATTATGTATTAATTGTGATATTATTTAATTCATATTATTTCTTCCTAAGCACCATCCTGTCAGCTGAACGTTTACTTCTCAACTGTTCGTTCCTTTTTTTAATTGTCTTGTCTGTTTGTCGGGTTGTGTGTGTGTTTAGCTTTTATAATTGCGAGTCATGTAGGTGCTGCTACTGCAGCGATATTGAGTTAGCATCCCACATCCGGCCCTCCTGACTCTACATTCGTCTTCGAATGCTAATCCCACTTTTTCATCATGTCTACTGCTGTCGTCGTGTTTTCCGGACCCTCTGCATTTCCTACTTTCTCAACTTCATAACAACCATGGTTTAGTTTCTTCTTGACCCGATACGGTCCCAGGAACTTCGGTCTCAGTTTCATTCCTATGCCAAACTGGGTACGCTTAATGGCTACCAGCTGCCCGATCTCGTACACAGTCTCTGGGACTCTTTTACGGTTGTATTCTTTGCAGTTCTCTTGTTGTATATCGTGAATGTTTTCTTTAGCTTGTTCTCTTATGGTGTCTCGTTCGGCATTTAAGGTCTCTATTGACAGTTCATTAAGTAGCTCGCGAATATCTGTATCATCGTCCTTTCCCATATCTAACCCAGTTAGGACTTGAAATGGTGTAAGTTTGGTGCTTCTTGGCGGTGTGCTGTTTAGGATTTGCTGCACTCGACCTACATGTTTGTACCAGTGGCCAGGTTTCTCTATGCATAATTTAGTTAGCATCGATATTATGGTGCTGTTCATCCTCTCTACCTGACCATTTCCTCTTGGCACCCCCGTTGCTATTAGCAGATGCTGTATGTTCTGTGACATACAGTATTCTTCGAATTGCCCAGATGTAAGCGCGCTTCCCCTATCGGTGATTATTCTTCTAGGGTTCCCGAACAGCATCGATTGTTGGTTTATCTGCCTTGTCAATGGGACTGAGAAATCCTTCCTTACGTCCCCTTTTCGCCTCGGAAACTAAACACTCTACACAGCTTTTAACAATTTCTTCGACTTTCCCAGTTAAGTTTGGAATATAGTGAGATTTTTGAATTAACTCTTGCGTTTTTCGGGAGGCGAAGTGTCCTTGTCTGTGTGCCATTTGATTTATTTCTTGTTCCATTGAACTGGGGATTACTATAAGTTCGTTATTTGGGTCTTTGTGTATAATGTCGAATTTCATAAAATAGTCATCGTATGTATCTGTTTCTAATATTTTTCTTACAGCTCTAATCCATTCGTCTCGTGTTTGCGCTCGTTGTAAACGGTGATGTAAAGAGTCTTCTATTAATACGCATGTTAACCGGCTTAATGCATCTACGTGCTTCATCTTTGCTCCTGCCCTGTGCTCTACTTTGTAATTAAACTCTTGTAGGAACAAAGCCCATCTAGTAACTCTGGGTGGTACATCCTGCTTACGCATTGTTAGTGCAAATGCGTTACAGTCTGTGACTATTTTTATTGGCATTCCCAACACGAATATCCTCAGTAGTAGGGAAATGAGGCATGAGATGAAAAAATCATCTTTTTGGGATTATTTTTTTGGGATGATTTTTAGTTTGGATGATTTAGGGATGAAAATTTGAGATGAAAAAATTTGGGATGATTTTTTTTTTGTGTGAAATGCAAGTGCATAAGAAAATGTTTAATGTTGTTGAACAGATTTTTTCTTTTTGGGATGATTTTTTTTTCGATGATTCTTAGTTTTGATGATTTAGGGATGAAAATTTGAGATGAAAAAATTTGGGATGATTTTTTTTTGTGTGAAATGCAAGTGCATAAGAAAATGTTTAATGTTGTTGAACAGATTTTTTGTTTGTTTTTATTTTCATTGCACACTTGATGCGATGAAATATATTAGGGATGACTTTTGGTTTAGCGAGCCTTTATGTTTGTCTGTCCGTTTGTCTCTTTAATAATAATTATGTCTATTTCTGTCTCTTAAACCAACTTGAAATAGTCGATAGAAACCTTTTTTGTTTTTTACAATTATAAGCACGGTCTTTAGTTTGAGACATCGGTTGCTTATCATTTTACAATTGCTGTTATCAGTACGTTTATAAATTTGCTTTTTTTTATTGCTGGTGTCTGGTAAGAAGAAAAGGGAAAAGAGGATTCTTTTGTTATATTTTGGGATGTAAATGTGAAAATTTAAGGAAAATTTTTATTTTAACAAGCCCCTTTATTTGTTGTTTTTAAATGCTATAAATTTGCTTTTTTTATTGCTGGTGTCTGGTAAGAAGAAAAGGGAAAAGAGGATTCTTTTGTAATATTTTGGGATGTAAATGTGAAAATTTAAGGAAAATTTTTATTTTAACAAGCCCTGTATAGTAATAGAATGTTTTTGTGACTCTTAAATGAATTTAATATTATTTCTGCACATAACTATACATAAACATATTTTGCATAGGTATGTTTAAATGAATATGTCAATGTATATGAAGATGCATGTTTGTGAATATTTGCATATAATGTAATTATATTAAATAAATTATTTAAACCATAAGATGAAGCATTTTTCATTATTATGTAGAAATTAAGTAAGAGTAATTATGAATGTATGAATAAAAATATTAAGAGATCAAAAATTTATTTTGAGAAAATAAAACTATCCTGATTAAAAAATTTTTAAGTGTGTCCCAAATAAATTGATATAAAAACGCAGTTTCTAAAATATTCCTATTCATTAACTCATTGCAATCCTTCAGTAGTAAATTATGACTTCGAAAAACATTACAAACATTGAGGTTGTTGAGGCTTTTAATAAATTGAAAGCAAAATCATATATATCTGTGAAGGAATTACAACCATCAAGGCCATATAAAGTGATAATGATGTTTCGTCATAAGACCAAATATGGAAATATAGTGATTGCAGAACTTGAGGATGGAATGCTATATCTTCCCAAACGCTACAATAGCTTAGAGGATAAAGTAATTGAAGGGGATGGGGATGAAAAATTTTCTTTAGCAAAACAACTACAAATTAATTAATACGCATTAGAATTGGCGGAGCTACATCCTGACGACAGCGAAAAAACTATTGAAGACAATGAAGGCTTCTACATTCCAAACTCACAACCCTTTTTTACTTGGGAAGCAGGCAAAATTCCAAAACTATATTAAAATATTATGATTATGGCTGAAATAAAAAATTCTTATTTTGTAAAACGCGATGTTGTAAAATTTCTTTGAATAAAATACTATTTCAAAAATTTTAAAGAACAATATGCGTAAATTTATTGTGGAAACTGTATATAAGGCACGAAAAGTTTAACAAAATTTATTAGTTGCCTTTTGTCCTTGCCTTGGAAAATAAGCAGAATGTCCACAAATCCGATTCATAAATTTCTAAAGGACTTTGAAGGGCTTATTTTTATTGATCATCTCCAACTAATTCAAGATTATTTGAATAATAAAAATCAAAATGGAGTACAAATTGAAAATTTAATAAAAAAATATTATTTATTAACAAGAAGATTATAAGCTTATCGATAATTAAATAAAATTATAAAATAAAAAACAAATATTATTGTAATTGAAGTTGTTTAATTTTTGTATAAATAAATATTAAATATATATATTGCATTGGGTAAAGTATTCCAATTATCAAGACGCTGATCAATCAGATGGCGATGATCAGCTGCTAATGAGCTGGAAAATCTGTTGATGATCAGCTGGGAAGTCAGTTGATAATCAGTTGATAATCAGCTGTTGATCAGCTGAAAATCAGTTGACGATCAGCTGGAAGTCAACTAACAATAATGTTGCAATCAGTAGTTTGCACTATTATTCTAGTTGTCTCATTTTATTGATATTTATTTATATATATATATATATATATATATATATATATATATATATATATATATACACAATATTAGAGTAAGAGAGATATAATATTGCTTTTTAATATTTACTTACAATTAAATTGTCAATAAGGTGATGATCAGATGGTTTTCAGCAAGAAAATCAGCTGACAATAAACTAGCGAAAGAAAAGCGGAAACCTTACTGTTAAAAATAAAGAAACTTATGTTTATTTTAACTTCTACCTTTGAACAGATTAGACAAATTAAGTGAATTAAGTAAAATGTCATTAATGAACAGAAATAAAAATACTCGCTCAGGAAGAGCACAAGTAGAAATAAAAGAAATAATAATCCTACCGAGATTAGATCTGAAGCGACTTCTTTTTATGTATGAGAGCACATATGATGAACTACTCAACAATACAGTAACCTTAATTAAGATGCTGCATGATGGTAACGACAAAATCTTGGATGAAATAGCAGCCCAATGTGAAGGTATTGGCAACATGACATGATTTTCATAATGCTAAACTTTATATATATATATATATATATATATATATATATATATATATATATATATATATATATATATGTATATATATATGTACATAAAATGCTCCTTAACCTTGTAAATACATAAATAAAAATATAATGATAAACAAAAAATTAAATTGAGTTTTAATTTTATTTAGCCTTTGTTCTTTATACTTTATATTTTATTGAAATTACAATTTTTACATTTAGTAACATTATAAATATTATAATATGTTGTTATCAGTTGCTTTGCTACTTCTTCCGCTTCCATATTTTTCCTTCGATATTGCAAGCAGAAGCAAGTGTCCGGTGTTGTATTATCGTCCGACCAAACACAATCTTCATAATGTTCTCCAAATTTATTTTTCTTTGTCTTCAATTTATTGGCGCACTCTAGTTGGGATTGAATATTAATCAGTTTGTTTTTATCTTCGTCCGAAACAATATGTGAGCATCTTTTCAAGAAATCATATATATCTTTTAGCACCATTGTTACAATCGAGTATGACTAAGTACTTGCACGAAGTATTTGTGAATAATTATCAGCATTCTGAAGTTTCCTATTTATACTTTTTAATCAATGATATAAGACCTATTCATTACATAAGTAGACATACAATTACTTACTTGCTTTCATCTTTCTTGTATACATAATGAAAAGAATTTTTATATTTACTTTTGTAATTTTTATTCAATAATATATACATATATATATATTTTAACTAAATAGTAAATTTACATTATTTTTCTTATTTCGTTTGTAAGAGGAATATATTCAAACATCTTGTCATGTATAATCAAACAATATGCAGCTGTATTAGGCGGAATATTTTTCAAGGTTTTTAATTCAATACGAATATCAATAGGTCCATAGTTTTGAAATTTTCCGGGGTTAATAATGGTTGAGAATCACGTGAATAATAACTTTGTTGAAATTTTAAGTACATATCGTATAGAATTGCAAAACGATTTCTGTCGAATTTTAGATTTAAATCATCATAAGGATATCTAACAGAGTTAAGATGCACTTTAATATCACTTAAATCGCAATGTTGAAACTTGTTATCATTATTTCGAAGACCCAATAATAAAAAACGCGGTCTTTCGTTTTCGGTAGCTAGCTTAACATTCCATAAAACTGTTGTACTTTCTGGAAGTAAAGGATAGTAATACATATCCCAACTTCTAAAACATATACTTAATGGATGACGATTGTTTATTGTTTTAAACATCTGCAATTTATACGCATCAGCAAGTTGAACGTGTGGTACTTTCCAAGTAATATTTAAAATTGATAACTTAATTTTTTCAGTTATCGTTTGAGATTTAAGAACTTGTCCATCATCTTTAGATCGTGAAAGTATCAGCTCATGTTTAGAATTAACTATAATTTTATTAAAATCTTCAGCAAATCCGAGTAAATATTTTAGTGGTACACAAAAATTGAAGTAACCCTTTTCAAGTGTAAGATCATCAATGTTAAAAGGAGACCATCCTGCATTTAGTAGACTGTCACTTTCAGATTTATTCAGGGAGACATAGTTTTTTAATTCTGTTGCAATGCCCAAATGACGTGTGCGATCAATTTCTATACCATTAATTTCATAACGAATTTCATCAAATAAATGTGCAATACAATTGTTTAAGAGTCGTATGGATGTAGAAACTGATGATTTTGTAGCAAGTCCTTCTATGTATATAAGACTTTCACTTGGTAAAACATACAAATCTTGATTTTGAATTGATATACGAATTTCATCATTATTTTTAAATGATTGTAAATATGATGTGTAGCTGTGGTACTCTTTCTTGATAATAGAGTTATCATATAGCGGTTTTTGTAAGATGTTAATAATGCTGCTCATTGTTTTTTTGTCTTTACTGTTTTATTTTTAACTGAAAGCCCAAATTGCTTAAAACCTCCTTATTATCCTCACGAAGAATATTTTGTTTCTGTTGTATTATTTCTTTAATTTGTCGTTTATTTTGTTTCTTTGATTTCTTGCAATTCGATGACTTTCTGGTTTCGTCTTTCGTTGATAAGGTTAGAATGAATGGTGAATGCTTTTGCAAGTCAGTTTTATTATATATAATCATTCTCTCATAGGCTTTAAATGCAATCGTATTGTTAGTTTTTCACCACGAAAATTTATTAAGTTTCCGTCTTGATCAACAACTTTCAAAATAAGACTATTTATTATTCTTGAACTTACAGGTAAATATAATACATTAGTTGGAGCCTCAGTTATTTTGTATCCTGGACTGACGTTAAGTGAAAATTGATGCAAAATATGTGCAGACATGTTATTTATATATGATCCACCTACAATGTTACATTCAACGATTATTGTATTAATTTTGGTTATATCTATTGTTTTATCAGAGTAATGTTCCACGCCAGGCTCTAATACTTTTGTACTAAAACCTAATAAGGATCCGATTGATTTCTTCTTATTAAAATAAATTGAGTCTGTAGTACTTTTTATGCATGTTTGCAGAGTATTGTAATTTGCTCGTACATCAAGCGATCCTTTTGCATTTATATTGTGATATTTATTTGTTAATACTTCAGCTATATCTGATAATTCATATGAGCCAACTGGGACCTCTATTTCATGATTCCCAATATGAAATAAATTGTTTTCGACATCAACATTTGGGATTGAGTGATACGTATCGAAACTTATTAAGCCGCAAACATAGTTTTCATTTAGTTCGATTGGTGGAAAATAGTTTGCAACAAGATATGAAGAGTCTCCGTTCAAGGTTAATGTAATTGATATTTTAACGGTTGATGAGTGAATAAATTATTAATAAATTTTGCAATGATTTTTATGATGATGTATTGTTGATATTAATCCAAGAGTTATGTTCTGACGAGAATCCCAACCATTTAACGTAAACCATATTATTTCTTCTTTTTAAAATTTTTTCAACTAAATATGTTTCTGGAAATTTAGTTTTCATTAGCTCATGTTCGTAAAAACCACCTTTAATTTCATGATTTTGATAGTCTTGTAATATATAAGTATTAGGGTTGGTATTTTTTATAGTTTTGATTTTAAATATTTCTGTTGTCCAATTTGGTGTGTAACCTTTTTCAAATGTATGCTTATATTTACTTATTCGAACATTATCATTTACTTTTAACTTGGGTTTTTGAAAGACTTTTAAATTGTTGTAGACTGTATTCAGCAATAAATTTTCATTTGACGAATTTACTTCATTTGGGGTCATCTGTATTGTTCTATGAAATGTATCATTGTATTTATCAACAAGTTCTTGATATTTGTTTATCCATTTGTATGTTCCTTGGTAACTAAACTCTTTCCACATCATACCTTTTAAGGTTCTGTTAAATCGTTCTACTATGGATGCTTTTAGAGCACTATACGTTGAATAGTGATTAATATGATTCGATTGCATTAGTTGATGAAATTGATTATTGAAAAATTCTTTACCGTCATCTGTTTGTAAATTTCTTGGTTTTCTATTGTTGTTAATGAAAATACTTTTCATAGCATTCGCTACGTTTGATGCAGTTTTATTTTTTAATGCTACAGCCCAAGCTTTCTTTGAAAAGGTATCTATTACTGTTAGAAAATATCGATATCTGTTATTATGTTCTGCATAATTTCCCATGTCCACCAAATCTGCTTGCCATAAATCATCAATTCCTTTCATTATAACTCGTCTTCTTTTAAAATTTTTTCGCGCTTGTTTGTGTAGTTCATTAACTATTTCTCTCTTGTCTGAATTCATTTCCTTTATAATAGTTGTTCCTTATTAATATCTTAACAGGAATTTCATATGCTTATATATAATTTTTATCCTTTGATTTTAGGAAGCTCGAGTTTTCGTTTTTTAACAACATCTGCAGCAGCATTTTTATTAATTGACTTAAATATAAATTCTTCAATATTATCAAATCTTTCCTCGATATTCTTTAAGAAGCCCTTATTTGCAAAATGAACTTGGTCAATCACTACTTTTTCAATAGCTTTAACATCGTCATCGATTCCTTTTGTAATCAACTCTCGTAATACTTTTACATCTCGTTTGATAACGTTTAATTGTGAATTATAATCGTTTTTAAGTTCCTCACTTTGATCCTTAATGGTTTTGATGATAGCATGTATTTTCTGGATATCTTGTGCAATGGCATCCATTTGGAAATTATACTTGTACGTACTTAACTTTAAATTATTTATATTAGTCTTAATGGAACTTTCTCCAAACTTATTTATATAACTCATTTTTAATATATTATGTCAGCTTCTCTTAATTCTTCAACAATGGAAATTATTTCGTTTTTATGATTATTATGACCAGCACTTTCCGATGAAAGAAGTAAACGTAATCTGTCAACTAGCTCATTTGGATCATCCCAATTTATATAATTAGATTTACGATTATCTGCAGTTTTTAATAATAATCCATTACCTTTTTTTAAAATATTTGGTTTCGTAGCAAATAAATGTTTTATTATTTTAACATATTTATATGCACGTGTACCTTTAATTTGACCATGTGGCTGATATTGTCGTTTGTATGCATTTGTACTCGTTAAAAGTTCTTTGTAAGTTTTCAAATCATTTTTCGTGTAATGTATGGGTTTTGAATGAAAAACTAATTCGAATAATCCTGGAGTCATTTTCCAATTTGTATTTCCTATTCGAATAGAATTATCTGCATTAAAATTTAGTTCATTATTTGCATATCGCCAGTTTCCGCTTTCATCTATGTTGAACCCATAAACCATATCTATTGTTTTATTAAGCAAGAGCAGTTCTATATTTTTGACTAGTGAGGACGTATTATTATCATTTTCGGTTACCTTGTAGTTGTTCTTATCGTCGTCAATATCCTCGCTAACTATTTGCAAATCTAGTTTTCTTTTTTTTGTTGGTATGTTGTTAATCATATTATCATCATAACCCTCAGCATCATCAAAGTTATCAGAACTATCATCGGATGGTAGTGGTGGAAGTTCTAAATCTGATATATCATTATTTGATTGATAAGCATCTGATTTGTAATCAGGTGTTTCTTTAATTATCTTTTTTAAAGGTTTTGCTGTAGGTGTATATGTATCTTTCAATAAATCACCGGATTGATAATCATCAATTTTTTTAATTATCTTATTCAGGGGTTTCGTTACAGGCTTAAATGTATCTTCCAATAAATTGAGTCTGTCTACTTCGTTTAATTTTATATTTTTTAGTTTTTCTTTTAATATTGTTCTTGTTTTAACAATATCTTTTAATAATTTATTATTATTATTCATTTTGAACTAATTTGTATCTGGTTGTTAACTTCTTTATGTCTGCTTTGTATCTGCTCTGTATCTGCTTTTTATCTGCTCTATATCTACTTTGTATCAGCTTTTTATCTGCTCTATATCTGCTTTGTATCTGCTTTTTATGTGTTTTTACCTGCTTTTTATCTGCTTTTATCTGTTTTGTATCTGCTTTTATCTGCTTTTTATCTGCTTTTTATCTGCTTTTTATCTGCTTTTATCTGCTTTGTATCTGCTTTTTATGTGCTTTTACCTGCTTTTTATCTGCTTTGTATTCGCTTTTTATCTGCTTTTATCTGCTTTTTATCTGCTTTGCATCTGCTTTTTATCTGCTTTTTATCTGCTTTTATCTGCTTTGTATCTGCTTTTATCTGCTTTTTATCTGCTCTGTATCTGCTTTTATCTGCTTTTTATCTGCTTTGTATCTGCTTTTATCTGCTTTGTACCTGCTTTTATCTGCTTTTTATCTGCTCTGTATCTGCTTTTATCTGCTTTTAACTGCTGTGTATCAGCTTCTGGACAAAACCACCTACAGTTGTATGAATTTATCAAAACCTTTTCTATATCGTCCCTTATTTACTGCATCATCCTTACTAATAACAACGAATCCATATTTATCTTTCCAGCACTCACTACATATATCCGTAAATTTATTGAATGTCATATCTCCAATAACATGATCATTATATATATGGCGTAGATTCATTTCATCTTGCTTAAATATTACAATCATATTCGCATTATCACGTATTAAATGTTTAGGAATTTTTGTATATGTTTGACATAAATAAAAGCAATCGATATGCTTATGTCTTCCCATGCAAAAGTAATCCCTTATATTATCTTGTTTACCACAAATAACATCATCAAATATTATAATAGAATTTGAATTTGCTTCTGCTGGACTCCAAACCTTCTCATTTTCACAATATGTGAAAAGATTAATTTCTTTTATTGGATCAATTAATTTTTTGAGGTAACAATATTTTGGTTGATACAACGACTTTGATTATATGTATAAGTTTCTAAAGCTTAGACCATTTGGACTTTCTATTAGACTAATCATGACGTTAGTTTTACCGCAGTTAGAAGGTCCTACAATAAGTGCCCGTATAGAATTGGGTAATAATGTACTATGTACAGTTTTAGTTTTCTTTTCTTGTGATTCGTCAACATTTCTTATAATAATTTGCTTATGTTGTTTAATTACTCGCATATTGTTATCTACTGATTACTTTTATATAAATTTAATCTTATATAAGGAAATTCAATCATTTTAATTTTCAACGTCAATCTTGTCATACTATTCATTCGGAAAAAAAAATATTAATATTAATTAATATGGTTATTAAATATTGTAAAACAGGTATACATAGTCAGTATAAGGTTGGAAGTGGCTTCGTAAACAACTTAATAAACAAATTACCTATTGAGTTACATTTGCCTGGATATCAGTTTTGTGGACCTGGTACAAAACTTGAAAAACGATTAGCGAGAGGGGACAAAGGAATAAATTTATTGGATACGGCTTGTAGAGAGCACGACATTATATATTCAAAAACAAACGATATTAACAAAAGACATCAAGCAGATCAGGAATTAGCTGAAAAAGCCTGGCAACGAGTAAAATCAAAGGATAGCAGTTTCAAAGAAAGATCACACGCTTGGCTTGTAACAAACGCAATGAAAACAAAAGTGAAATTGGGTTTAGGTATGAAGGATGTTAAAATATCTAAGCCAAAAAAAACTAAGAAAAAGTTTAAAAAAAGGAAAATATATAACAAGAAATTATTTTCAACTTCTATTAAAAATGCGTTTAAAATTTAAAAAAGGAAAAACCAGATAATGTAATATCTGCTGTTAAGATTGCTCAAAAATTCATACATCCAAAGTTTAAAGGGGAAAAGGGAATGGAAGTTACTATACCAAGAGTTATTCCTGTGCCAAAAATCGGAGGATTTCTACCACTGGTTCCAATTTTAACAGCCTTGTCAGCGCTTGGAGGCCTAGCTACGGGTGGATCTGCTATTGCTAAAGCTGTGAATGATATAAAAAATGGAAGGAAACAACTAGCAGAAGCTATGCGACATAATCAACATATGGAATCAATAGCTATGGGAAAAGGTTTATACCTAAAACCATACAAAACAGGATACGGACTTTATTACAAACCAGCCTCAAAAAAACTTTTAAATGATCTACCCAATAGACCATTAACTTAACTAGATATAATGGAATATTGTAAGAAACTTAAATATTTCAGAGGAGTTTTTATGTGCGATCGTTTGCCTAAAAAGCCATTTAGTCAGGAATGTGGTATTGTTAATTTAGACAATTCCAGTGGTCCTGGAACACATTGGGTAGCCTATTACAAAAATTATAAGTACAAAGAATATTTTGATAGTTTTGGAAATTTACAACCGCCACAAGAAATAATTAATTACTTAAAAAGACCTATTGAATATAATTATCAACAAAAGCAAAAATTTAATACATTTAATTGTGGTCATTTATGTATAGAATTTTTATTTAATAAATATTATTTAAAATAAATCTAAAACATTGTTTTAATTTCAATACTAACATACATAAGTTTTATTTATAAATATACATGAACATGCGTAGATTTTCTTAAAAATATATACAAATTTGTTTTATTTACAAAGAGCTGTTTATATATTCATAAGTACATAGCTTGAAAATAATAATTACAAATTAAATATCTAAATTCATAAGAAATTCATCATCAGATGAACTGTTAATAAAATCTAGATATGAATCAGAGATATTCATAAAAATGTCATCATCTTTATCTGAATAAAATTCTTCAAATGTCTTCTGTCTATAATGCCCTCTAGCAAGTGTATTTATCTGATTTTTATCGATAATTCTTTTATCATCAGCATAACTCAAGACAACTTTATGTAACTTTTGAGTATACAACTGATGGTACTTAGATCTAAATGTATTCATAGAATCGGAAATAATTTGTTTTTCAAATAAAGCTTTCTTATAATCTGAAAGAGAGTAATTCCTAATACATGATTTTTTTACTCCTTTTGATTTCTTTACTTGATCCATCCCTACAGTTTCAAATGAATACATTTTTGATCGAAGTCCCACAAACTCTTTCATAATTTTTCCTTTGTTTTCGTCTTTCATCATCCCAATGACCTTTTTGTTTGATAATGGTAAATTATAAATGTTGTCTGCTTCATATTCAGATGTATCAAATCTTGAAGCAACATCTTGACGGATATCATCATAAAAATCATCTGTTTTTATGGAATAAATGAAGGAATCCGTATCCATATAATTTAAAGATAATTTTGTTCCAAACTTAGGTTGCATATATTGATAGTGGAAGTCAAACATCTTCCACTTAGACAATTCTAATACAGCAAACCCTAAATAAATGGGTTTGTTGTACTTGAACTTCATTATTTTGAGCTGAACCGCAAACATATTATCCGAGAACTGTGTTATACTCGAAAAGTTTGGTTTTGAAATCAATGCTCTTGCACCTAAATGGTTTTTTCTTGTAGTCTCCCACTCTGTGACAATTTTGACATCTTTGCGTTTATGAATATTTTCCATAGTTTTTCCATAAACCGCATTGTTTAGTAATTTGAAGAAATCTTTTTCAAACGAATTTTTGGCTATTGTTCTGTGGTGAGTGTTTATATCAATGTAGGGTTTAAGCCCAGGAGATTGCTTAAATTTTAATGCCCTATGTACTTTCTTTAATATCAATCCATTTCTGAGACATTGCTTAAGCACTCTATAGTGAATTTGATATTTTGATTTAGATGTGAGGTCAGCTATAAGTTTTCTGCATTTAGAATCACCGACTGTTTTATTTTCTGGGCAAAAAGGTAGATCATTATGTGTATCATGTATATGTTGGGGATACTCTAAATCTACTTCCAAAATATATCCAACAGTTGATGTATCTGGTATATTATTCACATCTAAAATACGGAGATTTTCCTCATTAACCCACTCAAATTTTCCGTATGGTAAGTACTCTGACATTGCCCAACCATACAAATTGTTAGCGTCTAAGTACACCAAATATTCTGAAGGCTTACTACAATCGTAATCCTCCATATATTTATTATTCGCCTTAGTGTACCTTTTTGAACATTGTACTAGACCCCCTCTGATAGCATCTTGCACAAAATTGTACATATTAATATCAGTAAATAGTTCTAGTTCTATTTTTGTGGTCTTAAGCATGGCATCCCATGATAGAGCAGGGGCAGTATGATATTGACATGGATCAAGCTTGTAAATATTTTTGCAAATTTGTCTAAAATTTTGGAATATGTCAGTTAGCAGTAGAACGTCAGTTTTTAAATATAATAAGGTGTACTCTAACATATTTTTACAGTTAAAGGTTTTCCAAACATTTTTAGCATGTTCGTAATCATCCAAAGAGCATGGGGAATTACTTAAATAATTATAAAACTTTTCTTGAGTGGGAAGATGAACTTCATTAAAACGCTCCATTGAATCCATATAAGAGTAAGGGAATACTCCTTTTCTTCTTATTAAATTGAATTCTTCTTTTTGAGCAAACAATTTATTGAGGATGTGAAATTGATCATCACTTAAATTGTTTGCCAGCGTTTCTAGGCTGGATGCCATAAATCGGAAAGAGTCTAAGAAACGAATTTCAAAATTCTCTTTTTGTCCGATTGGAATGAACTTTGAAAGTGAAATGTATAATTCTTTATTAAGAGGAATTACTTTCATATCACCATCAAAGTTAGAAAGTTCTTTCATAAACAAATGACAGTCATAAGAGGAAAAATTGTGAAAGAAAACAGGTATAAATTTAGCAGTTCTATAAAGAAGATTGCATGAGTTATGCGCTGATCCTCTATACTTGCCTGTAAAATGGCAATGGTCACGCACTTTGTCATTTCTTAACATTTTTCCACAAATATGACAATTTGTGGAGAGAGCATGTAAAAGTTTTTCGTCATTTGTCAGTGGCGTCATTGGTACTATTTTTGACAAGTAGTTTATATAAATGTTTGTCAGGTCGTTAATTAAATTTTCTAAAAAAACTCTAGGTGCATCGTCACCAAAATAAATATTAAAACTATCTAAATTGTCATTATAGCTACATTTTATATAGTAGCTAAAAGCACAAGCAACGTGCTTTTCTATATTACCACATCCTGTTGTTGTTGTTGTTCCTGCTCTTCTTTCTATCTTTTCGAGATATGCCTCAAAATCTGCATAAACAACAAAGGGTACGTCCAACTGTTTGTGGTAGTTTTCGAATTTTAAAATAGATTCGTCCTTCCTCGGCATACTGGCAACAACTTTTTTGCAGCTTAGCTTGTGCTCCTCCATCATCCTTTCATTATGCGAATACTGCAGACATGCATTGCATAACAAAACTTTTCTTTTGTGCCCGGTTATGCTACTTCTTATTAGCCTGAAATATATAATTATTATATGTGAATTAGTTAAAATATTTATAATATAAATGTATGTGTATTCGTATAATTACCTAGAGATATCTGTTATTAGGACATAATGAGAATATCCATCTTTCGATAGCAGCAAAAGATTCACATGATGAATTTTCTCCATTGTAGATAAATAGTAAGGTCCCACGATAGATTTGCCTTCTATTCCAAACACATTAACGCTAATGCCATCATTTTGATCTTCAAAAGCTTTGATGAATTTGGTTTTCATCGGAAACTCTAAATTCTCAAAATTTAGAGTCCTGTTATTAATGCTTATTATATTGGCACTAATATTTATCGCATCATCGTTTAGCGCAGTTGGGCAGAGCGCTGCTATGATGCACCATTTAAAACAATACTCATCATTGTTTTGGATGTTGAAACAAGACTTTTTCTTTTCAATCCACCGTGGAAGTGGGATGTAGCCTGAGCCCTTAAGAAAATCCGCTCGATTTATATTTATATATAATTTTTTAATTGCGATAAGGCTCCATCCGCTGTCCCTTTCTTGAAATTCTGAAATTTTTTTACATATCTCTTGAGTTTGATCTTTAAATAGTTCTAAGAGATCATCACTTATTGTAACAAATCGCATTTTGGAGAGGTGCGAAATCATACAGGAATGTATGTCATTATCCACTATTTTTATATAGTCGCATTCCAACTCCATGTTATATTTAAATGTTATAGGACTTATTTGGGCATCTGTTAATATTTGCAAAGATTTTCTTTCCACTCCTTCAAAAAATTCTTCGGGAAATAAAATTTTCTCCCTCTCATTTTTATATGAGAAGGTTTGTAGTCTATTTTTGAATGCCGAATTTTCAAGTTTCATCCCAACATTCGCTTCACGGTTCCTTGAATTTATTATTATGGCAGATGATGTTGATGCATGAGTCCTCTCATGCATTTTTAAATGGGTTTGGTTTCCAAACCACTTGTGACATTCCGAACAATGATGGCTTCGTGGATTTCAGCCATTTTCATTTCATTAAAAATGCGTGGACAATATTTACACTTCATATTTCTTTCAGCTTTTTTTAATTTTTTAACAATATTAATTGCTTGTTGCACTGTAGTTTTACGACTGTTAGAAAATAATACGTTGTTGCTTATAAAATAATTTTTAAATTTAAAATAATTTTCGAATATATATTATGAAAGAGATAGACTAATTTAATATTATCACTCAAGTGTATGTTTACTTCTCTCTCATATGAGATTAATATATAATTTCACTTATATAATACGTCATAGGATAGATACATATGTAGTTGGAAAAGATAAGATGTAAACATTAGTTTCAAACTATCATATCTAATTATAAAGCATGAAAGAGATGCATTGAAATTAACCTGAAATAATAAATTGTATGCTAGAAACCTGATTTGAGTATTTGAGCTAGGCTATAAAATTTCAAAATCTCAAGAAAAACAAGCAGGGGGTATAGAAAAACCAAGTATCCCTTACATATGTCAGGACTACAATTATATCACCCAAACATTAAATTTTAGATTACTTGTATTAGTGTTGGAGTACCTAAAACTATCTATAATATTGAAGTAGATGCAAGTATACAAGTATAAAAAAGCAAAATTTTAAAGGATGTTGCTTATTATTGAAATGGATTCAGCAAACTACAATTGTGAACTATGTTTAACGCTCAAAGGAAAATTCGTAACATTTTCCAATGTTGCCAATAAAAAACGACATATTTTAAGAAAACATAATTTCGCTTTTTATAAAGCGAAAACATGCAAACTTGTATCATCACCGTCATCCACAACAACATCAACATCATCGCCATCCGCATCAACATCATCATCGTCATCCTCATCATCAACATCATCGTCGACTGCACCAACATCAACATCATCATCATTAGCATCATCAACATCAGCATTATTAGCATCATCATCGTCCTCCGAATTAGCATTTCAAAAAATTATATATGATTTTAAAATCGATGACGACGATTTTTTTAAATATATAAAATATTAAAATAATAATAAAATATTAAAATAAAAATAAAATATTAAATAAATAAAAATTTAATTAAAAACCCTTGTCTTCTTATTTGATTAACATCTTTAAATTTATTTATTATTATGATTATAATTAAATTAATTTCATATATACATAATCATAATATTTTAATAAAGTTTTGGAATTTTGCCTCCTTCCCAAGTAAAAAAGGGTTGTGAGTTTGGAATGTAGAAGCCTTCATTGTCTTCAATAGTTTTTTCGTTGCCGTCAGGATGTAGCTCCGCCAATTCTAATGCTTATGAATAATTTTCTAGTTTTTTTGTTAAAGAAAATTTTTCATCCCCAGCCCCTTCAATTACTTTATCCTCTAAGCTATTGTAGCGTTTGGGAAGATATAGCATTCCATCCTCAAGTTCTGCAATCACTATATTTCCATATTTGGTCTTATGACGAAACATCATTATCACTTTATATGGCCTTGATGGTTGTAATTCCTTCACAGATATATATGATTTTGCTTTCAATTTATTAAAAGCCTCAACAACCTCAATGTTTGTAATGTTTTTCGAAGTCATAATTTACTACTGAAGGAGTTAATGAGTTAATGAATAGGAATATTTTAGAAACTGCGTTTTTATATCAATTTATTTGGGACACACTTAAAAATTTTTTAATCAGGAGAGTTTTATTTTCTCAAAATAAATTTTTGATCTCTTAATATTTTTATTCATACATTCATAATTACTCTTACTTAATTTCTACATAATAATGAAAAATGCTTCATCTTATGGTTTAAATAATTTATTTAAAATAATTACATTATATGCAAATATTCACAAACATGCATCTTCATATACATTGACATATTCATTTAAACATACCTATGCAAAATATGTTTATGTATAGTTATGTGCAGAAATAATATTAAATTCATTTAAGAGTCACAAAAACATTCAATTACTATACAGGGCTTGTTAAAATAAAAATTTTCCTTAAATTTTCACATTTACATCCCAAAATATTACAAAAGAATCCTCTTTTCCCTTTTCTTCTTACCAGACACCAGCAATAAAAAAAGCAAATTTATAGCATTTAAAAACAACAAATAAAGGGGCTTGTTAAAATAAAAATTTTCCTTAAATTTTCACATTTACATCCCAAAATATAACAAAAGAATCCTCTTTTCCCTTTTCTTCTTACCAGACACCAGCAATAAAAAAAAGCAAATTTATAAACGTACTGATAACAGCAATTGTAAAATGATAAGCAACCGATGTCTCAAACTAAAGACCGTGCTTATAATTGTAAAAAACAAAAAAGGTTTCTATCGACTATTTCAAGTTGGTTTAAGAGACAGAAATAGACATAATTATTATTAAAGAGACAAACGGACAGACAAACATAAAGGCTCGCTAAACCAAAAGTCATCCCTAACATATTTCATCGCATCAAGTGTGCAATGAAAATAAAAACAAACAAAAAATCTGTTCAACAACATTAAACATTTTCTTATGCACTTGCATTTCACACAAAAAAAAATCATCCCAAATTTTTTCATCTCAAATTTTCATCCCTAAATCATCCAAACTAAAAATCATCCCAAAAAGATGATTTTTTCATCTCATGCCTCATTTCCCTACTACTATCCTCCACTTTTTAAGTGCTTCTATTACAGCCAAAACTTCTAGCTCGTATGAGTGATACTTTTGCTCCGTTGGTGTTGTTTTCCTACTCATGTGCTCTATTGGGTGGAATTGTGAGTATTCGCCTTTCTGTAGTAAGACTGATCCCTATCCATATAGGCTGGCGTCTGTGTGTATTTCTGTTACAGCTCTAGGGTCAAAAATTGTTAAAACTGGTGGTTTCGTCATTGCGTTTTTTAATTGTTTGAATGCCAATGTTTCTTCATCACCCATTTTAAACTTAGTATCTTTTCTCAATAAATTTGATAGTGGTCTCGCCATTGTTGCATAGCCTGGTATAAAGCGTCGCAAATACGAAGTTAGCCCAAGGAATCTCTGTAAAGCTTTTACGTTTGTCGGTAATGGGAAGTTTGCCACAGCCGTTGTTTTTTCGGTTGATGCGGAAACTGTTGAATTTTCAAATATATAGCCTAAAAAGTTTATTTTTCTCTGTAAAAACTGGCATTTTTTCCATTTTATGTTTAGTCCGTTTGATTCCGCGACTGACAGAACCTTTTTCAATTTTAGAATGCCTTCTGCCTCATTCTGAGACGGTATGACAATATCGTCCATGTAAATGATCAACGTATTATCGTTAATTAGTTCGCGAAAAACGGAAGCGATGTATCTGCAAAACACAGCAGAGGAATTCGAAATACCGAAAGGTACGTATCTAAATTCGTATTGACCCCTATTTGTTACGAATGAAGTATATTTTTTCGAATTTTCCTATATAGGGACATGAAAAAACCCTTTCCGCAAATCCAATGTTGTGAAAACCTTTGCCCCCTTTAGTTTTTGAATTACTTCGTCAATCAAAGTCATTGGGAAGTTATCTCTAATTATTTTTTCATTTAGTTTGCGAAAATCGCAACATAAGCGTTTTGTACCATCTTTTTTCTTTACCAGGACTACTGGAGCTGAGTACTCTGAATAACTCTGTACTATTGTGCCGTCTTCTAGCAATTCTTTGACTTGGTTGTCGATGAAATTTTGATCTGAGAACGGTACTCGACGAGGTCTATGCGCCACTGGGATATCATCGTTCAGTATTATTTTCATTTTTACTGGGAACCTCTGTGGTTTAGACGGGCTATACTTTCTTACTAAATTTTGGATCTCTAATTGGTACTCTTCTGTAAGGTGTTCTGTTTTTAAGTCGTCTTCTTCAAATATGCCCGACGATGCAGAGTGGATTATATCTGCAAATTCTTCTCTTATGTCAGCGATCGGATTAGTGTCCTCTCTTTTTGGCTTACTAAATACGTTTGGTTCCCTATTCTCAAATAATCTAGCTCCCTTGGAGTCTATTATTAAATCTACCTGAGACAAAACGTCGTTTCCAATTATTGCCGAATACAGTACGTCGCTCTCTCTGCATACATGAAAATCTATGTTCAGTTCGATTGAATCCAGTTTAGCAATAGTTTTAAAATTTCCCAATGTCTTAATTGTTTTCCCGCCAATGCCTGTTAACATTTTCACCTCTCTTCCCAGCTCTACATCGCTCAAATACATAAGTGTGTCGTAACGCAAGACGCTTATATCACTTCCTGTATCTATAATTGCGCAAATTTTCTTACCGTTGAAGTCTATTTCTGTGAAAATTCTTCTTGATGAAGAGGCTATATTATCGGCTAACGTGTGGACGTTTTTGTTTCCAGTCCTTTTATTATTTCTGTCGTTTGGACTCTCTTTCCTTGCATTAGTTGTGCAGTCAAACGATTTATGGCCGAAACCTTTGCACTTGAAGCACTTGATATCGGATTTCCTGCAAACATTAGCTAAATGTCCTTTTTCGCCGCATTTGAAACAACGTTGCTCGCTCTTATTGTTTGTGTTTCGTCTTGTTTCCGATTCAATACCCTTCGAGCTTGTTGGCTCTCCGGCCATTTTCATCTTCTCATAGGTTTTTAGCTTTTGTTTTAATTCATCTATACTTTGTGCCTGATATAAAATGGACTTGTTCATTGTCGTGTCCCTAATGCCTTGAACGAAATAGTCTATAAGGCTTTCGTCATCTATTTTGATTGGTTTACCAATTTCCTGTAAACAGTACAAATACTCTTTATATGTTTCGTTGTACTTTTTTCTTCTATTCGACAAGATTTTGTGAATCTCCAATGAAGACAATTTTGTGCCAAATTCTTTTGTCAAAACTAGTTTAAGTGATGCCCAGTCAGTTATATCAGATTGACTTCTGATAAACATTTTTGCGGCATCTTTAAGTAACTGCTTTGTATATACAAACATCCTCAAATCATCCCAGCCTACTGTGCACGCGACGTCTTCAAATTCCTGTATCCATTGCATAACTTCGAGCAAATCCTCACCATAGAAAGCAGAGACCGAGTCCTGTATATCTCGCAGTGAAAAAATACTACTGTGTTGTACTATTGGTTGGTCAATTTCAGAAAAAGTTTCCCCTGATCTGATTCAGTTTCTCTACTGAGTCCGAAATGTGTTATAAGTCTGTCTTGTAATTCAGTTTTGTTCCCTATTTTTGAAAATTTTAGATCCACCAACTTCGATCTTAGTTCCTCCACTGTGAGGCTTAGAATACCGTTCATGTCCATGTTTAGTTGTAT
This sequence comes from Tachina grossa, assembly GCA_949987645.1. NCBI lineage: Eukaryota > Metazoa > Arthropoda > Insecta > Diptera > Tachinidae > Tachina > Tachina grossa. The sequence goes on along the minus strand of OX465277.1, from coordinate 48,929,318 downwards.
TGTCAAATTTGGAATTGGTGCTTTACAATTTTGATTTAATAAGATATAATAAATTTAAATATAAAAGTTAAATATAATGTAGTATGCTACTATCTGTATTGTAATTCCAGTATATAATATTAATTGATTTTAAATATTATAAATTGAATTTTATTTGCTTCTTACAATAAAAAAAAACATTTGGTTCAAAACAGTTTAATTAATTCTCTTTTAGTTCGTGTTTCTCAAAAATATTTCTTTTAAATTATTCAATGAATGTACTCTTTTATTTGTTTCTCTGGTTTTTTTTCTTCTCAAAATGTTTATTTTAAATCATTCAATGAATTTACTCTTTTATTTGTTTCTCTGTTTCTTTTTTTCTTCTCAAAATGTTTATTTTAAATTATTCAATGAATTTACTCTTTTATTTGTTTCTCTGTTTCTTTTTTTTCTTCTCAAAATGTTTATTTTAAATTATTCAATGAATTTACTCTTTTATTTGTTTCTCTGTTTCTTTTTTTCTTCTCAAAATGTTTATTTTAAATTATTCAATGAATTTACTCTTTTGGTTTACTGTACGCACTCTGCTTATATTATATACCTCTACAAATTTGTATGTGACTGTCTATTTATCACTTACTCTAGATCAGCGGTAGGCAAAATAAGGGCGCCGCTCCTTTTCTTATTCTCTTTTATTACGTATGTGTACACACGCATTGTTGAGAAATAAACAACATTAATCAGTCTAGCTAAAACATTCAAGCAGGCAGGTCGTGTACATCGCATACTGTTAAAAATCAGTGTTGCCAGAGACAAACTCTTCCCAACAATAATAAATTACGTGTGATGAAAATTTACTAAAATTTTTATTTTCAGAAAATTATTTTGGCAAACCAGAATGTCTGGTTTGTGAACGGGCATTGTCACGCATGAAAAAACATGACATGCAAAGACATTTTCAAGCATATCACAAGGAATATGAAAATATTACTGGTGATGCAAGGAGAAGCCCTTATTGTTCAGCTTAAGAAAGCTTTTTATGAAAAAATGATTGCTGATTCTAGAAATTCAGACGCAGAAGCAGTCGAGTTTTCTAAGAAAAGAAAGGCCTCTTTTGTTGTTGCTGCATCTCTTGCTAAACTTTGCCGTCCTTTTGAAGATGGCGAGTTTTTTAAAGAGCTGAGCAATGATGTATTAAAATGCTTTGGTGACAAATCTGAAGAGATTCGCATGCTTATAAATGACATTCCCCTCTCTCCTCGTACAATTGTTCGACGTACTGAGCAAATCAGCGCATTTATCTTTTCAAATATTAAGAAAAGAATGCTTAATTGCCAATTTTTTTCCATATGCCTTGATGAATGCACTGATCTAAACGATATATCTCAGTTAATTATTTGTGTAAGAACTGTCAATAAAAATTTTGACGTACATGAAGAAATGTTCTCCCTATATAGCTTACATAATAGTGTAAAAGGAAAACTTATTTTCGACATCATAAACGAAAATGTTCTTTCCTTTACTGATAAGAATAAGTTTTGCTCTGTATGTACTGATGGTGCCAATGTAATGGTGGGTAAAAAAGAGGGTTTCGTAGGACATTTGCTTAAAAGTGGTTGAAATATATATGTTTTTCATTGCATTATTCACCGACAAGCATTATTTGCAAAAAGTTTGAATGTAATGAGTACAATGAAAATCGTGATTCAAATTAACAAAATACGAGCGGGCCATAATGCCTTGAATCATAGAAAATTCAAAGAATTTCTTGATCTCGTGCATGCCGAATATGGTGATTTGCTTCTGTATACAGAAGTAAGGTGGTTAAGCAAAGGTCGTTGTCTTCAAAGACTTTTCAGTCTTCGTGAGGAAGTTGTATCGTTTTTGGATCAAAATAAAACACCTGATACCAAACTATTGTCGGAGCATTTGAACGATAATGTTTTTTTTATTAGATTTTGCGTTTTTGACAGACATAACTGAGTTTGTTAATCAACTAAACATACAGCTACAAGAAAACACCAAAACAATTTTTGAGCTATTTTCTGCAATAAAACAATTTATTAGAAAAATTGAAATTTTGATACAAAACCTTAAAGATAAAAATGTAATAAGCTTAAAAAGGACATTTGAAATTTATAGCAAAATTCCAAATAGCAATAGCAAACTACAGGAATATCTAAATGTGCTTCAGACTCTACTAATTAATTACAACAATCGTTTTCATGACTTTAAAAATATTGTAAATTTGATTGAAATGCATAACAACCCTTTGTTATGTAACATAGAACACCAAAATCAGGATATTAAAGCAGAGTTAATTAAAATGAGAGAAGATCTAGCCTTACCATTAACTAGCGGGATAGAGTTCTGGAGAAGCACATTCAAACTAAAAGCCGAAACCGTTTAACAGATAAACATTTAGAAAATTTAATACGCATAAAATGTTGTCCGTATGAAATTAATATTGAAGATGTAAATAGATTCGAATAAATTGTTTTATTGCAGAAAATCGCAAATTTTTTTCGTTTTTCTTCGCAACCAGATGGTAAGTTGATTAACAAATTCATACACCACATTCGGCAAAGTCGAGATGAAAAAAATCTTTTAACTCTCTATGATTTATTTTCTTCAAAATTTTAATCACTATTTTCATTGTACTCGTTATATTCAAAGTTTTTTCAAATAACGCCTGTTGTTGAATATTGCAATGAAAAACAAATATATTTAAATTATTTTTAGCAAACTTCCTACGAAACCCTCTTTTTTTTTATCGAAAATATGCTTTCATTTTGCATTGTTGTATAAGCCATATAGGGAAAAAATTCTTTGTGTACGTCAAAATTTTATTGACAGTTCTTATGCAAATAATTAACCGAGTTATGTCGTTTACATCAGTGCCTTCGTTTATTTCTTTCTTATTATTTCTTGATATTTAAAAAGATGAATGCACTGATATGCTGGGCATTCAAACTTATCGAAAAATCAAATACATATAAATTATTTGAAGAAACCGTCCTACAAAACCCATCTTTTTATCCACCATTACATTACAACAAAAGATGCATTTCTTTATATAAAAAAATTTTGTGTTTCTTCTGACCGTAATAATATCAAGTTTGCCTTTGATGATTTCAAATTAGTGAAATGAGACACTGGCAACACCGGATCGTGGTGAGAGTTTAACTCACACAATTGTAAAATGCAATTGTATGGGTTGCCGACCGCGGCTCTAGATCTCCACCTCGAACAAAAAATCATCTCTCATCTAAGTATGTACAAATGTATGTATTCAACAAAACTTCTCAAAGTATTTAATCTGCCTTTTCTTCATCTACTCATATACATACATACCTATGTACAATTGCACATTCGATCACCGAACTCGTTAGTTATCAAGTCTTATAAACATGTATTGTGTTGTTCGTTACTTTCAGCTATGTATGTTGTCTGCTTGGCTGCGTCGACACTGGCGTCCATTTCTCACTGCATCACTTGTTGTGGGTTATTCTCTCACGCAGTCTCTGCTACTTCGGAGCAGAGCGACTAAAATTTGTTTGCGTTTATATATTTACGTATGTTTGGCTTAGGATGAAACAATGATTTATTTCTGCATTGTATTGGTCGTCTGTTTTTTTTTATTCTCTTTGTTTGAATTTTTGATTTTCGCACTCAATCTGGTTTTTTGGTGGTTGTTATTTTTTTACATGTTTTTTTTTATATAGGTATTTTGGTTTAGCTTTTGCTGTCACTTTTCTTTTTCACTCACATTTGGTGTTCTTTAATATTTCTTTTATGTTTTGTGAACACTGTACCTTCAATTTATTTTTTATTGCGTTTTTGGTTTTGGTACATACCTACTTTTTATTTGAGTTTCGCACATGTATGTAGGTATTTTCTTTAAGGAACATATGAAATTATATTTTTACACATTTTCAATTTTAATTTGATTATTTTGTTTTTGCTTTGTAGTTGTAAGTGGTTGCTTATTTAGTGATAAGTCTTTAATTACACAAATTCTCTTCAGGTCTTTTCTTGTACAGTTTATCTTCTGTTTGATAATAATTTTGAGAGATCCCGGACGAGCCCCCAAGTTGTGGGTTTGATTACCTTTTTAAAATAAAACACATAACCTCCAGTTTCAAGTAAATAGTTTATTATGTATTAATTGTGATATTATTTAATTCATATTATTTCTTCCTAAGCACCATCCTGTCAGCTGAACGTTTACTTCTCAACTGTTCGTTCCTTTTTTAATTGTCTTGTCTGTTTCTGTCTGGTTGTGTGTGTTTAGCTTTTATAATTGCGAGTATTGTAGGTGCTGCTACTGCAGCGATATTGAGTTAGCATCCCACATATATATATATATATATATATATATATATATATATATGTAGTTAAGTACATAGAAGGAACGGTTTCTTTATATTTATATGGAAGAAATTCCAGTAAATGGAAAAGAACCATATTAAAGGCCAAGTTTTATAAATGGAAGGGACTCTGGGATACAAACGGTGAAACAGTGAGTAGATCGAGGCAAATGAAAAAGTGCGAATAGACTTGCTAAAAAAAAAAAAGATTTAAAAAAAATATGAAAACTTTTTTTTTACAAAAAAAAAATTAAATAAGAAACAGAAATGATGAAAATCCAAACAAATTAACTATATAAATCTATACAAACCTACAGGACTGAAAATAAAGCTATCATATGCAAATTATTGAAGTGAATAAATACAAGTGCAAACATCTGCGAAAGGCATGTCGAAAACGCCGTTGAATCACCAACGTTGAAACAGTGTTCAAAATAACTAAAAAAAAAGTACAAATACAATAAGCTACTCACTGTGCGCGAAATTAAAATTAAAAAAAACGAAAACCCATTTAATACACACAGCAAAGACAGAGCGTCTCAATAATAAAGCCACCACAACTAGAAGGAAAAGGGAGTCTATTATTGAAATCCTGTGGTCAAACGGAGGAGAAAAAAATAAAAAAAAGAAGGACTAGAAAAAGAGGGAAGGAGATGTTTAAGTAATGCCGCAAGTTAACAAGTAACGAACATATCCTCATTACTAATCCATTTTTTTTACTATGAATATTTATATTTACATTTTTTTTACTAACCTAAATTAAGTCATTTTATTTATGTATGTACATTAGTAAATTGATGAAGCAAAAAGTGTAAAATCCAAAGAAAAAAGTACCTGTTAGAACGAAGTAACGAATCCGTATAAGTAAAGTAAGAAGTGATTTACGTATGTTGATTTTGCCCTAATAGAAAGGGCTCTTTAAAGGGATTTCGGGTAATTTTATAGAAGAAAAAAAAAGACAAAATATGGCATATAAAATTGAAAGCCTTAGGGAGCTCCTTCAGGTAGATTAGTTTATCAAAACTCCGCACCCCACAAAAAGGAGGATACTATAAGATTTACCCTTTAAAAATCTCCACAGATTAGAGAGAAAAGAAATATACGTGTGAGAGCGCGAATTAATGAAAAGGAAAATTTTAAAATTCAAAAGGGGTTCTAACAAGTATTTCTATAGAGTTTAATGAGTTAAGTCAGAAGAAAATTTAAATTATTTCAGTTTCTTATTATACAATTCTTTTGCCAAAAATAATTTCAATTGTAGTTAAATAAATCAAAATTTATTTGCAAGTATAACAATCATGTTATATTTTCTTTAATGTTAGTGTAGTAGTCTGAGATTTTTTAATATATAAATGTTTAAAATTGTAAAAATTTAAATCCAATATGAGAGGCTAAATTTTTTTAATGGGATTTTGGCGCGAAGGTAAGTGTGAATATATGTGTGTGTGAAAAAAGGGGTCAAAATAAATATATACAAGGAAACGGAAATGACCATGGTACGGCTAAGGCAGCTGAAGGTGTCATCTTACTTCCCTAACAACAAATGTCACGAGATAGGTAGATTAGAGATAAAAAAAATAGTTCAAATTGTGACGTGTCCTCGGGCTCAGGTGAGGGTCTAGAACTCGCCCGCAAATTGCCTCCGCGAATGAGCTGGCTGGTGGAAGCCACCTGAGTGCCTATTGGGTACGCAACATCTTTCACTTCATTTTTCACACATGCAGGCATAGATAAAAAATTTTTTTTGGTTTTTTGGCATTTATAAGATGCTTTGGCTTAATAGCTTTCTATGTTCTTGCATTCTTTTTCTGCCATTATTCTTCAGGCTCTAAATATTCTAATAAATCATAATCATGTTCCTTTGCTATTTGCAATAAATGTACATTTTTATCAACCTCATCGTCATCAAGTTTAAAATTTTTTAAACACACTAATAATCCCAAATTAATATTTTACTTATTAAGTAAAATATTTTTTTTTTATTAAAAATACATTGAAATTGATTATTGAGGGGCTTAGCTGGATCCTATGCGCATTTCACTGTTGCTAATGCAGATCATCAGGGAACCTTTACCCAAAGCTTCTTAGAACAACTAGAGTTATTATGTTATAAACTTTCATTTAAACAAATGAGAAGCTCATAACAAATAAGAAAGTTGAAACAAGAACTCAATAATCAACATGTTTTTTATTGTCTTACTTTACCATTGGCTGACTTTTTTTCAGCTTCAAATTGTAGTCGTACGAGTATGTAAAAGAAAATAAATGTAAATAACAACAACAGCTATTTAACAATAGAGTGTTACGACACAAGTATTTTTCTGACCGGGTGCAGTCAAGTTAACAATTAGTGTTTTTTTATGGGAATTGTTACAATTTAAGTTTACACATTTTTAAACGCACTAATAATCCCAAAGTAATATTTTACTTATTAAGTGAAATATTTTTTATTTTTTTATTAAAAATACATTGAAATTGATTATTGTGGGGCTTAGCTGGATCCTATGCGCATTTCACTGTTGCTAATGCAGATCATCAGGGAACCTTTAATAAGATTAAAGGTTAAGATTAATATCTTCTTCGTTACTTGTTTGTACATCGAACATATCATATTGTAGCGAAGCTCTTTTAAGGTACTCATGCTGTCCTTTCGATCGATTTTAATAAAATCACTGGGCCTAACTGATTTATTATTCAATAGAATATGCTTCTGTAAATAAAAATTAAATTCAACTGGCGCATTACTAATATGATCGCCTGAAGGATCAACTAAAATTCCCATAATGTTTGTCCACATAGGAATAAAAGGGCAACATTTTCTTAGAATGAACATACAGATGTCTTCGTTATAAAATTTATTTACATTATAACTTATTCCCTTGTACTCAACAATATCATGTACAGTGTTATATATATTTTCGAACACTTTTTTAAAAGGACTACGAGATGCAACGGACTCCAAGTTATTTGCTAGGTCATCTTCGAAAACAGTTAAATTTTCAAAATCACTCTCATTAAATTCCATTATATCTCTCTTCAAAATATTGTAGCTGTTCTTAAATTCCTGACCTTTATGTGGACTCAATAGAACAGTGAATATATTTTTAAACCAATATTTGCATTGGTCGATTGTGTTCAAATCGAAAGCTATAGTTAATGCATTTTTTAATAAATTTCTTAAGGCATTACGTTTGCCAATCTAATTATTTAAGTCCGTGGAAATTATATGAATGTAATGAGCTTTGACCCACTGTATTATAACCTTTGGTCTAGAAGTTAAGTTCAGATTCTCTAGGTGATTAAAGCAATCGCTTAGATAATCGGAAAAGCAAGATCGTAATATTCCTCCAAGTAGTGCCGAGCTTACATATATGCAAATTCTTTCAAAAAATGGCCACTTATACTTATGATCTTTACAATAAATAAAATAAAATATATTTCAGTTTTATTTAAAACCAATTATGACAAAAATAATAATTATACAAAACTAGTGGAAAATGTGTCAGAACATATACATAATTCCCCAACCCACTTTTAAAGTTTTCTTTAAATATTTCTAAGTTTCAATTAAAAACAGAATAATTTATGCATAAGTTTTCGCAATAAAAACCTAATGGTACTAAATAGGATTCTAATTAATTTTTTGTCGAAATGTATGTGCAATTTTAAAATTTTGGCTAAAATTCCAGTAATGACATCCCTATAGCCGTTTAGAGGGCTCTTTTACCTATTCAAAACTGGTCTCCTTTTTTTCACACCACGAAATTTACAGCTTTTATTCAATAGCGCACTTTTGATTTTGGCCTAGTATGAAATTTTACCTAAGGGTGGTATACCCTCTAAACGGCTAAAAGCCAGGAATGACATCCCTATAGCCGTTTAGAGGGCTCTTTCACCTATTCAAAACTGGTCTTCTTTTTTTCATACCACGAAATTTACAGATTTTATTCAATAGCGCACTTTTGATTTTGGCCTAGTATGAAATTTTACCTAAGGGTGGTATACCCTCTAAACGGCTAAAATGTTAGCAATGACATCCCTATAGCCGTTTAGAGGGCTCTTTCAACTATTCAAAACTGGTCTTCTTTTTTTCACACCATGAAATTTACAGATTTTATTTAATTAGCGTACTTTTTCAGAATCAAAATATTTTTCTTTAATTGTTTACATAATTGTTTGACATATATGATAGTTACTAGTTTCTCACCGCAGTTTAAATGCAACACTGTATGGAAAAATTATGTGGAATGGAACAGAGTTTCTCTTTTCCACCACGTATTATTTCAACAGGGTTGAAATAAATTGGTTTTGGCTACATTTTTTTTTTTGCAAAATTCAATACTTTTTTTCCTACTAAATTTTTTTTCAACTGTGGTTAAAAAGTGGAAGAAATCGGTTTGCTTCCGGTGCGATTTCTTCACACGCGTCATTACTATCTACATCTTATAGCTATGTTATCGGTAGTTGCACACTATTCTCGACAACTTATATAAAGTCTGTAAATTGGAAAATATTTACAAAGTTGTATGTTTGATGTAGTATAACTTCTGATTTCCGAAAATTCAAAAAATTACAGTCACCAAATTAAAAAATTAGTTTTGTTTTCTATCGATTGCTATATGTTGCAATTAGATAATATGAGTGGTTTCTATTCTATGCTTGGAAAACTGTTGTCCTTACTTTAGAGCCTTCACCGACTTTGCTAGGATATAACTTCTGAAATAAAATAATTCAGGCAATGAGAGTCATCAATTCTGAAAATAACTTTTATTATCTATAAAAACATATATGTGTTAATTAATACCTTAAAAGAAGTAGTTATTATTTTATAGGCATAAAAGTTCTATTGGTCATTTTTCGTTATAAAATTATTTTTGTTAAACTTTAACATCTGAAGTAAAGTATTAAAGAATATTACAAAAACTATTTCTGATAGGTATTTTAACCCTCTATCTAATGGAATATACCTTAATAGGGCACAAGAAACCATTTTCTATTTATATTCAACAAAAAATTCTAAACGCAATTTTCAAGAGCAGTTTTCTCCCCTAGAAACTAAAATAAAAATAATGACAGCTAGTAAATCTGATTCTGCTCACACAGTAGCATTAAAATTAATAAATTTTATTGAAATACAGTTTAAACTTACCTATTTTTATGGTGTTACATAATCTCAATTTTTTTTACAAAGTTTGTTTACATATTTTACTAGGAAGAATAACGCAAGGTTGCCATACACATACTTAATGTGCAAAACTGCATTATCATGAAAATATTGCAAAATTTTTTAAAGTTAATTCACAAATAACTTCTGAATTCAAGTATTTCAGAAATTGACTGATACAAAATCGGAAACCTATTTTTATCCTTTATCGATTGGTATATAATTTATTATGGTACAATGAATGGTTTCAATTTTATTGACTTTGAAAAGTTTGCTGGGCTATAACTTCTGAATGAAAGTATTTACAAAAATAACAATTACTGTTGATGTGTTAACATCTATACGCGCGCCTCCAGGGTAGTAAACTATCAGTTTCAATACATACGCAAGTGTTAGGTATGTAAGAGTAAATCATCGTTTGTTTGTTCGTTGCTTGGCAGTCGGTATTGAAAGTGATTATTGGGCGATTTTCATATAATTTTCCCACGCGATTTTCTCCGGAAATTCATAGCCGATTTTTATTAATTCTTGGATTAAAAAGCTAGTGCGGGTTTCGACGAAGAGTTTAGGCCAAAAATTAAGGCGATCCGATATCGGCGAGCCGAGATTTAAGTGTTTTAATTTGGAGTATTAATTTGGAGTAATATTAAAAAAGTGTTTTATGTTGATCTTCGGCTTTGTCTTATGCATAGCAAAGAGAATAGTGACGTGGTTATACGTACATATATAAAAATGAGATATCAAGACAGCAACGTATGTAGCTTATGTACAAACATAACAATGTATGTATGTACATTTGTCTGTTGCTTTGCATTCTCTTTGTTTTTTGTGGGTTTAATATAAAATAAATAAAAAGTATTAAACAAGAAAATAATGAAATCATTAGCACTTCTGTTTAATTTTTTTCATTTTGAGTGCATCTACTAAATTTATATATATATATATTATATATATATTATATATATATATATTATATATATTAACTGTGCTGAAAACATAACATTAATAAATTATTCAAAGTAAAATTAAATTCAATAAACTATTCTTTTTCATTAAATACTTTATATTAACTCTACCTCCGGGTTTGTGGGTCTGTGTTCATAGAAATCAAACAGGTACCGTGTAACAAAAAGGTGTTAACACATCGCCCGTGAGTTCGAACACTCATTGTTTTTTTTTCTAATAGGTATTTTATTTTCCTATTGAATAATACTAGTCGCTATATGGTACATCGAATCGGTTTTCATTTGTAGGCCAAACAAATTTTTCCTAATTTTGGTGACTTTAAATAGTTTGCTGGGTATAACTTCTGAATGCAAGTATTTACGAAAATAACCATTTTAACTTCTGAAAAGTATGTTAATTCCCTATTGATTGATACTAGTTGCTATATGATACATTGAATAGTTTTTCAGTTATAGGCAAAACAATTTTTTACTAAGTTTTTGACTTTGAAAAGTTTGCGGGGCTATAACTTCTGAATGAAAGTATTTGGGAAAGTAATAATTACTGATTTTGAAAGGTACTTTAATTTCCTATCGACTGGTACTAGTCGCTATATCGTACATCGAATACTTTTTCAGTTATAGGTGAAACAAATTTTTTCTTATTTTGGTGACTTTAAAAAGTTTTCTGGGGTATATCTTCTGAAATAGAGCGTTTGACAAAATGATAGTTACAATTTTTTAAAGGTATTTTAATTTTCTATCAACTGATATAGGTCGCAATATGGTTCAACAAATTGGTTTTGTTTTATTAACAGAAAACTTTTTTTTTAATTTGACTGACTTTCAAAAGTTTGCTGAATGATAGTGTTTCAGAAAATGACAGTTACTTTTTCTTAAAGCTATTTTAGTCTTCTAACAATCGGGACAAAATTTATGCTACAACAAATAGGTTTTGTTTTACAAGTGAAAGAACAATTGCTTAATATTTTTGTGATTTTCAAAGGTTTGCTGGGCTATAACTTTTGAATGCAAGTATTTGGAAAAATGATGATTACTAATTCTGAAAGGTATTTTGATTCCCAATCGAATGGCACTAATTGCTATGTGGTACATCGAATAGTTTTAATTTTATGGGCCAGCAAACTTTTTCCAGAGTGCTATTTTCAAGTGTTCTGTTCTTCTAGAGTATGGTAATGAAAAAAGAAACAGTTGTGAAATTAGGTTCTACCCCCTCTAATGTACCTAATTTAGTTATTGTTGTTTTTAAATTAATTAGTTATTACTTATTTTCAGTGCAATAAATATGTTAATTATGTTGCCAAAAGTTGTTTACTTTGAAAAAGTACTTTTTTTGCAACTCTGAAAAAGGTATTAAGTAACTGTAAAAGATAGCCAAAAAGTTTGCTTTCTGCTCGCCGATACGAAACTTATGTAAAAAAAATCGGCTCCAACCGGCTAGCCGTCGCCGCCGCCGACAATTTTGTGAAGAATTAGACCTCTGGTCTGGATCAGAGTAGCAAGCCGTAAAGGCACAATTAGTTTGTACGTGCTGTTCTGTTCTGAATCAGCTGTTTTGTTTCTGTTGAGTTGAAAATCTGTATGTGTGGTTAGTTTTTACTTTTTCGTTCTGTTCTGTTGAGGACAAATCTGTAGAGAATAGAATTCAACGTTAAGTGACAACCAAAAGTGTGTATGTATTAGTGTGTTTTGATATTTTGTGTACAATGTATTAATTTTATAGGTTGCCAGCTGATTTTTTCACAGACAAAGTAATTGCAAAATATTTTATACAGAAAGGAACGGCACAGAACAGCGACAGAGTGTAAAGACTAATGAAGCCTTAACGGCGCGGCTGGCGGATAGCCACTCAGCCGATTTTTTTCAACAAGCCAAGCCGCCGCCGAACCACTTGGCTTATTGGCGGCTTCATGCTTAGCCGATATTTTGTCTTTTGTTTTTTATACTTTTTGAATTATGTTTAATATTGTATCTACTCAACTTGCTTATAGTTTTTATTTATATTTCGGATTGAATATGATAGCGAGAGTCCCTGAAAAATAGTTAATTTTGCTTCCACATAGAGAGAAAATGGGTGTATGAACGGTAAGTCCCGGTACACACACTTCAACTTTTGCTAATCAACTCCTAATTCAGACGAAGGAAGAAGAACAAATATCTCTTTTTTTCTTACAGCTGAATTACAAGTTAATCAACATAAGTTGAAGGTAGTGAACCGGGACTAACGTACATAGCTGCGACCAAACTTAAGGTATAATTAGTAAAATCGTATCATTCTACTTTACAGCTTGCCGTATCGTTCAACAAGTTATAGAAAATGTAACAGTTTGTACAGCACATTTTTTTTTGTCTGGCATTAAATGCGGCGTTTTTGACATTCGCTACAGAAAAATCTGTTTTCTGCAGATTCCTACGTTAGCAGTGCTACCACCCACATATTTTATAACTAGTAACATGCATTGTATATGGTACGGTTTTTGTCAGCTGACACGCAACATCACGATACAATTTTACTAATTCTACCTTTAAGGGGTTTAGACATGGACAAAATGCTTGCTGAGATTGGTTATAGTATGAGTGAAAATTTATTAGTATGTGTGACACCAACGATGCTTGATGGAAAATCAAAAAATTTTGATTTTCGGCATGCTTGCTGTGACTTGTTAATGCGTGTATATTGTTACCCCATCAAGCGCGTACAAATTTTCATTATAATTATATTTCCATTATGAACGGTTGCCCAATTATAATTCCGGAATTAAAAAACATAAATTTGACTGGTGAAGAAAAAAGAAGTGTTAGAACTTTCTTATTTTGCTTTGTTCTTTTTTTGTAAGGAGTGCTGCCATTATTGTTATTGAACTTCTTTATTTAGACATTTTTATACATTTTTTTCAACCAAACGATCAGCACAAAATCAAAATAAAAATGAATGCTTGGTGGGGCATCAAGCATGGTAACATCAAGCCGACAAGCACACGTATACGAACTTGACAGCAAGCATTTTGATCGTGTCCAAAGCCCTTTACGTTCTCTACTGGAGTCACAGAATACACAGAAGTGAAGAAAGTGACAGGTAAAAAAAGCTCCAATCAGGGTTTTCTTAAAATTCGTGGAAAAAAGAGAAAAGCATAGTGTATTTGACACTGTAGTGTATTACTACTTACCAATTAACACAGCTAATAAAAATTTATTGCACTAGAAAGACGTAGCAAAACAAAAACGACGACGAAATTTTAGGGAAAACGAGACAAACAGAAAAATACCCTTATCTTCCGTCTCGTGACACTTCTGTATGTTTTGTGCCTTCTTAAATCCATGCACGTTTACATACACTTCTTGTTGCAGCAGTCAGGCGACTTTTTACAATTATTTGATCAAATTTTCTTATTAGTTCATCCGTAAAAGTGTTGCAATAAAGTAACTAATTTTTAATTCAATCTGAAGCTTATATGAAATTTATGTATAGTCTAGTTTCTATGGTTTAACAAATTATTTACGAAGTTATTTTTATTGAAATTTAGGACATCAATTACTGCAATATTCAAACTATTGCAAAATAAATAATACTACAACGTGGTGATTCAATAATTCACGTACTTTTTTAGCAACAGACTGGGTTCAAAAATGTTTGTATATGCTTAAACAAATCGGCGTTAAGCCGTTCAGCCGACGTCGCCGAAAATATTTGTCTTTCAGCCGCCGCCAAAATTTTTTGGTCGGCCTGCTACTCTGGTCTGGATAGAAGACAGTAGTGGTGTAAAAAGCGGCTACTTTTGAATACTCAGTACTACTTGATACTTTTTCAATTGGGTACTCGATACTACTCAATACTTTATATATGTATGTATATGGGAAGTTAAAAATTATTATTTTATTGGTAATGCAATGTGGTAAAAAAAGATTAAATACAAGTATACTTAAATTAATTTATAACAAATGAAAATAAATAAGTTTGAAGATTAGTTTTTGTCCATAAAATTTTTTAACGTACTCTTAAAACTTCTAGTGCATTAATCTCTTAAATTATCTTTTAAATATTTTTTAATAAACATTTTTTTCTCACAATTGATGTTATTACTTAGTCATTGTTGAAATGTAGAAATAAAATTTTACCGACATTGAAAGAATTTAAAATATTTTTCATGTTTGTGAAGACCTGACTTGCAGGTTATATTGTATCACGTGTCTTCCTTCAACTATTCTAAAGGGTCACTTTTTCTGTCCAATAGTATTTGTTAATGACTGAAGAGTACTTTTTTAGTGGCTGTTTTCGTATCAAAATAATTCCTAACAGAATTGGTATTTGTTCCACTAACTCCATGAGGTTGAAGTCATATTTATTTGTATCAAGCTTACAGAGTTGAATAATTCTGATGCATTTTAAAGCAAAACTTTCGCTTGAATACTACAAAATGCAACCCTGAAAGTATTGAGTCGTTACTTTTGTGTATTGAATACCGGGAAAAACTCCCGGTATTGAGTACTCAGTACTCAGTACTTTCACAACACTAGAAGACAGCCAGATATCAGCGTTGTCAACTCGGTGCTTTTCGCACCGTTTTTAGTGCTTTTTGAAATTTTCGACGCGAAATATTTTGAAGTTAGTGCTCGGTACTTTTCTAAACTAATTTTTGGTGCTTTTTATTTCTTGGCGGTGGCACTAAACCCAAAATTCAAAAAGAATTTTCCTTATATAATATATATACATATTTTTGTTTGAAGAAGTCTAACATTTAAAAAACATAAGCACTGAAGTCAAATGGAACATTTCAAAATATTCTAATAAGATTGTACAAAAATTGCTTGAATAAATACGTGCATTTTATTCTCAAACTTTCACATTTTAAGCATAATCAATGGAAACAGTGTTTTGTCACACGACAAAGAAGACATAATGCAAGTATAGTATAATAGCGAAATATTTTCTAGTATATACTGTAAATAGAGGATAATTCACTTAATGCAATTGAGATATTTGATATAAACTCGTTTGGGGCATTATCGAAATTGCATTCCCATCAAACTTTAATGTTTATACGCAGAAGTTGATCACGTTTTTACCTTTGTTACTTTATTTAAATCTCAAATACGTAAAAAATTGTCTATACACTTGGCTTTATATAAAAGCGGTCTGAAACGAGAATATTGTGTTGCTAATAGAGCTGCCGTTTTAGGTTACATATTTATAACCTACTTCGTTCCTTTTTTCTAAAATAATAGTACATAAAATTTAAGTTTATATAACTTGGTTAACTTGCAAATTACTTTTTTTTAATTTTGTAACTTTGTTATTAATATTGCGTTTGCTGTGAAAGAATGTTTCCACAGCATTGTTTAATAATTATTAAATTTTGAGTCTTGACTTTAAAAAAATTAACTACTACACCCATCGAGTTCAAAATCTAATCAGCAAGCAGTGTTGCCATATTTATTTTTCAAAAATCTTCAAGTCGATCAAAAAAAATCTTTTTTTGTTGCCAAAAATCTTTTTTGTTATTTTATTGAATGAAAATGAGTTAAAATTTATTTTGTTTCTTGTGAACTATTAAAAGTAAAGCCAAATACCACAAAATATTTACTGTATAGAATATGTGTAAGATCATTATGAAGCAATTAAATTAAGTAATGTAAGTAGTTTAGTAAAAAAAAATTCCTCAATAATATATTAAAAGTAGCAAAAGTAAAATTTTCAAAAATCTTACTTTTAGATAAGAAATCTTTTTTGTCGTTTTAACATGTCTAAAAACTGCAAAAATAAGATAAATCTTCACATATGGTAACACTGTCAGCAAGTCAAAATGACTTGCCAATTGCTTCTAATTTGACTAATTTCATGTAATTTGTTTCTTTGTTGACGAAAAAAATTAAATTTTTTATAATAACTTAAAAAGGTTTCATCAAATTGATTTTAGAATTCACTGATTCTCATAGAATCAAAATGTGTATCGGATGCTTCAAATTTGAAGTTTTAGGGATAATATGCAAGGTCAACCGATTTCTATATATTTTATATACAATTTTTTTTATAAAACAAAAAATTTTAATTTAGTGCTTTTTTATTTAAATTACGCGTTTTTTTTTCTTGCTGGTTTCAGTGCTTTTTGAAATTTAAAAGTTGACAACGCTGCTACAATTATAAAACAGTGTTGAAAGAAAAAAAAACTCAAAATTTAAACTGTTTTGAAGGGAAAATGGAAAAAAAAGTTTTGAGCATTCATACAAAAATCAATAAAGACACGGATGACTCTGTCGCTATGTTAGAAACAATGTATCCTATAAGGTGCACTTCATTTCCACCATCCGAAGAGCAGGAAGGACTAACACAAATTAGTGAAACATACGGTCTGTATGCCGATGATACTGTAGTCTATTTTGATGGTTTGCAACCGTTAAGTGATCGTTGGTCTCCTTTAGGAGCTAATTGTGAAGAATATGAAGTGGGACTATTGGATAGTAAGGACAAACATGACTTTAATCCACAAGTAGACTCCACTGTAGAAACAGCACGTTGGATAAGTTTCGAAGAAGAGCGAGACATTTTAACTTCATCTCTAATGGCACTTACATCCCATTTTGCTCAAGTTCAATTAAGAGTACGTCAAATTGTGGAAGCACCTGTCATTGAACGTGACAGATTGTTGAAAGACCTTGAACAATTCGCGTTTCAAGGCATACCTGAGACATATTCAGCCAATACAAAAGCCACACACCACGGTGGAAGTGGTTCATCGGCCTGGAATCACAAGATAGCAAATTCTAAAGGCGTAACTAATGATCAACATGAGTTTGAACTTATTGATTATTTACAAAACCAAATAACAGAATGTAAAAAAAATTTTAATATATCTGGCCGTGTTTTACTCCCCAAATGTATGTTACTAGAAAAACAAAAAGTTAGTATCGGTGAATTGAAAAAAAAGCTTAATTTGAAAGTTGATGAGAACAACCTGCCCGAACTTTCGGCGGATGAAATAAAGTTACAAGTTGATAATGCCATTGGCGAATTGATCGGTCCCTTAAAAATGAAAGAACAATTGGTTGCACAATTGAAAACTCAAATTACAGATCTCGAACGTTTCATTGAATATCTGCAGTGTGACACCGATGAAAGCAGAATGAAATCTATTATTAGTGGCGATAAGTCTTGGAAAGCTTATAATAGTTATGCTGCCAAAAAGAAAAGAGAATCGAGTAAGTGTAAATCTGATGTTGCTAAAACAGCAGGATACCCAGAAGTACAATTTACTAATTACAATGCTGATAAAGATACCACAAATGTTGCAGAATCATTAAAAACGAAAGTACTTCATAATAAGGCTCATGGACTAATTAATAAAGCTTCCTTAATAATGCAAATGATTGCCACTACCCAATTTGGTGCCAAACGAGAACCATTTAAGAAGAATACTTTGAAGAAAACTGTCAAAGGAAACCATTGGGGGTAAGCAGAAAGTATAATGCCAGATTTAAATTTAGAAAATTATTGAAATATGTAGCTTTGAATTTCATGTTTATACAAACTTACGATTATTAGTATTTACAGGTATTTTTATAGCACATACAAACAAAAAATAGTTAATAACTCTTAAGTTTTGGATATGTTACAATTACGTTAAAAATTTTTTAACACTAATAATACCAAATTATTATTTTACCTTTTTAGTAAAATATTTATTTATTTATTTATTTATAACATATTCTACAAAGTAAATTTTAGTTTTATCAGAAAAATCCTTATACAGAAGAATTTTTTGAACAAATTAAAATTTTTATTTTAAAAATATTCTTCCTGTTTGGCAGAACGCACGCAGAGTGTATATTTACAGCCATTCGCCATCGAGCTTCGTAAATCGCAATCGTAAAATTATAAAATTTAAACCATAATTAGAATAAGTTCATGTAACCTGATATGAAAGTTTTACAATAAAAGCTTCCGAAGATATGGAGGTGCAAAAAGTGCATATTTTAAGACATACACACTGATCACTCATCAAATTGATGAAGCACTTCCGATATAGCTAGAGAGCTGCAATTTGGTACACAAGCAGACCTAGGTGCTAGAAAAATCTGAAAACCCGAAAATTTGAATGAGCTGAAATTCGATACACAACTAGGTCTAGGTGGGAACTAGGGATGCCAATCGGGATCGATTTTTGGAAATCCCGGGATTTTCGGGATCTCTGGATTTTCGGGATCACGGGATTTTCGAGATTTCGGGATCTAAATATTTTTCGTAAAATAAATTATTTTTTTAAATAAATACTATTTTAATAACAATTTAATGCATTTTAAAAAGTTTTTTGTTCATAACTTATCAATGCACAGTCGTCTTTAAATTGAAGAAATTTTCTAATACGAGTATGAAATAAAAATCAAAAGAATTTTTCTCATCAAGTTGATTAATCACATTTTATGTTAGAGAATTTATAGTGAAAACAATAACTAAATATGAAAACTTGTTTTTGTTTTCAATATAAATGTTTTTCTATTATCTAAACCAAAACGAATATACATATCGGTGGACTTTTAGCACTACCGCTTAAGTTGACTTACGAAATTTTTAGATTCACTTTCATACAAATAAGTTGGAAAAAACAATATTGTTTTGTTAAAAATATATCTACTAACGTTTTTTTTTGCAATTGATCAACAGCAAGTATAATGGTTGTTACATATGTATGTATACCAAGCATTATCTAATTTTTTTTTATCGATTTCGTTACGACTACGACAACGATAATAAGGCTGAACATGTCGAAAATTAAAAGAAATGTATACACTATTCTAATCAAATTCGATTAATTACGCCTAAAGATCACATTTTTATAGGCACATACATTATTGAAAAATTTTAAATTCATACATAAGTTTTTTTCTACAAGTTCAACAGATACATATGCATGTATTCATACGTTCGCTAAGAGGAGCATGGTTTATTAGTGTAATGGCCTTCTACTCTGCAACTCGAATGCAACTATAATTGAGTCGAATTCATTCAGTCGGTCGTTTTTGACTAAAACTATTTATCAAATCCATGTAATTTAAATGGGTTTGATCTTAGGTTTGTATCAAAAACGACCTAAACGGTCTAAATAAAAAACAAAATAATTTTGAACTGCAATGTAAAAAACATACATACACACTCGAGCAGTTTTTTAGACAAAATACTCCGCGTTATTCTGTAAATATTTCTCGCTTTTACGTCAACCCGAACACAAAAAGTTTTCACTTGCCTTGCATTGTATTCTACTCCAATTGTAAGGAGGTGTCAATAGTACTCAATTGTTACCGACAAGTAGAGAAGTGCTAATTTTTTTTTAGTGTTGAGGAGTCGACATACAGATAGTTATACACTGCAATTATGAATAAATTTCCGCAAGAAATTTCTCCTTTTTCCAATTAGATTTTTTTGTTTTCCCTATTATTTGCTACTGTTTGAAATTATTCCCCGGGAAAAATTTCTCGTGGAATTTGAATTATAATTGCCCTCATAATATAGAATAAGACGGAATAATTTGTCAAACTTATGAATTTTTCAAATGTTATTTTCCTTCCAAAGGTAATATGTTTCTTTTGTTTTCAAAATAATTCTAAAATGTACATACATATATTGTAGCACCTTTGATGAAAATAACCGTAAGAAAGTAGTTTATTTATTTTGCTCTTGTTGTTAATTTATAAGAAATATGTCACGAATAGTCATTAAATTGTTAAAACTGTACGTATAAAATTGTATGGGACTTTTAAATATTATAAAAAATACCTTAAAATCAACGAAAATTTGAATTAAAGTTTTTATAAAAAAATTGCTAAGAAATCCCGAAAATGAAATCCCGGGATTGAATTTTACAAATCCCGGGATTCGGGATTTGCCAAATCCCGAAAATCACGGGATTTCCGAGTTCGGAATTTCCCGTTTGGCATCCCTAGTGGGAACTCAACTAAAAAAATCTGAAAACCCAAAAATGATGGCAAGGAGGGCGGGGCTACGCCCATAAAGGTGGAATTAAAAAAGCTAATCTAAGGCGCTTAATGGAAGCTACTTTATTGAAATTTGGCATATACTATTATGAAATTTAAACCATAACTAGAATTAATTCATGTAACCTCATATGCGAAGTTTGAAAGTTTTACAATATAAGGTTCCGGAGATATGGAGCTGCAAAAAGTGCATATTTAAAGACATATTCAGTGACTCACTGATCACTCATCAAATTGATGAAACACTTCCGATGTAGCTAGAGAGCTGCAATTTGGTACACAAGTAGACCTATGTGAGCAACCACCTAGAAAAATCTGAAAAAATTTAAATTTCTCCTAATGAGCTGAAATTCGATACAGAACTAGGGCTAGGTGAACAATCATCAAAAAAAATCTTAAAACTCGGAAATTATGGCGGGGCTACGCCCATAAAGGTCAGAATTAAAAAAAGCAAATCTAAGGCGCTTAATGGAAGCTATTTTATTAAAATTTGGCATATATACTGCGATAATGCAAGGCTATAAATTTCTCATTAAAAAAGTTGTCGTTAACACGCCCATACAATTTAAACCTCATTTTCATGTAATACGGCTGAGCATATCCTATTTATGTAGGTATTATTATCCGTTTGCAACGAAACTTGACACGAATAATAAGCACTGGAAGAAAAAAATTTTGAGCATGGAAAAGTGGGCAGGGTTACGCCCATAAAAATTAAAAGTTGCGCTAAGAAGCTGAAATTTGATATTAAAGTAGGCCTAGGTGAGAAAATAACTAGAAAAACTTGAAAACCCGAAAATTTTAGTCAGATGGGCGGGGCTGCGTCCATAAAACTTAATAATTAAAAGTTGCGCTTATGAGCTGAAATTTGATATACAAGTAGGTCTAGGTGAGAAACCAACTAGAAGAATCAGAAAACCATAAATATTTTACCAGAATGGGCGGGGCCTTGCTAATATCGTTTGAAACTTAAAACTTACAGCCTTATTTATAAAACTTATTAAGGCTTTATAAAGGATTTTTAATAAATATTTCACAACAAAATTGTGAGTTTAAAATAGTGGGAAAGGTAATGCTCATAAAATTTAAAGGTATAATTCGCGATAGAGAGCTGAAATTTTATGCACAAGTAAGTGTAGATAAGTAAGCCAGTGGGAAAATCTTAAAACCAAGAAGTTTTATCGTTAAAATTCCAATTCGTACTACTTCTTACACAAATAAATCTAGATTAGAGAGATCACTAAGAAAAATGTACGAAACCAGAAGTTTCAATCAGGGGGTGGGAACAAGCACTATGAACTCAAAATTAAGTTAAATTTTATTGAAACTTTTCATACACATTGCACTTATCCAAAATAAAAATTTCCTGTTATAAAAGTGGCCGCCACTTCACTTCATCGTAGCTTCTTTTTTCATGTACTTTCGCTTAGCAGTTTTTAATTTAATACTCATGTATTTTTTCATTAAATTTTCAATATCAAACTTTGCATGAACCATAAGCACCAGCAGATATAAAAGTCGGCGGAGCTGACATTTTGTAGACAAATAGTAATTGATCTATTAATCGGAAAATCCAAAGGGGCAATTTATGTTTCCCTTTTTCTCTTCACATCATAGTCTAATTTTTATTTCACTCAGGTTCTCCTCTCACGCAAGTTAATGAGTTTTTAGTTAAAGATTATAGTAAAATAAATTATGAAGAACTTGTACAAAATGTAAAAAGGTTTGATATATCTCCAATTTATGCTACAAATGACATTGACTTGCAACTATCTACACTGAATGATTTGATAAATGAACTACATGAATTGGTCCCAACCTTTAGACCTAAGCCTAAACTTGTTGATATAAACTGGATTAACTTCATTGAAATAGTTCGAGCTAGGACAATGCGTGATATCGCATATGAAGTTTACCTTAGGAATTCTAA
This sequence comes from Tachina grossa, assembly GCA_949987645.1. Lineage (NCBI taxonomy): Eukaryota > Metazoa > Arthropoda > Insecta > Diptera > Tachinidae > Tachina > Tachina grossa. The sequence continues at coordinate 48,906,926 of OX465277.1, read as the reverse complement.
TGAAACAAATTGGAAAAGATTTTGCAAGCTGAGAAATAAAACAAAATCTATCATACGTAAAGCCAGGAAGAATTTTGGTAACACACTGTTTAATGATACTAGTAACTCGCAGATATGGAATAATTTACGTAGAGTTGGATGTATTGGTTGTGAACGTCCTGAGATTGATGAAGCAGAAGTTGAGTTTATTGCCACTGTGTTTTTAAATAATGTATACCCAAATAGTCTGGATAACTACAATTTTGATCATTTTACTGAACACTCTAATTCTTTTGACTTCAATACCATCACAGAATATGACATTATTGTGGCAATAAATTCTATTGAGTCAAACGCCTTAGAATATGATTTGGTCCCAATTAAATTTTTAAAAATTATATTTCCACTAATCTCAAATTTTCTACGGCATCTTATTAATAATATTTTTACTGTTTCTATATATCCATTAGCATGCAAACTAGGGCGTATAGTTCCAGTTGCAAAAAAGAATAACGATGATCTTAATAATTTAACACCTTTAAGCATATTACAATCTATGTCTACAATTGTTGAACATATGAAAGCACAAATATTGTCTCATTGTGAGCGTTTTTCACTACTTCATCCTAATCAATATGCCTACCGACGCACAGTGCCACATTTGAAGAGATGGCGGCTAAAACTCTTAAAAATTTTTTTTTGTGTCACCGATTTAATTTTTTTTATATAAAAGTAAACACATAGGAACCTCGAAATCCAGAAATTTAAGTTTTTATTTCGATTATTTCTCTTCGAATAGGTTAATCAAAAACGCGCTTTTTTTAAGAGAAGCTGAAATTCAAAATATTTTAAAAAATTTTTGAACTTCAAGTGGGCATAACTTTTGGGTTTTATATATTTTTGGAAAAAATTTTTTTCTTCACACAATATTATTTCTTAACTTATAAAATAGTTAAAAAAAATCGTGCCTTACTTTGTTCGAGTCCCAGATTTGGGCATTGCAATAAAGGTCTAAAATATACCCAAATCTCGGTGTTCAGTGGAACGCAACTTTTTTTCTGCGAAAAACTTCGTGAAATGACTTATAACGTGTTATAGTACGTACTTTGAGCTGTTATTATATGCTAATTTTTTTAATTTATATTTGCGTCTCTAGGAATTACAATGATTTTACTGCTTGCATGTCGGATATTTTAGGTATGGGAGTGCGGTATATCTACATGTGTTTGTGTGTGTATTGTGTGTATGTTTTTCTTTTTTTGAAAGAAGTTTCATTAATGAAAAAGGGTATAATAAAAGACTGTTATTATAATGCATTAAATGCATTTTTCTAATTTAGGCCATTAAAAAAATGCATTGTTACATATAAGCGGGGGTAGGTACTGGAGTTGTTGTATTTAGACTGATATATTCGACCTTTTGTTATAACTTTATTGTGTACCCAGGTATCTGCTGCTCATATAAAGGTTAAAATACGATAGACACATCAGGTTCCGAGTTCTCGTGGTACCTTCATAGCGAACATTCGACTAGCGGAATTTTGCTTACTTACAAACAATTAAACAAACAAAAAAATATTCGTAGTACATATTATTCGTAATAGGTACATACTGTCTTTAATAAATAAGCTTTATGCTTTGCTAATATTTTTACATAGTAGAAATAACAAAAACAAAAAAAAACCGCAAACCAAAAAAAACTTAAACAAAGTGATATTGAGGAATACTATATGTATATGTGTACCTCTAAACCATGGGTGAACATCATGTAGCAAATTTTTGCAAATCGAATTCACACGTATTCTTATTCTCTTTCATTTAGTCTTATCTGAGATAAATTTTTGCTTAGCTTTTCACTCATTTTTCTCAAACGCACTGCGAGAAATTTATTGTGTATGCTGTTTATGTTTAAAAATGCTTTTGCTTACGTAAAAATTAAAAATTATTTTCTCTTACAAATTGGTTTTTAGTATTTTTAAACTCAGAATTTAAGTGAATAATAATGTTTATTTATTACTTTTTGTTGAAACGGTTTTCTAGAAAAAAATTCTTTCATAAAAAAATCATATACGAATTACTTTTATTAATTGTTTCTGCCTGTGTGTTTATCTTTTTCGCTCACTTACACAACCTTAAATTTATCTTGGTCACCCATGCTCTAAACAAATAAACAATCATAAATAACAAAAACAAAAAAAGACCGCAAAAAAAAAAAACACAAACGAATAACCCTTGAGGAATTCTTTGTATGAGTGCCTCAAATACAAAAAAAATTGAAGTGAGTTCTAACGGCAGAAATGCTTATTTTACTGTGAGTTCTGAAACTCTTAATGAAAAAAATATAAATAATAAATCTGATGAAAGTCTTTTTTTAACGTCAATTTTTCGTCAGCGATCAACTTCGCTTTGTCCAATGCCAAATAGTAATGATGCATTAACATTACAGTTGCCTAGTACTTCTTCATATAAGCCAGTAATATCATCCCCTTCAGGCTCGTGTTCATCACTTAACAAAGTTATCACTACAGATAACAGCGGCTCGAAACTCAAGGTACAAGTCGGAATGGACAGATATATAACCGTGGTAAAGCGTGGGCGAAGCCCGAATTCTTCAAAAATTTCATCTGCTTCAAAAATGTCTAGGGATAACAGCGCAGCCTCAACTAATCGCCAAAACCGCTTCGAAATTTTGCAAGATGACAACGACAAACCCGAGGTATCCTCGAATAAAATATCCAAGCCGCCACCAATCTATTTGAGAGAAAAAAATTCAAATGCCCTTATTAAAAAATTAATTTCGGTCATTGGTGAGAATAAATTTCACATTGTTCCAATAAAACGTGGAAACATAGATGAAACTAAAGTCCAAATTTATGACGAAAAAGATTTCCGCAAAATGGTTGCTGAATTTGAAAAAAATAAAACAAGCTTCTACACATACCAGCTTAAGAGCGCTAAAGGCATGCAGATCGTATTGAAGGGCATAGATTCTTATGTTGTTCCCGAAGAAATAAAAGATGCACTCGTCCTCCAGGGGTTTAAGGTAAAAAATGTGTCCAATATAATAAACAGAGAGAAGATTCCCCAACCCCTATTTCGTGTTGAACTTGAGCCTAATGATATAAAATTGAAACAAAATGAGACGCATCCAATTTATAATTTGAAATACCTCTTGTACCGAAAAATCACAGTTGAAGAGCCACTACAGAGGTTGTCCTGTGTATTCTTTCGTAAAGAAGACTATGGTGCAAAAACCTAAATTAGCTCCAGCTCAATCAGCAAACGCTTACTCTGCCACTTTTGCGCAAATGAGCCAACCAGTTACTTCCCGTGTATCGTATGCAGATGCTGCTAAGACAAATTCAATTCCCACACAAAATGTTTCCCCGCCAAATAATTCAAAAAATACTGACGCAAGCTTTAATTTTAATCGCCTTGAAGCTACTATTGAAAATCTGGTGCAAACTATAAACAATTTTACAACAAATATGACTAGCATGATGCAAGAAATGCTGCGAGTGCAGAATACTCTGCTTCAAGCATTAATTAATAAGAAATGAACACGTTAGCAATATGTTTCTGGAACGCAAACGGCATTCGCCTTCATAAAAATGAACTTGAGCACTTCCTCACGGAAAAAAATATTGATATAATGTTAGTATCTGAGACTCATTTGACTTCGAGAAGTCTTTTTAAAATTTATGGCTACACTATATATGATACAAAGGACCCTAGAGGAAGGGCTTGCAGTGGATTAGCAATTCTAATAAAGTCAAGACTCAAGCACTATGTTCTTGATAACATTTGTGAAGAACACCGGATGTTATAGATTTTGGCGTCATAAAAAATATCTCTAGGGATTTAATTCAAGTTCAAGCTTCTCTTGATCTGTCGTCCGATCGCTCTCCGACGATCATTACAATTTGTAGTCCATTAAGAAGTAACTTACCTGACCCATATGTGAAGATGATCAATCGTGTTAATTGGCTGGGGTTCAAAAAATATCTTAGTAGTCATTGTACGGAAAACATTACGCTTAGAACACCCGATGATATTGAATCTAACATTGCCAATCTCAGCGAGAATATTAAACAGGCTGCTGAACATGCCACTATCTCCCATCCGCAGACTGGGTTTAATAAAATTTATTCTACAGACATTGAACGTCTCGTACTTGAAAAAAGAAGAGCTAGAAGGGAATGGCAACAGCACAGATCACCACAAAATAAAATCAGATTTAAAGAGTGCACTAAACGACTACAAGAGTTGCTTGCATCTGAAAAAATTGCATCTCTTAAAAATTATCTGGAAGGTCTTGATGTCACACCAGGGTCTAATTACTCTTTGTGGCGCACTGCTAGAAAGCTTAAAACACCCATTGAGTATAAGCTACCTCTACGCACATCTACCGGAAGTTGGGCAAGAAGCGATACTGAAAAAGGTAAAATATTTGCTGAGCACTTAAAATCCGTTTTTACGCCAAACATATGTACTGGTGTTGCTGATTTGCCGAATGTAGTCGCTCTACCCCCTCAACACATAAAGTTTAAGACGCGTGATTTACAAAAATTAATTGCCGAACTAAACCCGAATAAAGCTCCGTGTATTGATAGAATTAGTAACCAGATGCTGATGAACTTGCCTCGTATTGCAATGAGAATCCTATTATTCATATTTAATGCCATTTTACGACTGGAGTATTATCCACACAGCTGGAAGCTTGCCAAGGTTAAAATGATTCCAAAGCCGGGCAGAGATCTAACCAAACTGAGTCATATAGGCCAAAAAGTCTACTATCAACTATGTCAAAGCTTTTCGAAAAACTGCTCAAAACAAAATTGTCCCCAATTCTAATTAGTAGTGGGTGCATACCAGACCATCAATTTGGTTTTAGAAGTCAGCATAGCACCATTTAACAAACGCACAGATTGGTTCAATTTATAAGAAAAACTTTTGAGGAAAAAAGTATTGTTCTGCGCTCTTTATTGACGTTTCCCACGCATTTGATAAAGTGTGGCATGAAGGCCTAATTTTAAAATTGAAGACTTACTTACCAATAAACATTTTAAATATTTTGGAAAGTTACATTATTTCCCGTAAGTTCACTGTTGTGGAAGGAGACTTTACGAGTAGGCCTGAAACTATTTCATCCGGTGTGCCACAGGGGGGGGGGGAGTATACTGCGACCAGTTTTATATTTGATTTATACTTGTGATATGCCTGTGAGCAGTAGTATCCATACTTCCACATTTGCCGACGATACAGCCTGCCTTAGTATGCACGAAAACCCTGATGAGGCATCCCGCAAACTCCAGGAACACATTAGTCAGATGGAGCTTTGGTTAAACTTATGGAAAATTAAAGTCAATGAACAAAAGTATGTCCATATAACGTTCACCCTAAGAAGAGATACTTGCTCCCCCATTCGGGTTAACAATCAAGTTGTTCCTCAACATTCACATGTGAAATATCTTGGTATACACCTTGATCGACGACTTACATGGAAACACCACATTGACTCTAAGTTAACTCAAATGAAACTTAAATTAACTCAGGTACATTGGCTGATTGGTAGAAATTCAACACTTAGCCTAGACTGCAAACTTTAATATACACGTCGCTTTTAAAGCCAATATGGTGTTACGGAATTCAACTATGGGGCACTGCTTCAGCTTCAAATGTAGAGAAAATTCAACGAAGGCAAAATAAAATTTTACGCATGATAACATCGGCTCCATGGTACATCAAAAATTCAAATATACATCGTGATTTGAATATGCCACTAGTGACTGAAGAAATTGCAAAATACGCAGGCAAATATCTAACAAAACTCGAGTCACATCCTAATCCGCTTGCTCCTAATATTTTGAACTTTACTGGACACATCCGCTTAAAAAAGAGAGATACACGGGATCTAATATTCAACACTCTAGATGATGAAGCTGCTTGAAAACACGTTTTTGTTGCTTATCACTACTTATGTATTATTAATAACTATCACTAAGCTTATGTCCGACATTGGTCGGGCCTAATAATTTTTTTATAGATTTAAGATTTGAATACTTATTGTTAGTTCATATTTGAAGATACAATAAATAAAAAACATGCATTAAAAAAAACATCAGGTTGTCTTGAAGCAGGTCTCTTTAATTCTTTTGAAGAAACTTGTCGGTACAAGCATGTCTGTACTCCTCTTTTTTCTTCTTTCCTCTCCCTCGTTTAAACACATACCTGCTTCAAGAAAACTTTATGTGCATAAAAACAGACAAAATTAATAAAGACGAGCAGCATTGTCAAAACGATGGCTAAGTTCAATTATAACGATCTTGCTAAAATTTATTTTGAACAAAAAAACAAAAACGATGTTATATTACACATTTTAAAAGACCCTGATTTTGAGTTCGGCGACCATTTAAAAAAAATTAATAACTTTTTAACGCGATTAAATAAACGGTATAATGCATGTTATAGAAATAAAGAAAATAAGTTGAGGAGTGTAGTGAAAGGTCCCGAAGACGAAAGCTGCAAAGCATTAATGAAGAATTTTCTCAAGAAATAATTAAAGATACGTTTTTCCATCAACTAGGACCAACAAAAAATAAAACTAAAAAAATTGATATAATAGAAAATGTAGTGAAAGTGAGCCCCAAGCGTGTAAAAAGAATTTTAAAGAGCATTCCAACACCAACCGATGATAAAAAATTTACATCTGAAGAAGCATTTTCAATATTTCTGGACTTAAAGCTCCATTTATCCAGAATATAGAGATTGGTTTTAATTAAAAAAGATTGTTTACCACCACAAAACTCTATAAATATTACAGAAAGTTCAGCAGAAAGATTGTTGAATACATTGGACGCAGATAATATTAAAAAGCTTAGTGACTGTAGCCTAACATTAATTTCTAAATGGGGATGCGATGGATCTTCTGGACAAAAGCGATATAAGCAGTATAATGCAGAAAAAATATCAGAGTCTGACTTATTTATGATATCTTTTGTTTCTTTAAGACTAAAAACAAATAACATTAATTTTGAGCCATCTACTAGCAAAGAAACCGATATTGATATATGGAAAAACGAAATACCTTCCTCAACAAAATATTGCAGACCAATTAAATTTGCTTTTAAGAAGGAAACGAAGGATGTAATATTAGAAGAAGTATATAAACTTAAACAACAAATAGATAAACTTCAAACGATAACTTTGTTACTTAACGATCAAGAGATTAAAATAAATGATCAAATGTTACTTACAATGATTGATGAAAAAGTTGCACAGGCCATAACTGAAACAAAATTATCTTCGAGCTGTGTTATTTGCAAAAAAAAAACTGCAAGCCAATTAAGTCAACTTCCAACAGAAGACAATACTTTCCAAGAAGCCTATGAGTTTGGCTTGTCCCCACTCCATGCTAAAATTCGAATTATGGAACACATATTAAAGCTAAGCTATGACTTAGATTTTAAAGGAACAGTACGAAATAGTGACGAAAATAAAGCCAAAAGAGGCAAAAAAGAAACACGTACAAGAAAAATATTTAGAATTGGGTTTACTGATCGATCAGCCAAAGCAAGGAAAAGGAAACACAAATGATGGCAACACAGCAAGAAAATTTTATTCTGATCATGAAACTGCTGCAGCTATTACAGAAATAGATTTTGAATTAATAAAACGCTACGAAATCATATTGCAAGTAATATCATGCAATAAAAAAGTAAATACAAGAAAATTTGGTCAGCATTCTAATGAAACAGCGAAACTATACAACGAAAAATATAATTGGAGGAATATGCCATCGACAGTCCATAAAATACTATGTCATGGGGAAAGCATTATTCAACACAATATGCTGCCGATTGGAGATCTTTCTGAAGAAGCGCAAGAAAAAAGGAACAAAGATTATAGCAAAAAAGCACAATAAATATTGAAAATTTATAAAAGAAATTTTATTTTATTTGGAATAAAAAGATTTTCTTAGAATTTATGGTAAAACCTTTTTTCGGATATGGATCTCCTACATATCTGTTATGGATTCACGTTTAAAATATATTTAAATTGTTCATATAATAATAACATTTAAAGCTGTCGAACTTACATTTGTTAGTGAATTATGATCACCAAGGCTATTTTACGAAATTTGACTTACAAGGGCCCTATGAGTAAATGTGGACCGATTGCCCTAAAATTTCACAGGGATATCAACGACTAAAATAAAATTAGTTTTGCTAAATATTATATCAATATTAATATATTTAAAACAATTATGAGCTTCAAACCCGTATTTTAAGTGGTCCATTGGAGAAGAGGGCTAAAGGTCAAAATAAAATGGACCCGGGTGGACGGCTTAATTAAGTATGTAATTTTTTAATTCAGTCAACGTTACTATTTATAAAATGCAATGTTAAATCACTACATTCACAAATTTATTTTTTTAAGGCCGATAATACCTATATTTTTAAGTCATTTTTCAATCATATATAAGTGCACTTTAATAAGGCCCGATTTTAAAGTAAATACATTAAATTGAAGCTTAAGATGTCTTCTATCCAATAAAACAAAAAAAAATCATTAAAAAATTTAATAAAATGAAATGAATCTGCCTCGCACTGCAACTAGAATGCCATATTACGACTAGAGTATTATCCACACAGCTGGAAGTTTGCCAAGGTCAAAATGATTCCAAAGCCGGGCAAAGATCTTACTAAAGCTGAGTCTTACAGGCCAATAAGTTTACTATCAGCAATATCAAAGCTTTTCCAAAAGCTGCTCATGACAAAATTGTCCCCAATTCTAACTGATAGTGGGTGCATACCGGACCATCAATTTGGTTTTAGAAATCAGCATAGTACCATTGAACAAACGCATAGATTGGTTCAAGTTATAAGAAGAACATTTGAAGTAAAGAAGTATTGTTCTACTCTCTTTATTGATGTTTCTCAGGCATTTGATAAAGTATGGCATGAAGGCCTAATTTGAAGACATATCTACCAATAAATTTTCTAAAGCTATTGGAAAGTTATATTCTATCCCGGAAATTCATTGTTGTGGAAAGAGATTTCATAAGTGTTCCCGAATCTATATCTGCCGGTGTGCCACAGGGGAGTATACTGGGACCAATTTTGTATTTGATTTATACTTGTGATATGCCTGTTAGCATTAACATCCGTACATCTACTTTTGCCGATGATACAGCCTTCTTTAGCGTGCTCGAAAACCCTCACGAGGCATCCCGATATCTTCAGGAACATATTACGCAACTGGAACTATGGTTAAAGTTATGGAGAATTAAAGTAAATGAGCAGAAGTGTGCGCAGGTAACATTTACTCTACGAAAAGATACTTGTTCCCCCATTAGAATCAATAATCAAATTGTTGCTCAACATTCACATGTAAAATACCTTGGTATATACATTGATCGACGGCTTACATGGAAACAACACATTGATTCTAAGCTAACACAAATGAAACTAAAATTAGCTCAGGTACATTGGCTGATTGGTAGAAATTCAACTCTCATTCTAGATTGCAAACTTTTGATATACAAGTCACTTTTGAAACCTATATGGTGCTACGGAATTTAACTATGGGCACTGCTTCAGCTTTTAATGTCGAGAGAATCCAACGAAGGCAAAACAAAATTTTACGTATGATAACTTCGGCTCCATGGTACATGAAAAATTCAAATATACATCGTGATTTGAATATGCCACTAGTGATTGAAGAAATTGTAAAATACGCAGGCAAATATTTAACAAAACTCGAATCACATCCTAATCCGCTTGCTCGTAATATTTTGAACTTTACTGGACACATCCGCCTAAAAAAGAGGGACACAAGGGCTCTTATACTCAACACTCCAGATGGGACTACTTGAAAATACTTTTTTTTTCCTTTTTGATTATCACTACTTATGTATTATTTATAACTATCACTAAGTTTATGTCCGACAGTGGTCGGACCTAATAATTATATTCTAGATTTAAGATTTGAATACTTATTGTTAGTTCATATTTGAAGATACAATAAATAAATACATGCAAAAAAAAAAAAAATTAAAAAATTTCCACCCAGTCAAAAGTTATAGAATTTTGACCGCCAACTCTCAAAATGTGCCACTGTGCGACGGAATCATAATACTAATTCATTATTGATCTCTCTTACTGATTATGTTAGAAAACAGCTTAACAGACATGAAAAATTGTGATATCTCTTCACTTGACTTAAGCCTTTGATCGAGTAAATCATAATATTTTAATTTCTAAACTTCATAATAACTTCAACTTTTCCAAGTCAGCATGTCAATTGATATATTCTTACTTATTTATTTATTTAATTCAGTCTATGGACAGAAAGTCCTTTCAGACTACGATAAAAAGGTACATTTTTCTTAATAACTAAGATTGAATAACTTATATATATATTTATATATATAGTATATAGTAAAATAGTAAAAGATCAACAAAAAAAAAAAAAAAAAAAAATACAGAGAGCTAATTTCTTAACGAATGAATATACAAAGTTATAAAATGATACCAAAATTTCAAATAACAATATTATTTTATTACTTTTTGAAGAACAAGTTTAAAATAATTTTTATATATATAATTGTATATAAGACTTTGATTCTCTTTGCAATTTAAAGTTAATTTCATTGAGAAACACGAAAGCACGGGTTAGTGTGCCGTTACGAGCATAATTAGTCCGATGAAAAGGAACATCAAACAGCTTAGTTAACCTGAAAATTCTGGGAGGCATAAAAAATGGCACAGCATGAAGCAAATCAGGACAGTCAATGTATCCGTTAATAATATCGTACACAAGAAGGGCGGATTGGAGTTTTCTACGTCCTAGAGTACGTAGGCCAATAAAAAGGCACTTAGATTCATAAGGAACAGAAGTTAAATAAGGTAATTAGCGTGTAACAAATTTAAGAAAGATGCGTTGAAGTCTCTCGATACGAGAGATTAGATTTGAGACATGAAGATTCCATATAACAGCAGCATATTCCAAATTAGATCTACCGAAGGACGTATAAACGTATTTATGTGTATACGGATTAGCAAATTCAGAGCAGTTTCTCTTCAGAAAACCAAGCATTTTATAAGCTTTAGGAAATATATATTCAACATGAGCTACAAAAGACATAGAACTATCAAAAACAACACCTAAATCAAGTTTAGAATTCGAGGTGTTCAAATTAGAGCCATTAATATTAAATATCACTACAAAAGGATGCATGGATCTATGAAATGAAACATGTAAACACTTATTTAAATTTAAGTGCATGTAATTAAGTTGGCACCAATCACTTAAATTATTAAGCTCATTTTGCATAGTGCAGGTATCATTCAGTGAATCACATTTCATAAACAATTTTAAGTCATCGGCATATAACAGATATTTTGACTTAATAAAGCAGCCACCAATATCATTAATATATAAATTAAATAATAACGGACCAGGGATGCTCCCCTGGGGCACTCCAGACGTTTGACAATAGGGCAAGGATTGAAAACCTTTAATAAATACTGAGCAAAATCTATTAGATAAGTAAGATTTAAGCCATAGCAAAAAATTAGAATGAAATCCCATTAAACTCAATTTTGACAACAGAATGGAATGAGATATTTTATCAAACGCTTTAGAAAAGTCTGTGTAAATAACTTCTACCTGGCTACCATGCTCGAGAGCATCCAGACAATATTCACTGAAAAGGGTCAGATTAGTAATAGTTGATCGGACAGAATAAAAACCGTGCTGGTACGGTTTCCAAGGTTTAATTTGGAAAAATAACTTTTTATGCACAATATGCTCAAAAATTTTGGAAACGCAAGAAAGCTTAGAGATAGGCCTGTAACATTTCACATCATTTCTGATGCCATCTTTGAAAACTGGAGTGACCATGGCAGTCTTCCACATGCTAATAAATTGCCCTTCTTTCAGAGACAAATTAAAGAAATGTTAGAGCTGGTACTAAGGGGGTACTCGATTTCTTTAGCAGATAAGTACAGATACCATCACAATCAGATTTTAATGAATTCTTTACCTGAGTAATAGCGTCAGATACATCAATCTCAGACAAAACTAGATGTCCAATATTTATTTTGCTAAAACTTCCCGAAGTGGAAATATTATCGTTAAACGGTTCAAAATTTGAACTAAATAACCAAAATTAAAAATTTTAAAAACCCCCGACTTTTTTCAGAAAAGATGTTATATCTTCTAAACGGCTGGACCGATTTTTTTCAAACATAGCTAAGAACCCTCTCGATCAAGTCATCTTTCAAACAGAAAAAACTAAATGAAAATCGGTCCAGCCGTTTGGCCTGTACGTGGACACAGACAGACACACAGATACACATACACAGACACACACTACAAACTTATAACACCCCTTTTTTTAGTCGGGGGTTAAAAAGGACGCAAACATATTTACTGCCTCCTCACAAGAATTAGAGATTTTGCCATCTAGGTTGACTAAAGATGGAATGTCTGACGATTTTCTTTTAGATTTAACAAAAGTCCAAAACGCTTTGGGGTTACGTATAATTTCTTGTTCTTTCGACAAGAGAAATTGCTTATACAAAAATTTATTTAAAAAGTTAAATTCTCTGCTGTAATGTAAAAATTTAGCTTGAGATTCGGAATCACCCATATCCAAAAACTTTTTATGGAATTTGTTACGCAAGTTTTTCAGTTTTTTAGGCCATTGGTATACCAAGGTAGAGTAGTAGGGAATCGGGCACCCGGCCCCACAGTGGGTCGATTCGCTAACCTGGCAGGTCAAAATTATTTGATGGTTAGTCTATACGGTTTTGGGGATGCTGAGTTCGACAGAAATAATTAAAAAATTCTAGCGAACTTCGGTAGTAGTAATTTTTCATGTAATATTTTCAATATTTAATTTTTCATATAATATTTTCAGTACTTTTAGAACAAGTTCTTAGCTATCCAGAAATCTTTTTATTTTCTTGATATTGAAATGCTAATATTTATGGATTTAGTCCAGATAAATTAAGCATTCATTCCACTGTGCACCCCCAAATTGTTAAATTTGGGTAATTAAAATTTGAAAATTGTTAAATTCTTGGAAATTTGTGTTTTCGGCGGCGCTTTGATGTTTTTTGTTTACATTAGGAGTTTTTGTTTACATTAAGTGTATGTCTGTCTGTCTGTCTGTCTGCCTGACCGTAGATGTTTGTGTGTGGAATATTTTGTGTGAATGTATTAAGGCGGTTCATAGTTTGGCGGTTTTTATGTGTGTATATGCCGACGGGGAAAATCATGATAATGCTTTTTCCTAATGCTGACGGAAAATCATCTAGGGATTTTTCCTAATGCTAATGTAGGTGTTGCTAGACTGTGGGAATTTAAAGCTGACCGTGATTTGAGTAGGTGGCGTTGTTGGTGTAATATGTAACCATAGGAATTTGTGGATGTGTCTATCTGTCTGTGAGAATTTAGGTGAAGGTTTGATTGGCAGGGGGCGGGGTGCAGTTGAGGTAGATCGATTGCGTGTATATATGTATGTATGTGTGTGTGTGTATGTTTGTAGGAATTTCAATGTATGTATTTCTGTAGGAGCTTAAGGCTGATTGTGATTTATGAGGGGTGAGGTGTTCTAGTAATATGCAACCGAGGGAATCTGTGTGTTTGTATGTCTGTAGGAGTTTAAGGCTGACCATGAGTTGGGTGGGCAGGGTTGTTGACGTAATATGTAGCCATGGGGATTTATGGATGTGTCTGTCTATAGTAGTTTAAGGCTGATCGTGATTTGAGGTGGGTGAGGATGTTGTTGAGGTAAATTGGTTATGTGTATGTATGTATGTATTTCTGTAAGAATTTAAGATGATTGTGATTTATTAAGGGCGAGGTGTTCTTGTAATATGTCGCCGTGAGAATCTATGTGTATAGATGTCTGTAGAAGTTTAAGACTCTCTGTAATTTCGGGTAGGTGAGAGTGTTGTGTTGTTGAGATAAATTTCGTATATTGTATATGTATGTATGTATGACCATGGGAATTTGTGTATGTATATCTGGGGAGAATTTAAGGGTGGTCATGATTGGTAAAAGGTGGGGTGTTGTTAAAATTTTCTTGGATATTTCTTTTATGAATTCTGCTGTGTGTGTATTTGCGCTGGTATTTATATGTAGGTAAAAATAAATTGTTTTCAATATCGACATTTGGTACTATAAAATACTATCATATATATGGACTTCCCTAATCCTAGTATGCTTTTATATTTACGATTGCTTTATATTTTCTCATGCTTAAATTTGTCTCGCGCAGAGAAAAACCAACTTAGAATCAGTAAAAACCATGCTGAATTAATAAGAACCATTAACAAAGGTTTAGTCATATTGAAATTTCTTATTTCAATATGAACAAAATATTAATTTATAGTATTTATTTATTAAACTCATTAGTTTGTAGATATCTCAATATACATTTTCTATTACATTAAAAATTATTGAATTAATGTGACGCATTCTTATTTTTAAGCTGCAGATTTTCCCTGATTGTATGGATTGTTTATATTTGCATTGTGATTTAACTAAACGACGCTTCATATATTTTCATGATGTAGATCTAATAAATACTTAAGCATTGATAAGAAATTTGATATGCATACATATCTACAAATTGATTTTATGTATGTTTGTATGTATGTATGTACATACAAATAAGTGTTTACAATTGAATACATTTTTTATTTTATTTTTTGTCATATGATGTCTGTTGTTGTTGAAATTAAACACATTTTAATTTTTATCTGCGTTTAGTTAAAAGTTTGTGAGGATTTTCTGTTTTAAGTAAAACTGAATTCCTGAAGATATGTATATACTCTATAGTAATAGTAACTATAATAGAAATATTTCTTATACTTAATTTACATTTTTTTTAAAGTTGATGCAACGTTTGACATTTTTAGGGTATACAATTTTTTCTAACTATAGCCTTCTACATTTATTTTGCAAAGCTTGCTTTGCTTTTTAAAAATGTATAAACATTTTTAAATGAAACTGGCACTCCAGTTTAGGTACTGATAGTTTTTTGTTGTTAGTTAACTTCTTTTTTATTTGTTATTGATAAACATTTAAAATCAAAAGGGAGTTTGATATTGTAATTATTATTTTCATAATTGTTGAAAACAATCGCTGCTTTTTTTTTGCGATGAAATTATTTGAATTACTTTTAAAACCTTACGCGTTTATAAAAATTATGTTATTTTCCATATTACTCAATTTATAAGACTTTTAGAATTTGTCCTTTAGTGGTTATATATTCTATTATGTGATCGTGAATACGAATGCAGTAAGCTGACGTCTTTGCTTACTGTTTCAAATTAAAATTTTATTCAATTGAATAAAAGGAGCTTTTTTCTTAAACTTTGATGTAGTTAGAAGCGCTGGAGATTCTTTCATATAACAGCTTTCTTGGAATTTTAGATACATATAATATAGAATTGGATAACATTTATGTACTTTTAATTTTTATGTTAAGAAGTACGAATATGAGACTGAATTTAAATGTACTTTTAAATTAGTTAAATCATAATGAACAAACATATTTTCTTCTTGAATAGCGATAAACAGAAAACGAACTCGTTTTCATATAATTTAGGTATACCCTATCGACGGCTCCTCTAGGATACAAGATGACTTTGTATGACGAAATTTCTGTTGCTTTATACTGATAATATGTTTACATTAGTAAGGTACATATACATATGTTTATTTTATGAAGGGTAAGCACCTATGGCTTTTATTTAATGTTCTATATGATTTTTTTTTAATTTTATTAAAGTTCAGCGTATTGTATATATATTTCTGAAATGTCTAAGTGTGTTTTGTGTGCCCATCGGACAGAGTGTACGTATTAGTTGGTCAGTCAGTCTCTATTTTTATTTATATTTTTTTTCTAATGTGCCACTCCTTTTTTCAGATTTTACTACTTGGGATAGAGAATTTTTGTCTAATTTTTTGCTGGGTATATACATTAGGTATGTAGAAATTAGTTTACATACAAAGAAATGCATGTTTAATAAACAACTATTGTATCAAATCGATCTCAAATAACTCAGTTACCTCTACTAGGAATTCACCGTTGGTGTTTTCATAAAGTGTCAGAAACAATGAAATATCTATGTTTTGAGAGAATTTTTCCCCTCAAGTATTTCTACATGAGGTTTGAAGGGTCAACCACTGTCGCATTCATATGTAATGATTATTCACTTAAAAAAGGTCATCATCACCATCAATCATCTCCGTTTACAATACATTCATGAGTTGGGTTGATCCAGATACAATTGCTGTCTCATCACCTTCTAACAGGTTTATAGTTATATTTTGCTAGTATGCATGCCTTAGCTTGCTTCTATCGATAGTGACGTAAGAGTCCGAGATGTAGAGTGTTACAATTAAAAATCTTTACTATTAGAATTTACCAGTTCGCTCTTTTGAATTTTTACAAAGTAGATACATATGTATGTATTTCATTGACCACAAAATCATAAAATTTCTTTGCTTACAAAATTGTATGACGTGCGGATTTTTTTTTTTTTTTTGAAATTATACATGCTTCGGCATGCTTTAATTTTTTTTTTCTATAAATTTATTTAATACTCATACAGATACAGATATAAAGTAAGATCTGTTTACTGTATGCTTCAGCATGATTCTAGTTGAAGCGTATATTCATTCACTAAGTTTGTTTGATACTTATTCATACACATGTACATTCTTAAAGATTGGATATCAAAGTCCAATTCCCGTAGTTTATCTATATTTTCTAAAGATCTGATAGCTAAAGAAATAAATAGAGTGAAGATCTTCTATAATAATAATCCCATTTTCATATTGTAAAATTTTGCGTGCTAGCGCTTTCGATGGGAAAATGTACATACAACTTTATAAAAAGTGATAATATGATGTGCTGCTGAATGTTACACTATGTTATAGTTCATTTTAAACACTGAAGTTTTACAATATTTCATTCAGACCATCAAGTTTAGAGAATTCCACTACATTTAGTTAATTACCTTTCTTAAGACCCATCATTCCTAATCAATCCTACAAAAAACTAGATTTTTCGTTTTAATTTTATTTTTATTTTTATTAAATTCAAGATTCATTCTTCAAATTACTTTATACTATATTAAGCAGCTTTTTCTCATTTGTGGAATGTTTAATCGTAAACATTTTAATGGTGAGATGAATTTTTCTATTTCATACACTAAGTAAATCTTTATATATACCAATCCACTTATATGAACCATTAAAGCTAATTCTTTTCACATCATTCCTTTTAATGCTCAATGAAATCATTGAACTATTGATGCTTTCATATTAAGTAATGTTTAATCTTCTATTAATGTATGAGTTTTCGAAAGTTTTTTTTTTTTTTTTTTTGTAATGCATGTATTTATTTATTGTATCTTCATATATGAACTAACAATAAGTATTCAAATCTTAAATCTATAAAAAAATTATTAGGCCCGTCCAGTGTCGGACATAAACTTAGTGGTAGTTATAAATAATATATTAGTAGTGATAATCAAAAAAAAGGGGGGGGGAAGTATTTTCAAGTAGTCCCATCTGGAGTGTTAGGTATAAGAGCCCGTGTGTCCCTCTTTTTTAAGCGGATGTGTCCAGTAAAGTTCAAAATATTACGAGCAAGCGGATTAGGATGTGATTCGAGTTTTGTTAAATATTTGCCTTCGTATTTTGCAATTTCTTCAGTCACTAGTGGCATATTTAAATCACGATGTATAATAGAATTTTGGATGTACCATGGAGCCGATGTTATTAACCGTAAAATTTTGTTTTGCCTTCGTTGGATTCTCTCGACATTGGAAGCTGAAGCAGTGCCCCATAACAGAATTCCGTAGCGCCATATTGGCTTCAAAAGCGACTTGTATAATAAAAGTTTGTAGTCTAGGCTGAGTGTTGAGTTTCTGCCAATCAACCAATATATTTGAGTTAACTTAAGTTTCATCTGAGTTAACTTAGAGTCAATATGATGTTTCCATGTAAGTCTTCGATCAAGGTGTATACCAAGGTATTTCACATGGGAATGTTGAGGAATATTTTGATTGTTGATTCGAATGGGGGAGCAAGTATCTCTTTTTAGGGTGAACGTTATATGGACACACTTTTGTTCATTGACTTTAATTCTCCATAAGTTCAACCATATTTCCAGCTGAGTGATTTGAGATTGTTGATAGTAAGCTTATAGGCCTATATGACTCGGTCTTGGTAAGATCTTTGCCTGCCTTTGGAATCACTTTGATCTTGGCAAGTTTCCAGTTATGTGAAAAATACTGCATACTTAAAATAGCATTAAAAATAAATAGCAGGATTCTTATTGCAATATGAGGCAAGTTCATGAGCATTTTGTTACTAATGCCATCAATACCTGGAGCTTTCTTCGGGTTGAGTTCAGCAATTACTTTTTGTACTTCACGCATCTTAAACCTTAAGGGACGAGGGGGTAGAGAAACTACACTCGGTAAATCAGCAGCACCCGTACATGAATTGAGAGTGAATACAGATTTTAAATGCTCAGAAAATAAGTTACCTTTCTCACTATCGCTTCTTGCCCAGCCTCCGGTTGCAGTACGCAATGGTGATTTAAGATCAACGGGTCGTTTAAGATTTCTAGTAGCGCGCCATAAAGAGTAATTAGATGCGGACGTTACATCAATACCTTCTAAATACTTTTCCAGTAGTGCAGTTTTTTCCGACGATAGCAGCTCTTTGAGTCGTTTAGTACATTCTTTAAGTCTGATTTTATTTAGTGGTGATCTGTGTTGTTGCCATTCTCTTCTAGCTCTCCTTTTTTCACATACAAGACGTTCAATTTCCGTAGAATAAATTCTGTTAAAGCCGGTCTGCGGATAGGAGGTAGTGGCGTGTTCAGGAGCCTGTTTAATATTTTCGTTAAGATTGGCAATATTAAATTCAATATCATCACATGCTCTAAGCTGAAAGTTTTCTACGCAGTGAAAATCACTCCTTAGTGGGTTGAAAATTGTAACTATTGTTGGAGAGTGATCGGAGGACAGATCTACAGAGGCCCCTACGTGAATTAAGTCCCTATGAATATTCCAAAGTATTTATTAAAAAATTCTCTTTTTAAAGACATTGAGTTGTTTTACAGATTTTTTGGAGAGTGTGGTGATCTACATGTTGCACTTTCAGCAATTTATACTAACATGTAGTTAATTTTCTAATCTATATATTTAATCGTACAACTCTTCAATTTATTTTTAATTATTTAATTTTTAGAATTGCTTTTCAATTATATAACTCTCTTCCTTCTCTAATTTTATTTCACGTTGTAGTCCACCAATATGCATTTCAATATATTCTTGAATTATATCAATGCCTTAAACTATATTATTAATTTGTTCTTTAGTTTGTCGATTTCAGTTTCCAGAAAAATTAACTTATATCATCGTTCTCTGACGGAGAACGATGATGATTCTGTATGCATACATTAGTACAGGGTGGGCCAAAAGAAACCAAGGGGTGTAAAAGTTTAATACCTTTTTTGTTTATTATTTTTTTTTATTTTTTCTTTCAGATTATATAGACAACACTTGAAGAATTTATAATGGAGATGTTCACAACTGAACAGAGAACCAGAACAATAGAATTTTATTATTTAAACCAGAGATGAAAATTTGATTATGAGTGATGAAGCTCATTTTTCATTTGAATGGCTTTGTTAATAAGCAGAACTGTAGGTTCTGGGGTTCTCAAAATCCAAGAGCCATTCATCAACGCCAATTGCACCCCATCAGGTGTACAGTATGGTGTGGGATCACATCTGAAAATGCCATTGGGCCCTACTTCTTCGAGAATGAAGATGGAAGTGCTGTAACCGTAAATGGAGAGCGGTATCGGTTTATGATAGAAAATTTTTTACGTCCTGCTCTTGAAAACGGACCTGGTATGTGGTTTCAGCAGGGCGGAGCCACTGCCCATACTGCCCGAGACACAATGGCACTTTTAAATCAAATTTTTGGAGAGCGAATAATATCTCGAAATTCGGAAATTATTTGGCCAGCGCGATCGCCAGATTTGACAGCACCCGACTATTTTCTTTGGGGTTTTTTGAAGGAGCGAGTGTATGTGAACAAGCCAGAGACAATCCTTGAACTCAAGGCAAACATTGTTGCAGAAATTCGAACGCTACAGCCACAAGTTTTGAAAGATGTTATGGAAAATGCTCTAAAAAGAGCCCATCAGTGCGAAGCTAAAAACGGTGGTCATTTAAGAGACATTATTTTTCATACTTAGTGTAAAAAAATTTCCATTTTGTATATTATATAATCTGAAAGAAAAAATAAAAAAAAGTTAATAAACAAAAAAGTTATTAAACTTTTACACCCCTTGGTTTCTTTTGGCCCACCCTGTAGTAATTAAAATCTTTTTATAGATTTCGAGTTAAAATTTATCATAATTTTTTGGTATTTTATCAAACATTAGAGAAAATAGTCCTAGTGTTAGAGCCCATATTTGACCATCAACTTGTATTTTATCTTCATTCAGTTTGAGGTTACTATCACCATTAGTTTGTATCTAATTCATTTCTTCCTTCCAATACTGATAAGTCTTCGGAATTGGAAGTCTTTGAGTACAAATCATCGTCATCATCATTCTCAGTATTAGCATCATTAAATAAGATGGTATTATCAAATATTGTTCCTTCTGCTAGTTTCTTTGGTGTACTTGTCTCTATCTTGACTGATGGTTTCTCATGCTTTAAACTTGTATATTTTCAACTTCTGTCTTGATTTTACTTTTTTCTTTCATAAGAATTCTTTTAATATTTTTAGAACTATTTATGAATTCTTCTGTTATAGGTTTAAATGCATCTCTTAGTTGTTCATTTGTATCTATTTCACTAGTTTTTATACTACGAAGCTTTTTCTTAATCACATTTGTTCTCAACACCAAATGCCTTAAAACTTTCTCATCCATGTTTGCTAACAGCAAATTCAGGTATCGGCTACTAGATCAGCTTATCAGGAGCTGATCTGGTTTTCAGATCAGCTTATCAGGAGCTGGTCTAGTTATCAGATCAGCTTATCAGGAGCTGGTCTGGTTATCAGATCAGCTTATCAGGACCTGATCTGGTTATCAGATCAGCTTATTAGGAGCTGGTCTGGTTATCAGATCAGCTTATCAGGAGCTGGTCTGGTTTTCAGATCAGCTTATCAGGAGCTGGTCTAGTTATCAGATCAGCTTATCAGGAGTTGGTCTGGTTATAAGATCAGCTAGATCAGTACAAATGTATCAAACAAACTTAGTGAATGAATATACGCTTCAACTAGAATCATGCTGAAGCATGCATAATTTTTAAAATGTATAGTAAACAGATCTTACTTTATATCTGTATCTGTATGAGTATTAAATAAATTTATAGAAAAAAAAATTAAAGCATGCCGAAGCATGTATAATTTCAAAAAAAAAAAAAAAAATCCGCATGTCATACAATTTTGTAAGCAAAGAAATTTTATGATTTTGTGGTCAATGAAATACATACATATGTATCTACTTTGTAAAAATTCAAAAGAGCGAACTGGTAAATTCTAATAGTAAAGATTTTTAATTGTAACACTCTACATCTCGGACTCTTACGTCACTATCGATAGAAGCATGCTAAGGCATGCATACTAGCAAAATATATAAAGCTGTTAGAAGGTGATGAGACAGCAATTGTATCTGGATCAACCCAACTCATGAATGTATTGTATACGGATGGTGATGATGACCTTTTTTAAGTGAATAATCATTACATATGAATGCGACAGTGGTTGACCCCTCAAACCTCATGTAGAAATACTTGAGGGGAAAAATTCTCTCAAAACATAGATATTTCATTGTTTCTGACACTTTATGAAAAGACCAACGGTGAATTCCTAGTAGAGGTAACTGAGTTATTTGAGATCGATTTGATACAATAGTTGTTTATTAAACATGCATTTCTTTGTATGTAAACTAATTTCTACATACCTAATGTATATACCCAGCAAAAAATTAGACAAAAATTCTCTATTCCAAGTAGTAAAATCTGAAAAATAAATAAAAATAGAGACTGACTGACCAAGTAATACACTCTGTCCGATGGGCACACAAAACACACTTAGACATTTCAGAAATATATATACAATACCCTGAACTTTAATAAAATTAAAAAAAAATCATAAAGAACATTAAATAAAAGCCATAGGTGCTTACCCTTCATAAAATAAACATATGTATATGTACCTTACTAATGTAAACATATTATCAGTATAAAGCAACAGAAATTTCGTCATACAAAGTCATCTTGTATCCTAGAGGAGCCGTCGATAGGGTATACCTAAATTATATGAAAACGAATTCGTTTTCTGTTTATCGCTATTCAAGAAGAAAATATGTTTGTTCATTATGATTTAACTAATTTAAAAGTACATTTAAATTCAGTCTCATATTCGTACTTCTTAACATAAAAATTAAAAGTACATAAATGTTATCCAATTCTATATTATATGTATCTAAAATTCCCAGAAAGCTGTTATATGAAAGAATCTCCAGCGCTTCTAACTACATCACATCCTTTTATTCAATTGAATAAAATTTTAATTTGAAACAGTAAGCAAAGACATCAGCTTACTGCATTCGTATTCATGATCACATAATAGAATATATAACCACTAAAGGACAAATTCTAAAAGTCTTATAAATTGAGTAATATGGAAAATAACATAATTTTTATAAACGCGTAAGGTTTTAAAAGTAATTCAAATAATTTCATCGCAAAAAAAAAAACAAAACAAAACAGGGATTGTTTTCAACAATTATGAAAATAATAATTACAATATCAAACTCCCTTTTGATTTTAAATGTTTATCAATAAAAAATAAAAAGAAGTAAGTTAACTAACAACAAAAAACTATCAGTACCTAAGCTGGAGTGCCAGTTTCATTTAAAAATGTTTATACATTTTTAAAAAGCAAAGCAAGCTTTGCAAAATAAATGTAGAAGGCTATAGTTAGAAAAAATTGTATACCCTAAAAATGTCAAACGTTGCATCAACTTTAAAAAAAATGTAAATTAAGTATAAGAAATATTTCTATTATAGTTACTATTACTATAGAGTATATACATATCTTCAGGAATTCAGTTTTACTTAAAACAGAAAATCCTCACAAACTTTTAACTAAACGCAGATAAAAATTAAAATGTGTTTAATTTCAACAACAACAGACATCACATGACAAAAAATAAAATAAAAAATGTTTTCAAAGATTGAGTTAAACACTTATTTGTATGTACATACATACATACATACATAAAATCAATTTGTAGATATGTATACATATCAAATTTCTTATCAATGCTTAAGTATTTATTAGATCTACATCATGAAAATATATGAAGCGTCGTTTAGTTAAATCACAATGCAAATATAAACAATCCATACAATCAGGGAAAATCTGCAGCTTAAAAATAAGAATGCGTCACATTAATTCAATAATTTTTAATATAATAGAAAATGTATATTGAGATATCTACAAACTAATGAGTTTAATAAATAAATACTATAAATTAATATTTTATTCATATTGAAATAAGAAATTTCAATATGACTAAACCTTTGCTAATGGTTCTTATTAATTCAGCATGGTTTTTACTGATTTTAAGTTATTTTTTCTCTGTGTCTCTGTTTTCTTTCAGTCAAAGAAGACGGATGTAGTTAAATAAACAAAATCTGTAATATAAACAAATTTCACACAGGCACGCTTTAACGCGAGACAAATTTAAGCATGAGAAAATATAAAGCAATCGTAAGTAGAAAAGCATACTAGGATTAGGGAAGTCCATATATATGATAGTATTTTATAGTACCAAATGTCGATATTGAAAACAATTTATTTTTACCTACATATAAATACCAGCGCAAATACACACACAGCAGAATTCATAAAACAAATATCCAAGAAAATTTCAACAACACCCCACCTTTTACAAATCATGACCAGCCTTAAATTCTCCCCAGATATACATACACAAATTCTAATGGTCATACATACATACATATACCATATACGAAATTTATCTCAATAACACAACACTCACCTACCCGAAATTACAGACATTCTTAAACTTCTACAGACATCTATACACATAGATTCTCACGGCTACATATTACAAGAACACCTCGCCCTTAATAAATCACAATCATCTTAAATTCTTACAGAAATACATACATACATACACATAACCAATTTACCTCAACAACATCCTCACCCACCTCAAATCACGATCAGCCTTAAACTACTATAGACAGACACATCCACAAATCCCCATGGCTACATATTACGTGAACAACCCTGCCCACCCAAATCATGGTCAGCCTTTAACTCCTACAGACATACAAACACACAGATTCCCCCGGTTGCATATTACTACAATACCTCGCCCCTAATAAATCATAATCATCTTAAATTCTTACAGAAATACATACATACACACACATAACCAATTTACCTCAACAACATCCTCATCCACCTCAAATCACGATCAGCCTTAAACTACTATAGACAGACACATCCATAAATCCCCATGGCTAATTATTACGTCAGCAACCCTGCCCACCCAACTCATGGTCAGCCTTAAACTCCTACAGACATACAAACACACAGATTCCCTCGGTTGCATATTACTAGAACACCTCACCCCTCATAAATCACAATCAGCCTTAAGCTCCTACAGAAATACATACATTGAAATTCCTACAAACATACACACACACACACAAACACACACACACACACACACACACACACACACACACATACATACATATATACACGCAATCGATCTTCCTCAACTACACCCCGCCCCCTGCCAATCAAACCTTCACCTAAATTCTCACAGACAGATAGACACATCCACAAATTCCTATGGTTACATATTACACCAACAACGCCACCTACTCAAATCACGGTCAGCCTTAAATTCCCACAGTCTAGCAACACCTACATTAGCATTAGGAAAAATCACTAGATGATGTTCCGTCAGCATTAGGAAAAAGCATTATCATGATTTTCCCCGTCGGCATATACACACATAAAAACCGCCAAACTATGAACCGCCTTAATACATTCACACAAAATATTCCACACACAAACATCTACGGTCAGGCAGACAGACAGACAGACAGACAGACTGACAGACAGACAGACAGACATACACTTAATTTAAACAAAAACTCCTAATGTACACAAAAAACATCAAAGCGCCGCCGAAAACACAAATTTCCAAGAATTTAACAATTTTCAAATTTTAATTACCCAAATTTAACAATTTGGGGATGCACAGTGGAATGAATGCTTAATTTATCTGGACTAAAACCATAAATATTATCATTTCAATATCAAGAAAATAAAAGGATTTCTGGATAGCTAAGAACTTGTTCTAAAAGTACTGAAAATATTATATGAAAAATTAAATATTGAAAATATTACATGAAAAATTACTACTACCGAAGTTCGCAATAGCAAAACTCTGTCATATTTCTTAACGAATTGAGCTAGAATTTTTTAATTATTTCTGTCGAACTCAGCATCCCCAAAACCGTATAGACTAACCATCAAATAATTTTGACCTGCCAGGTTAGCGAATCGACCCACTGTGGGGCCTGATGTCCAATTCCCTACTACTAGGTAGCTTACGTGGTTTATTGCGTTTAGTTGGGATATTATCTGAACAAATTTTTAAGACTTTATTTATAAAAAGTTCATAGCACTCATGGGTTTTTAATCCAACAAAAAGGTCTATCCAATTAATGGAATTAAACATAGAGTTCAACACATTAAAATTGCAAGCATTAAAGTTAAAGTCATTAACAGACGAGCGTGTAGAATTATTAAAAAAATTTTAAATTAGCTATTTCTAATACTAGAGCTTGGTGATGAATATTAGGCGGAGATATCCACAGTAGAGGACTGAAAACTTCATATTTAAGAAAATCAGGTACAAATATAAGGTCCAAAAAACGATTTAATCTATTAGCACAATTATTTACTTGACACAAACTTAGCGCTAATATACTATCAATTAAGTTAATTTCATCACTATGATTTACGTTACTGGGCATTAGGAAGGCACTGTCAGATACTTTTGACCAGAGAATATTTTTTAAATTAAAATCGCCTAAAATACAAATATTACCATCTACTGTGAAATTCTCCCCAAAAGAAGTAATGTTGGATATATGCCCGTCATAAAGCTCATCAGTGCTATTGGGTGGTATATACGATACACATAATAAAAATGAACAAGTTAAATCAGAAATAGAAACAATTAACTGATCAAGTAAATCATTATGGTAATCAATATTACATATAGATGACTTAATTGAGGTTTTTACGGCAATTAGAACTCCAGTAGAATTAGAATTCCTATCCTTACGGTCCTTACGGAAAACATTATAGAGTTTGGTATCAAAAAATTCAGCATCGTAAAAATCAAAGTTGAGCCAGGTTTCAACCAATACAAAAACATCATATTCGTTTTGTGATGAGAAATCAAATATGATATTGGATTTAGAAGGCTTAAATGACGAGATATGAATCTATTTTTTCTGAGAAATAACATCTAAATCACAAGATGTATTAGCACCATATATCACAGGGCCTTTCTTAATATTACGCCTCCGTTCACCTCTATTCATTGAAAGTTGGATTATTTCTACCCGGTAAAACAACTAAATCTGCAGCCGGATTAATATCCGTGATATTAGGGTGTAAGGTGGGAGTAGAAAACTGAAGTTGTTTACTAGTAGTTGGTACATTATCGTTTTGCCACAGCAACATCGTTCAAGACTGGCAACACTGAATTATTATTAGCCACACCTGCATTATCATCTTGTTGAGCATTAACAACGGCAATATCGTTTGAGTCACGCAGCGCTAAATTCTTCGTTACTGCACCTGCATATGATAATTTGGTAGAATTGACAGATTCCTCAATTGTTTTCTTTATAACTTTGCCTATTGTTTTGTTGTTTTCTTCTATTGCATTATATATTTCTTTGTTTTTATCTTGATGTTCAATTATAGCGCCATATAGATTTTTTATTTCTTTAACATTAGTATCACAGGATTTTAGAGCTGAATCTAACTTTTTTAATCTATCATAATACCTTGTTTCAATGGCTTCAAGAAGCTTTTTAATTTCAATTTCGTTATGTTTAAGAGCTGCTTTAAATTCGCCTTTGTATTCGACTAGATTTTCTTTATTTTTATTAACACTATGTTGCACTTCTCCAATCACCAAATCAACATTATGAATGTATTGGAGGCAGTCATCGCAAATAAAGCGTATGAAACCACCAGACTCAAGTATACCCCGCGAATATTGGTCTAAGCCAGAGCACTTCTTAGCATAATGGTAGACTGTTTTGCAAACACCTTCGCACATTAAGCCACTTTCACCACGAATAGCAGATTTACATAGATGACATTCAGCAATGATTGTACTATCAAAACTTTAAAAGTTTTTAGTTCGTTTAATTTAATCAATTTGATATAATTCCAATATAGGTAACAATCAGAACTTAAGTAGTGATTTTATTAACATTCATAAGAATTTAAACATCAATTGAAAATTTTATTTTTAATAATTTAATGGAACTTTTCTATTTTTGCGACTAAATAAGCTAGAGTTGCCAGGTTGGAAAGAACGTTCCCAGTTTGTGTCTCTTGGTGGATATAGTTCTAGTGTTGGACATGTTACCTCTGGCGTACCACATGGGTCAGTATTAGGACCCTTGCTTTTCCTTGCTTACTTAAATGATTGCATTCCTCTTATGGACTCATCTTTTTGTAAACCCTATGTTTTTGCGGATGCTATTTTTCTTGTCTATATTAACAATTTCTACTAATTTTGAAACATATGTTAATAATCATTTGGACTTCATTCTAAACTGGATGCGTCTCAATTATCTGGATATCAATGCATCAAAAACCAAAGCCATGTACTTTAATTTAAACACTCAAAATATAACTTATCCCAGACTTTGTATCGGAAATCAGCAAATTAGCTATGCTGACTCTATCAAATGCCTTGGTATAGTTCTTGATTCCAAACTAAATTTTGATAATCACATAAATTCAATATCACATCAAGTTTCTATGACCTTAAGAAGATTGTATGCATTAAAATCATATACACCTAACCATGTTAGATATCGACTGGCCCATGCAATGCTTATGACTAAAGTTAACTACTGTCTTGAGTTCTATTCAGGTTTATTAAAAGACAATATTAATATTCTTGAGAGAGTTGTTAGAAAAGTTGTTAGATATGTATTTCAAGTTAGAGTACGTGAGCATGATCGTGTTACAACACTTGTGTCTGAATTTCTGGGATGTAATTTCCTTGACTACCTTGACCTGCGTTTGCTTCTTTTCTTCTACAAAGTTATTAAAATAGGACAGCCTACACTTCTTGCAAATAACTTTTATTAACTCTACACGTAATGTTCAGATTGAAATTCCTCGTATATTTCTCTCTATTTTTGAACGGTCATTTAAAATAAGAGTGCATGGCTTGGAATATTTTACCATTACCTCTGAAACTATTCTCATATCCAATTTTTATGTATAAAAGAATGCTTTTGAACTGGTTTTGCTCGCGAATATAATATAATATAACATCTAAATATCGGCGGCAATTTTTGGATCTTTTTTTGCTAATTTTAACGATTTTATTTCCTTTTTACTACTGTTGTGTGGCTGGGGAGCCACAGACTTTGAGACTTATTCATTTCATTTTTATTTTTTATATAATATAACATATATATTCTGTAGCTTTAAGTGACTATTAATATTGCTCGTATAGAGAGAGTTCAACGCATTTTTGTCAAATATGCAACGCGCTCGCTTTCTTATTTATCTTCAGTTCCATATGAATCTAATGCTTATTTATTGGCCTACGTACTTTGGAATCACGTAGAAAAGTTCAATCTGCCCTTTTGTTATACGATATTATCAATGGATCTATTGATTGCACAGATTTGCTTTATGATATACGGTTTTATATACCTCCTAGAAATATGAGGCTTGCTAAACTTTTCGATGTACCTTTTCATCGTACTGATTATGCGCGCAATGGTACCCTATCACGTACTTTCTCATTCATTAACGATATAAATTCTAATATTCAAAGACATTCAAAATCTTTTGTTGAATTCAGCACTGAAAAAACAGAGTTTAAACTGCTACTTTTTAGCCTATTAAAATAACTGATTTGTAATTGTTTAATTAAATTATTGATTGTTAATTTTTTTTAATGCATGTTTTTATTTATTGTATCTTCAAATATGAACTAACAATAAGTATTCAAATCTTAAGTCTAAAATATAATTATTTGGCCCAACCACTGTCGGACATAAGCTTAGTGATAGTTATTAATAATACATAAGTAGTGATAAGCAAAAAAAAAAAGTGTTTGCAAGCAGCTTCATCATCTGGAGTGTTGAATATTAGAGCCCGTGTATCTCTCTTTTTTAAGCGGATGTGTCCAGTAAAGTTCAAAATATTACGAGCAAGCGGATTAGGATGTGGCTCGAGTTTTGTTAAATATTTGCCTGCGTATTTTGTATGTCTTCATCCACTAGTGGCATATTTAAATCACGATGTATATTCGAATCTTTTATGTACCATGGAGCCGATGTTGTTAACCGTAAAATTTTGCTTTGCTTTCGTTGGATTCTCTCGATATTGGAAGCTGAAGCAGTGCCCCATACTTGAATTCCGTAACACCATATTGGTTTCAAAATCGACTTGTATATTAAAAGTTTACAATCTAGACTGAGTGTTGAATTTTTAGCAATCAGCCAATGTATCTGAGTTGTTTTAAGTTTCATTTGTGTTAGCTTGGACTCAATATGGTGTTTCCATGTAAGCCGACGATCAAGGTGTATTCCAAGGTATTTCACATAGATAACACTGTGGAACAGTTTTTTGACCAAATGTATCTGATACCCAATCCTAATGTAAAATGGTTCGCTGAATCCGATTTCAATATGCCAATAGTGATAGAAGAAATTGCAAAATATACATCCAAATATTTAACTAAACTCGAGTCATATCCTAATCCGCTTGCTCGTAATATTTTGAACTTTACTGGACACATCCGCCTAAAAAAGAGGGACACAAGGGCTCTTATACTCAACACTCACGATGGGACTGCTTGAAAATACATTTGTTTTTTCTTTTTTACTTATGTATTATTTATAACTATCACTATGTTTATGTTCGACAATGGTCGGGCCTAATAATTATATTTTAGATTTAAAATTTGAATACTTATTGTTAGTTCATATATGAAGATACAATAAATAAATACATGTATTTATAACAAAAATATATATGTTTTAAAAACTGGGACCACGAGGGTAGGTAGGAGGATATTTCTCCCTCTCAAAAACTATCCAACCGATTTTGATTAAATTTAAATTTGAATTCAAAAATATGACCACGAGTCGAGGTAGGAGGAAATGTTTTCCTGTATGAAACTATCTATCCGATTCTTTGGAACTATCTAACCGATTTTGATAAAATTCAAAACATAGAACGATCTGAGTCTAAAAAAACGACAAGGGCTCCAGAGTTTTGCAAAAATAGGATCACGAGGGGTGGTAGGGGGAAATGTATTCCTCTTTGAAACTTTGTGTCTGATTTTGATAAAATTCAAAACATTGATCGATATGAGTCGAAAAGAAGACACAGGCTGTTGAGTTTTTCATAAATAGGACCACGAAGAGACGTAAAGTGAAATACCTTTCTCTTTATAACTATCTATCCGATTTTGAGTACCTTTTTTAAAAAATAGGATTGCGAGGGGAAGTAAGGGGAAATTTCAACCTCGTTCAAACTGATTTTGATGAAATTCAAAACATGGATAGATTTGAGTCTGTAAGGACACAAACGCTATATATTTGATAAAAAATCCAGCAGACTAATACTTCTTTTCTTCGAATGTTTTCCTTATAAATTGAACCAATCTATGCGTTTGTTCAATGGTGCTATGCCGACTTCTAAAACCAAATTGATGGTCCGGTATGCACATATTATCTGTTAGACAAGGGGACAATTTTGTCATGAGCAGCTTTTCGAAGAGTTTTGACATATTTGACAGCAAACTTATTGGCCTATATGACTCAGCTTTGGTAAGATCTTTGCCCGGCTTTGGAATCATTTTGACCTTGGCAAGCTTCCAGTGTTGTGGATAATACTCCAGTCGTAATATGGCATTAAAAATAAACAGCAGGATTCTTATTGCAATATGCGGCAAGTTCATCAGCATCTTGTTACTAATTCCATCAATAACTGGAGCTTTCTTTGGTTTGAGTTCAGCAATTACTTTTTGTACATCACTCATCTTAAACTTTAAGGGTCGAGGGCGTAGAGCAACTACACTCGGCAAATCATGTGTTTGGCGTATTACGGATTTTAAGTGCTCAGCAAATATTTTACATTTTTCCGTATCGCTTCTTGCCCAACTTCCGGTAGATGTGCGTAGAGGTGACTTAAACTCAACGGGTGTTTTAAGCTTTCTAGACATCAAGACCTTCCAGATAATTTTTAAGAGATGCAGTTTTTTCAGATGCAAGCAACTCTTGGAGTCGTTTAGTACACTCTTTAAATCAGATTTTATTTTGGGGTGATCTGTGCTGTTACCATTCCCTTCAAGCTCTTCTTTTTTCATACACGAGACGTTCAATATCCCTAGAATAAATTTTATTAAACCCAGTTTGCGGATGGGAGGTAGTGGCATGCTCAGTAGCCTGTTTAATATTTTCATTAATATAGGTAATGCTAGATTCAATATCATTGGGTGTTCTTAGCGTAATATTTTACGTGCAATGACTACTAAGATATTTTTTGAATCCCAGCCAATTAACACGATTGAACATCTTCATATATGGTTGAGGTAAGTCACTTCTTAGTGGGTTACAGATTGAAACGATAGTCGGAGAGTGATCGTAGGAGATCTAGAGAAGCTTCAACATGAATTAAATCCCTAGAAGTATTTTTCATCTATAAAAATCTATAAATCTATAACATCTGCAATGTTTCGTACGTCAATAGGCCAGTAAGTGGGCTCCCCACTCGAAATAACATCCAATCCCATTTTTTAAATTGTATTAAACAAAGCTTGAGCTCTAGGTGTTACAAGGCGCGAACCCCAGTACGTATGTTTTGCACTGTAGTCTCTGGCTGCCACGAAACAAGATCCAAGCGATTTGTAGAAGTTTTCATACTGATCTTCGGTAATATCATCATAATATCACAAAATTCGAACAAAAATTTTCTACAAATATATTCGTAGCTTGCATATATTCATCACTAACGTTGTCAAGGATATAGTGCTTGAGTCTTGACTTAATTAGAATTGCAGATCCACCGCATGCTCTCCCTCTCCCTTTTGATGGAAGTCTTTTTCGTCATAAATTTGAATTTTCGTTTCATCGATGTTGCCACGTTTTATTGGAACAATGTGAAATTTATTCTCACCAATGACCGAAATTAATTTTTTAATAAGGGCATTTGAATTTTTGTTTTTTCTCTCAAATAGATTGGTGGCGGCTTGGATGTTTTATTCGAGGATACCTCGGGTTTGTCGTTGTCATCTTGTAAATTTTTAAATCGGTTTTGGCGATTAGTTGAGGCTGCGCTGTTATCCCTAGACATTTTTGGAGCAGATGAAATTTTTAAAGAATTCGGGCTTCGCCCACGCTTTACCACGGTTATATATCTGTCCATTCCGACTTGTACCTTGAGTTTCGAGCCGGTGTTATCTATAGTGATAATTTTTTTAAGTGATGAACACGAGCCTAAAGGGGATGATATTACTGACTTATATGAAGAAGTACTAGGCAACTGTAATGTTAATGAATCACTACTATTTGGCATTGGACAAAGCGAAGTTGACGAAAAATTGGCTCTGCCGCTAAAAAAAGACTTTCATCAGGTTTATTATTTATATTGGTTTCATTAAGAGTTTCAGAACTCACTCAGTTTTCAGAATAAGCATTTCTGCCGTTAGAACTTACTTCAAAATTTTTTGTATTTGAGGTAATCATACAGAGTATTTGTCAAGGGTTCTTTGTGTTTTTTGCAGTCTTTTTTGTTTTGTTTTTGTTATATATGATTGTTTGTTTGTTTTTGAGGTACTCATATAGAGCATTCCTCAATGTCGCTTTGTTTTTTTTTTGTTTGCGGTTTTTTTTGGTTTCTGTTATTTCTACTATGTAAAAAATATTAGCAAAGCATAAAGCTTATTTATTAAAGTCAGTATGTACCTATTACGAATAATATGTACTACGAATATTTTTTTGTATAATTTTTTGTTTGCTTGGTAAGTATGTAAGCAAAATTCCGCTAATTGACTGTTCGCTATGAAGGTACCACGAGAACAGGATACAAAAAGTTGAATTTAATAAATAAAATGGAGAATCGACTTATTAAGCTGTTCAAATGCTTATAAAGTACTCATTGTGCCAACCTTCTCCGTCGTTGAGTTAATGTCAGTTGAAAAAGGCGAAGTTTAACGTATGACGGATTCATTGTGCCCCGGCCTTAAGATCTCTGAAATGCACGACGACTTCACTTATAGAAACTAGTGAAAGCGGCCGTAAGGCTAATGCCAATTCTCGTCTTGGTATTTCAAATACTGCTCAGTCATCAATATGGAAAACTATAGCGGATTATTTGGCGGAAAACGGATAGCAAAAATAGAAATAAATTTCTTTTTTAAAATATTACAAACTCATATTTGTGTGCCATTCATTTAAATTTTGTTTTGGATTTATGAATTTCTTTATACATATATTTTTTTAAACCTATACGAATATCTAGAAACGGCCGAATGTTTTGGAATTCAAATACACATCACTAGGGAAAGGATTTTCATGCATTTAAAATCACTTTTTATGTACATAAAATATGCAGTGAAAATATAAAAGTATGTATTTAAAACTAATAAAATATGCATTAAAATATACATTAAAAACTTTAAAAAATCACGTTCATTGCTTTCTTAACAAACATTTTGACATTAAAAACATAAAAAACATAAAAGGCTCAGCTCAAGACACATTCATCAGGTAGTAGCGGAAACGCAGCTGAGCAATTTTATTTTTTTTTTTTTTTTAAATTATAGTTCATTCGAAGCTTTTTTCACTGTTGTGGAAGGAGACTTTACGAGTAGGCCTGAAACTATTTCATCCGGTGTGCCACAGGGGAGCATACTGGGACCAGTTTTATACTTGATTTATACTTGCGATATGCCTGTGAGCAGTAGTATCCATACTTCCACATTTGCCGACGATACAGCCTGCCTTAGTATGCACGAAAACCCTGATGAGGCATCCCGCAAACTCCAGGAACACATTAGCCAGATGGAGCTTTGGTTAAACTTATGGAGAATTAAAGTCAACGAACAAAAGTGTGTCCATATAACCTAAGAAGAGATACTTGCTCCCCCATTCGGATTAACAATCAAGTTGTTCCTCAACATTCACATGTGAAATATCTAGGTATACACCTTGATCGACGACTTACATGGAAACATCACATTGACTCTAAGTTAACTCAAATGAAACTTAAATTAACTCAGGTACATTGGCTGATTGGTAGAAATTCAACACTTAGCCTAGACTGCAAACTTTTAATATACAAGTCGCTTTTAAAGCCAATATGGTGTTACGGAATTCAACTATGGGGCACTGCTTCAGCTTCAAATGTAGAGAAAATTCAACGAAGGCAAAATAAAATTTTACGCATGATAACATCGGCTCCATGGTACATCAAAAATTCAAATATACATCGCGATTTGAATATGCCACTAGTGACTGAAGAAATTGTAAAATACGCAGGCAAATATCTAACAAAACTCGAGTCACATCCTAATCCGCTTGCTCGTAATATTTTGAACTTTACTGGGCACATCCGCTTAAAAAAGAGAGATACACGGGCTCTAATATTCAACACTCTAGATGATGAAGCTGCTTGAAAACACTTTTTTCTTTTTGTTGCTTATCACTACTTATGTATTATTAATAACTATCACTAAGCTTATGTCCGACATTGGTCGGGCCTAATAATTTTTTTATAGACTTAAGATTTGAATACTTATTGTTAGTTCATATTTGAAGATACAATAAATAAAAAAAACATGCATTAAAAAAAAAAAAAAAAAATTCGAAGCTTTAAAAATTGTTTACGAATGAGAAATTAAAAAAAATGTTAAAAATGTTCAATGTGAAAAATATTTTATTAAAAAAATTCTTTTGAAACAAATTTAAAAATATGAAAAAACTATTAAAAAATTGTGGAAAGTGCCTAAACGTTGCAAATTTTGTTAGTGGTAGCTGCCGTGAAGATTTTTTCAAATTTATGTGAATAATTTTCATTATTATTATTTTACAACAAATTCTATTTTTGATATTTTGGATCAACTAAAAGCCATGTTGTTTTTTTCATTGTTGTATTTTTTCATTGTTGTATTTTTTCATTGTTCTTGTAATCCTGATATTACCTGGAAAATCATATGAAAAAAAAAATAAAGTTCAGTCGAACTTTTATTTACGAATATTTATGAATAAATTTTTTTTTTAATTTTCAAAGATAAATATTTCGATTTTTTCTGAAAAAACTTTATTTAGTAAAATTGAACGTTAAATTCTGCTATTTCGTTTGTGGAATATTCAGTTTCTAAATTTTCGTTTAGAACTATAAACTATTGATCCAATTTGTTGCATATACATATTTTAAGTACATAATTTTTTTTGTTTAACTATTTCTAATTTATTTTTATGGCCTGTTTCACAATAACGAAACGAAATTTGCGTCTTACAATATATATTGAAAACAAAAACAAATTTTCATATTTTATTGTTGTTTCCAATATAAATTTTAAGTCGAAAGTTTCGTTTCAGCTTTCTTTCGTTATTGTGAAACAGGCCATTAACCTCTTCACTTATTCTGCCTTTCAGAGTACACTTTTTTTACCGTATCTTCAATTAGATCAACTTGAGGTGTTAAAGTAAGGAAATCCTCTAATTGGCCTATAGTGTGAACAAGAAAGCAGTACTAGATATGTGTGCCCAAATATCAATTAGGCAGAAGGCTGTCGGATACTATATTTCTATTAATAATATTAAAGAAATTTTAAAGTCAAAAAACTTCCACCCATATGCAAAAAATAACGTGTGCTTCAAGTGCACGTTAAAACCAGTTTTGTATGGAAATTTTGTTTTAACGCACACTTAAAGCACACGTTATTTTTTGCATATGGGTGGACGTTTTTTGACCTTAAAATTTCTTTAATTTTATTAATAGAAATTTAGTATCCTACAGTATTCTGTACATGTCCAAATTCAAAATAATTGGCTCTAAGTCCGTGGTCGGCAACCCATACCATTACATTTTACAATTGTGTGCGTTTTACTCTTACCACGAGTCGGTGTTGCCAGTTAAATTTTCGTCTCATTTCCCTAACTTGAAATTTTAAATCTCCAAAACCAAACTTGATTTTATTATGATCAGAAGAAGCACTCAAGTTTTGTTTGAAGAAATACATCTTCTCTTGTTGCTACGGCAATGTAAAGATGAGTCAAGAGATAGTTTTGTAGCCAATTTTCTTAAAATAATTTAAATATATGCTTGAAAATGCCTTTGTATGTCACGTTTTTTCATGCATGACAAAGTACGTTGACAAACCAAATTTCCTGGTTTGCCATAATAATTTTCTGAAAACAAAAAATTTAGTAAATTCTCATCACACATATTTTATTATTGTTGGGAAAAAATTGTTCTCTGGCAACGCTGATTCTTAAGAGTATGAGATACACACAACTTGTTCTCAGTAATGCGTGTGTACACATACGTAATAGAAGAGTATAAGAAAAGGCGCGGCGCCCTTAATTTGCCGAGATCAGCTCTAAGCACATTCTTAATGCATTTTCTTGAGCGCTATGTAATTAAAAAGTGAATGTATCAGTTTGTTACAAAACTGAAAATAATGAAGATACTTAAAAAACACATGCCTTTTTCATGGAAATTTTAAAATTTAGATTTTTTAGCTTTTTTTCGATTTCACGAATGAAGAATTAATAATTTTTTTTCCATTTTTTATTTAAAATTTTGTCAAAAATTTAATGCCGTTTTTAATTTAAAATCCAACAACAAGCTAAAAAGTAATAGGCGAAATACTAAGAAAGGTTAAGGCAAAACATTTTTTTGTCTTATGAGAGATATGCAAACTCATCTTGGGAAATTATTTCTTAAGAATTTCAAGTTTATCTCAAAATGCTTTACCCGGTAAAAATCAGATAATTTTTAAAAAAGTTACAAGCCTCAGAATTTTTTTTTGAGTCCTAGGTAATCAACTTGAGCCCACTGTAACTCCTCTTCAGGTCAAGCCAGAAGGCTGTCATGACATGTGTTATAAAGCCTAAGTCCTTCCCTACGGATTTTAAGAGTTTCATATAAATCCAATCAGTAGTTTAGAAGTTCCTGATTTATTGTCAGTTACTTTGTAAAAGTCCCCACTGTGCAATGTAAATTTTAAATACACACGTGCATACATATGTACATACATACATATGTATAAAAGGGTTGCATTTGTATACTCGTTTGTATAGCCAAAACAAATATACCATGGTATGTACCATATAATTGTAGTTTGAGCGACAGAACTAGTATAAGAGTTATTGTGTGTGCGAGCTTTTCCAAATTAAAATACAATTGAAAACAAATAACAATTGCTTATTGTATTGCTGCTGAGCAACTGTTTGATCTGTTTTTGCTCAAAAAATACATATTGTAATACAAATATATGAAAAAACCACTATTGAAACAAATACATGATGTGCAGATGTATGTGCGGACGTTCGTTATGTTATTTTGTGGCGCAGCCAAAGTATAGAGAGAGAAAGAGACAATTTTGCTCTGAGAGTAATTACAAATGCATGTGTTTCATGTACATGTATCATATACTTACATATGTATGTGCAATTTTGCTTTCATTCATTCATTCATCAGCCAATTACATTTTTTCTCAACACATCAAAGGCACTTATGGTAAAAGCAGTTTTATGTATCTTATTTGCCTTAGAAAAACAAAAAAAAAATAAATGTGTTGTTTTCATTTGCTCATTGCTCAACCATACAATAATTGCTTAAAAAATCAACATTTACAACTAGTAACAGAAAACGATAAATAACATATTTGTTCATACCAGAACCAAAAAACAGGCAAAACTAGTGCAAACAGATGTATCTGTGCAATGCTATAATATGTATATATAAAAACCTATTAAAAAAAATACAAAATGGATAACATACTTTTCCGTGAGCGTGCGTGATCGTGACAGCTTGTAAACCACTCGTGCGAGTTACGTATATAAACCCTGATAGCATTGATAAATTTATTGAAGAAATTATTAAAGTCTAAAAGTGTTGAATAAACAAATTTTGATAAACACTAAGCCAAAGAACTTTGTAAATTTAAATGCATTTCCGTTCACACGAAAAATTGTTTTTTATATAAACTGCAACATTGCAAGTTATTAAAATTAAATGTAACACAATATCTGAAATTTATTAAAATTAAAAGTAATACAATATACATAAAAATATTATTAATGCAGACTTAGCCATTTCGCAATTATAAGTTTGGCCAATCAGAAATTAGGTGGTTGCTAAGAATAAGGTAAACGTTAAGAAATAAAAATATTGTAAGTTTAGTTTTAGTTCCATCCTCAAACAATAAAGTTTCTTTTAATAAAATAAATCGTTCAATTAATTATAAAATAAAAGTTGTTTTTTTTATTAAATAAAAGCAACCGAAAACAAAAGTTGCGTGATTAAGAATATTTTCTTCGTGAGCGTGTGTGATCGTGAAAGTTTTCAATATCATTCGTGCGTGAAAGTGCTTGAGTAAAATATTTTCCTGCGTGAGCGTGCGTATCGTGAGTCAAAAAACACTCACGCACACACTAATATGGAGTACGTTCATACGTAAACTGATTTAATTTTTGTCTACGCACTGTTCTAGTCTAACAAATGAATTTAAAGCAATGAATTGAATTTAATTTTTTTAATAAATACTTTAAACTACTTAATTTATTTTTTATCTCATTGTTACGTTATTCCTGGGGGAAGGGGGGTTCATAGTTTTGTTACGATCTGTTACTAGGGGGGGGGGGGGGGTAAAAAATCGGGGGAAAAAGCGATACGTAATATATGGACCAGTGAACTGTATGAGTTGATTCACTTTCGCTCTCCACTCACTTTTACAATGATTTTGTTTTGTTTTTTAACATCAATATGTACTAATGATATTGCTTGCAGTGTTGCCTCTCTAACAACTGACTGTTTTTAACTCACTCTCTTTTTTTAAGGGTTGTCAGTAAACATAAATAAAAAATTCGTACTGTTGTTTGATTGTTTTGTATAGTAATCAAATAACTCACAAAAGCACGTTGACTAGATGAAGTCTTCAGTTTATAAAACATTGAGTAAATATTTCCAGACATAAATAAATAGCGTTAAGAAACTATTAAAGTGTTTTTAGAAAATTTAACAGAATGTATTCAGAAATAATAAAAAATTTCGAAAATGGATTTTTTCGTGTAGTAAAAAAATTAAATAAAATGAAAAAATCTATCTCTTCATATTGTGTTAATTAATAGTTTTTCTCATATTAAAATAATTTATCAAAAAGAATGGGCCTAGCTATTTTATTTTATAATATTACATAAAACTATATTTGTCAGAAGTGGTTTAAGAACTATTCAAAACAGCCATACTGATTCATTGCTTTAGTGAGTCATATGAATGAATCTAAATTGCAAGCAATGACAGGCATTTATTAACAACAGTCTCATTGATATGAATCATGCAATAGCATCATTCATTTTGTTAATGTTAAGTTCTATCTCAATATTCATTTTAGAAAATGCAAAATTATGCCGTTTGAATCGTAATCATGCAGATCACTGATATGGACAGCCCCTTAATAATGATTTTGATATAAAATTCTTTTCTAAATGTTAAAAATTTTGTTCTTAACTCATACCAAATTTCTATTTTAAAATCGAACAAGATTTGATTTCTCCATTAGAAGAACAGTGGTTGGTAAAAAACCCAAAATTTAAATTTTTTTTCTCCAATATTTCCTAAACTGTAAGCGAAACTGCTTAAATGTAGCAGACTTTTTTTTAGCTCTTGGATAGTGAAATCCACCAGCAAAAAATCTTTTTTTTTCAGATCAAAAACATCAGCTTGGCATTGGTTTGAATTTTTCATTAACTCGAGGTTGCCCACTTTGGGGCCTTGTGGCTTCGCCCCCTTTAAGGATATATAATCCCAATTCCAGACTTAAGATTGGTAACACCTCCTTAAATGCTGTATGAAAGTTTATTACAATCAGACGGCTCGTTTAGAAACTGCAGAACTATTTCCACTTTTTTGTCAAAATCCCCCACTGTTTAACGGTTACATTTTATCATTAATGTAATGTAATGTAGCGGTTTTTAAGGCTATTTGAGAGGTTTTGCGCACACTTTTATGATTTGTAAGCACACATTGACATCACTAATTACGTCTAAAAAAATGAAAGCAGCCACAATATTTAAATAAATATTTATTTGTATTAATTTTTATAATAATAATTTTTATATTTTGTTTTTAAGAAACATATATCCCTTTTATACGCACTTCTTATTTGCAAATAAAACTGAAAAGCGTTGCCGTATACCTTTTTTGTTGTAAGTTAATAACTCACGAAAACTATTTGCAAATAACGCACTATTTGCAAATAAGGTGTAAAATGTTGCCAATTATTTTTGTTTTGTAAAAAATGTAATACAAATGTAACAATGTGTGGCAATATCATTCACAGATAGCAATGGTTTCTATCTACGTATAAACGGTGAGTTCAGTATTTGCAAATAGTTTTATTTGCAAATAAGATTTGCGTATAAACGAGGTAATACTCTCGAAATTATAAACATGACATGCTAAATAAAACCTTCGTTACCACAGTTGGAAAAAATAAAGTGAGGGTAAAATATGTAACATATTTACATGTTTTTCATGCAACATATTCAGAAAAGAAATTGAAAAATTTTCCCACAGTTGTATATTTCGTACAAACGAACACAGAAATGTAAAACATGTATCATATATGCGACATATTTGTCAGAAAAGAAATCGCTATTAGTTTGTAATAATTAAAATTGTTTTTTTTTGCTATTCGTGTTTTGCCAAATAATCTGCAATAGTTTTCCGTATTGATGACTGAGCAGTATTTCAACCACCAATATGAGAATTAGCATTAGCATTGCGGTCGCTTTCACTAGTTTCTATAAGTGAAGTCGTCGTGTATTTCAGAGAGCTAAAAGATGACTCCGTTTGGCCATCTTCAAATCAATCTAAAATGTACGTGAAACAAACAAAAATTATATCTTGGATCATTAAAGGTTGTCATGGTGAATTATGTTTCATTTTCTAAAAGAGAAAAAAAGGTGTATCCAGGCAGAGCTACTTCAGCTGATAATTTTTTGCTCTGTGTGCTTTGTAGCTGAGGAATGTCAAAAACTTCGATTTTGTTTTGGTTTTAGTACAATTATTTTTGTGCTTTTAACATTCTTCGGTTCATTACACAGCTATGATTGCCGTATTTTTGTATAACAAATCCTTACGCAGTCACCTGTATAATTACACCATGATACAGATTGTTGGGATATCAAATGAGTCAAAGTGATGTCAATTACGAAAGATATGCAATTTTTCTTTTCTTAATTTTTGTCCCTTCTACAACATTACATTTTCAATAGATATTTGTCCATTAAAAAAAGTATACCTTAAAAATACCTTAAAATTAGAGAGGCACACAATCTAGCTCCTAAACGCATTTCACTGTTGTTTTCATTAATTTTTTTTTGTAAGTTCTGTTGCATAAAAAATTGAAATAATATCCTCATGAAAATACGTCTATATATGCAAGTTTCCATTAACACATCTCTCAAAACTTAAACATTGTAGCCTCAAATTGAACAACAAAAATATTAAAACTTAATAATTTGATATTGTCATGTACATATATGGAAGAATATATTTTTTGAAAGGACACTTTTTTGTCCATGAGAATTGCAAGAAACCTTTTCCTAACCTTCTGCAAATACCATTTCCTTCTATGTATTTGGTGAATTTAATGTTAATATATGTTGCAGTTTAATATGGAAAGAAGTTTTTATATACATGCATATGTTAAGAATATTTAAAAATGTAAATGGAATTCAGAACCATTTATGTTCATTTTGACTACAATTTATTTAATCTACTATAAAAACTTTGTATAATTTTAAAATGTTATTTAAATTTTTGGATAGTTTTCATAAACTTTAATGTACGCGGACAGAATTGTGAAGTTCTTTTCCATACACATTTTTTTTTAATTTAATTTTGCAGAATAAAATAGACCCCCAATTAAATGTCCATAAATTTCACATACAATAGATATTCGTATTCGCGGATATCGTTTTAAATATTCGAATTAGCAAATATCGTTTTAAATATTCGAATTCGCGAATAGCAATAGCTGACATTCGGCAGATGTATGTATGTAGTATACATACCCGTACATAATATACTTATGTAGGCAACACGTATGATCAATTAAATACATAAATGAGAAAAACATACGTATTTTTGTACAAAATTAGTAATTTTTTTCTTTTAGCTAACATTTTCAAAGACCCCTAACCCCCACCATAACAAATCGTAACAAAACTCGACCCCCTCCCCGCTAGAGCATTACGTAATATATCGATAGCCCCTAAATTGAAATCGGGAAATTCTCCAATCTAATAAATGATTACATTAAATTCCACTCGATTAACTTTTCGAATTTGCAAAAACCTGTTATCATCTAATTTAGTTAAAATATTCAAGGACCACTCCATAGATTTAGGAACTGAATTCATCACTCCTCAACGATATTGCATGACAGTAAATACATATGTCCTCA
Source organism: Tachina grossa (assembly GCA_949987645.1). NCBI lineage: Eukaryota > Metazoa > Arthropoda > Insecta > Diptera > Tachinidae > Tachina > Tachina grossa. The sequence goes on along the minus strand of OX465277.1, from coordinate 48,863,835 downwards.
ATAATTCATTTTAATTTCATGTCATGTATACCTTCAGACTCTTCCGTATGATCATACTCAATTTGATCCACTGCATTTTGTGCCAAAAACTCAGCAGTTTTATCTTTTTCCGTTTTCTTTGACATATTACGTTACTTTTGCTTTTGTAATTTTATCAGTTCAAATAATGAAAAAATAAATCAGTTGTTTCAATTTATTTACAACACCAACAAAAAAAAAGGAGTTCACGCTTTGACACAAAAAACGTATTACATTCAAAAGGGTTGTAAAAAAACTAAGAAGGGTAAAAACCGCTTTTATTTTAACATATTTTTTTATAGTACACAACTATAATTTCCCTAAATTTTGACTTTTTTCAGAAAATATGTGCGTATATCCGCATTTATAAAGCGGAACTCTTAAATTGTAGTTAAAAATTTTTAAAACAATCTACATAATTTTTTTTCGATACATGTTCTTTATTTATTGTATCTTCAAATATGAACTAACAATAAGTATTCAAATCTTAAATCTAAAATATAATTAGTAGGCCCAACCAATTTCGGACATAAACTTAGTGATAGTTGTTAATACATTAGTGATAAGCAAAAAAAAAAGTATTTTCAAGCAGCTGCATCTGGAGCGTTTAGTATTAGAGCCATTGTATCTCTCATTTTTAAGCGGATGTGTCCAGTAAAGTTCAAAATATTACGAGCAAGCGGATTAGGATGTGACTCGAGATTTGTTAGATATTTTCCTGCGTATTTTGCAATTTCTTCAGTCACTAGTGGCATATTTAAATCACGATGTATAATAGAATTTTGGATGTACCATGGAGCCGATGTTATTAACCGTAAAATTTTGTTTTGCCTTCGTTGGATTCTCTCGACATTGGAAGCTGAAGCAGTGCCCCATAACTGAATTCCGTAGCACCATATTGGCTTCAAAAGCGACTTGTACAGTAAAAGTTTGCAGTCTAGACTGAGTGTTGAGTTTCTGCCAATCAACCAATATATTTGAGTTAACTTAAGTTTCATCTGAGTTAACTTAGAGTCAATATGATGTTTCCATGTAAGCCGTCTTTCAAGGTGTATACCAAGATATTTCACATGTGAAATGTTGAGGAACAACTTGATTGTTGAGGCTGGAACAGAATAGAGTAGTTGTAGTAGTAGCTGAAGCTGACGACGTAACTAGTAGCGCAGCAAGAAAAAAATGTGAACAGAATATTGAAGCTTTCTGCATGGTTACCAAATAATTATTTTTTAAAAAAAAATTTAAGATTATACAAAAATAATGTGTGAATTTGTTCAATTCACAAGCTTGAATTAACTTCGTATGTGTTGTCTAAAAATTTCTCTTAAGATGCGTTTCCTCAAACAACAAAATTCCGCAATTCCGCAAAAATCGCAATATTGGAAAGAAATGATAAAATTTATTAAAAAGTCGCGAAAACTATGAAAATTTGCAAAAACTTGCTAAAATTTTAACGATAGCAGAGCACAGGATAGATTAGAAGTTCCTAAAAATATAAGATAGCAAAAAAAAAATTTGGGAAAATTATGCCTGTCTCGAAAAAAGCGATAATTCGCGAAAAGTTGCAAAATTTTGAACAAGATATAATATTGATTTCAAATCGCTAAAACTGTAAGAAATTCAAAACATTCGGTAAAAATCGTAAAAAGACGAAAATTCGCAAAAAGTTACTAACAGCGGAATGTAAAAAAAGTCTACACAGAAAAAAAATAATTGTAAATACAACTAATTTACATATTTGTGAATACAAATAAAATATTATTTAAAAAGGCACCTACAACAATTTTTGTAAATACAAACACACATTTGTAACATAAGAAAACAAAATCAGCTCAATTATTTCCAATTAAAATTATTGTGTTATTCACAACTTTTTAATGAATTTGTTTTTCAAATTCTAATGTGTTGTTTTTCGTTGTTTGTTTAATTTTTTTTTTACAAATTGGTTTTTTATTAAATTATAATTTAAAGACGTTTGGGATGAGTCGAACCGGCAACCTCTTGACAAATAGACTAACGTACTTACCACTCAGTTAAAGAGCAAATCGTTATTAGGTACACAAATAATGAATACACGCAAAACATGATTTCTTATATTTCTTCTGCATGGCGCATTTCGTTGATATAATCTAAAAATAACTTTGTTGATTAAAAAAAAACAAGCCGACGATTTTCGGCTTCTTGTCGGAATTTACACGTATACAACACCAACAATCAAAATAAACAACAACATCAGCACATGACCACGTTGAGTCAATCAACAAGCAAGATAAACACCAACACAAAGTAATTTAAATGATATTTTAAAATACGCAGTATTGATAAATACAATATTTAAGTTAATGCCAAATATTATTGAAATTAAAAATTTTGTTCAACAACATGGTTTTGTTAAAAAAAAAAATATCGTGAATTTTTTTTCTGTGTGTAATATAGTTAAAAAATCGGCAACAATTTTAGGACTCTGAAACATGCAAAAAGTACATTTCTCGCGAACTTTGCAAAAATATAGATTAAAAATCTCTAAAACTGTAAGGAATGCAAAAAAATGCTGAAAACATGCAAAAGACACTAATATCGCGAACTTTGCAAAAATTCGCGAGAATTTGTAAAATCGGAAGCAAGCCCTAAAATTGATTAGAATCGCCAATGCCGTTAAAAATAATAAAAGTTCGGAAAAAATGCAAAAAAAAATCGCAAATTAGCAAAAAAAATTGCTAAATGTATTAAAGAAATTACCAATAATAATTGACTACATAATATGTATGTATATGTTGACATATACAAACATTTATTTTTTTGTCGCGCAACAAAGTTCAAAATTTCGAATTAATCGCTTCAACTTCCACTGCAACGACTACCACAAGTACGCATTCTGTTTACTTCCCTTTAAAACAACAGTTTTTAACTTTTGACAGCTTGCAGCGCTACTCGTTACGTTGTACTACAGCTACTATTCTGTTCCAGCCTTTAATCCGATTGGGGGAACAAGTATCTCTTCGTTGCTTGAACACACTTTTGTTAATTTACCTTAATTCTCCATAAGTTTAACTACAGCTTCAGCTGGGTAATGTGTTCCTGGAGATATCGAGACGCCTTGTAAAGGTTTTAATGCATACTAAGGCAGGCTGCATCGCCAGCAAATGTAGAAGTGTAGATGCTACTGCTCACAGGCATATCACAATTATAAATTAAATATAAAACTGGCCCCAGTATACTCCCCTGTGGCACACCGGATGAGATAGTTTCAGACATACTCGTAAAGTCTTCTTCCACAATAGTAAACTTCCGGGAAAGAATGTAACTTTCCAAAAGATTTACAGCCTTATTCAAAAAAATATTTTACTTGAGCTTTAAAGTTCATAGTAGCTACCAAGCACTTTAAGGCTCACATTGCTTTGTTAAGAAATTGTATTCAAAAGACAACTTTAATTATTTTGTGATTTAATAATAAATACTGGTAACACCAGCGTGTTCAACAACCATTTCACAGCTTATGATGTACAACATCGAATACAATTTCATTCGAGTACTCAAATAATTTTTTAGTTTATTAAATACATTTTTATTATCTTGAAGTTAAGCAACCTAATTTATAAAATATAAGCTTCTGACATGGAAGCAATACAGATATACATTTTTATGAAGTAAAAGTAAAAAAAAAAATATGATGAACATAGAAAAATGATCTCAATTTATTTTATTCGAACGAAATGAGTATTTGAATATCCAGCTTTTTTCGATTCGTTTTGTTTGAATGTACATCACTAAAACATTTTTGTATAATTGTATTTATTTTAATATTTTATGGATTTTGCTATGTATTTCCAATCAGTTGGATAATTTAGTGATGTTTTCCATCACATGACAAAAATAATAAATTTAAAATAAGAGCTAGCACTTTCAGATTCATTCAGATGTAACATGAATCAATATGTGCTATATTAACAAAAATATTTGGGGTACAAAATACACATTTTGGAAGTATCAACTTAAAGTAGCCTTGCTTTTCAAAGATTTGTTAAGTTTTTTTGAATACGACCCTTAGAATGTTTATTGGTAGGTATGTCTTCAATATTAAAATTAGGCCTTCATGATACACTTTAACAAACGCCTGAGAAACGTCAATAAACAGCGCAGAACAATACTTCTTTTCTTCAAAAGTTCTTCTTATAAAATATACCAATATATGAGTTTGTTCAATAGTGCTATGCTGACTTCTAAAACCAAATTGATGGTCCAAATTGATGCACCCATTATCACTTAAAATTTAAGACAATTTTGTCATAGATAACTTTTCAAAGAGCTTTGACATTGTTGACAGTAAATTTATTGGCCTATATGATTCAGCCTTGGTAAGATCTTTGTCCGGCTTTGGAATCATTTTAACCTTGGCAAGCTTCCAACTGTGTGGAAGCTTATATAACATAATAAAATGTTATAGTTGAAACTTTCAAAATCTATCGTCACAACTTTTTATAAGCGCTTAAACACAAAAATTATTTTTAAAATTTACTATTTTAGTACATTTCTGAATCTAGGGTACATATGCAAAATACGAAATAATTGGCTCTAAGCACATTCTTAATGCATTATCTTTAGAGCTATTTAATTAAAAAGTGAATGTGTTAAAGAAAGTTTTTTACAAAACTGAAAATAATGAAGATACTTAAATTTTAAAATTTTGATTTTTTAGAGTTTCAGCGATTTCACGAATGGAGATATTAATAAACTTTTTTCCTATTTTTATTTAAAATTTTGTCAAAAATTTAATGCTGTCTTAATTTAAAATCCAACAATAAACTTAAAAGTAATAGGCGAAATACTAAAAAAAATAAAGGCAAAAATTTTTTTTTGTCTTAAGAGATATGGAAACACATGTTGGGAAATTATTTCTTAAGAATTTCAAGTTTATCTCAAAATGCGGTAAAAATTGGATAATTTTTAAAAAACTTCTGAGGCTTGTAACTTTTTTTGAGTAGTGTAACTCCAGCTCAATTCAGAAGGCTGTCATGACATGTGTTATGAAGCCTAAGTCCTCCTAAGTTAGGAGTTTCATATAAATGCAATCAGTAGTTTGGAAGTTCCAGATTTATTTCCATTTACTTTGCAAAAGTCCCCACTGCGCAATGTAAATTTTACGTATACATAAAGGGTGTTTTTTATTGAGGTATAGAACTTTAAGTTGGCATCACTTTTTTAACTGGCGGCCATTTTGTCAGCTGTCAAGTGATTAATATTTAGTTTGGTTTGCCATTTCATCATGAACAGGTTGACAAAAGAACAACGCTTGCAAATCGTGCAAATTTATTTCGAAAATAATGGTTCAGTTCGCGAAGTTTACCGCAAGCTCCGTCCATTTTATGGTCGACATAATCGTCCATCAGAGCAATTAATTCGGTTAACCATGGATCGTTTTCGCACTACGTTTACTCTATGTGATAATACGCATCCGCAGAGACGTCGAACAGTGCGCACCGAAGAAACAATTGCCGCTGTAGAGCAAAGTGTTGAAGAGGACCCGAATGAATCGATTCGCCACCGTGCACAGCAATTGGAGCCGACTAACCGACTATTTTGTTCCCGAATTGGATGGCATGAATGTGGATGAGTTGTGGTTCCAACAAGACGGCGCTACATGCCACACAGCGCACGTCACAATCGATTTATTGAAGGAAACATTCGATGAGCGCATAATTTCGCGGAATGGACCTGTCAATTGGCCACCAAGATCGTGTGATTTGACACCATTGGATTATTTTCTTTGGGGATATGTGAAGTCGCTCGTCTACGCCAACAAACCAGAAACGTTAGGGGACTTGGAAGCCAACATTCGTGGCGTTATTGCCAACATACGGCCCCATATGCTCGAAAAAGTGGTTGAAAATTGGAGCTGTAGAATTGGATTTATTCGATCCAGCCGCGGCGGCCACATGCCCGAAATTATATTTAAACATTAATGGCATAAAATTATTCTTCCAATAAAGCCAAACTGATGGACATTAAAACGATTTTCTTGTGTTTTATTTCAATTCGAAGTTCTATACCTCTTAAAAAAACACCCTATACATACATACAAGTTAACACATATGGTGAATACCATAATTATGTTTCCTAGTTAACACATATCATACGGTTCACACAAGTCAATAACTTTTTTTTTTTAATGCATGTTTTTTTTTTTATTTATTGTATCTTCAAATATGAACTAACAATAAGTATTCAAATCTTAAATCTATAAAAAAATTATTAGGCCCGACCAATGTCGGACATAAGCTTAGTGATAGTTATTAATAATACATAAGTAGTGATAAGCAACAAAAAGAAAAAAGTGTTTTCAAGCAGCTTCATCATCTAGAGTGTTGAATATTAGAGCCCGTGTATCTCTCTCTTTTAAGCGGATGTGCCCAGTAAAGTTCAAAATATTACGAGCAAGCGGATTAGGATGTGACTCGAGTTTTGTTAGATATTTGCCTGCGTATTTTACAATTTCTTCAGTCACTAGTGGCATATTCAAATCGCGATGTATATTTGAATTTTTGATGTACCATGGAGCCGATGTTATCATGCGTAAAATTTTATTTTGCCTTCGTTGAATTTTCTCTACATTTGAAGCTGAAGCAGTGCCCCATAGTTGAATTCCGTAACACCATATTGGCTTTAAAAGCGACTTGTATATTAAAAGTTTGCAGTCTAGGCTAAGTGTTGAATTTCTACCAATCAGCCAATGTACCTGAGTTAATTTAAGTTTCATTTGAGTTAACTTAGAGTCAATGTGATGTTTCCATGTAAGTCGTCGATCAAGGTGTATACCAAGATATTTCACATGTGAATGTTGAGGAACAACTTGATTGTTAATCCGAATGGGGGAGCAAGTATCTCTTCTTAGGGTGAACGTTATATGGACACACTTTTGTTCATTGACTTTAATTCTCCATAACTTTAACCAAAGCTCCATCTGGCTAATGTGTTCCTGGAGTTTGCGGGATGCCTCATCAGGGTTTTCGTGCATACTAAGGCAGGCTGTATCGTCGGCAAATGTGGAAGTATGGATACTACTGCTCACAGGCATATCACAAGTATAAATCAAGTATAAAACTGGTCCCAGTATGCTCCCCTGTGGCACACCGGATGAAATAGTTTCAGGCCTACTCGTAAAGTCTCCTTCCACAACAGTGAACTTACGGGAAATAATGTAACTTTCCAAAATATTTAAAATGTTTATTGGTAAGTAAGTCTTCAATTTTAAAATTAGGCCTTCATGCCACACTTTATCAAATGCCTGGGAAACGTCAATAAAGAGCGCAGAACAATACTTTTTTTCCTCAAAAGTTCTTCTTATAAATTGAACCAGTCTGTGAGTTTGTTCAATGGTGCTATGCTGACTTCTAAAACCAAATTGATGGTCTGGTATGCACCCACTACTAATTAGAATTGGGGACAATTTTGTTTTGAGCAGTTTTTCGAAAAGCTTTGACATAGTTGATAGTAGACTTATTGGCCTATATGACTCAGCCTTGGTTAGATCTTTGCCCGGCTTTGGAATCATTTTAACCTTGGCAAGCTTCCAGCTGTGTGGATAATACTCCAGTCGTAAAATGGCATTAAATATGAATAATAGGATTCTCATTGCAATACGAGGCAAGTTCATAAGCATCTGGTTACTAATTCCATCAATACCCGGAGCTTTCTTCGTTTCATTTGTGTCAGCTTAGTTTATGTGTATACCAAGGTATTTTACATGTGAATGGTGAGGAACAATTTGAGTATTTATGCCCTAATTCTGTTCTACGATTGTTATGTCTTGTCTATGGACGGGAAAAAGCCGCAGTTGTGATTCTTTAAAACTATTATTAGTAATAGTCTCTGCTAGAAGGTGCGTGTATTTGCTTTATGATTTTATTCCAAACATTATATCCTACACATATTTTTCAAAATATTGTATAATATTTTCATTTAATTTTTATATTTTAAAAACGGTAATAATATTTTTATTTTTCATTATCAAAGATAACAATCATTTTTGAAGAAAATAATTTGAGGAATTCAAAAACATGAACTCAAAAGTATTTTCAAACAAAAACGTCCTAAATCTTCTTACTGAATTAGGGCATTATTCTAATGGGGGAACAAGTTTTTTTTTATACAAAGACAACCCACAAAGCGATTAGCTTGTCTGCGAAAAACACCCAGGGTCTATGGTGGGAATCGAACCCACGACCTCTGGACTGAGAGGCTAGCATCGCTACCACTCAGCCACAGGGGTACCCTATTTTTTCGTAGGGTAAATGTTACCTGAGAACACTTCTGTTCATTTACCTTTATTCTCCATAAGTTTAACCATAGTTCCATCTGAGTAATGTGTTCTTGGAGTTTGCGGGATGCCTCATCAGAGTTTTCGTGCATGCTAAGGCAGGCTGTATCGTCGGCAAATTTGGAAGTATGCTCACAGGCATATAACAAGTATAAATCAAATATAAAACTCGCCCCAGTATAATCCCCTGTGGTACACCGGATGAGATAGTTTCAGGCATATTCATAAAATCTCCTTCCACAATAGTGAACTTAGGGGAAATAATGTAACTTTCCAAAAGATTTAAAATGTTTATTGCCAGGTAAGTCTTCAATTTTAAAATTAGGCCTTCATGCCACACTTTATCGAATGCGTGAGAAACGATAATAAACAGCGCAGAACAATACTTTTTTTTTCTTCAAAAGCTCTTATAAATTGAACCAATCTATGAGTTTGTTCAATGGTGCTATGCTGACTTCTAAAACCAAATTGATGGTCGGGTATACACCCAGTACTAATTAGAATTGGGGACAATTTTGTCTTAAGCAGTTTTTCGAAAAGCTTTGACAATGTTGATAGTAGACTTATTGGCCTATATGACTCAGCCTTGGTAAGATCTTTGCCCGGCTTTGGAATCATTTTAACCTTGGCAAGCTTCCAGCTGTGTGGATAATACTCCAGTCGTAAAATGGCATTAAAAATTAATAACAGGATTCTAATTGCAATACGAGGCAACTTCATCAGTATCTGGTTACTAATTCCATCAATACCCGGGGATTTCTTCGGATTGAGTACGGCAATCAATTTTTGTAAATCACGCGTCTTAAACTTTATGGATTGAGGGGGTAGAGCAACTACACTCGGAAAATCAGCAACACCAGTACATATGTTTGGCGTAAAAATGGATTTTAAGTGCTCAGCAAATATATTGCCTTTTTCAATATCGCTTCTTGCCCAACCTCCGGTCGAAGTACGCAGAGGGGGTTTAATCTCAACGGGTGTTTTAAGCTTTCAAGCAGCGCGCCACAAAGAGAAATTAGATGCTGGTGTGTCATCAAGACCTTCCAAATACTTTTTAAGAGAGTCTTGGAGTCGTTTAGTGCACTCTTTAAATGTGATTTTGTGTTGAGGTGATCTGTGCTGTTTCCATTCCCTTCTAGCTCTTCTTTTTTCACGTACGAGACGTTCAATGTCTGTAGAATAAATTCTATTAAACCCAGTCTGCGGATGGGTGGTAGTGGCATGTTCAGCAGCCTGTTTAGTATTCTCGCTGAGATTGGCAATGTTAGATTCAATATCATCGGGAAGCGTAATGTTTTCCGTACAATGACTACTGAGATATTTTTTGAACCCCAGCCAATTAACACGATTGATAATCTTCACATATGGATCAGGTAAGTTACTTCTTAATGGGCTACAAATTCTAATGATCGTGGGAGAGTGATCGGACGAGAGATCAAGAGAAGCTTGAACTTGAATTAAATCCCTGGAGATATTTTCTATGATGCCAAAATCTATAACATCCGGAATTTTTTGTATGTCAATAGGCCAATAAGTGGGCTCCCCACTCGAAATGACGTCCAAGCCCATTTTTGAAATTGTGTTGAACAATGCTCGGCCTATGGGTGTAATAAGACGCGAACCCCAGAACGTATGTTTTGCATTGTAGTCGCCAGCTGCTACAAAACAAGGTCCAAGAGATTTGTAGAAATCCTCATATTGATTCTCAGTGATTGAAAATCTGGGAGGGTAGTAAATTGATGATATCACAAAATTTGTACAAAAACTTTCAATGCCAATATTTGTTGCTTGTAGGTGTTCTTCACAAATGTTGTCAAGAATATAGTTCTTGTATAGTCTTGACTTTATTAGAATTGCTGATCCACTGCATGCTCTTCCTCTCGGGTTCTTTGAATCATATATTTTGTAGCCATAACATTTAAAAAGACCTCGAAGTCAAATGAGTCTCAAATACTAACATTATATCAATATTTTTTTGCGTGCTCAAGTTCATTTTTATGTTGGCGAATTGGGTTTATGTTCCAGAAACATATTGTTAAGGTGTTCATGGCTTGTTAATTAATGCTTGAAGCAGAGTATTCTGCACTCGCAGCATTTTTTCATCATGCTAGTCATGTTTATTGTAAAATTTTTTATATGTAGTTTGCACCAGATTATCAATAGTAGCTTTAAGGCGATTAAAATTAAAGCTTGCGTCAGTATTTTTTGAATTATTTGGCGGGGAAACATTTTGTGTGGGAATTGAATTTGTCTTAGCAGCATCTGCATACGATATACGGGAAGTAACTGGTTGGATCATTTGCGCAAAAGTGGCAGAGTAAGCGTTTGCTGATTTAGGTTTTTGCACCATAGTCTGCTTTACGAAAGAGTACACAGGACACCCTCTGTAGTTAGCGGTGTGATTAACTCCACAATTACTGCATTTTTTTTATTACTTTGATCTTCTGGCTTATTGCAACTAGCAGTGCCGCACACAACACAAACAGTAGGTAAATTGCAGAAAGTTTTCGTATGGCCATATTCTTGACAATTATGGCACTGTACGGGCCCAGAACGCTTGCATGGTTCTTCAACTGATATTTTTCGGTATAACAGGTATGTTAATCTATAAATTGGGTTTGTCTCATTTTTTTTTCAATTTTATATCATTAGGCTCAAGTTTAGCACGAAATAAGGGTTGGGGAATCTTCTCCCTATTTATTATATGGACACATTTTTTACCTTTAACCCCTGGAGGACAAGTGCATCTTTTATTTCTTCGGGAATAACGTAAGAATATATGCCCTTCAATACAATCTGCAGGCCTTTATCGCTCTTAAGCTGGTATGTGTAGAAGCTTGTTTTATTTTATTTTTTAATTCAGTAACCATTTTTCGGAAATCTTTTTCGTCATAAATTTAAATTCATCGATGTTGCCACGTTTTATTGAAACAATATGAAATTTATTCTCACCAATGACCGAGATTAATTTTTTGATAAGAGCGTATGAATTTTTTGTCTCAAATAGATTGGTGGCGGCTTGGATGTTTTATTCGAGGACACATCGGGTTTGTCGTTGTCATCTTGCGAAATTTTAAAGCGGTTTTGGCTATTATTTGAGGCTGCGCTGTTATCCGTAGACATTTTTGGAGCAGATAAAATTTTTGAAGAATTCGGGCTTCACCCACGCCTTACCACGGTTATATATCTGTCCATTCCGAGCTGTACCTTGGGTTTGGAGCTACTGTTATCTGTAGTGATAATTTTGTTAAGTGATGAACACGAGCCTGAAGGGGATGATATTGTTACGAAAATGGCCGTCGACAAGATTAAGCAGCACTACAAAAAAATATTCCAACAGGGTTATTGTAAGTGTTACGCGAAAATATTCCTACAGGGTCATTGAAAAGAAACATCTAGAATAGAGCAAAGAACTAAATACACATGCGTAGCACAGACACGCGCGAATAAACGTAAACAAGCAAAAACAACAACAAAAAGCGTCTGCTTATCAAGAAGATCCACATATATACATACATACATACATGCCAATTCAAACGAAAAGCAAAAGGTAAACAACCACCACGCATTGCTTAGTTAATGATGTACACACGTATGCATATACACATGTATGTACATAGTTACCACATGAACTTAATTGGGCACTTTATAAAACACATTTGTAGACATTGTTTGAAACTTCTAGTGGTATGTGTGCGAAATATAAAAAGGGGTGACGCATCCAATGAGTTAGTCAGTTGTGTTGTGAACGAGTTGCAGTTGTGAACAATTCAGTTGCGAACAAGTTGTGAACAAGTCAGTCAGTTGCGAGTAAACAAGTCAGTTGATAATTAAGTTGTGCGTTAATTATAGTCTGCGATACAGAAGTGAGTTGATAGTTAAGAACAGTCTGTGCTTTACAGCACGTGAGTTGGGAAAAGGAGAAACTATAGGACAGTCTATAGTGACAGCAAAGTCTGTCGTGGAATTGAGATTATTGTGGAGTCTATCGTGTCGACTGGCGTAAAGGGAACAGCGCAGCGAATAGACGTGTGTAAGGGTGTAAGTAAAGCCAGTGAGTCTTTATTGCTGTATCATCTGTGAGTGTAGGCAGAGTGAGTGCCGTGTGTGACGAGCAGCAGACAAATCAGTATCAAATATTAAGATTGAGTGCTAAAGAAATTGGATGTGATATTTTCCCCTCATATCATAAAGTTCTTGCTGTTAAAAAGGAATGTTATCCTAAAAATTTGGAAGAACTATAGCAAAGTCAATATGCAAGATTTACTCGATCATACTGTATCCAGAATATTGAAGGCGAAAACGAAAGCTGAGACAGAGGTTCTTCCAAATCAACTACAACTCATTTCTAAATGGGGTTGTGATGGATCTTCAGGACATAGCGAATACCATCAAAAATTCAATGATCCAAATTTGAATGACAAAAATATTTTTTTTACAAGTATTGTTCCTCTCAATTTGAATTGTTTAGATGGTACAAAGGATTACTGGCGAAATACAACTTTTTGTAGGCCAATAAAATTTCAATTGGTGAAAGAAACGGCAAATGTTATTTCTGAAGAAGTGGAAAGGGTGCAAAATGAAATTAAAGATTTGAAAAAACGGTTGTTAATATAGATGGCAAAAGTTTTGAAGTTTTGCATACTCCAGTTTTAACAATGATTGATGTAAAGGTTGCGAATACAATCACAAAAACATCAGGAATGGCTGCCTGTTTTATATGTCAAGCTAAACCTAGCGAAATGAACAATTTAGAAGTACTGAAGAAAAAACCAGTTTTGGAAAAAGGGCTTCAATTCGGAATTTCTCCTTTACATGCGAGGATAAAATTTATGGAATGCATATTGCATATAGCATACAACAAAAATTTTTCAAACTGGAGAGTGACCAAACATACAAAACATGAAAGAGAAAATGCAAAAGCGGAAATACAAAAAAAATTTTAAAATGGTTCTAGGCATAAATGTAGAAATGGTTACACAAGGAATAGGGTCAACGAATGGTGGCAATACTTCTAGACGTTTTTTTGCAAATCCCTCCATAACGGCAGATGTTCTTGGTGTTGATGAAAATTTAATTCATCGATTTAGTACAATTTTAACGGTTATAAACAGTAATTCCGAAATAGATACAACTGTACAGCTGGTACTATATGCCTATTACTGTACACAAAGTTCTAATTAATGGAAGTAAAATTGTGTCAGCAGCAATACTGCCACTTGGCATGTTGTCGGAGGAAGCTATGGAAGCTCGAAATAAAGATTACAGAAGTTATCGCCTAATCCACTCCAGAAAATCTGATCGCATATCAACAAATGAAGATATCCTGCATATGTTACTAGCGTCTTCAGATCCATTTATAAATTCATACCGTACACAGTTCAAGAAGGATATATTGTAATTTTCTGATGAAGTAAAAAATGTGTTGTGCTAATAAAGGTACACGAATTACTTTGTTTTTAATTTTTTTTTTATTTTCATACTGATATATTTATTTACAGATATATTCACTAAACATGGACATGACTGTTTCTATATTTTTTTTATTTATGTTTTAATCAAATAAAAACACGAAAATTTAAATCTGTGTATTTTATGTGAGAGGTGGGCCTGGCTGTTAGCAGATTTTGCTAATTTTTTTACCATTCCTTAATATTATCATAAAATTGCAATGAGCAAAAATTTGTGACTGTACGATGATTTTTAACTTTTGTGTTATATGTGAAGTAGGCGTGGTTGTGCTCGGATTTTGTTTTTCAATTTTTCAGTGTTTATATATATATCACAACCCAATATTAGTATATACTAAAATCCAAGACTGTAATGCCACCAATCATATAAAGCTGAACCACTGTGTGCCGTGCGCCTAGATAAGTTTGCTATTATTATTTTTATTTTGTTCAGGTAGAATGGCATTTAAGTGATTTCTAACGTAGATTTTCTAGTAATTTGGTACAAATATTTCTTTGTAATGTTTGAGTATTTTCATTAAAATAAAAAAAGTGTTCCACGGGCGGGTCGTGGCGGGTGCAAAAGTGTATATACGCTTAAAGAAGACACTCGTCTTTCTCTGGAGGGTTACGGTTTTTTTTTATCCCTTTTGATCTTCAAATGTTACACACTACTAAACTTCAAGTTTTACGAAAATATGGGGGATTAAAATTTCTTACATCGCACTCTAACTACAAATTTTATAGGGTGTGCACATTCCATTTCTTAAAAACAACAGCTTACCCAACAGTCCTTTATCGATAATAGTTTCCGAGGAATCGTAATTTATTTCAGATAAAATATTAGACATTTTTGTTTTTTTTTTATTAACATAAATTTGTTGTTTTTGGCACTACTGATAATATTTTAACCAAATTTTTTGGCTACCTTAGTTTTGATATGTTTCCTTTCTGATGGCGTAAAAATTTTGAGAATCTATGTCAATAAAAAAATAGGTTTTGGCCGATGAAAATTGATTCTGAGCCACCGTGTGCCGTGCAAAAATTTTTTTAGTATACCACAGCCATAAAATTTACGCCATGTGAGCCAAAGAGATTCATGTTCAATGAAAACAGGTGCTCCAAGGGATTATTATTATTATTAATCATGGACATTATTTATTGATATTGCCCTAAAATAATTATTAATAACTTTATATATATAATTACCAGTATAATATTGAAATTCCGCAGTGTATTAATTCAGTTCGCCTGCAAAATTAAAGTGAACAAAACGAAGGGAAAAGCGAAAAAAATCAATGTGAAAATATTATTCACGATAAGGGAAATAAAGAAATTATTCACGATTCCAATTTCGAGAAAAGGGAAAATATTTCGAGAAAAAAATTGCTCACGATAGGGGTGATTCTTTAAAAATAACTTAAAATCAGAGGGGCAAACAAACTAGTTCCTCAGCACATTTCATTGTTGTTTTCTTAATATTGTTTCTTAAGTTCGGTTGTATAAAAAATTAAATAATATCCTTATGAAAATACGTCTATGTATGCAATTTTCCATTAACATATCTCTCATAACTTAAACATTATAGCCTCAAGTTGATCAACAAAAATTTTAAAACTTATGGAAGAATATATTTTTTGAAAGGACAATTTTTTGTCCATGAGAATTGCAAGAAATATTTTCCTAAACTTCTGCAAATACCACTTCCTTCTATGTATTTGGTGGATTTAATGTTAATATATGTTGCAGTTTAATATGGCAAGAAGTTTTTATGTACACACTATATTAATATTTAAAAATGTAAATGGATAAAGATGAGGAATTCAGAACCATGTAATCAGTTTGACTACAATTTATTTAATTTATTATAAAAATTTTGTATCATTTTAATCAGAAATAATTTCTTATTCGGGCTTAAGTTCAGTAATTTCATTTCTTGTTGAATGAAATATTTTTATTAATTAATGTGAGTTTCTAAAGAAGAGAAGAAAAATTAAATTAGACTTTTAAGCTGGGGGAAATACCGATATTTTTCTGTGCAGCAACGTACTTCATCAGCACCCTAGTCTATATACTTGGGTAGAGATTGTATTTAACGTAAATTCTAATGAAACGGAATGTGAGAAATGATTGTTGTGTATAATTACACTATGGAACATTTTTGGGATTATTGTCTGGGCGGTGAGAAATTCCAAGTCAGGGTGATGGTACTAGGTCAGTATAGTAAAACCCTCAAACCCGTTCGTATGTGTCAGTTTTTTTTATGACCTTTTAAATTTTTTCCTTATCTTGATGTTTTTTCGCTTAGTTGTAACATTTTGGCAAAAACGTAGTTTAACATAACTCGAGAACCACTTGTCCGATTTTGATGAAACAAACTCAAAAAAATTAAAATTAATTAAAAATTACAATTTCTTTAATCCGTTCATGTAACGTTTTTCTTTATAATCAACAGTTTCGCCGGTAAAAATAAATTTGTGGAGGCAAAAAAATATTTTTTTGCCTAAAAATTAAATTTTTTTTTTTTAAATTCATAAAAAATAAAAAACGGAAAAAAGGATCAAGTGTTATTAATTTCGTGTAAAGTCACATAACCTATAAACAAAATGCAACATAGATCATAGAAATCGATTAACGCGTTCTGCTTTTATTTACAATTAAGTGAAGTTATCCCATTTTGACAAGAATATTGATATTTGTTTTTATTCAAAAAAGTGTCATTTATCGCCTTTTTTATAAATTTTCCCCAATAACTCCAGACTTCTGGCCATAAACTACTAAAAAAATTAAGTAAACATTTTTATAATTTTTTATTTTTATTTTATTTATTTTAATAAATATTGCCTAGACTTTTTCGATGGTGGTTGTTCGGGACTAGTGGCATCGCATTCATCGCTATCATCAGTTTCTGAACCACACATAATGTCAATGTTTGACTCCACTGTTGGCCCTTCTGCATCTCCTGAAAATTCTTTATCATCAAGATCATCCTTCTCTTGCCACACAAGCTTACTCCACCAGCAAATTTCCGCAATTATTGCACTCGGCGACTTTTTTCCTCTATATCTGTAAGTTTTTGTTTTATTAAAATGAGTTTGAAAAAATAAAAAATCAGTATTACCTCATTTCAAATGGCATAGCAACTTGATGATAGCGTTCACCTTGTTCATCAGATTCGGTAGCCAATTGTTTGCTGAAGTAGTCCAGATGATGATGTAAATAATGGATTTTAAAGGACATGTGGACACCAATTTCCGAGAATGCTCTTAACATCCTTGCGACAGAAACATCGTAGTTGTTAGAACGATGCTTTCCCAACAAGCCTTCTATTACTTCTTTGATTGCCTGCCATGCATTCAATTCAGCGTCAATCAAAATATTGTTGAATGCGTCACTTTTAATCAGCTTTCGTATATCTGGACCATTTAGTACGCCTGATTGGCAAAAATTAATTTGTTAAGATGGAAAATCATGGGAAATGAATGTGATATTATAATTTACCTTCTTTAATTTTACTTTCGCTGAGTCTCGGGTAAATTAGTTTCAAACACAAGAAAACTTCATCTCTTTTGGCGACAGTTTTGATAAAATTCTTAACAATTCCAAGTTTAATATGCAGTGGAGGCAGCAATATCTTCTCCTTCGGCACTAGAGGCTCACGAATAATATTGGCCGTTTGTAACCTGCTGTGCTCTCTGAGTTTCCATCCTTGGCATGCATATTGGTCACCGGAAAATCGTGTGTCCCAATCGCACAAAAAGCACATATAATTTATATAGCCGCTTTGAAGACCGCAAAGCATTGCTACAACTTTTAAATCGCAGCATATGCGCCACATATGTTTGGCGTAGTTAACCATTTTTAAAATATTTTCCAGTGCATCATATGTTTCTTTCGTTTCTGTACTATAGGCGATTGGAACTGAAGGTTTTTTATTGGTCTTATGCAGTAAAACCGCCTTCAAGCTGAGTTTTGAACTGTCAATAAATAATCTCCAGTCATCTGCTTCATATTTTATTTCCATTGCGTCCATCAATTTTCCTACATCCGGGCAATATGCAGAAGTTTTTTCATCATTCACAAGGAATAAACTTTGGAGTGTTGCCTGACGACTTCGATAAGCTGTGACTTTCACACCGGGTGCCAACAAATTGTTTGATTTCAAAATGGAAGCCAGCTCTTCCGATTTATGCTGTGTTAATTCCAACTTGGCAACAATTGAATCAAGCTTATTTTGATTTATTAAAATTGGCACATTGGATACTGATGGCTCATATGGGGGATCATCACGTGCATGATATGTCGGAGCAGTCGTAGAAGAGAAAATATCTGGGCTAGAAGCTTTTGGCACAGGAATGTGGTCCGAATGAGGCAATGGTGTTGTGGCACTTGCAACACCAACGTAATTATACGATTTTCTTATCCTTTTTGCGGCTCCTTTATTCGCACATGCATAGCAATTCAATGGATTGTGACCTTCGCCAGGATTATTCCAAGTCATTGGGATACCGAATGGCATACTTTCACGTCTTCTATTTTTCCAATCCATTAGACGGTTGTAGCAGCTTTTACACACTATATTTGGTACTCAATTTTCGTTCACTATAACATTTTGGTTGAAGTACATCTCGTATGTTTGAACAAAATCAGTACTGAAATTTCCACTTTTTTTATGTGTTGAGACATATTGACCACAGCAGTAGCAAAAGCTATTTATATCTGGCTTGCACAGTTCCATATTCTGTTCTCTTTTGTTCACTTTTAAAAAACTGGAGAAAAATCACCTTTACTGTTCGCGTTCGTCGGCACTTGTTGAATGACAAAAATCACAGAACCAGTGTGAGAAAGAGAAAATGTATAATGACAATGCATGTTTTATGTGAACATTACAGAACCAGTGTTGCCACATCAATATTTCTCTTTTAGTACAGTAGAAAAATATGAGAGAGTTCGGCTTGTGAGTGTCAATGTATTCTCCAAATAATGTTGTGCATATCTGGAGCAAATTTTTGAAATTCATACATTTACCTAATTGTGAATAAATGAGAAACGCGTGCATCAATTTTCATGATCTATCCCTTTTTTTGCTCATGAGTTATGTGACTTTACGCGAAAGTAATTAGTTTTGGCACTTTTTTCCATTTTGGATTTTTTATGAATTTAAAAAAAAAAATATTTAAATTTTTAGGCAAAAAATACTTCTTTCCCTTCATACATTCGTTTTTAACTTCGAAAGTGTTGCACATATAGGAAAACGGTATAGAAACAGATTAGAGAAATTGTAATTCTAAATTTTTTTGAGTTTGTTCATCAAAATCGGACAAGTGGTTCTCGAGTTATGTTAAACTACGTTTTTGCCAAAATGTTGCAACTAAGCGAAAAAACATCAAGATAAGGAAAAAATTTAAAAGGTCATAAAAAAAACTGACACATACGAACGCCAAACCCTTTGAGGGTTTTACTATACTGACCTAGTACCATCACCCTGACTTGGAGTTTCTCACCCCCCAGATTGGCTGTTGTACTGTGTTATTGATTTACCTTTGGTATATACATATGTAAAGCACCCCATACACGTTTCAATTCAATTGTGAATTGAGTCTTTCAATTGAATTGATTCTTGGCCATACACTTCATAAACTGACTTGAAAGATTTTCATTCAACTGTCAAATTTATATTTTTTTCACAATTAAAAATTTAAAAATTTAAAACTTCTATTGCATTAATTAATTATATTTTATATTTTTTATTTAAAATTCAATTAAATTAAATACAATTTTAAAAATACATAACTTTTTCTATACAAAATAAAGCTACAAGCATAAATTTTGACAGCTAATCAAGAGACTCGAACACACGCAGCACAATCGAATTGAAAGATTTACTAGTCAACATGAAAAATCAAAATCTTTTGATTTTTCGTCAACCAACTTGACAACTGCCAAACTAATCAATTGACAAATCCATACACGCTTTGATTTGGACAACAACCGACTCAATTGAAAATTGAATTGAATCGTGTATGGGGTGCTTAAGTATCACTATTCATTTCCCCTGCTTTTCCATTTTTTCATTTTTCTATTTAGGTTAGTACGAAGTTATATTACTCTACCTACGTATGTTTAACTATTCTTGCTTATCTTTTACGATCATCACATTAATTATCTTTTACTTATTCGATGTACCGTCGGTACATACATGTAAGTATTATAGTAGTGGATATTATGTTACATTGTTTTTGCCTTCAAGATTTTGCTTTCCAGCATTATTAACTGTGTTGCCAAGTAAGCATATTTCCGTCACTTGTGTAACGAAACTTTGGCTTGCTGGAATTTACCTCGGGAACGGGGCTACATAGTACCTAGTTGTAATTCGGCCCGAGGTCTAGTTATACCAACTCTGAATTTCACGAAAGCAGAAAATAGCACAGGCAAACGATCTAATTATAATTCATATAATTTAACTGATCCTATAATATAAAACACAAAAGATGTACCAAAAGATGTACCTATTGCGCTTACAAAACAATTAAATTACCTTTATTGCAAGTCTGTCCACCATGAATTAATATTAAAAATCTTATAAAGTTGGCACAATTAAATTAATTTAAACTCACGACCTTCGGATATAAAATTTTCTATTAGAATAAAAAAAAATTCCAAAATTTTCAATATATCAGAAAATTAAAACTAAGGCGATACGATTATTTTATTTTTCTTTATAAATAAGAAATATATTATACACCTATGAAATAATGTTAGTACAACAATAGCACCATCACACTTGCCCATGATGATTTTAAATGAGACATTTTTAGATTTAGTTGAACTGTAGTGAATTTTAATCAGAAATAATTTCTTATTCGGGCTTAAGTTCAGTAATTTCATTTCCTATTGAATGAAATATTTTTATTAATTAATGTGAGTTTTTAAAGAAGAGAAGAAAAATTAAATTAGATTTTTATGCTGGGGGAAATACCCATATTTTTCTGTGCAGCAACGCACTTCATCAGCACCCTAATCTATCTACTTGGGTAGAGATTGTTATTAACATCAGCTATTTAACGTAAATTCTAATGAAACGGAGTGTGAGAAATGATTGTTGTGGTCAATTATTGATTTACCTTTGGTAAATACATATGTAAGTATCACTATTTATTTCCCCTGTTTTTCCATTTTTTCAATTTTCTATTTGGCTTAGCACGAATTTAATTTTTCTTCTCTTCTTTAGAAATTCATATTAATTAATAAAAATATTTCATTCAATAAGAAATGAAATTACTGAATTTAAGCCCGAATAAGAAATTATTTCTGATTAAAATTCACTACAGTTCAACTAAATCTAAAAATGTCTCATTTTGTATCATTTTCAAATGTTATTTAACATCCTTTAAATTTTTGGATAGTTTTCATAAACTTCAATGCGGACAAGAGTATGAAATTCTTTTCCATACACAATTCGCAAATATCAAAATTTGACATTCAGCACATGTATGTACGTATACATACATAATATATTGTTACGAAAATGGCCGTCGCCAAGGTTAATGCAGCGTTATGCAAAAATATTTCAACAGGGTTAATGTAAGTGTTACGTGAAAATATTTCTACAGGGTCATTAAAAAGAATAATATATAATATTAGTAGCGAACAACTAAATACATGCCTAGATCGTACATAAAAAATATTTTCAATAGTAACAAACCAAAAAAGTTTGTCTTAGGTGGAATAAAAAATAAGCAAATTAACTAGCATGTGCATAATAAGTAAAGAACAAACGACAATGGTAAGACTGTTGTAAATTTAGAGATGGTAAAGTAAGCTTTCGTTACAACATATCTTTCAGCAAATTGAAATACGATGAATCAAAACAATTCACATATTCCATTTGCAAAAAAGTTGCGTATATAAAGCAGAAGTCTTCATCAGCTGACACCACACACAGTGTACCAAACAGAATGCTGATGATGAAGGTTTAATGGCCTTCGAAAACGGCTAGCTGTTCCGTTCAACTATGTGTTGTCAGAATATTTATCAGTTCTCGTGGTACCTTCATAGCGAACAGTCGATTAGCGGAATTTTGCTTACTTACAAAAAATTAAACAAACAAAAAAATATTCGTAGTACATATTATTCGTAATAGGTATATACTGTCTTTAATAAATAAGCTTTATGCTTTGGTAATATTTTTACATAGTAGAAATAACAAAAACAATAAAAAACCGCAAACCAAAAAAAAATTAAACAATGTGATATTGACGAATACTATATGTATATGTGTAACTCTAAACAAATAAACAATCATAACCAACAAAAACAAAAAACGACCGCAAAAAAAAAAAACACAAACGAATCACCCTTGAGGAAGTCTTTGTATGAGTGCCTCAAACACAAAAAATTTGAAGTGAGTTCTAACGGCAGAAATGCTTATTTTACTGTGAGTTCTGAAACTCTTAATGAAAAAAATATAAATAATAAATCTGATGAAAGTCTTTTTTTAACGACAAAACCAATTTTTCGTCAGCGATCAACTTCGCTTTGTCCAATGCCAAATAGTAATGATGCATTAACATTACAGTTGCCTAGTACTTCTTCATATAAGCCAGTAATATCATCCCCTTTAGGCTCGTGTTCATCACTTAACAAAGTTATCACTACAGATAACAGCGGCTAGAAACTCAAGGTACAAGTCGGAATGGATAGATATATAACCGTGGTAAAGCATGGGGGAAGCCCGAATTCTTCAAAAATTTCATCTGCTCCAAAAATGTCTAGGGATAACAGCGCAGCCTCAACTAATCGCCAAAACCGCTTTAAAATTTTGCAAGATGACAACGACAAACCCGAGGTATCCTCGAATAAAATATCCAAGCCGCCATCAATCTATTTGAGACAAAAAATTCAAATGCCCTTATTAAAAAATTAATTTCGGTCATTGGTGAGAATAAATTTCACATTGTTCCAATAAAACGTGGCAACATCGATGAAACTAAAATCCAAATTTATGACGAAAATATTTCCGCAAAATGGTTGCTGAATTTGAAAAAAATAAAAGAAGCTTCTACACATACCAGCTTAAGAGCGCTAAAGGCATGCAGATCGTATTGAAGGGCATAGATTCTTATGTGTTCCCCGAAGAAATAAAAGATGCACTCGTCCTCCAGGGGTTTAAGGTAAAAAATGTGTCCATATAATATATAGGGAGAAGATTCCCCAACCCTTATTTCGTGCTAAACTTGAGCCTAATGATATAAAATTGAAAAAAATGAGACAAACCCAATTTATAGATTAACATACCGGTTATACCGAAAAATATCAGTTGAAGAACCATGCAAGCGTTCTGGGCCCGTACAGTGCCATAATTGTCAAGAATATGGCCATACGAAAACTTTCTGCAATTTACCTACTGTTTGTGTTGTGTGCGGCACTGCTAGTTGCAATAAGCCAGAAGATCAAAGTAATAAAAAAAATGCAGTAATTGTGGAGTTAATCACACCGCTAACTACAGAGGGTGTCCTGTGTACTCTTTCGTAAAGCAGACTATGGTGCAAAAACCTAAATCAGCAAACGCTTACTCTGCCACTTTTGCGCAAATGATCCAACCAGTTACTTCCCGTATATCGTATGCAGATGCTGCTAAGACAAATTCAATTCCCACACAAAATGTTTCCCCGCCAAATAATTCAAAAAATACTGACGCAAGCTTTAATTTTAATCGCCTTAAAGCTACTATTGATAATCTGGTGCAAACTACATATAAAAAATTTTACAATAAACATGACTAGCATGATGAAAAAATGCTGCGAGTGCAGAATACTCTGCTTCAAGCATTAATTAACAAGCCATGAACACCTTAACAATATGTTTCTGGAACATAAACCCAATTCGCCAACATAAAAATGAACTTGAGCACGCAAAAAAATATTGATATAATGTTAGTATCTGAGACTCATTTGACTTCGAGAAGTCTTTTTAAAATTTATGGCTACACCTTATATGATTCAAAGGACCTGAGAGGAAGAGCATGCAGTATATCAGCAATTCTAATAAAGTCAAGACTCAAGCACTATATTCTTGACAACATTTGTGAAGAACACCTACAAGCAACAAATATTGTCATTGAAAGTTTTTGTACAAATTTTGTGATATCATCAATTTACTACCCTCCCAGATTTTCAATCACTGAGAATCAATATGAGGATTTCTACAAATCTCTTGGACCTTGTTTTGTAGCAGCTGGCGACTACAATGAAAAACATACGTTCTGGGGTTCGCGTCTTATTACACCCATAGGTCGAGCATTGTTCAACACTATTTCAAAAATGGGCTTGGACGTCATTTCGAGTGGGGAGCCCACTTATTGGCCTACTGACATACAAAAAATTCCGGATGTTATAGATTTTGGCGTCATAGAAAATATCTCTATGGATTTAATTCAAGTTCAAGCTTCTCTCGATCTCTCGTCCGATCACTCTCCCACGATCATTACAATTTGTAGCCCATTAAGAAGTAACTTACCTGATCCATATGTGAAGATGATCAATCGTGTTAATTGGCTTGGGTTCAAAAAATATCTCAGTAGTCATTGTACGGAAAACATTACGCTTAGAATACCCGATGATATTGAATCTAACATTGCCAATCTCAGCGAGAATATTAAACAGGCTACTGAGCATGCCACTACCTCCCATCCGCAGACTGGGTTTAATAGAATTTATTCTACAGACATTGAACGTCTCGCACGTGAAAAAAGAAGAGCTAGAAGGGAATGGAAACAGCACAGATCACCTCAACACAAAATCACATTTAAAGAGTGCACTAAACGACTCGATCTGAAAAAACTGCATCTCTTAAAAAGTATGAGTACTTCAAAGGAAAAAATTTTTGTAGTGAGTTCTAACGGCAGAAATGCTTATTTTACTGTGAGTTTATAAACTCTTAATGAAAACAATATAAATAATAAACCTGATGAAAGTCTTTATCTAACGGAAAAGCCACTTTTTCGTCATCGATCAACTTCGCTTTGTCCAATGCCAACTAATGAATCGTTAACATTACCATTGCCTAGTATTACTTCATTTCAGTCTGCGATATCATCCGCTTCGGGCTCGTGTTCATCACTAAACCAAGTTATCACTATAGATCACAGTAGCTCAAAACCCAAGGTACAAGTCGGAATGGACAGATATATAACCGTGGTAAAGCGTGGGCGAAGCCCGAATTCTTCAAAAATTTCATCTGCTCCAAAGATGTCTAGGGATAACAGCGCATCATCTACCAATCGTCAAAATCGTTTTCCATTATTGCAAGACACCGACGACAAGCCCGCTGCATCATCGCTAAAGTCTTTTAAGCCACCATCTATATATTTGAGAGACAAAAATTCTAATGCACTTATTAAAAAACTACTGTCGGTCATTGGTGATAATACTTCCCGTGTAATTCCAATTAAACGGGGAAATATTGACGAAACAAAAATACAAATATATGCAGAAAAAGATTTCCGAAAAATTGTGACAGAATTTGACAAAAATAAAAAAAGTTTTTATATATACCAACTTAAGAGTGCTAAAGGCCTACAGATAGTATTGAAGCGCATAGATTCATATGTTGACCCCGAAGAAGTAAAATGTGCACTTATCGAACACGGATTTAGAGTAAAAAACGTTACTAATATAGTCAATAGGGAGAAGATACCCCAGCCTCTATTTCGTGTTGAACTGGAGCCGAATGATATACAGTTGAAAAAAAAAACGAGACACATCCAATTTATAGCCTAAAATAACTCTTGTATTGAAGAGCCACATAAGCGTTCAGGTCCCGTGCAGTGCCATAATTGCTAAGAATATGGCCATACAAAAACTTACTGCAAATTACCTACTGTTTGTGTTGTGTGCGTCGAATTACACGGCACTGCTAGTTGCAATAACCCAAAAAATCAAAGTGATAAAAAATGTAGTAACTGTGGATGTAATCACACCGCTAACTACAGAGGATGTCCTGTCTA
Organism: Tachina grossa; assembly: GCA_949987645.1. NCBI lineage: Eukaryota > Metazoa > Arthropoda > Insecta > Diptera > Tachinidae > Tachina > Tachina grossa. The sequence goes on along the minus strand of OX465277.1, from coordinate 48,838,049 downwards.
TTCTTTCATTAAACAAACTATGGGACAAAAACCAAAATTAGCTCCAGCTCAATCAGTAAACGCTTACTCCGCCAATCTTGCTCAAATGAGTCAACTAGTTACGTCACGTGTATCGTATGCCGATGCTGCTAAGGCTAGTTCTATTCCGACACAAAATGTTTCACCGCGAAATAATTCAACAAATACAAACTCAAACTTTCATTTTAATGGCCTTGAAGCCACTATTGAAAATCTTGTGCAAACTATCAACAACTTTACAACAAATATGACAAGCATGATGCAAGAAATGCTGCGAATGCAGAATACACTGCTTCAAGCATTAATTAACAAGCCATGAACACGTTAAAAATATGTTTCTGAAACGCAAACGGCATTCGCCAACATAAAAATGAACTTGAGCACTTCCTTACGGAAAAAAATATTGACATAATGTTGGTCTCTGAGACTCATTTGACCTCGAGAAGCTTTTTCAAAATTAATGGCTACTCTATGTATGATACAAAGGACCCTAGAGGGAGAGCATGCGGTGGATCTACAATTCTCATTAAGTCAAGACTCAAGCACTATATCCTTGACAACGTTAGTGAAGAATATATGCAAGCTACGAATATTTTTGTATAAAATTTTTATTCGAATTTCGTGATATTATCAATTTATTCACCTCCCAGATTTTCAGTTACCGAAGATCAGTATGAAAAGTTCTACAAATCGCTTGGATCTTGTTTCGTGGCAGCTGGAGACTACAATGCAAAACATTCGTACTGTAACACCTAGAGGTCGAGCTTTGTTTAATACAATTTCAAAAATGGGATTGGATGTTATTCCGAGTGGGGGCCCACTTACTGGCCTACTGACGTACGAAAAATTCCGGATGTTATAGATTTTGGCGTCATGAAATATATTTCTAGGGATTTAATTCATGTTGAAGCTAGATCTAGATCTCTCCGATCACTCTCCGACTATCGTTTCAATCTGTAACCCACTAAGAAGTGACTTACCTCAACAATATATGAAGATGATCAATCGTGTTAATTGGCTGGGATTAAAAAAATATCGTAGTAGTCATTGCACGGAAAATATTACGCTAAGAACACCCAATGATATTGCATCTAGCATTGCCAATATTAATGAAAATATTAAACAGGCTGCTGAACATGCCACTACCTCCCATCCGCAGACTGGGTTTAATAAAATTTATTTTAGGGATATTGAACGTCTTGTGTATGAAAAAAGAAGAGCTAGAAGGGAATGGCAACAGCACAGATCACCCCAAAATAAAATAAGATTTAAAGAGTGTACTAAACGACTCCAAGAGTTGCTTGCATCTGAAAAAACTGCATCTCTTAAAAATTATCTGGAAGGTCTTGATGTCACACAAGCATCAAATTACTCTTTGTGGCGCGCTGCTAGAAAGCTTAAAACACCCGTTGAGTTTAAGCCACCTCTGCGCACATCTACCGGAAGTCGGGCAAGAAGCGATACAGAAAAATGTAAAATAATTGCTGAGCACTTAAAATCCGTATTTACGCCAAACACATGTACTGATGTTTCTGATTTGCCGAGTGTAGTTGCTCTACCCCCTCGACCCTTAAAGTTTAAGATGCGTGATGTACAAAAACTAATTTCTGAACTCAACCCGAAGAAAGCTTCCGGTATTGGTGGAATTCGTAAAAAGATGCTGATAAATTTGGAGCATATTGCAATAAGAATCCTGCTGTTTATTTTTAATGCCTTATTACGACTGGAGTATTATCCACAAAACTGGAAGCTTGCCAAGGTCAAAATGATTCCAAAGCCGGGCAAAGATCTTACCAAAGCTGAGTCATATAGGCCAATAAATTTGCTGTCAACTATGTCAAAACTCTTCGAAAAGCTGCTCATGACAAAACTGTGCCCTTGTCTAACAGATAATATGTGTATACCGGACCATCAATTTGGTTTTAGAAGTCAGGATAGCACCATTGAGCAAACGAATAGATTGGATTAATTTATAAGGAAAACATTTGAAGAAAAGAAGTATTTTTCTACCCTGTTTATTGATGTTTCTCAGGCATTTGATAAAGTTTGTCATGATGGCCTAATTTTAAAATTGAAGACATCTACCAAATAACATTGTAAAACTTTTGGAAAGTAGTATACTGGGGCCAGTTTTGTATTTGATTTATACTTGTGATATGCCTGTGAGCAGTAATATCCATACTTCTACATTTGCTGATGATACAGCCTGCCTTAGTATGCACGAAAACCCTCTGAGGCATGCCGATATCTTCAGGAACATATAACACAGCTTGATCTATGGTTAAACTTATGGAGAATAAAAGTAAACGAACAGAAGTGCGTACATATAACCTTTACCCTACGAAAACATACTTGTCCCCCCATTAGAATCAACAGTCAAGTTGTTCCTCAACATTCACATGTGAAATACCTTGGTATACCACCTTGATCGTCGGCTTATATGGAAGCACCATATTGACTCCAAGCCAACACAAATGAAACTTAAAATAACTCAGATACATAGGCTGATTGCTAGAAATTCAACACTCAGTCTAGATTGTAAACTTTTAATATACACGTCGATCTTGAAACCAATATGGTGTTACGTAATTCAACTATAGGGCACAGCTTCAGCTTCCAATATCGAGAGAATCCAACGAAAGCAAAACAAAATTTTACGGTTAATAACATCGGCTCCAAAATTCAAATATACATCGTGATTTAAATATGCCACTAGTGATAGAAGAAATTGCAAAATACAAAGGCAAATATTTAACAAAACTCGAGTCACATCCTAATCCGCTTGCTCGTAATATTTTGAACTTTACTATGTGTCCAGTAAAGTTACCTAAAAAAGAGACACAAGAGCTCTTATACTCAACACTCCAGATGGGACTCCTTGATAATACACTTATTTTCAGCGATGCCAATTCAGCGCGTTTTATTATATTTATATATTTATTATATTATATATTTATTTATTTATTAAACTATGCCAAGCGCGCTTTTTTTTCCGTCTTAGCGCGTTTAATAAAAAAAGCGCTAAATTAGCGCGTTTTGAATAAAGTCAATAATACCATTTCAGTTCCATATTTTTTAACTTTTTTTGTATAAATTTAACAATTTTCTAATATAAAAAACTCTGATAAAATTTTTTAAATTAGTTACTCATGTTTTAGACTCGGCAGTTTTTCTTGAAGCAAGTCTGAGTTTATGGGAGAGTGAGGAAAGAAGAAAGAAGAGGGGTACTGACTTGCTTGTACAGAAAAGTTACTTCAATTCTCTTTTGTTATTTCATTCGCAGCATTAAAACAATAGGAAAATTGAACATGAAACCGTCTGAGTGTAAACAAACGAGCAGTTTTAAAAGAGAATTGAAGATAACTGCTTCAAGAAAAACTGCCAAGTAGTAGTAGGGAAATGAGGCATGAGATGAAAAAATCATCTTTTTGGGATGATTTTTTTGGGATGAAAAAATTTGGGATGATTTTTTTGGGATGATTTTTAGTTTGGATGATTTAGGGATGAAAATTTGAGATGAAAAAATTTGGGATGATTTTTTTTGTGTGAAATGCAAGTGCATAAGAAAATGTTTAATGTTGTTGTTGAACAGATTTTTTCTTTTTGGGATGATTTTTTTTTCGATGATTTTTAGTTTTGATGATTTAGGGATGAAAATTTGAGATGAAAAAATTTGGGATGATTTTTTTTTTGTGTGAAATGCAAGTGCATAAGAAAATGTTTAATGTTGTTGAACAGATTTTTTCTTTTTGGGATGATTTGTTTTTCGATGATTTTTAGTTTTGATGATTTAGGGATGAAAATTTGAGATGAAAAAATTTGGGATGATTTTTTTTGTGTGAAATGCAAGTGCATAAGAAAATGTTTAATGTTGTTGAACAGATTTTTTTTGTTTTTATTTTCATTGCACACTTGATGCGATGAAATATGTTAGGGATGACTTTTGGTTTAGCGAGCCTTTATGTTTGTCTGTCCCTTTATCTCTTTAATAATAATAATTATGTCTATTTCTGTCTCTTAAACCAACTTGAAATAGTCGATAGAAACCTTTTTTTGTTTTTTACAATTATAAGCACGGTCTTTAGTTTGAGACATCGGTTGCTTATCATTTTACAATTGCTGTTATCAGTACGTTTATAAATTTGCTTTTTTTTTATTGCTGGTGTCTGGTAAGAAGAAAAGGGAAAAGAGGATTCTTTTGTAATATTTTGGGATGTAAATGTGAAAATTTAAGGAAAATTTTTATTTTAACAAGCCCTGTATAGTAATTGAATGTTTTTGTGACTCTTAAATGAATTTAATATTATTTCTGTACATAACTATACATAAACATATTTTGCATAGGTATGTTTAAATGAATATGTCAATGTATATGAAGATGCATGTTTGTGAATATTTGCATATAATGTAATTATATTAAATAAATTATTTAAACCATAAGATGAAGCATTTTTCATTATTATGTAGAAATTAAGTAAGAGTAATTATGAAAATGTATGAATAAAAATATTAAGAGATCAAAAATTTATTTTGAGAAAATAAAACTCTCCTGATTAAAAAATTTTTAGTGTGTCCCAAATAAATTGATATAAAAACGCAGTTTCTAAAATATTCCTATTCATTAACTCATTGCAATCCTTCAGTAGTAAATTATGACTTCGAAAAACATTACAAACATTGAGGTTGTTGAGGCTTTTAATAAATTGAAAGCAAAATCATATATATCTGTGAAGGAATTACAACCATCAAGGCCATATAAAGTGATAATGATGTTTCGTCATAAGACCAAATATGGAAATATAGTGATTGCAGAACTCGAGGATGGAATGCTATATCTTCCCAAACGCTACAATAGCTTAGAGGATAAAGTAATTGAAGGGGCTGGGGATGAAAAATTTTCTTTAAAAAAAAAACTAGAAAATTATTCATACGCATTAGAATTGGCGGAGCTACATCCTGACGACAACGAAAAAACTATTGAAGACAATGAAGGCTTCTACATTCCAAGCTCACAACCATTTTTTACTTGGGAAGGAGGCAAAATTCCACAACTATATTAAAATATTATGATTATGGCTGAAATAAAAAATTCTTATTTTGTAAAACGCGATGTTGTCAAATTTCTTTGAATAAAATACTATTTCAAAAATTTTAAAGAACAATATGCGTAAATTTATTGTGGGAACTGTATATAAGGCACGAAAAGTTTAACAAAATTTATTAGTTGCCTTTTGCCCTTACCTTGGGAAATAAGCAGAATGTCCACAAATCCGATTCATAAATTTCTAAAGGACTTTGAAGGGCTGATTTTTATGGATCATCTCCAACTAATTCAAGATTATTTGAATAATAAAAATCAAAATGGAGTACAAATTGAAAATTTAATAAAAAAATATTATTTATTAACAAGAAGATTATAAGCTTATCGATAATTAAATAAAATTATAAAATAAAAAACAAATATTATTGTAATTGAAGTTGTTTCATTTTTGTATAAATAAATATTAAATAGATATATTGCTTTTGGGTAAAGTATTCCAATTATCAAGACGCTGATCAATCAGATGGCGATGATCAGCTGCTAATGAGCTGGAAAATCTGTTGATGATCAGCTGGGAAGTCAGTTGATAATCAGCTGTTGATCAGCTGAAAATCAGTTGACGATCAGCTGGAAGTCAACTAACAATAATGTTGCAATCAGTAGTTTGCACTATTATTCTAGTTGTCTCATTTTATTGATATTTATATATATATATATATATATATATATATATATATATATATACAATATTAGAGAGTAAGAGAGATATAATATTGCTTTTTAATATTTACTTACAATTAAATTGTCAATAAGGTGATGATCAGACGGTTTTCAGCAAGAAAATCAGCTGACAATAAACTATCGAAAGAAAAGCGGAAACCTTACTGTTAAAAATAAAGAAACTTATGTTTATTTTAACTTCTACCTTTGAACAGATTAGACAAATTAAGTGAATTAAGTAAAATGTCATTAATGAACAGAAATAAAAATACTCGCTCAGGAAGAGCACAAGTAGAAATAAAAGAAATAATAATCCTACCGAGATTAGATCTGAAGCGACTTCTTTTTATGTATGAGAGCACAGATGATGAACTACTCAACAATACAGTAACCTTAATTGAGATGCTGCATGATGGTAACGACAAAATCTTGGATGAAATAGCAGACCAATGTGAAGCTATTGGCAACATGACATGATTTTCATTATGCTAAACTTTATATATATATATATATATATATATATATATATATATATATATATATATATATATATATGTACATAAAATGCTCCTTAACTTTGTAAATACATAAATAAAAATATAATGATAAACAAAAAATTAAATTGAGTTTTAATTTTATTTAGCCTTTGTTCTTTATACTTTATATTTTATTGAAATTACAATTTTTACATTTAGTAACATTATAAATATTATAATATGTTGTTATCAGTTGCCTTGCTACTTCTTCCGCTTCCATATTTTTCCTTCGATATTGCAAGCAGAAGCAAGTGTCCGGCCCACATGTTGTATTATCGTCCGACCAAACACAATCTTCATAATGTTCTCCAAATTTATTTTTCTTTGTCTTCAATTTATTGGCGCACTCTAGTTGGGATTGAATATTAATCAGTTTGTTTTTATCTTCATCCGAAACAATATGTGAGTATCTTTTCAAGAAATCATATATATCTTTTAGCACCATTGTTACAATCGATTATGACTAAGTACTTGCACGAACTATTTGTGAATAATTATCAGCATTCTGAAGTTTCCTATTTATACTTTTTAATCAATGATATAAGACCTATTCATTACATAAGTAGACATACAATTACTTACTTGCTTTCATCTTTCTTGTATACATAATGAAAAGAATTTTTATATTTACTTTTGTAATTTTTATTCAATAATATATACATATATATATATTTTAACTAAATAGTAAATTTACATTATTTTTCTTATTTCGTTTGTAAGAGGAATATATTCAAACATCTTGTCATGTATAATCAAACAATATGCAGCTGTATTAGGCGGAATATTTTTCAAGGTTTTTAATTCAATACGAATATCAATAGGTCCATTTTTAACTAATTCATTTTGATGACTAACATCTAAAACTATTATTGGCGCCATAGTTTTGAAATTTTCCGGGGTTAATAATGGTTGAGAATCACGTGAATAATAACTTTGTTGAAATTTTAAGTACATATCGTATAGAATTGCAAAACGATTTCTGTCGAATTTTAGATTTAAATCATCATAAGGATATGTAACAGAGTTAAGATGCACTTTAATATCACTTAAATCGCAATGTTGAAACTTGTTATCATCATTTCGAAGACCCAATAATAAAAAACGCGGTCTTTCGTTTTCGGTAGCTAGCTTAACATTCCATAAAACTGTTGTACTTTCTGGAAGTAAAGGATAGTAATACATATCCCAACTTCTAAAACATATACTTAATGGATGACGATTGTTTATTGTTTTAAACATCTGCAATTTATACGCATCAGCAAGTTGAACGTGTGGTACTTTCCAAGTAATATTTAAAATTGATAACTTAATTTTTTCAGCTATCGTTTGAGATTTAAGAACTTGTCCATCATCTTTAGATCGTGAAAGTATCAGCTCATGTTTAGAATTAACTATAATTTTATTAAAATCTTCAGCAAATCCGAGTAAATATTTTAGTGGTACACAAAAATGGAAGTAACCCTTTTCAAGTGTAAGATCATCAATGTTAAAAGGAGACCATCCTGCATTTAGTAGACTGTCACTTTCTGATTTATTCAGGGAGACATAGTTTTTTAATTCTGTTGCAATGCCCAAATGACGTGTGCGATCAATTTCTATACCATTAATTTCATAACGAATTTCATCAAATAAATGTGCCATACAATTGTTTAAGAGTCGTATGGATGTAGAAACTGATGAGTCCTCTTTTGTAGCAAGTCCTTCTATGTATATAAGACTTTCACTTGGTAAAACATACAAATCTTGATTTTGAATTGATATACGAATTTCATCATTATTTTTAAATGATTGTAAATATGATGTGTAGCTGTGGTACTCTTTCTTGATAATAGAGTTATCATATAGCGGTTTTTGTAAGATGTTAATAATGCTGCTCATTGTTTTTTGTCTTTACTGTTTTATTTTTAACTGAAAGCCCAAATTGCTTAAAAGCTCCTTATTATCCTCACGAAGAATATTTTATTTCTGTTGTATTATTTCTTTAATTTGTCGTTTATTTTGTTTCTTTGATTTCTTGCAATTCGATGACTTTCTGGTTTCGTCTTTCGTTGATAAGGTTAGAATGAATGGTGAATGCTTTTGCAAGTCAGTTTTATTATATATAATCATTCTCTGGTGGGCTTTAAATGCAATCGTATTGTTAATTTTTCACCACGAAAATTTATTAAGTTTCCGTCTTGATCAACAACTTTCAAAATAAGACTATTTATTATTCTTGAACTTACAGGTAAATATATTACATTAGTTGGAGCCTCAGTTATTTTGTATCCTGGACTGACGTTAAGTGAAAACTGATGCAAAATATGTGCAGACATGTTATTTATATATGATCCACCTACAATGTTACATTCAACGATTATTGTATTAATTTTGGTTATATCTATTGTTTTATCAGAGTAATGTTCCACGCCAGGCTCTAATACTTTTGTACTAAAACCTAATAAGGATCCGATTGATTTCTTCTTATTAAAATAAATTGAGTCTGTAGTACTTTTTATGCATGTTTGCAGAGTATTGTAATTTGCTCGTACATCAAGCAATCCTTTTGCATTTATATTGTGATATTTATTTGTTAATACTTCAGCTATATCTGATAATTCATATAAGCCAACTGGGACCTCTATTTCATGATTCCAAATATGAAATAAATTGTTTTCGACATCAACATTTGGGATTGAGTGATACGTATCGAAACTTATTAAGCCGCAAACATAGTTTTCATTTAGTTCGATTGGTGGAAAATAGTTTGCAACAAGATATGAAGAGTCTCCGTTCAAGGTTAATGTAATTGACATTTTAACGGTTGATGAGTGAATAAATTATTAATAAATTTTGTAATGATTTTTATGGTAATGTATTGTCGATATTAATCCAAGAGTTATGTTCTGACGAGAATCCCAACCATTTAACGTAAACCATATTATTTCTTCTTTTTAAAGTTTTTTCAACTAAATATGTTTCTGGAAATTTAGTTTTCATTAGCTCATGTTCGTAAAAACCGCCTTTAATTTCATGATTTTGATAGTCTTGTAATATATAAGTATTGGGGTTGGTATTTTTTATAGTTTTGATTTTAAATATTTCTGTTGTCCAATTTGGTGTGTAACCTTTTTCAAATGTATGCTTATATTTACTTATTCGAACATTATCATTTACTTTAAACTTGGGTTTTTGAAAGACTTTTAAATTGTTTTAGACTGTATTCAACAATAAATTTTCATTTGACGAATTTACTTCATTTGGGGTCATCTGTATTGTTCTATGAAATGTATCATTGTATTTATCAACAAGTTCTTGATATTTGTTTATCCATTTGTATCTTCCTTGGTAACTAAACTCTTTCCACATCATACCTTTTAAGGTTCTGTTAAATCGTTCTACTATGGATGCTTTTAGAGCACTATACGTTGAATAGTGATTAATATGATTCGATTGCATTAGTTGATGAAATTGATTGTTGAAAAATTCTTTACCGTCATCTGTTTGTAAATTTCTTGGTTTTCTATTGTTGTTAGTGAAAATACTTTTCATAGCATTCGCTACGTTTGATGCAGTTTTATTTTTTAATGCTACAGCCCAAGCTTTCTTTGAAAAGGTATCTATTACTGTTAGAAGATATCGATATTTGTTATTATGTTCTGCATAATTTCCCATTTCTACCAAATCTGCTTGCCATAAATCATCAATTCCTTTCATTATAACTCGTCTTCTTTTAAAATTTTTTCGCGCTTGTTTATGTAGTTCATTAACTATTTCTCTCTTGTCTGAATTCATTTCCTTTATAATAGTTGTTCCTTATTAATATCTAAACAGGAATTTCATATGCTTATATATAATTTTTATCCTTTGATTTTGGAAGCTCGAGTTTTCGTTTTCTAACAACATCTGCAGCAGCATTTTTATTAATTGACTTAAATATAAATTCTTCAATATTATCAAATCTTTCCTCGATATTCTTTAAGAAGCCCTTGCAAAATGAACTTGGTCAATCACTACTTTTTCAATAGCTTTAACATCGTCATCGATTCCTTTTGTAATCAACTCTCGTAATACTTTTACATCTCGTTTGATAACGTTTAATTGTGAATTATAATCGTTTTTAAGCTCCTCACTTTGATCCTTAATGGTTTTGATGATAGCATGTATTTTCTGGATATCTTTTGCAATGGCATCCATTTGGAAATTATACTTGTACGTACTTAACTTTAAATTATTTATATTAGTCTTAATGGAACTTTCTCCAAACTTATTTATATAACTCATTTTTAATATATTATGTCAGCTTCTCTTAATTCTTCAACAATGGAAATTATTTCGTTTTTATGATTATTATGACCAGCACTTTCCGATGAAAGAAGTAAACGTAATCTGTCAACTAGCTCATTTGGATCATCCCAATATATATAATTAGATTTACGATTATCTGCAGTTTTTAATAATAATCCATTACCTTTTTTTAAAACATTTGGTTTCGTAGCAAATAAATGTTTTATTATTTTAACATATTTATATGCACGTGTACCTTTAATTTGACCATGTGGCTGATATTGTCGTTTGTATGCATTTGTACTCGTTAAAAGTTCTTTGTAAGTTTTCAAATCATTTTTCGTGTAATGTATGGGTTTTGAATGAAAAACTAATTCGAATAATCCTGGAGTCATTTTCCAATTTGTATTTCCTATTCGAATAGAATTATCTGCATTAAAATTTAGTTCATTATTTGCATATCGCCAGTTTCCGCTTTCATCTATGTTGAACCCATAAACCATATCTATTGTTTTATTAAGCAAGAGCAGTTCTATATTTTTGACTAGTGAGGACGTATTATTATCATTTTCGGTTACCTTGTAGTTGTTCTTATCGTCGTCAATATCCTCGCTAACTATTTGCAAATCTAGTTTTCTTTTTTTTGTTGGTATGTTGTTAATCATATTATCATCATAACCCTCAGCATCATCAAAGTTATCAGAACTATCATCGGATGGTAGTGGTGGAAGTTCTAAATCTGATATATCATTATTTGATTGATAAGCATCTGATTTGTAATCAGGTGTTTCTTTAATTATCTTTTTTAAAGGTTTTGCTGTAGGTGTATATGTATCTTTCAATAAATCACCGGATTGATAATCATCAATTTTTTTAATTATCTTATTCAGGGGTTTCGTTACAGGCTTAAATGTATCTTCCAATAAATTGAGTCTGTCTACTTCGTTTAATTTTATATTTTTTAGTTTTTCTTTTAATATTGTTCTTGTTTTAACAATATCTTTTAATAATTTATTATTATTATTCATTTTGAACTAATTTGTATCTGGTTGTTAACTTCTTTGTGTCTGCTTTGGATCTGCTCTGTATCTGCTTTTTATCTGCTCTATATCTACTTTCTATCAGCTTTTTATCTGCTTTGTATCTGCTTTGTATCTGCTTTTTATCTGCTTTGTATCTGCTCTGTATCTGCTTTTTATCTGCTCTATATCTACTTTGTATCAGCTTTTTATCTGCTTTTATCTGCTTTGTGTCTGCTTTTTATCTGCTTTGTATCTGCTTTTTATCTGCTTTTATCTGCTTTGTATCTGCTTTAATCTGCTTTTTATCTGCTTTTATCTGCTTTTTATCTGCTTTGCATCTGCTTTTTATCTGCTTTTTATCTGCTTTTATCTGCTTTGTATCTGCTTTTATCTGCTTTGTATCTGCTTTTATCTGCTTTTTATCTGCTCTGTATCTGCTTTTATCTGCTTTTTATCTGCTTTGTATCTGCTTTTATCTGCTTTGTACCTGCTTTTATCTGCTTTTTATCTGCTCTGTATCTGCTTTTATCTGCTTTTAACTGCTGTGTATCAGCTTCTGGACAAAACCACCTACAGTTGTATGAATTTATCAAAACCTTTTCTATATCGTCCCTTATTTACTGCATCATCCTTACTAATAACAACGAATCCATATTTATCTTTCCAGCACTCACTACATATATCCGTAAATTTATTGAATGTCATATCTCCAATAACATGATCATTATATATATGGCGTAGATTCATTTCATCTTGCTTAAATATTACAATCATATTCGCATTATCACGTATTAAATGTTTAGGAATTTTTGTATATGTTTGACATAAATAAAAGCAATCGATATGCTTATGTCTTCCCATGCAAAAGTAATCCCTTATATTATCTTGTTTACCACAAATAACATCATCAAATATTATAATAGAATTTGAATTTGCTTCTGCTGGACTCCAAACCTTCTCATTTTCACAATATGTGAAAAGATTAATTTCTTTTATTGGATCAATTAATTTTTTGAGGTAACAATATTTTGGTTGATACAACGACTTTGATTATATGTATAAGTTTCTAAAGCTTAGACCATTTGGACTTTCTATTAGACTAATCATGACGTTAGTTTTACCGCAGTTAGAAGGTCCTACAATAAGTGCCCGTATAGAATTGGGTAATAATGTACTATGTACAGTTTTAGTTTTCTTTTCTTGTGATTCGTCAACATTTCTTATAATAATTTGCTTATGTTGTTTAATTACTCGCATATTGTTATCTACTGATTACTTTTATATAAATTTAATCTTATATAAGGAAATTCAATCATTTTAATTTTCAACGTCAATCTTGTCATACTATTCATTCGGAAAAAAAAAAATATTAATATTAATTAATATAGTTATTAAATATTGTAAAACAGGTATACATAGTCAGTATAAGGTTGGAAGTGGCTTCGTAAACAACTTAATAAACAAATTACCTATTGAGTTACATTTGCCTGGATATCAGTTTTGTGGACCTGGTACAAAACTTGAAAAACGATTAGCGAGAGGGGACAAAGGAATAAATTTATTGGATACGGCTTGTAGAGAGCACGACATTATATATTCAAAAACAAACGATATTAACAAAAGACATCAAGCAGATCAGGAATTAGCTGAAAAAGCCTGGCAACGAGTAAAATCAAAGGATAGCAGTTTCAAAGAAAGATCACACGCTTGGCTTGTAACAAACGCAATGAAAACAAAAGTGAAATTGGGTTTAGGTATGAAGGATGTTAAAATATCTAAGCAAAAAAAAACTAAGAAAAAGTTTAAAAAAAGGAAAATATATAACAAGAAATTATTTTCAACTTCTATTAAAAATGCGTTAAAAATTTAAAAAAAGGAAAAACCAGATAATGTAATATCTGCTGTTAAGATTGCGCAAAAATTCATACATCCAAAGTTTAAAGGGGAAAAGGGAATTGAAGTTACTATACCAAGAGTTATTCCTGTGCCAAAAATCGGAGGATTTCTACCACTGGTTCCAATTTTAACAGCCTTGTCAGGAGGCCTAGCTACAGGTGGATCTGCTATTGCTAAAGCTGTGAATGATATAAAAAATGGAAGGAAACAACTAGCAGAAGCTATGCGACATAATCAACATATGGAATCAATAGCTATGGGAAAAGGTTTATACCTAAAACCATACAAAACAGGATACGGACTTTATAACAAACCAGCCTCAAAAAACTTTTAAATGATCTACCCAATAGACCATTAACTGAACTAGATATAATGGAATATTGTAAGAAACTTAAATATTTCAGAGGAGTTTTTATGTGCGATCGTTTGCCTAAAAAGCCATTTAGTCAGGAATGTGGTATTGTTAATTTAGACAATTCCAGTGGTCCTGGAACACATTGGGTAGCCTATTACAAAAATTATAAGTACAAAGAATATTTTGATAGTTTTGGAAATTTACAACCGCCACAAGAAATAATTAATTACTTAAAAACACCTATTGAATATAATTATCAACAAAAGCAAAAATTTAATACATTTAATTGCGGTCATTTATGTATAGAATTTTTATTTAATAAATATTATTTAAAATAAATCTAAAACATTGTTTTAATTTCAATACTAACATACATAAGTTTTATTTATAAATACACATGAACATGCGTAGATTTTCTTAAAAATATATACAAATTTGTTTTATTTACAAAGAGCTGTTTATATATTCATAAGTAAATACATAGCTGGAAAATAATAATTACAAATTAAATATCTAAATTCTTAAGAAATTCATCATCAGATGAACTGTTAATAAAATCTAGATATGAATCAGAGATATTCATAAAAATGTCATCATCTTTATCTGAATAAAATTCTTCAAATGTCTTCTGTCTATAATGCCCTCTAGCAAGTGTATTTATCTGATTTTTATCGATAATTCTTTTATCATCAGCATAACTCAAGACAACTTTATGTAACTTTTGAGTATACAACTGATGGTACTTAGATCTAAATGTATTCATAGAATCGGAAATAATTTGTTTTTCAAATAAAGCTTTCTTATAATCTGAAAGAGAGTAATTCCTAATACATGATTTTTTTACTCCTTTTGATTTCTTTACTTGATCCATCCCTACAGTTTCAAATGAATACATTTTTGATCGAAGTCCCACAAACTCTTTCATAATTTTTCCTTTGTTTTCGTCTTTCATCATCCCAATGACCTTTTTGTTTGATAATGGTAAATTATAAATGTTGTCTGCTTCATATTCAGATGTATCAAATCTTGAAGCAACATCTTGACGGATATCATCATAAAAATCATCTGTTTTTATGGAATAAATGAAGGAATCCGTATCCATATAATTTAAAGATAATTTTGTTCCAAACTTAGGTTGCATATATTGATAGTGGAAGTCAAACATCTTCCACTTAGACAATTCTAATACAGCAAACCCTAAATAAATGGGTTTGTTGTACTTGAACTTCATTATTTTGAGCTGAACCGCAAACATATTATCCGAGAACTGTGTTATACTCGAAAAGTTTGGTTTTGAAATCAATGCTCTTGCACCTAAATGGTTTTTTCTTGTAGTCTCCCACTCTGTGACAATTTTGACATCTTTGCGTTTATGAATATTTTCCATAGTTTTTCCATAAACCGCATTGTTTAGTAATTTGAAGAAATCTTTTTCAAACGAATTTTTGGCTATTGTTCTGTGGTGAGTGTTTATATCAATGTAGGGTTTAAGCCCAGGAGATTGCTTAAATTTTAATGCCCTATGTACTTTCTTTAATATCAATCCATTTCTGAGACATTGCTTAAGCACTCTATAGTGAATTTGATATTTTGATTTAGATGTGAGGTCAGCTATAAGTTTTCTGCATTTAGAATCACCGACTGTTTTATTTTCTGGGCAAAAAGGTAGATCATTATGTGTATCATGTATATGTTGGGGATACTCTAAATCTACTTCCAAAATATATCCAACAGTTGATGTATCTGGTATATTATTCACATCTAAAATACGGAGATTTTCCTCATTAACCCACTCAAATTTTCCGTATGGTAAGTACTCTCACATTGCCCAACCATACAAATTGTTAGCGTCTAAGTACACCAAATATTCTGAAGGCTTACTACAATCGTAATCCTCCATATATTTATTATTCGCCTTAGTGTACCTTTTTGAACATTGTACTAGACCCCCTCTGATAGCATCTTGCACAAAATTGTAATTACATATTAATATCAGTAAATAGTTCTAGTTCTATTTTTGTGGTCTTAAGCATGGCATCCCATGATAGAGCAGGGGCAGTATGATATTGACATGGATCAAGCTTGTAAATATTTTTACAAATTTGTCTAAAATTTTGGAATATGTCAGTTAGCAGTAGAACGTCAGTTTTTAAATATAATAAGGTGTAATCTAACATATTTTTACAGTTAAAGGTTTTCCAAACATTTTTAGCATATTCGTAATCATCCAAAGAGCATGGGGAATTACTTAAATATTTATAAAACTTTTCTTGAGTGGGAAGATGAACTTCATTAAAACGCTCCATTGAATCCATATAAGAGTAAGGGAATACTCCTTTTCTTCTTATTAAATTGAATTCTTTTTGAGCAAACAATTTATTGAGGATGTGAAATTGATCATCACTTAAATTGTTTGCCAGCGTTTCTAGGCTGGATGCCATAAATCGGAAAGAGTCTAAGAAACGAATTTCAAAATTCTCTTTTTGTCCGATTGGAATGAACTTTGAAAGTGAAATGTATAATTCTTTATTAAGAGGAATTACTTTCATATCACCATCAAAGTTAGAAAGTTCTTTCATAAACAAATGACAGTCATAAGAGGAAAAATTGTGAAAGAAAACAGGTATAAATTTAGCAGTTCTATAAAGAAGATTGCATGAGTTATGCGCTGATCCTCTATACTTGCCTGTAAAATGGCAATGGTCACGCACTTTGTCATTTCTTAACATTTTTCCACAAATATGACAATTTGTGGAGAGAGCATGTAAAAGTTTTTCGTCATTTGTCAGTGGCGTCATTGGTACTATTTTTGACAAGTAGTTTATAGAAATGTTTGTCAGGTCGTTAATTAAATTTTCTAAAAAAAACTCTAGGTGCATCGTCACCAAAATAAATATTAAAACTATCTAAATTGTCATTATAGCTACATTTTATATAGTAGCTAAAAGCACAAGCAACGTGCTTTTCTATATTACCACATCCTGTTGCTGTTGTTGTTCCTGCTGTTCTTTCTATCTTTTCGAGATATGCCTCAAAATCTGCATAAACAACAAAGGGTACGTCCAACTGTTTGTGGTAGTTTTCGAATTTTAAAATAGATTCGTCCTTCCTCGGCATACTGGCAACAACTTTTTTGCAGCTTAGCTTGTGCTCCTCCATCATCCTTTCATTATGCGAATACTGCAGACATGCATTGCATAGCAAAACTTTTCTTTTGTGCCCGGTTATGCTACTTCTTATTAGCCTGAAATATATAATTATTATATGTGAATTAGTTAAAATATTTATAATATAAATGTATGTCTATTCGTATAATTACCTAGAGATATCTGTTACTAGGACATAATGAGAATATCCATCTTTCGATAGCAGCAAAAGATTCACATGATGAATTTTCTCCATTGTAGATAAATAGTAAGGTCCCGCGATAGATTTGCCTTCTATTCCAAACACATTAACGCTAATGCCATCATTTTGATCTTCAAAAGCTTTGATGAATTTGGTTTTCATCGGAAACTCTAAATTCTCAAAATTTAGAGTCCTGTTATTAATGCTTATTATATTGGCACTAATATTTATCGCATCATCGTTTAGTGCGTTGGGCAGAGTGCTGCTATGATGCACCATTTAAAACAATACTCATCATTGTTTTGGATGTTGAAACAAGACTTTTTCTTTTCAATCCACCGTGGAAGTGGGATGTAGCCTGACCCCTTAAGAAAATCCGCTCGATTTATGTTTATATATAATTTTTTAATTGCGATAAGGCTCCATCCGCTGTTTTTTTACATATCTCTTGAGTTTGATCTTTAAATAGTTCTAAGAGATCATCACTTACTGTAACAAATCGCATTTTGGAGCGGTGCGAAATCATACAGGAATGTATGTCATTATCCACTATTTTTATATAGTCGCATTCCAACTCCATGTTATATTTAAATGTTATATGACTTATTTGGGCATCTGTTCATATTTGCAAAGATTTTCTTTCCACTCCTTCAAAAAATTCTTCGGGAAATAAAATTTCCTCCCTCTCATTTTTATATGAGAAGGTTTGTAGTCTATTTTTGAATGCTGAATTTTCAAGTTTCATCCCAACATTCGCTTCACGGTTCCTTGAATTTATTATTATGGCAGATGATGTTGATGCATGAGTCCTCTCATGCATTTTTAAATGGGCTTGGTTTCCAAACCACTTGTGACATTCCGAACAATGATGGCTTTCGTGGATTTCAGCCATTTTCATTTCATTAAAAATGCGTGGACAATATTTACACTTCATATTTCTTTCAGCTTTTTTTAATTTTTTAACAATATTAACTGCTTGTTACACAGTAGTTTTACGACTGTTAGAAAATAATATGTTGTTACTTATAAAATAATTTTTAAATTTAAAATAATTTTCGAATATATATTATGAAAGAGATAGACTAATTTAATATTATCACTCAAGTGTATGTTTACTTCTCTCTCATATGAGATTAATATATAATTTCACTTGTATAATACGTAATAGGATAGATACATATGTAGTTGGAAAAGATAAGATGTAAACATTAGTTTCAAACTATCATATCTAATTATAAAGCATGAAAGAGATGCATTGAAATTGACCTGAAATAATAAATTATATGCTAGAAACCTGATTTAAGTATTTGAGCTAGGCTATAAAATTTCAAAATCTCAAGAAAAACAAGCAGGGGGTATAGAAAAACCAAGTATCCCTTACATATGTCAGGACTACAATTATCTCACTCAAACATTAAATTTTAGATTACTTGTATTAGTGTTGGAGTACCTAAAACTATCTTTAATATTGAAGTAGATGCAAGTATACAAGTATAAAAAAGCAAAATTTTAAAGGATGTTGCTTATTATTGAAATGGATTCAGCAAACTACAATTGTGAACTATGTTTAACGCTCAAAGGAAAATTCGTAACATTTTCCAATGTTGCCAATAAAAAATGACATATTTTAAGAAAACATAATTTCGCTTTTTATAAAGCGAAAACATGCAAACTTGTATCATCACCGTCATCCACAACAACATCAACATCATCGCCATCCGCATCAACATCATCATCGTCATCCTCATCATCAACATCATCGTCGACTGCACCAACATCAACATCATCATCATTAGCATCATCAACATCAGCATTATTAGCATCATCATCGTCCTCCGAATTAGCATTTGAAAAAATTATATATGATTTTATAATCGATGACGACGATTTTTTTAAATATATAAAATATTAAAATAATAATAAAATATTAAAATAAAAATAAAATATTAAAATAAAAATTATAAAAATTTAATTAAAAACCCTTGTCTTCTTATTTGATTGACATCTTTAAATTTATTTATTATTATGATTATAATTAAATTAATTTCATATATACATAATCATAATATTTTAATACAGTTTTGGAATTTTGCCTCCTTCCCAAGTAAAAAAGGGTTGTGAGTTTGGAATGTAGAAGCCTTCATTGTCTTCAATAGTTTTTTCGTTGTCGTCAGGATGTAGCTCCGCCAATTCTAATGCGTATGAATAATTTTCTAGTTTTTTTGTTAAAGAAAATTTTTCATCCCCAGCACCTTCAATTACTTTATCCTCTAAGCTATTGTAGCGTTTGGGAAGATATAGCATTCCATCCTCGAGTTCTGCAATCACTATATTTCCATATTTGGTCTTATGACGAAACATCATTATCACTTTATATGGCCTTGATGGTTGTAATTCCTTCACAGATATATATGATTTTGCTTTCAATTTATTAAAAGCCTCAACAACCTCAATGTTTGTAATGTTTTTCGAAGTCATAATTTACTACTGAAGGATTGCAATGAGTTAATGAATAGGAATATTTTAGAAACTGCGTTTTTATATCAATTTATTTGGGACACACTAAAAATTTTTTAATCAGGAGAGTTTTATTTTCTCAAAATAAATTTTTGATCTCTTAATATTTTTATTCATACATTTTCATAATTACTCTTACTTAATTTCTACATAATAATGAAAAATGCTTCATCTTATGGTTTAAATAATTTATTTAATATAATTACATTATATGCAAATATTCACAAACATGCATCTTCATATACATTGACATATTCATTTAAACATACCTATGCAAAATATGTTTATGTATAGTTATGTACAGAAATAATATTAAATTCATTTAAGAGTCACAAAAACATTCAATTACTATACAGGGCTTGTTAAAATAAAAATTTTCCTTAAATTTTCACATTTACATCCCAAAATATTACAAAAGAATCCTCTTTTCCCTTTTCTTCTTACCAGACACCAGCAATAAAAAAAAGCAAATTTATAGCATTTAAAAACAACAAATAAAGGGGCTTGTTAAAATAAAATTTTCCTTAAATTTTCACATTTACATCCCAAAATATTACAAAAGAATCCTCTTTTCCCTTTTCTTCTTACCAGACACCAGCAATAAAAAAGCAAATTTATAGCATTTAAAAACAACAAATAAAGGGCTTGTTAAAATAAAAATTTTCCTTAAATTTTCACATTTACATCCCAAAATATTACAAAAGAATCCTCTTTTCCCTTTTCTTCTTACCAGACACCAGCAATAAAAAAAGCAAATTTATAGCATTTAAAAACAACAAATAAAGGGCTTGTTAAAATAAAAATTTTCCTTAAATTTTCACATTTACATCCCAAAATATTACAAAAGAATCCTCTTTTCCCTTTTCTTCTTACCAGACACCAGCAATAAAAAAAAGCAAATTTATAAACGTACTGATAACAGCAATTGTAAAATGATAAGCAACCGATGTCTCAAACTAAAGACCGTGCTTATAATTGTAAAAAACAAAAAAAGGTTTCTATCGACTATTTCAAGTTGGTTTAAGAGACAGAAATAGACATAATTATTATTATTAAAGAGATAAAGGGACAGACAAACATAAAGGCTCGCTAAACCAAAAGTCATCCCTAACATATTTCATCGCATCAAGTGTGCAATGAAAATAAAAACAAAAAAAATCTGTTCAACAACATTAAACATTTTCTTATGCACTTGCATTTCACACAAAAAAAATCATCCCAAATTTTTTCATCTCAAATTTTCATCCCTAAATCATCAAAACTAAAAATCATCGAAAAACAAATCATCCCAAAAAGAAAAAATCTGTTCAACAACATTAAACATTTTCTTATGCACTTGCATTTCACACAAAAAAAAATCATCCCAAATTTTTTCATCTCAAATTTTCATCCCTAAATCATCCAAACTAAAAATCATCCCAAAAAAATCATCCCAAATTTTTTCATCCCAAAAAAATCATCCCAAAAAGATGATTTTTTCATCTCATGCCTCATTTCCCTACTACTCCAAGTCTAAAATATGACTTAACGATTCAGCTGTCGCAAACAAAATTCGCTTGACCTTGGTTAGAATTAAAAACGCATTTTAATACTGTAATGGCAAATATTTTGAAATTTTACAACTAAAAATATGTACTACATACAATGACCCAAGAAATTAACATAAATTACAAAGCATCTGCTATAGCTGAAGTACAAAATGCATTTGAATCGCAAAACTATTCCACAATTTATATGTTGTTACAAAGTTTTACAAATAAATTAAAAGTAAAAAAGAATGATTTCGATCATTTGGAAGGCGATTCTGATTCTGTATTAAATGAATTTAGTTTATTAAAACATAATGTTGAGAAAGCAATATTGCGAAATCTGAGAAATTAATTGTGATACAATTACTAATACATACATCGACTTTTACTGAAATTTAATTTAGCGCGTAGAAAATAGCGCGTTTTTGCTATAAATATTTGACAATGCTGTAAGTTAGCGCGTTCTAGCGCGTTTTAAGAAGGATTATAAATAGTTGGCATCGCTGTTTATTTTCCTTTTTGATTATCACTACTTATGTATTATTAATAACTATCACTAAGTTTATGTCCGACACTGGTCGGGCCTAATAATTATATTTTAGATTTAAGATTTGAATACTTATTGTTAGTTCACATATGAAGATACAATAAATAAATACATGTAAAAAAATAAAAAAAACCTTTATACAATTAGAAATTCAGCGTATAACAATAAAAGTAATTATAAGGCAAAATTAAATCTAAAATTTACCATTTAAGGAATTTATTATTCGACATATTGTTAGAAGTTTATTTTAATTTGAAATTTATTTGCTGGTGGTTCAGCGTTGTCTATATAGATTTTATTTTTAGTTTTGCCTTATAATTACTTTTATTGTTATCCGATGGATTTCTAATTGTATAAAGGTGTAGAAAAATAAAATAGATTTGTATCGAATATAAATTATTTGCTGGGTTTTTTATATTAGTTTCTAAGCCTACTACGCTTATTTTTCTTTTGTGATTTTCAAAAATATTATTTGTGAATTCTCAAATAGTTCTTGAAAATCTGTGCATAAGATAAGAGGTTTGTGACTATTCAAATTGTGTGGTTGAAGTCTACTGATGATTTGTTACAGCAACAATGCAATATATAGACAACGCTGAACCACCAGCAAATAAATTTAAAATTAAAATAAACTTCTGACAATATGTCGAATAATAAATTTCTTAAATGTAATGAATATATGTTATAATATAATATTATAAATACTTTATAAAGACTGCTATATATCTTTTAAACAAATATTTGACATTTAAAACGCTCTTTTATTTAAGAGTTTATATATATTTTATGTATTTTATATTTTTCAACTTTTTAACTAATTATAATCCACTGACAACACTATTCCACTTCACAGTAATTTCTATTAAAATTAACTCCTGAAGGTATGCTTTAAAATTCGGGTGAGTTATTTCTATGCAGCTGTTAAGTTTCTTTGTACTTCTTTTTCGTATGATTACACTAATACAATCATACATAGCTCACACCGATTTCATAACGCGGTGTGATCTTACTCAAAATTTGTGATTGTATTGTGAAAAAGATTTTTACCCCCTAGCGTATAGATGTTTACACATCAAAAATTTCCATATAAATATAATTTTGTTACATAAAATTGTTTGTATTTTGTTAGTTATTTTCCTCATTATTTTCTAAAATATTAATTTGAGCAAAAAACGTTCTCTGAGGCTTATGTTGTTGACTTGCCAAGAATATGACATATTTCCAACGCCAACTTTGAGGGCCAGACGCACCCCCTAAAACGCAACTTATCGGTATGAATTTTTTTTGTATTTTTTTTTTTACATAAAACTGAACCGACTTGGGGGGTGAGAGTAGAAGAAATCAAAAAAAAAAAGTCTCAATACAATTAACGGCCACTCTAATGTACATAGTTACCACATGAACTTAAACAATATAGAGTAGCATGAACAATTCCATCCATGAAACTACTGAAATGTTTGTTTACTAATGCCCAACTTCGAATGAATATGCTAAGGCTCAATCAGACGTGACATAACCATAGCCATAGAGAGCAGCCGTTCGAACCAAACTAATGGGCAACACTGTATTCGATTATACGTGAGTCGCCATAATGCCATAACTCTCACCATAGAAACCAATTGAATTTTGGTTTGGTTATGGTTATGGCGTTATGACTATGTCACGTCTGATGTAAGCTTTAATACTGAACAAACTGTTGCTTTTATCATACTGTGAGTGGAAACATTTCGCTTGATACTGTTAACACAAAGAGATTGTTCATTGAAACGACTTTTGTTCATGCTGCTTTCTATCATCTCATCTTTTGCTATTAATAAGCAATATCAATGTTGTCAATATAGTGAAATCATGGAATTTTTTGTATGCGTCGCACATGTGTAATAGGTTCCACTTTTAAATTAAAGTTTTAACTTTTGCTCATACATACATAACTAAGCACATACATATATAAGTAGTAGGGAACTGCCAATTCTGCGACAATTAAAATTGTTAAATGTGGGTGAAATTGTTAAATTTGGGTAATTAAAATTTGAAAATTGTTAAATTCTTGGAAATTTGTGAAATTTGATACCTACGAGGGTGGTTCAATAAGTCCGTCTTATTTTTTGTTTGCATAAGGAGTTTTTTATTTACATTAACCCTTGTGAGAACGGGTGATTTTTTTGGGTTACATTAATTGTGATAACGGGTGATTTTTCTTGAGGTTTTTTATGAGTATATATGCCGACGGGAAAATCATGAAAATGATTTTTCCTAATACCAATGCTGAAATAGTGTTATTTAATTTTTCCTAATGCCTACGGCAATGCATGATAATATTTCCTAATGCCTACGGCAATGCATGATAATTTTTCCTAATGCCTACGGCAATACATTATTATTATTTTTTTCAAATGCCTACGGCAATGCATGATTATTATTTTTCCTAGTGCCTACGGCAATGCATGATTATTATTTTTTTCAAATGCCGACGGCAAAACATGATTATTATTTTTTTTTTCAAATGCCGACGGTAGAACATGATTAGTATTTTTTTCAAATGCCGACGGCAAAACATGATTATTATTTTTTTTCAAATGCCGACGGCAAAACATGATTATTTTTATCTAATGCTCCCAGTGTTGCCATACTGTAGAAATTTGTTATCGTAATACTATATCAGTAATATCAGAGAAAATAGATTTGATGACTACTAGGTCATATGGTCTCATATGAATCGTGGGAATGTGCTTGTGTGATTTCCTCATGCTAATAAATTGTTTATAAATAAACAATAAATAAATTGTTATAAAATAAAATGATTAAATAAATGAATAAAATAATTAAATAAATTATTTTATTTATTTATAAAACGTTCTCATGTATTTGAACACCCTTATGCTTGTGTGTGGGGGGTCCAGCTTGTTTGTCGCTGGTAAGCTTATATTCTGTTTATTTGTTTAAGAAATATATTTGTATGTATGTATGTATGTATGTATGTATGATGTATGTATGTATGTGCGATCGAAGGAACTTGTGCGTGGAATATTTTGTGGCTGTGTAGAATACATTTATATTTTGCAACGTAATCAGTTTCTTTAGCTGCGATTATTTTAAAGCAGCAAAGTTTCAACTAACTACAGTCATAAGCAGAGAAACTAAAAGTAAAAATTTGCAAGTTAGCAAAAAAGCTAACTTCTCCTCCTCCTTCCCACTTCATTCTCTTTCCTTTATGTAGTTTGTATTTGAAATAAGAAAACACTTGTAGATTTTTAATTTTTCTATACATTTATTGTTTAAAATTTTTTAAAATTTTATAATAATACATACATTAATATTTTAAAGAGTGAAAAAGTTCATTTAAAGGAAGATATTTCTTTTGTTAGTAAAATAGCATTTTTTAATGCGCAAACACCAAGTTTATGATAATTACAATAAAAATATTCTGGATACTTAATCTCCATTTGTTTAAAGTTGATACAGCCTATATCCTCAACGTTAAAAATTTTTCGGCATAAGATTTTTTCCAACCATCGTCTTTTCTCTTCACCTTTTACATAAATTTTAGAACATCTTGCGTTGGCTTTTACAAAATTGCAAACGCTTTCAAAAGAAACTGATCCAGCAGTCCAGCTGAGGTGATGATAGTTTTTCGTTAGCCACTTTGCTTCTCTTTGCTTTTTTTTATTGATAAGCATTTAAAATCAAATGGTGGTTTTATAATGAAATTGTTATATTCATAATTGTTGAAAACAATCGCTACTTCTTTTGCGATGAAATCATTTGAATTACTTTTGAAACCTTGTACGTCTATAAAAATTGTGTTATTTTCCATATTACTCAATTTATAAGACTTCGTACTTGTCCTTTGATGGGTATATATTCTATTATGCGATCATGAATAAGAATGCAGTAAGCTGATGTCTTTGCTGCAATAATAGTTGCTGTTTCAAATGCTATTTTTATATCAATCGGTCCATTATTGAGTGATTCATTCTGGTGACTGACATCTATTACAATAATAGGAGCTTTTGTCTTAAACTCTGATGCAGTTAGAAGCGGTTGAGATTCTTTCATATAGTAGCTTTGTTCGAATCTTAGATACATATCATATAGAATTGCATATCGTTCATTTTTGAACTTTATGTTAAGATCATCATATGGATATGACACTGAATTTAAATGTACTTTTAAATTAGTCAAATCACAATGAACAAACTTATTTTCTTGTTGAAAAGCAATCAATACAAAACGGGGGCGTTCTCTATTTGCAGCCAGTTTAACATTCCAGATATGGCTAGTACCTGTGTTTAATTGTGGATTAACATGACAATCCCAACTGCGAAATGCCATAGGTATAGAAGCACCTTTGTTAATAATTTTTATCATATTCAATTTGCTAAATTCGGATAATTGTACATGTGGGATCCTCCATGAGATGAGTGAAATTGTAAGTTTAGCTTTTTCAATAAAAACACTCGAGCGTACAAGATTTTCATAATTCTTATTGCGCAAGAGTATCAATTCATGTTTTCCATTTATTGTAGTCATCAGCGAATCCTAGAAGCATTTTTAGAGGTACATAAAAATGGAAAAATCCATTTTCAAGAGTGACATCGTCAATTTTGTTAAATCCAGCATTTTGCATCACATTGCTTTCTGTTGGTGACAGAGAAACAAAATTTTTTATGGTGCTTTCAATTCCTCATAGCGAATTTCATCAAATAGATATGCTACAAAGTTGTTTTTTAATAAAAAGTTCTTCGAAGAAGAAGAAGAAGATTTGGGCTTATTATCATCGGCAACAAACCCCTGTACATAAATGTAGCTCTCACTGGGTAGCACGTAGCAAAAATCTTGATTTTGTATTGAAATTCTAATTTCATCATTATTGTTGTAAGATTGTAAGTGTGGTACATATGTATGATAATCCTTTTTGATTATATTCTCATCAGACAAGGGTTTATCTAAGATATCTATTATTGAACTCATTTTGTCTTCAATTTAAAATTCAAAGACTTTAGAAAATTTTTATTTGATGTTGTTAGAGCTTTTTGTTGAGCTAGTGGCTTTAATGTTGTTGTTGTTCTTGCTGCTATATTTTTCAATGTATTTGTGTTGTATATTAGCATTATTTAGTTGGCCTTAAGCGTATTCGTATTTTAATTTCCTCTCCTCGGAAATTAATTAAATCACCGTGTTGATCCAGTACGCGCAGCGCTAGTGAACTTATCTCTCTGGTGTTTACAGGTAAATAGATAAGATTTCTTGGAACCTCATCTATTTGATAGCCTGGAGGCACATTAATCGGAAATTCATGAAGTGTATGCGATTTCGAGTTATTCATATATGTGTCTATAGCGATACTACTTTCAATTCGCAAGAGATTCACTTTAAAAATATTAACTGGAAGATCTGAATAATAATATTTGTTTGGTGTTAGGATTTTGCTATTGAATCCTAAAAGTTTTCCAATTGTACTGTCTTTATTAAAATATACAGGATCCTTGGAACTATTAACTTCTTTAACTTGCATTGTATTGTTATTGGCTTCAATAAAAATCTTATTTGCTGGGCAGAGTCGTTTGTATTCCTCTTCTATAAAATCAACTATATCATTTAATTCGTAAGATTCCATTGGTATTTCAATTATATGTTCCCCTATATGAAACATATTATTGTAGGTGTCTACATTTGGAATACTGTTGTATGAATGAAAATCAGTTAGAGCACACTCATATGCACCATGTAATTCAATAGGAGGAAAGTAACTAGCAGATAGTTCTGATGAGTTAGAGCTCAGAGTAAGTGTTATTGACATTATAACAGACTGATTACAATTAAATAATGTTTAGTACACAGTATGGTTTATAAGCATGATTTACATATTTATTTCATTTTCTTAATTTAAAATTAACATTAGTTTCCTAATATTAATGCTATTGTTGTTGTTGGTATTGATGTTGTTGTTGCTAATTTAGTTTTTCTTCAAACTATAATATTTCATCTTTACTTATCCAAGAATTGTGTTGATTAGAAAATCCCAGCCATTTAACATATATGTACCTCCTTCTATTTAATTTTAAGAACCTTTTCAACTAGATATGTATTTGGAAATCTAGTTTTTGAAAGTTCCTCAGTATAGAAGCCACCTTTAATAGGATTGCCAAGATAATCTTCTAATATGTATGTTGCAGGATTTGTATTTTGAACTCTTGTAATTGTGAAAATTTCTGTAGTCCAATTTGGAGTATAACCTTTTTCAAATGTGTGCTTATATTTGCTTATGCGAACATGATCTCCCACATTAAATTTCGACATTTTATACATTTTCAAATGCAGTATATTTAGCAGCTTTTCCTCATTTGTTGAGTTGACTTTAATAGGAGACATATTAATGGTACGATGAACTTTTCTATTGTATGCATTGAGTAAATATTTGTATATATCAATCCACTTATATGAACCATTATAACTAAATTCTTTCCACATCATTCCTTTCAATGTTCTATTAAATCGTTCTACTATTGATGCTTTCATACTGCTATATGTTGAGTAGTGATTAATGTTGTATTTATGCATTAATTTTCCAAAGTGTTTGTTGAAAAATTCTTTGCCATCTGTTTGTAAGTTTTTTGGTACTCGTCCCAATTCAAAAATATGTTCCATTGCCTTGGTTGTTTCGAGTGCAGTTTTTGTTTTTAGCGGTACTGCCCATGCAAATTTTGAGAATGTGTCAATTACAGTCAACAAAAATCGATAATTTCTATTTTCTTTAGAATAGTTCCCCATTTCAACTAAGTCAGCTTGCCAAAGATCATCTATTCCTTTCATTACAACTCTGCGACGCACAAAATGTTTTCGTGCTTGCTTATGGAGTTCGTTTACTAAATTTCTTTTTGAAGACATTAAGTTGTTTTTAAAGATTTTTTGCAGAGTGTTGTGATCTGCTTGACGCACTTTCAGTTATTGATACAAACATGTAATTTTCTATAAATTTTTTCATTAAGCTGTTCAATTTGTTCTTCAAAGGATGTTCTAATTTGTAGAATATCTTTTTCAATTTTATAATTTTCTTCTATATCTAATTTTATTTCTCGTTGTAGTTCCTCAATTTGCATTTGAATATCTTCTCGTATTATAGTATTATCCCCCTTAAAGTATGTTAATAATTTCTCTTCTAATTTTTCGATTTGAGTTTGCAAAAACAATTTATTGATAACATCGTTTTCCTCCAGAACTTTTGCAACATTTTTGATCCTTTTGTTTTGGACATCAATGTTGTTGTTCGTATCCACAAAGAACCCCAGCAGTTTAGGTGCATTTTTCAAAGAAATTGTGCTGCTAGTATCGTTTAAATAGTGTCCAAATTTATCAACAGACATACTCTATATAAAGTTAGTGTATTATATTCGCTTCACGTAGTTCTTCAATAGTTGATACAATTTCGTTATTGTGATTAGTATGACCTGCACCTTGTGATGCGAGCAGTAGTCGAAGTCTATCTACTAACTCATTTGGATCGTCCCAGTATATATAGTTGGGCTTATTGATGTTAACTTGCATCATTCCCTCACCTAAATAGCTACCTTTGGGCTTAGATCCTGTTGATTCAGGTAAATTCTTCTGGTTTTTCTCATCAATAAATTTCTTAATAATATGTTAACATTTCTATCCTCTAGTACCCTTAATTTGACCATCAGGTTTAAAGTCTCTTCTATATGCATTAGTAGTAATTAAAATCTTTTTATAGATTTCAAGTTCCAATTTATCGTAATTTTTTGGTATTTTATGAAACATTAGAGAAAATAGTCCTGGTGTTAGAGCCCATATTTGACCACCAACTTGTATTTTATCTTCATTCAGTTTTAGGCTACTATCACCAAATTTCCATTCATTCTTGTAATCTTTATGTGGACCATAATTTGTATCTAATTCATTTCTTCCTTCCAAAACTGATAAATCAGTATAAGTATATTCTGTATTGGAAGTCTGTGAGTAAAAATCATCTTCATCATCATCATCATCATTTTCAGTATTAACATCATTAAATAAGATGGTATTATCAAAAATTGTCCCTTCTACTAGTTTTTTGGTGTACTTGTCTCTATTTTGACTGATGGGTTTTCAGGCTTTAAACTTGTATTATTTTCAACTTCTGTCTTGATGTTACTTTCTTCTTTCATGCGAATTCTTTTAATATTTTTAGAACTATTTATGAATTCTTTAAGAGGTTCTGTTATAGGTTTAAATGTATCTCTTAATTGTTCACCTGTATCTATTTCACCAGTTTTTATACTACAAAGCTTTTTCTTCAACACATTTCTTGTCAACACCAACTGTATTAAAATTTTCTCATCCATGTTTGCTAAGGGCAAGTAACAGGTGTCAGCAATCAGATCAGCTTATTAGGAGCTGGTCTGGTTTTCAGATCAGCTCATTAGGAGCTGGTCTGGTTTTCAGATCAGCTTTTCAGGACCTGGTCTGGTTTTCAGATCAGCTTATCAGGAGCTGGTCTGGTATTCAGATCAGCTTATCAGGAGCTGGTCTGGTTTTCAGATCAGCTTTTCAGGACCTCGTCTGGTTTTCAGATCAGCTTTTCAGGACCTGGTCTGGTTTTCAGATCAGCTTTTCAGGACCTAGTCTGGTTTTCAGATCAGCTTTTCAGGACCTGGTCTGGTTTTCAGATCAGCTTTTCAGGACCTGGTCTGGTTTTCAGATCAGCTTTTCAGGACCTGGTCTGGTTTTCAGATCAGCTTATCAGGACCTGGTCTGGTTTTTAGATCAGCTTATCAGGAGCTGGTCTGGTTTTCAGGTAGCTGGTATAGTTTAGAGATCAGCTTATCAGGTATCAGATGAGGTTATAGCAAATAGATGTATCAAGTTTAAAGTTAGATTAATAACTAAAGTCAATCTTTTATGAGAAGTAGTTTATATAGTTATGAAATAGTCAAATTGCTTTCTGTAGCGACCATCATTTAATTCATTATCTTTGCTTATCACTAAAAAGCCATATTTATCCCTCCAACACTCTCGACAAATTTCTTGGAACTTTTGATAACTCATATCGCTGCCAACATTATCCCTATAAACATGCTTCATATTTGTCTCATCTTGCTTAAACCTTATAATAACATTTGCATTGTCTCTTATTAAATGTTTGGGAATTCTAGTATAAGTTTGACACAAGTAGAATGAATCAACATCCCTATGCCAGTTCTCGTGGTACCTTCATAGCGAACAGTCGATTAGCGGAATTTTTCTTACTTACAAAAAATTAAACAAACAAAAAATATTCGTAGTACATATTATTCGTAATAGGTACATACTGTCTTTAATAAATAAGCTTTATGCTTTGCTGATATTTTTACATAGTAAAAATAACAAAAACAAAAAAAACCGCAAACAAAAAAAATTAAACAAATTGATATTGAGGAATACTATATATATATGTACCTCTAAACAAATAAACAATTATAAATAACAAAAACAAAAAAGACCGCAAACATAAAAAAACACAAACAAATATCCCTTGAGGAATTCTTTGTATGAGTGCCTCAAATACAAAAAAAAATTGAAGTGAGTTCTAACGGCAGAAATGCTTATTTTACTGTGAGTTCTGAAACTCTTAATGAAAAAAATATAAATAATAAATCTGATGAAAGTCTTTTTTTAACGTCAAAGCCAATTTTTCGTCAGCGATCAACTTCGCTTTGTCCAATGCCAAATAGTAATGATGCATTAACATTACAGTTGCCTAGTACTTCTTCATATAAGCCAGTAATATCATCCCCTTCAGGCTCGTGTTCATCACTTAACAAAGTTATCACTACAGATAACAGCGGCTCGAAGCTCAAGGTACAAGTCGGAATGGACAGATATATAACCGTGGTAAAGCGTGGGCGAAAAAAAAATTTCATCTGCTCCAAAAATGTCTAGGGATAACAGCGCAACCTCAACTAATCGCCAAAACCGCTTCGAAATTTTGCAAGATGACAACGACAAACCCGAGGTATCCTTGAATAAAATATCCAAGCCGCCACCAATCTATTTGAGACAAAAAAATTCAAATGCCCTTATTAAAAAATTAATTTCGGTCATTGGTGAGAATAAATTTCACATTGTTCCAATAAAACGTGGAAACATAGATGAAACTAAAGTCCAAATTTATGACGAAAAAGATTTCCGCAAAATGGTTGCTGAATTTGAAAAAAATAAAACAAGCTTCTACACATACCAGCTTAAGAGCGCTAAAGGCATGCAGATCGTATTGAAGGGCATAGATTCTTATGTTGTTCCCGAAGAAATAAAAGATGCACTCGTCCTCCAGGGGTTTAAGGTAAAAAATGTGTCCAATATAATAAACAGAGAGAAGATTCCCCAACCCCTATTTCGTGTTGAACTTGAGCCTAATGATATAAAATTGAAACAAAATGAGACGCATCCAATTTATAATTTGAAATACCTCTTGTACCGAAAAATCACAGTTGAAGAGCCACTACAGAGGTTGTCCTGTGTATTCTTTCGTAAAGAAGACTATGGTGCAAAAACCTAAATTAGCTCCAGCTCAATCAGCAAACGCTTACTCTGCCACTTTTGCGCAAATGAGCCAACCAGTTACTTCCCGTGTATCGTATGCAGATGCTGCTAAGACAAATTCAATTCCCACACAAAATGTTTCCCCGCCAATAAATCAAAAAATACTGACGCAAGCTTTAATTTTAATCGCCTTGAAGCTACTATTGAAAATCTGGTGCAAACTATAAACAATTTTACAACAAATATGACTAGCATGATGCAAGAAATGCTGCGAATGCAGAATACTCTGCTTCAAGCATTAATTAATAAGCCATGAACACGTTAACAATATGTTTCTGGAACGCAAACGGCATTCGCCAACATAAAAATGAACTTGAGCACTTCCTCACGGAAAAAATATTGATGTAATGTTAGTATCTGAGACTCATTTGACTTCGAGAAGTCTTTTTAAAATTTATGGCTACACTATATATGATACAAAGGACCCTAGAAGAAGGGCTTGCGGTGGATCAGCAATTCTAATAAAGTCAAGACTCAAGCACTATGTTCTTGATAACATTTGTGAAGAACACCTACAAGCAACAAATATTGGCATTGAAAGTTTTTGTACAAATTTTGTTATATCATCAACTTACTCCCCTCCCAGATTTTCAATCACTGAGAATCAATATGAGGATTTCTACAAATCTCTTGGACCTTGTTTTGTAGCAGCTGGCGACTACAATGCTAAGCATACGTTCTGGGGTTCGCGTCTTATTACCCCCAGAGGTCGAGCATTGTTCAACACTATTTCAAAAATGGGCTTGGATGTCATTTCGAGTGGGGAGCCCACTTATTGGCCTACTGACATACAAAAAATTCCGGATGTTATAGATTTTGGCGTCATAAAAAATATCTCTAGGGATTTAATTCAAGTTCAAGCTTCTCTTGATCTTTCGTCCGATCACTCTCCGACGATCATTACAATTTGTAGTCCCTTAAGAAGTAACTTACCTGACCCATATGTGAAGATGATCAATCGTGTTAATTGGTTGGGGTTCAAAAAATATCTCAGTAGTCATTGTACGGAAAACATTACGCTTAGAACATCCGATGATATTGAATCTAACATTGCCAATCTCAGCGAGAATATTAAACAGGCTGCTGAACATGCCATTATCTCCCATCCGCAGACTGGGTTTAATAAAATTTATTCTACAGACATTAAACGTCTCGTACGTGAAAAAAGAAGAGCTAGAAGGGAATGGCAACAGCAAGATCACCACAAAATAAAATCAGATTTAAAGAGTGCACTAAACGACTCCAAGAGTTGCTTGCGTCTGAAAAAACTGCATCTCTTAAAAATGATCTGGAAGGTCTTGATGTCACACCAGCATCTAATTACTCTTTGTGGCGCGCTGCTAGAAAGCTTCAAACACCCATTGAGTATAAGCCACCTCTACGCACATCTACCGGAAGTTGGGCAAGAAGCGATACTGAAAAAGGTAAAATATTTGCTGAGCACTTAAAAACCGTTTTTACGCCAAACATATATACTGGTGTTGCTGATTTGCCGAATGTAGTCGCTCTACCCCCTCAACACATAAAGTTTAAGACGCGTGATTTACAAAAATTAATTGCCGAACTCAACCCGAAGAAAGCTCCGGGTATTGATGGAATTAGTAACCAGATGCTTATGAGAATGAGAATCCTATTATTCATATTTAATGCCATTTTACGACTGGAGTATTATCCACACAGCTGGAAGCTTGCCAAAGTTAAAATGATTCCAAAGCCGGGCAAAGATCTAACCAAGGCTGAGTCATATAGGCCAATAAGTCTACTATCAACTATGTCAAAGCTTTTCGAAAAACTGCTCAAAACAAAATTGTCCCCAATTCTAATTAGTAGTGGGTGCATACCAGACCATCAATTTGGTTTTAGAAGTCAGCATAGCACCATTGAACAAACTCACAGACTGGTTCAATTTATAAGAAGAACTTTTGAGGAAAAAAAGTATTGTTCTGCGCTCTTTATTGACGTTTCCCAGGCATTTGATAAAGTGTGGCATGAAGGCCTAATTTTAAAATTGAAGACTTACTTACCAATAAACATTTTAAATATTTTGGAAAGTTACATTATTTCCCGTAAGTTCACTGTTGTGGAAGGAGACTTTGCGAGTAGGCCTGAAACTATTTCATCCGGTGTGCCACAGGGGAGCATACTGGGACCAGTTTTATACTTGATTTATACTTGCGATATGCCTGTGAGCAGTAGTATCCATACTTCCACATTTGCCGACGATACAGCCTGCCTTAGTATGCACGAAAACCCTCATGAGGCATCCCGCAAACTCCAGGAACACATTAGCCAGATGGAGCTTTGGTTAAACTTATGGAGAATTAAAGTCAATGAACAAAAGTGTGTCCATATAACGTTCACCCTAAGAAGAGATACTTGCTCCCCCATTCGGATTAACAATCAAGTTGTTCCTCAACATTCACATGTGAAATATCTTGGTTTACACCTTGATCGACGACTTACATGGAAACATCACATTGACTCTAAGTTAACTCAACTGAAACTTAAATTAATGATTGGTAGAAATTCAACACTTAGCCTAGACTGCAAACTTTTAATATACAAGTCGCTTTTAAAGCCAATATGGTGTTACGGAATTCAACTATGGGGCACTGCTTCAGCTTCAAATGTAGAGAAAATTCAACGAAGGCAAAATAAAATTTTACGCATGATAACATCGGCTCCATGGTACATCAAAAATTCAAATATACATCGCGATTTGAATATGCCACTAGTGACTGAAGAAATTGTAAAATACGCAGGCAAATATCTAACAAAACTCGAGTCACATCCTAATCCGCTTGCTCGTAATATTTTGAACTTTACTGGGCACATCCGCTTAAAAAAGAGAGATACACGGGCTCTAATATTCAACACTCTAGATGATGAAGCTGCTTGAAAACACTTTTTTCTTTTTGTTGCTTATCACTACTTATGTATTATTAATAACTATCACTAAGCTTATGTCCGACATTGGTCGGGCCTAATAATTTTTTTATAGATTTAAGATTTGAATACTTATTGTTAGTTCATATTTGAAGATACAATAAATAAAAAAAAACATGCATTAAAAAAAATCCCTATGCCGTCCCATACAAAAATATGAACGTATATTATTCTGCTTCTCACATGCAACATCATCAAATATCATAATTGAATTAGTTTTAGCTTCGTCAGGTGGAATAACCGATTCATTACCGGTGAATGTATAATATCCCATTCCTTTAATTGGTGAAATTAGTTTCTTCAAGTACTCATATTTGGGTTTATAAAGAGATTTTGAGTATAAATAGATGTTTTCAAACTTGAGTCCATTAGGACTGTCTAGTAAGCCGATCATAATTTTAGTCTTTCCACAATTTGATGGTCCTACTATTAGAGCACGAATAGAATTTGGTAAGAGGGCAGTATGCTTTATTTTTGAAGTGATGTTCGATGATTCATCAATATTACGAACTAAAATATTTTTATGTTGTTTCACTAACTGCATTTTTGTAACTAAATACATTTCATAAATGTTACCTCTTTTTATAGAAAAAAAACAGATAGTATGGTTATACGATATCAGAAAACGTTTAGTCATAACACCACCTTCGTTGGAGGAGGTATAGTAGATAAAATAATAAACTCTCTACCTGTTGAAGCTCATCTTCCTGGATATCAGTACTGTGGACCTGAAACAAAACTACAAAAACGTTTAAATCGAGGTGATAAAGGAATTAATTTATTGGACTCTGCTTGTAAAGATCACGATATAGCTTATTCGAAAAATAAGGATTTAAGCACTAGACACAAGGCTGAAAAATACTTGAAAATTCAGCTTGGGATCGAGTTTTATCAAAAGATAGTAGTATTGGTGAAAAATCATTTGCCTATATGGTTACTAACGCAATGAAAGCCAAAACAAAATTTGGTATGGGTGTGGAGAAAAAGAAAAATGTTAAAAAGAACAAGCTAAATGATAAAAAACTGTTTAGAACATCAATTAGAGCTGCAACAAAAATACTAAAGAAGGAAAAACCATTAGATATTAACTCAGCAATTAAAATTGCCCGAAAAACTATCAACAAATCATTAAAAGGAAGAAAATCTCAAATTATAGTACCACGTGTAATACGTGTCCCAAAAATTGGTGGTTTTTTGCCTCTAATACCGATTTTAACTGCTCTGGGTGCAATTGGTAGTCTAACAACTGGAGGTGCTGCTATAGCAAAAGCTGTAAATGCAACAAAGAATGCAAAAAATCAACTTGATGAAGCAACTAGACATAATAGAGCGATGGAATCTATAGCAGTTGGAAAGGGCCTTTACTTAAAACCATATAAAAAGGGTTATGGTTTAGTTTACAAAGAAGAATCTAAAAACTCTCAGAGATGCTACCCAACAGACCACTATCTGATGTGGACATAACCCGTTTGTCAATGAATATTCCACATTTTAGAGGACTTTTCATGTTGAATACTCTACCAAAACGAACAAAGAAAATAGAATGTGGAATAATCAATTTAGACGTATCAACAGGACCTGGTACACATTGGGTAGCATATTATAAAAACAACAATGAAAAAGAATATTTCGACAGCTTTGGAAACTTACAACATCCTTCGGAAGTAGTCAAATATCTTGGTAGAAATATAAAATACAACTATAATCAACATCAGAATTTCAATACATTTACCTGTGGTCATTTATGTCTTAAATTTCTTTATGAAATAACTGAAAATATTAAATAAAAAAGCACAAAAACATTTATATTTTACAAAACTCTTTCATGTATTTTTATTTGTAATTTAAAATACAAAATTATTATATATTATTGCCAAATTGAAAATTGGGAATTTTGAATTAGAAATTCACTCAGCTCGCTTTCAACAATTAAGCTTTGTTCACCTTCTCTACTTAAGCAATATGATCCGCTCGAGAGTTCTTTAATTTCATCATCGGTTAAAGTATTATATCGCTTTGGCAGGAACATTATGTGGTTTTCCATTTCAACTTTTAGTGTTGGCCCATATTTTGTTGTTACTCTTGTCACTTTTCGAATGGTGTATTTAATCGATGTCTCAAGCTCCTTTATGTGGATTAAGGTTTTATTTTTTAGTGAATTAAATTTTGATGTTAGATTTGTTGTAGACTCCATTTTTTGTTTACTTCTGCTCACTTTAAATGTTTCACTGAAAATGATCTTAAAAGTAGCGATGATGACTTCTAGAAGGCTAATCGAAAATATTTATGGTGAAATAGTGAATAAGTGGGGGATAGTGATAGACAGAAAGAGATGGTTATAGAGAGAAAAGGGATAGAGAGAGATAGAGTGCTAAAAAAGAAATATGGAATATAGATGATGGTATAGATATTTTAAATACAACAGATAGTACTTTAAAAATTTAAAGAGCAAATTAGTCTTAAAGAAACCTTCAAACAATCATCATTCATTAATTTATCGGCAAATATAATGAGCGAAATTAGACGTACTCTAAACCAATTTTTAAGAGATTTCGAAATCTTCAGGCTTTTTGATCATTGGGAGATGATCAAATTTTTCGAAAATATGCTAGATGAGAACGAAGAATATGGTATCATGGAAGATGAAGACAACACAGCAGAACACTTCAAAAGCTGTCCTTGGTATGATCCTGAGTGTGATGAAGGACCTGATACTTGCAGATGTACAATATATTTTTTGCGCAAAAGTATATTAGAAAATTTAATAATTATATACTTGAAATGTTTCCATCATTATAATAAAAATAAATAAAATAAAATTAAAATGTATTATTAATATAAATAAAATTAAATTAAATTAAATTATTCCTTGTTTTGTATTATTTTTTAAAGGAAATTTAAGAATCATTTATTCGAATAGAAAATTACAGAAACTTGTATATAGTGAAAAATATAAGGACTTATCCGATTATCTAAATTGTTTCTCTTTATGAAAATATGAAATTTAATGGAATTTCATAATATTGTGAAATTCAATTTGTTTTGTGCAGAACCTCTCAGGGAAAACAAGACTGTGCATGTTTAAGCGATATGAAAACAAGAATTTGCAAATAAGCAAAAACGAAAGTTTTTTTGATTCAACGGAGTAAAGCCAATAAAGAAATAAACACCATTCACATATTTCATTCTCTTTTCAATATTTTATTTCATTTTTTTTTTCTTAAAAATTTATTTACATATGTATGTATGTACAATAGTTTTTTTTAATAAATAGGATTTTATTTACAACCATTTTTCTTAATAAATAGGATTTTGTGTACAATAATTTTTCTAAATAAAAAGGATTTTATTTACAATAATGTTTCTTAATAACTAAGATTTTATATACAATTTAAAAATTAACTACTTAACTAAAAATTAACTAATTTTAGCTATTTTCTTGCATTCTAGCAATTTCATCTAGCAACATATCAAGTTCGTATTCAGGGTTAGTTTCCTTAATACGAAAATGATACCATGCATATGTGTTAATATTATATGACCTAATTTTTCTCTTATCGTCTCCATAACTTAAGACTACCTTATTTAATTTACTAGTATATATATGGTGAAGCTTAGATTTAAATGTTAACATATTATCGTATACATTAGTCTTATTGAATAAACAGTTTCTATAAGTAGCTAAACTATATTTATCTAATATGGATCTTTTTACCCCCTTTGATTTTTTAACGTCATTTTGATTTTGTACACTGAATGAGTACATTTTTGATCGCAGCCCAACAAATTCTGTCATTATCTTACCGCAGTTTTCATCTTTCATCATGCCTAAAACTTTTTTATTTATTAATGGGAAATTATAAGTATTGTCCGTGGGATAGTCCGATGTCATTTTTTATGTCAGCGTAAAAGTCATCCGTCTTTATTGAATATATAAAAGAGTCCGTGTCCATATAGTTCAATGAGAGTTTTGTCTTAAACTTAGGTTGCATGTACCCGTAATGAAAATTATACATTTTCCATTTGGACAATTCAAGTACACAAAATCCTAAGTAAATTGGTTTATTGTAGCAGGTTTTGACTCTAGTCATTTCGATTGCTACCAGATCTTCAGAAAATATAGATAAACTATGAAAATTTGGTTTTGATATCCAATCTTGAGCCTCCAAACGATTACAATTCGTTCTTTCCCAATCATTGACAATTTTAACATCTCTCCTCTTATCCACATTTTCCATGGTTTTACCATAGACTGCATTATTAAGTAGCTTGAAAAAGTTTTTTTCAAAAGCATTTTTAGCAGTGGCTCTACGTCTGGTATTTAGGTCAATATAGCCTTTTAACCATGGAGATTGTTTAAATGCTAGAATACGATGTGTTTTCTTTAAAACTAAGCCATATTCTAAGCATTGTTTAAGAACTCTAAAGTGTATCACGTATGATTGCTTTGTAGAGAAATCGGTTATCAACTTGTTATACTTCGCTTGCAGTGGTTTTTTATTTTCAGCGCAAAAAGGTAGGTCATTATGCAAGTCATGTAAGTGAGAAGGATAATCTAAAGTGACCTCATATACATAACCGTCTGTTCCATTGTCAGATATGCTGTTTGGATCCAGATTCAGGTCGTCTTGCGTTAACCATCTGAACCCCCCATGAGGAAGATATTCCGACATTGCCCAACCGTAAAGGTTATTTGCGTCTAAATAGACAAGAAACTCCGAGGGCTTTTCTTTATCGAAATCTTCCAAATATTTGTTATTCGCTTTCGAATATCCTGGGCTACACTGTACGATTCCCCCACGTATACCTTTTTTCATAAAATTGTACATGTCTATGTCCGTCAATAATTCTAGTTCAATTTTTGTGTATTTTAACATTGCATCCCAGGAAAGTCCAGGTGCGGTATAGTATTGACATGGATCCAGCTCATAAATACCTTTACAAACTTTTCTAAAGTTCTCGAAAATATCTGTCAGTAAGAGGACATCTGTTTTTAAGTAAAGTTCCATGTAATCTTTCATTGTTTTACAACCAATAGTATTCCATACCTCTACAGCATGTGAGTATTCCTCTAACGAACACTCTTTATTGTTCAACTTATTAAAGAAATCACTGCGTGAAGGCAGCAGTCTAATTTTTGAAATGAATTTAGGTACTCATAGGGGAAAATACCTTTCTTCTTAATAAGCTAAAATTCTTTTTCTGATTGAAATAAGAACCTTATAGTGTTAAAATCATTATCCGACAAATTGCAGGCTAATGATTCCAAACTCTCAGCCATAAAGCGTAATGTATCAACAAATCTTATTTCAAGATTATGACCATCGCTCATTTCTGTAAATTGCGAGAGTGATATATAAAGCTCCTTATTGAGAGGGAGTACTTTCAGTTGCATAGAAATTTCACCTAGTTCTTTAATAAAAAGATGTGAGTCATAATTTGAGTAATTGTGAAAGTAAACTGGTATAAACTTGGGAATTTGGTAATTCAAATTACAGTTATTGTGGGCTGCACCTCTATATTTACCGCTAATGTGACAATGATCTCTAACGTGATCTTTACCTAGAAATTTTTGACAAATATGACAATTCACCGCACTATAAAAATTATAAATATCAGAAGGGGATAAATTATCCATTTGCCTATTATTTACTAAATGATTATTATAAATATCCTCACAATCTTTAATTAAAAATGAAACCAATTTTTGTGAAGCATCTTTCCCTGTATAAACCCTTAATTTATCTAACTTATTGCTATGGAGACACTTAATGTAGTAACTAAAAGCACAAGGAGTGTGCTTTTTGACAAGACTGGTTTTACTACTCAAGTTATTACTAATGTCTTCCAGGATGCATTCGAAGTCTGCGTACACCACAAAGCGGACATCCATTTTCCTCTGATGCCCCTTAAAACTTAGAACTGCATCTGGACCTGACGGCATAGTTGTCACTATTTTGCCGCATTCCGCCTTATGGCTACTCATACCATTTTCGTTATGTGTGTATTGGAGACAGGTGTTGCAGAAATGTAATTTGTGTCCATTCTGTGTTAATTGATTTCGTAAAAGCCTGTGAATGGAAAAAAATATATATAAAAGTTTATTAGTAAAATGTCTATATTATAAAATATATAAAACAAGTATATGTATCATGAAATTAAAGTGTTGTATAATTTTCTAACTTACCTTGATATGTCTTTTATCAAAATGTAGTGATGAACTTCACCATTCTCCAAAAGCAACAAGTTGACATGTTTTACTCTCTCATCCTTGGTCACATAATAGGGACCAATGATTTGATCTGCTCCCTCATCATACCCAAACACATTAACACTTATTGCTGGATTATTTACCTCGAACTCCTTAATTTTGTTTAGTGCTAATGGGTAAGTTAAATTTTTGAAATTTAACGCTACACCATTTTGCGTAACAATCGTCTCTGCAGAAATGTCCTGAATGTTATAAAAACTGCAACGTTTTGGCTGATCGTATTTTGTAGTATCCATGGCAGCGATTATACACCACTTGAAGCAGTATTCATCGCTATTTTCAATATTGATGCAAGCTTTTTTTTAATAGTTTTTCCGGAGTAGATATCCAACTTGATCCTTTGACTAGGGAAGATTTGTTGATGTTGATTTCTGCTCGGACTATGCGTGACAAAGTCCAACCAGAATCTCGCTCTTCAAATTCGGACATTTTTGTTGAAATCTCCTCAATCTGTTTACGGAATAATTCTTCAATGTTATCTGCCTTCGTCAGCAAACTCATTTTGGCTACATGTGTTATAATACACAAATCCAATTCTTCTTCTACGATTTTGATGTACTCCGCCACAATACTCACATGAAATTTAATTATTATATGCTTAGACAAAGACATTTGAAGTCTCTCAATAAAAATATTCATGTTTTCTTAAATAAATTCTTCCAAGAGCAGTTGGTCCTTTTTATTTAGTATTACATATGTGGCGATATGGTTTTTGAAGGCTTTCGATATTTTGTAATATCTCACATTCTCTTCGACTTCTTCTCTCCTAGCATGCGAAGTACTCATTGCAGTTGGCAGAGTTTCTTCTCTTTTTTCTTCTACTTCTCCATCACTTTCCGGTAAACTTATGTCCATAGCATCGTTGGTAAATGTCCCTCCAAGGATATCCACACCTTGTTGATGAGCTTGTTGTAGCTGCTTGTTGATAATAATTAAGAGGTTGCCATTGCATCAAATTGGAATACTGCTCCATTTGATTAACTGGTGTGACGGGATTATAATTGTAACATGGATACTCATATTGCATTGGTACTCCTGATGCCAAAAACTGATTACTCCATGACATTGGTGTAGGGTAACAGTTAGGCATACCGTATTGTTGATATTGGGGATACTGTAGAGAAGGGTGCTGCTGGTGATGAAATGTATTTATCTGCTGTTGAGGATTTTGAACAAATGTCTGCGGTTGCTCTTGATTTGTACCCCGACTTACGACCATTTGATCCTGCACGCTATGACTTTTCACATGATCCAAAAAGGACTTTTGGTATTTGTATACCTTATGGCATCTATTACACTGATAACCTGTATAACTCATTTTTAATTATTTTATTATTATAAAACTTTAACACAATTGCTGATGATACTACTTGAAATACAATAAAGTACTGATGTGTTGGTTAGAAAAGTTGGCGTATTTATACGAAAATTAGTAGCAGTATCCTTGCAGCATTCACAGTTTTAACTTTTTGTTTCTCTGCTGATGACTGTACTTAGTTGAAACTTTGCTGCTTTAAAATAATCGCAGACAAAGAAAATGATTACGTTGCAAAATATAAATGTATTCTACACAGCCACAAAATTTTCCACGCACAAGTTCTTTCGATCGCACATACATACATACATATAATACATCATACACACATACATACATACATACATACATGCATGCATACAAATATATTTCTTAAACAAATAAACAGAATATAAGCTTACCAGCGACAAACAAGCTGGACCCCCCACACACAAGCATTAGGGTGTTCAAATACATGAGAACGTTTTATAAATAAATAAAATAATTTATTTAATTATTTTATTCATTTATTTAATTATTTTATTTTATAACAATTTATTTATTTTTTATTTATAAACAATTTATTAGCATGAGGAAATCACACAAGCACATTCCCACGATTCATATGAGACCATATGACCTAGTAGTCATCAAATCTATTTTCTCTGATATTACTGATATAGTATTACGATAACAAATTTCTACAGTATGGCAACACTGGGAGCATTAGATAATAATAATCATGTTTTGCCGTCGGCATTTGAAAAAAATAATAATCATGTTTTGCCGTCGGCATTTGAAAAAAATAATAATCATGTTCTGCCGTCGGCATCTGAAAAAAATAATAATCATGTTTTGCCGTCGGCATTTGAAAAAAATAATAATCATGCATTGTCGTAGGCAATTAAAATCAAATTAATAATCACTATTTCACCATTGGTATTAGAAAAAATCATTTTCATGATTTTCCCGTCGGCATATATACTCATAAAAAACCTCAAGAAAAGTCACCCGTTATCACAATTAATGTAACCCAAAAAAATCACCCGTTCCCAAAAGGGTTAATGTAAATAAAAAACTCCTTATGTAAACAAAAAATAAGACGGACTTATTGAACCACCCTCGTAGGTATCAAATTTCACAAATTTCCAAGAATTTAACAATTTTCAAATTTTAACTACCCAAATTTAACAATTTCACCCACAATTTAACAATTTTAATTGTCGCAGAATTGGCAGTTCCCTACTACTTATATACCATACTCATTAGTAACACATATTTTAATTTGTCATTTGCATTTTTAAATAATATTTTAATATATTATTTATTATTGTAATGAACTGCACACAACCCTGAAATAAAATGCTATGGAAAGAAACACACACTTTTAGATGAAAAATGAAAAATGGAATTGGTTTATGAGAAATAAATATGTTCTTAAGCAAATTTGATTATTAGTTGTGTAGGTGTATAAAGCCTGGTACTCTGTTCACAATTTCGTGCGAAATGCTGAAATGAAAAAATG
Organism: Tachina grossa; assembly: GCA_949987645.1. Taxonomy (NCBI): domain Eukaryota; kingdom Metazoa; phylum Arthropoda; class Insecta; order Diptera; family Tachinidae; genus Tachina; species Tachina grossa. The sequence goes on along the minus strand of OX465277.1, from coordinate 48,793,640 downwards.
TAAACAAAATGTCGGTGTCTGCACAGACGGGGCAAATGTCGTGGTAGGAAAAAACACAGGTTTGATAGGTAATATAAAAAAGTGAAATGACAATGCAAAACTTTCATTGCATTATCCATCAAGCCGCGCTTGCGTCTAAATTTATTACTCAAGACTCTACTATGAAGACCGCAGAGCGCATTATAAATAAAATAAGAGGAGGACACATTGCCCTCACTCATCGAAAATTTGTAAAATTTTTATTCTAAAGACGCAGCTTTCAATGATCTTAAAACGTTCTCTGAGGTACGTTGGCTCAGTCGAAGCGACTGTCTTAACCGGCTATATGATGTAAAACAGGAAGTCTTAGGGCCATTATTACAACTTAAAGATAGTTAAAAGTAGGATTTTGTCGGACGTATAAAAAGCTTTCCATTACTGCAAATTGGATTTAACTTACCAGGTAGGATAAACTTGCCTGTAATTTATCGCTCACTTTAGGTTAAAGTAAAATTTTGCTAATGATAAAGTTTTTATACGTCAGACAAAATCCTAATTTTAACTATCTTTAAGTTGTAATAATGGCCCTTAGAGTTTTTAGAAAAAGAAAATATCGATGAGTCAAAAATTTTTTTTAAGATACACAATTCATATCAGATCTAGCTTTTCTAGCTGATACAATTTCTTTGCTTAATGATTTCAACTTAGAACTTCAAGGAAAATGTAAGAATATATCTGATATTTGTAAAATTTTATTTAATTTTAAAACAAAACTTTTTTTTATACTTTGCCAAATTAATTCAGATTACTTTTCCAGTTTTAGAAAAACATCTCATGCGCGAATCGCAGTGCGATGCTGCGAAAACTAAGCGATTTGAGATTTTTGATACACTGCTCAACAGTTTTGAAGACAGGGTTGCAGATTTTAAGAGTATACAACTGCAGTTAGATTTATATAACAACCCTTATAACTGTGATGTTACTCAATATGAGTTCGATATACAATCAGAACTTATATTTCTTCGAACCGAATTTCAAGCTCCCGGAAAAATAAGAATAGAACTCTGGAAAAATCTAAATGATTTCGATTTTCCAGAGTTAAAAAGAAATGCTTTGAAATTGTTATCTCTTTTCCTTCTATTTACATATTGCTGCGAACAAATTTTTTCCGACTTAAAATTTATTTGTTCCAAGCAGAGAAATAAATTAAGTTCTTCAAATTTAAAACATATTTTGTTAATAAGAAATTGTTACAAAATCTTAAATTTGAAAAATTTAAATTAATGCCTAAATACACTTTGTTTTTTAAGTTTTAATTGTAAATTAAACTCGACCAACCAAATATGTGTGAAAAAAATTGCCTGATTCTGTAAAAACTGAGGCATATTTTGTATTCAACTTTGTTAACTTTTTTTAAACTTCATTTCCATTTTGCTTTTAAAAGTAAAATTCATTACATTTGTAATGCTTAGTTTTGTGTTTGCTGGGCAATATTATTTTATCCAATACAGACGCATTTCATTTATTGAGAGTTTTGGTTAACTATGATTTAAAAGCATCTTTTTGTTTGCATGAACGTAATCGAGATTTACTCAACGAGTATATCACTCATACATACACATATTTTCTTTGATAATTTAATACTACTCAATTGTAGCTTATATTACATACACACGAATATAACAAATAAGAATAAAAAAATAAACAAAAACAACACACATCAAGTATACTCAGTAACCATATTTAAACAAACACACAACAACACACAAACACATGTAATACTACAGATTACAAAACGAGTAACGAGCAAACCATACAAAACATATGCACGACAAGCATAGAACTTTCATTTAGTATAAAATATTATTTCCATAAGTATACCAAGTTTGGATACAATCGTGGCGATTCAAACAAGACGAGAATTTGCCTTTTGTGTTTTATGAGAGTGTGATTGAGGGTGTGTAAAGTGTGTCATGCGTATATTGTTTACCACCTTGCACAGTAGAGCTGCAAAACTATCGATAGTACTATCGATAGTATCGATAGTTTTGTTGTAAATGAAATATCGATAGTTTTTTCCACTATAAAAAAACAAGTAATTAAAAGAGTAAAAATAATCGAAGTCAGTAAACAGTAGCCGGCAGCTTTGAAGCAAATTATCCGTCGTTGATTTAAGCTTTTGTACAGCCATGCAAAAGTTGGTACAATTGTATAATTTTGGCGCTATTTGAATGCCAAAAGTACCGTAGCACCGCAATGACCCATTTAGCACTACTGGAATCTCTTTATATTTATTACATGCCAAAAATAGCATTAAAATATATTAACCCCCTTATGCAAAAAATAATGCGTGCTTGAAGTGTACATTAAAAAAAATTTCCATAAAAAAACTTGTTTTAACGTTCACTTATATTTTTTTTGCACAAGGGAGTAAATCTTTAGCTCGAAGGTATTAGAAAATTATGTAAATCAAACGATGTTTTCCGGTACTTAAAGAATTGCTGGAGGAATGCTATTTATTCCAAATTCATCTGCAAATGTGGAAATTTTATTTTCGTACCAAAGGGAGAAGCCGACTATTTGCACCGACTGTGAACAATCGAATAAAAATAAAGTTTATAAACGTAGTATATCGTAAATGTTACTTTTATATTCAGATCCCAGCAACTAATATTCTTTGTGCACGTTCTGGCGTTTTGTTAATTGATTTTTAGTTAATTCAAAAGTACAAGTATTAAAAAAATATAAATAAAGAATTAGGTACAATCGTACTGAAAAAAATTAAATTTTTTTTTAAAGTTAGTACAATTTGTAAATATGACATCGCATCCCTGCTTCTGTATACAGAAGTACTTAAATACATACATATGTATGTAAATGAATTTATTTATAAATCCAAGTGTTATTCGACAAATAGTAGTTACAAGTATCTTAATAAATTCAACATGGTCGACACAAAGATAAATTTTGGTGGTACTGATATCGCGACGGCCGCCAATCGTCTCGGATTTATTTTGACATACCCTAGCGTGTTTCCCTACAAAATTTTTTTTAATTGTACCTACATACCTACATATCCAGCATAATCTTCGATGTAATCGTATGCGATAAAAATTAAATTTTTAGAAAAAGGTTAAAATTGTCGCTTACGATAAAACTTTACAGTTAGTGTCTTAAAAGTTATCAACAATTTTCGCATTTTGATAATTCTAAACCATGGGTAGGCCCATAAAATTATAAGTTCAATAAAAAAGTATATTTTCGATAATGTGCCTCTTACGATAAAATCGAAAAAAAGGGTTGATATATGTTTATATACTAATGAAAATGTTGAGGACTCTGGATTTTTTTTCGAGTCAAATGTAGTTTATGTGGCAACTTTTATAAAACTATTCGATACTATCGATAGTATCGATAGTTTTACATAAAACTATCGAAACTATCGAGTGGAGCGACTATCGATAGTTTTGCAGCTCTATTGCACAGCGACTTCGGTTGACTGTTTCAGTCACAGCGACTTCGGTTGATTGTTTTTCACAGCGGCTTCGGCTGACTGTTTTCCACAGCTGCTTCGGCTGACTGTTTCGTCACAGCGAATTCGCTTGACTGTTTTCCACAGCGGCTTCGGCTGACTGTTTTTCACAGCGGCTTCGGCTGACTGTTTTCCACAGCTGCTTCGGCTGACTGTTTCGTCACATTGAATTCGCTTGACTGTTTTCCACAGCGGCTTCGGCTGACTGTTTTTCACAGCGGCTTCGCTGACTGTTTTCCACAGCGACTTCGGCTGACTGTTTCGTCACAGCGACTTGGGTTAACTGTTTTCCACAGCGACTTCGGTTTACTGTTTTCCACAGCGGCTTCGGCTGACTGTTTTCCACAGCGGCTTTCGCTAACTGCTTCGTCACAGCAACTTCGGTTGACTGTTTTCCACAGCGGCTTCGGCTGACTGTTTTCCACAGCGTCTTCGGCTGACTGTTTCGTCACAGCAACTTCGGTTGACTGTTTTCCACAGCGGCTTCGGCTGACTGTTTCATCACAGCAACTTCGGTTGACTGTTTTCCACAGCGGCTACGGCTGACTGTTTACTTAGCTTAGATTATATAGATTTAAGCATAGTTATTTGTTACGTATTGTAACAATTAGTTATGAAGGTAGAATAACGCCGATCATCCGACTCATCCCGACCGATTCCCGACATCATCGTAGGTGCCAGAAATACCCCCGAGCTATTGTAACCATAATTATAACCGATTGCTGCCACTGCCCTGACGAGGATAACTATAAAAGGCAAATATTATTCACGATTATCACCGATTGAATCTCATCTTCATTTTAGCTATTGTTATATTATATCCAACTATTAAAATTGTAAATAAAGATAGAAGTATATTTTAGCCCCCAGAAATGGTAAATAAATATTGTTATTACTTAAGGTTTTGGGATCCGTAAGTAAATCCTGGAAACGGCTAAAGACTGGGTTAGCCGAACGTTGCTGTTGCTGTACCGTACTGTTAGCACGTTGGTGCACTTATAGAACATTTAAAAACGTGCGTACGCTTTACTTTGTTTTGTTGTTTTAATATGAAAAAGGACAGCTGTTCACAAAACAGTGATGGGAAATAAAAAGTTCAAATAGTATCTGTAGCCAAGAAAAAGTACCTAAAATATGTACATGCTACTAAAACTGTATCGGAGCATGTACATAAAAACAAATGTATGTATGTATGTTATACATTTATATTAAATAAATATGTTCATAGAAACATAAATATCGATGGACACAAATAGAAACGTCCTAACTCGCATTTTCATGAAATTCAGCTTTTCAGTGATTCCAATACATTTCACACAAATACACCTCGTAACAAAAATTTATTGCAATAGCGTAAAAATAACACAAGCAGTTTAATAATGCAGTTGTACTGTTCTTTTCCTGTAAAACTACAATTATTTCAGTTGAGGCCTTTCTACTTGTAAACAAAGATATGTATGCAACACGAAATAATTTTTACATGTGTGCATACACCATAAGGGGTTTTGATACCACTTAAATCCTTTAATACATATCACATTTATATTATGCCCATACATATTTATGCATTTCTTTATTATATATAAGTACATATACATACATATGTATATAATTGTGTACATAAGTATGTATGTATATACATACCCATTTATTTATGTATTATTTTAAGTTGTTTTTTCACAAAGAAATTATTATTATTAACAAAAGTACCAAAAAACAGAGCCTAAATACCCCTATTTCATTTAGCTTACAATGGTACCATCACTGGCTTACAAACGTCACTTAACAACGTTAGGAAATTCTATTTAATACAGGTTGAGACGTGCCGTCAACGTTACAGCAAATTTCGGTAAGCATTTGCATTGTTTTCAATCAACAAAAACGATCAGTTATTTTTTTTTAATAACAAACACAACTCGCAAAGCGTTTAGATTGTCTGCGAAAAACACCCAGGGTCTATGGTGGGAATCGAACTCACGACCTCTGGACTGAGCGGCTAGCATCGCTACCACTCAGCCACAGGAGCACCCTGTTCGGACGTTCGGCTGTTCTGATAGTTAAGCTATCCAAGCCAACGATAAAACCACGTTACAAAATATTCTGTTTCACATTTGTAAATGTTAGTATGCTTTGTATTCCCAGTGGGAATTTGAGTTAACTCAGAGCTATTGAATTATCAGCCAAAAATTAGTCAGAGGTGGTTAAAATCAGCACTCATTCTACATGTTAAAAGCGATCAGATTTAAAATTGAGTGGCCGCAGGACGAGTTCATCAGTTTTTAACTAACCATGAGTTAGCTCATTATGAGTTAGCTTGTGCAAAACAAAAAAAAAAATAAAAAATAAAAAGAAAGTGTTATTTTTAGTTAATTATGATTCAACTTATTATTTATTAACATTTTTTAGTCAGTTTAAAGTTTAAACAATTTTAAATTATTTTTAAGAAACGAGAACGGGTATCGAACCGTGATCACTTTAATTGTCAGCCATCATACTTAACACTTTGTCATCGCGCCATATAAAATATAAACGGCACAGAGTTATTATAAACATGAATGTTGTTCAAAAACAACTCACTAATCTCTGCATCAATTTTGAGTTAGCTTAAAGATAGTTCAATACTTATCGGGAAGAAGACAGTTGTCCAAAAAACAACTGACTCACATTGGTATCATTTATGAATTAGTTCATAAGCTAGTTGGAAATGAGTTATCAAAAAGTCACCCATATTTTGAGCTAGCTAATAAAAATCCGACTGGGAAGTTGTGAATATTTGTGTATAATTCAGTGGTTTAAGTTGTATTTGTGTATTTCAGCTCTTGATTAATTTATCTTAAGTGTTTTGTTAAATAAAACTTGTATCATTCTTTACCCTAATTACTACACGGGGGTCCACGAAAAATCGTTTTTAAAGAGTAGAAACGTAACAATATGTAGGTAACACGTATGATCAATTAAATAACTAAATGAGAAAAATATACGTGTTTTTGTACCAAATTAGTAATTTTTGCTATTACGTAACATTTTCAAAGAACCCTACCCCCACCATAACAAATCGTAACAAAACTCCCCCTAGAGCGTTACGTAATATATGTACGGCCCCTAATGAAAGCACCTCCTCATTTGTGAACTGCTTTTCCTCGTTTGTTGTTGGAATTCTTTTAGGGATCGGTTTTGTTCTCACTGGACTAACGGAAATAACTTTTTCAATGATGTTCACTTTCGTTAGTTGTTTTTGTGATAGCAATTGGTAAAGCAAAATATCTTTAATGTTTTAACATTCCACTGTTTCCACTGTTCTTGCTTGTAGTTTCAGAAGTTATCTGGATAGTAAGTTCACCTTGTAACCATTTTGCAAAGCACATATTGAATTTACTTTTACTCCAACCAGCTTCTTTGTAACGTTTTTTTTAAACTTTTGACTTTTTTTAAGTCCATTTCTGTTTCAATGCAGTAAGAATTTAAGTTTAATTTTCTATGAATGTAGCTTAGTCAGTCAATTCTTTATAGCTGAAACTTTCTATATTTTTATTAAACTGAAAGTAATGTATTTGATAAAACGCTATAATGTAAACATTTGTGTGAAACTAAATTTTATTTCCAAATTGTTGCCCTTATATACTATACTCAATATATAATCTGAGTTACCTACTTAAATTTTCAATTTTCGAATAAAATTAACTCTTCCGCTGATCTTGAGCCAATTTAATTTGGACTTGGTGCAATATTGTAGTAAACGGCACTGAACATGTTCAATGCGGTTGAATACATGGACCTATCAAAAAGTGTAAATATAATGTTAATTGCTCCCTCCAATATGACTTTGGAACCAGTCCCGTAACTATACTGAGATATTAACCTGAGCTTACTGGTATTTTTACTTTTGAAACATGTGGTTGAGTGGGTAGTGTACAAGCCTTTCATGCGCGATGTTGTCGGTTCGAATCTAAAAAAATTTTCTGCTTAAAAATAAATTATAATTGCATTTACATATAACAATAAAAAACATTATAAGTTTTCATTGTTACAGTTAAATTTCGGAATGACATTTATATATATAATTTATATTATTCTACACCGAATAGGTCCCTATGGGATAAGTCAGTGACAAGTTACAAGTTGCATAAAAAGTATCAGTAACCCCATCCTAAGCCATTCCCATGTAAAAGTGACTGGTCTGCTTCATAGGAAGTTGTAAAAAAGTTCTGTACTGAAGTAGGAAGCTAGGCCAGATCTCAAACTTTAATTTCTGTTTTACTGAAAGATTGCGTGCGCTAATCAACGCCACTGGCTCTAAGTGTATTCAGGCAGCTGAATGCCTAGAAAACAGATGAATACTTTCTTATGAATCAATAGACAAAGGATTGCTATATTTTTAGAGCTCAACGAGGAGCTCTTTTGAAAGCAGTTTATTGATTGATTTTTCATACAAATTATTGTGCCTTATATACTAATTTTGTTAGTGATTTTTTAAAATACACTCAATATCTTATTTCTATTCGATATGCATATACTTGGGTATTATTAAGAATATTTATAATTTTCATGGGAAAATAAAATGTTATTTGATATATTTAAAGTAATAAATTATTTTCCCATAAATGTTGAAGTGCGCCACATACAATAACAATCCACGGTATGTTTACCAAATATCAATATGATAACCAGCGGCTTGCAAAAAGTGTCGCATGTATGAAATACATATGATACCTTCAATTGCTTATTGTATGCAGACCCGTAAAACAATGAATACATTCACTGATGTATATTCAAAAGAATAGAATCATTGTTTACTACACATCCATTTTTCGCACGAATGTTCATATGTTAGTTTTATGGACATTCTTTTACAAATTCTGTTTTTTCTATGTAAATAATTTTGTGTTTTAAATTGTAAAGAAATATTTATTATTATTATATATATTGTTTTGTACAAATTTTGTGATATCATCAATTTACTCCCTTCCCAGATTTTCAATCACTGATAATCAATATGACGATTTCTACAAATCTCTTGGACCTTGTTTTTGTAGCAGCTGGCGCCTACAATGCAAATCACACTTTCTGGGGTTCGCGTCTTATTACACCTAGAGGTCGAGCATTGTTCAACACAATTTCAAAAATGGGCTTGGACGTGATTTCGAGTGGGGAGCCCACTTATTGGCCTACCGACATACAAAAAATTCCGTATCTTATAGATTTTGGCGTCGTAAAAAATATCTCTAGGGACTTAATTCAAGTTCAAGCTTCTTTTAATCTCTCGTCCGATCACTCTCCCACGATCATTACAATTTGTAGCCCATTATTAAGAAGTAACTTACCTGACCCATATGTGAAGATGAGCAATCGTGTTAATTGGCTGGGGTTCAAAAAATATCTCAGTAGTCATTGTACGGAAAACATTACGCTTAGAACACCCGACGATACTAAATCTAACATCGCCTATCTTAACGACAATATTAAGCAGGCTGCTGACCATGCCACTACCTCCCATCCGCAGACTGGGCTTAACAGAATCTATTCTACAGACATTGAACGTCTTATACGTGAAAAAAGAAGAGCTAGAAGAGAATGGCAACAGCACAGATCACCTCAACACAAAATCAGATTTAAAGAATGCACTAAACGACTCCAAAAGTTGCTTGCATCTGAAAAAATTGCATCTCTTAAAAAGTATCTGGAAGTTTTTGATGTCACACCAGCATCTAATTACTCTTTGTGGCGCGCTGCTAGAAAGCTTAAAACACCCGTTGAGTTTAAGCCACCTCTGCGCACATCTACCGGAGGTTGGGCAAGAAGCGATATTTGCTGAGCACTTAAAATCCCTTTTTACGTCAAACATATGTACTGGTGTTGCTGATTTGCCGAGTGTAGTCGCTCTACCCCCTCAATCCATACAGTTTAGGACGCGTGATTTACAAAAATTAATTGCCGAACTCAACCTGAAGAAACCTCCGGGTATTGATGGAATTAGTAACCAGATGCTGATGAAGTTGCCTCGTATTGCAAGTAGAATCCTGTTATTCATTATTAATGCCATTTTACGACTGGAGTATTATCCACACAGCTGGGAGCTTGCCAAGGTTAAAACGATTCCAAAGCCGGGTACAGATCTAACCAAAGCTGAGTCATATAGGCCAATAAGTCTACTATCAACAATGTCAAAGCTTTTCGAAAACCTGCTTAAGACAAAATTGTCCCCAATTCTAATTAGTTCTGGGTGTATACCGGACCATCAATTTGGTTTTAGAAGTCAGCATAGCACCATTGAACAAACTAGTAGTTGTTAATTGGGAGGTCAAACAGCAGAGCCACAAACCATTTTATGGACAGACGATTTAGCAAAGATACAAACCCAAATCAATATTTAGCCATGCTTCATTTCAGACACAAACCTTTTGTATATTCACAATAGATGGCGCTGTTGGTTGTTATCAACAGTGCTGCCAGTGTCCCCAATTTGAAACGTTATGTCCCCAAAAAATCCCCATTTTAAAAGAAAAATCCTAACTTTTGTCCCCAAAAGTATATCATTCATAAAAAACGATTATTAAGTCTTATGTGCAGGGATGCGAAATAAGATATTCAAAAAGTTCATGTTGACGCGAATATTTATTACTCTGCGATCAAAAATTACGACTTTATTAAAGAAACTCAAACGGACGTAATTATGAATGCATCTATTTTTTATTACAAATAACGTAACTAACATAAAAGCTTAAATACGTATAAAAAGGAAATAAATGGTTTAAAACATATAGGTATCCATACTTCAAGTAAATTTCGAAGAAAATTTTCAAGACGATATGTATGTATGTAAAAACTTCACAATTAACAAAAATATACTTTAAAGTTTATTTACTATAATATTATTAATTAATACTATCAATTAATATTAATGTTTAATTTTAGACGGTACATAAAAGAGTATTATTTTTTGAGATCAGAATATAAAACTTAAATTTAGGATTTATTTCATCCATTGTTTTGATTCGATTTGGGTCACACAGAAAAAAATATCATCAAAATTTTTTCAATTCAATTTTTTTCTAGTCAATTAAATTACTCAGCAAAAATATTTGTTAAATTATATCATAACGGAATGCGCACATGTAAAAGAAACAAGAATTAATGTTTTGTATGTATTCATTATTTTTGTATCTAATAAAGTGTTGCTCTTTAGCTGAGAGGTAAGTAAGTTAGTTTATTATTCCTGAGGTTGACGGTTCAACCCCGCCCAAAGACATTTACGGCACTTTTCACAATGTACAATTAAAAACTAACAGGAACTTTAACGGCAACTTTTGTATGAAGAACTGCCAGTTAAAGTTCAAGTTAACTCTTAATCAGACATTGTGAAAAGGGACGTTAGTGTTTTTCGGAGACAAGCAAAAAATCGTTTTGAGGATTGTGATTGTGTATAAAAAACATTGTTAATGTAGCAGTTATGATAATCAAAATATGTACCGAAATTCAACAATTTGCATTGCTAATATAACAATAACTTTAATTGAAATAACTTTGAAATTTAACAAAAATAAATGTTAAAAAAATAAATAAATTTCAACAAAATATTTTTTAAAATATTTAATTGAAAATATTTTTCAGACCTTCTCTTGACTTACAATTTCGTTAATTGTGTTTACAAAAATCCTGGTAGGTTCAAAATCAATTAACATGATACAATTATACTAGGTACATATACGACTACAACAAAAATACAACACCAAGAAATACATGTATTTTGTTGGTATAAGCAAATGTCAGAAACAAATGTCTTGTTTATAAAAATAACAATTACAGGGTAACTAAAGTACAATTGCAGACGCGGCATTCTTGCATGATTATAGTTATTCAGTGTTGCCAATGTGTGTGTAGTTAGACAGTGTGTAATTTCTACTCACATGTGTAGGCCATGTAATTAAATTCTTGAATAATGTGTGTGTAATACTACTTTGGGTTTTATTTTTATTTATTTTTGTTTTAATTTTAACCTACACAAATTGGAGACACAGCCAAGTGTAAATTCATTCGCAACACTGTAATCATTTTATTCACACACATACACTAACATTTTTGCAGCTTGACAACTATTTGCATTGTATACATTAACAGGCTGGGCTTGTGCATGTACCTGTTATAATTGTATCATGATAAAATGTATTTTAATTTTATATACATATGTACGTAAGTGACATGCTAAATTAAAACATACCCTTTCCCCACTCTTCATTTTCCATGAAAGCTTAAATTGTCTTTTTTTATTTGTTTCCATTTTTGGTCGGTAGTTTTATAGGTATAAACATTTTTCCTTATAACATTTTTCGTTTAAACTTGTTACATAACTAAAATTTTTAGCTTTAGCTTTTACCTTTTTGTTATGAATTTTTTGACATTTATTTGACGCGCAAAATAGAAAGGGGGGTAAAAACCGGTTTTGTTCTGGAAAACCATTTTAAAGATTTAAATACGTGTATCTTTGGTGTACCATCACATCATAAAACGCGCATATCTCTGGGTGGGAACACTTTTGGGGAATGGGATCGGTCTCATTCGATGCTCAGATCTTGTCCACATAAAAAAAAAAGTGAAAATTGATTTTTTTTTTACCCTTAGGTCCCTTTCTCTATGCGCTGTCACATATACAGTTTTAACTACACATGTATAGTTTTTTATGCATGACACAATAATTAAGGTAGAACCGTGCGTAGAAATATTGCACAATAAAAACTTTCAACATTTTTCTTTTTCAAAAGAATTAATTGATAAAGAGCTAGTTCTGCAGGTGCGAGCACGATTTTGCCTATGTACATATATATGTATGTTCGCGGTATTACCATGATGGTAATATCATCTTCATTATATAGTATGGTTGCCACACTACCCTATGAGATTTGTAAAAGCTGAAATGTTACCAGTACTAAAATATTATGTCAACATCCACGATTAATTATTTTCCTGATATGTGCATGCAAATTGTTAGAGCTCAAAATGAAAAGCCCCAAATCCCTCCCCACGAAATTCTGTCCCCAACTGAGAGCCGAAATCCCCATTTTGGGGACAAATCCCCTAATCTGGTGGCACTGGTTATCAACAACTTTTTCAATGTTTTCACAGTAAATGGCGCTTGTAATTATTTTTTCATTACATGGGGGATCTGTTTCTTAGTTCTCAACACATATGGCATTGTTGGTTATTTTTAAATATTAGAAAATATCCGCGGTGAGCATATTTTTATGTTTTTCACCACAGATAGCGTTTGATATTGTCATAAATGTTAGGGGTGAATTGTATTCGCTGTGGTTGCTTTTTCTAATGAGCATTTAGCTCAGACGCAAGTGCAAATAAGAATATTCAGGCAGAACCTTTTGCATTTTGAGCGTAAAGGCCGCTGTTTCTTGTTCAATTTTGTATGAAATATTAAACAATATCAGTTGTCAACAGAAGCAGAGAATAGATCATTTTTTTCTCAGAGATAAATTTCCGTTGCAAATTTAATTGAGAGTGTATATTTTGGAGGCTACTCAGTTTGATAAGAAAAATAAGAAACATTACAGGAATTGTAATAATGAACTTGTCATGGGAAAATTAATAATGTTTAAAAATTCTAATCTTGTGCATACAAAATCTAGTCTTGTGCATTTACGATCAAACAATTATTGACTGTATAAAATGAGAATTTTCTCAAGACTATCTGAAGGGATTACAATCAAGTGGGTAGAACGTGCACTCACTTTTATGAACGATCATAAATTTCTTATTTTATATTGCTTGTACGTGATACTAAAGGATTTTGTTATCATTTTATTGTCGCTTATCTACGTTTGTCTCAGTCTTTTGTACATGCCATATACACATAAATAAATGAACAACATTGATCAACAACATATATTTTTAATCTAAATATTTATTTAAAAAAATATCGTAAATGTATGTTGTTGCAATTTAAGAATGGAAAAATAAAATACATTTTTTAGTTATTTTCTTGATAAAGTAAATATACATTTCTTAAGGCGCAAACTCCATAATAATGATAGCTACAGTAAAAGGATCCCGGATATTTAAGTTGTATTTGCTTAAAGTTGATGCAGCCAATATCCTCGATGTTGAAACCTCTGAGTTGAAGTAGTTTTTCAAACCATTTCTTCTTTTCCATACCCTTAACATAGGTTGAAGAATGTTTTAAATTGGATTTTAGAAATTTTATAACACTCTTAAATGATATTGATCCGTCATTCCAACTTAGATGATGAAAGTTTCTTGTTAGCCAAATCGCTTCTCTTTGTTTTGCTATTGATAATCTTTTGAAGTTAAACGGTGGTTTAATAATAAAATTTATGTGCTAATTATTGTTAAAAACAATTGATATTTCTTTTGCAATGAAGATGTTTGAATTGGATTTAAATCCTTGCATATCGATGAAAACTTTATCCCCAATCATCTTATATTTTACGAACTTGACCTTTTAAGGGTATGTATTCTATTATGCGATCGTGGATGAGAATGCAAAAAGCTGATGTATCGGTAGGAATGTTGGAGTCCGTTTCAATTTCAATTTTTATATCAACAGGACAGAGAGAGATTCGTTTTGATGACTGACATCTACTACCAGTATCGGCACACTATTTTTAAATTCTTGAGCAGTTAGAAGTGGTTGTGATTCCCTCATGTAGTCGCTTTGTTGAAACCGTAGATACATATCATATAGGATGGCATACCGATAATTTTTAAATTTTATATTTAGATCATCATATGGGTACGATTCGGAATTTAAATGCACTTTTAAATTGTTTAGATTACAGTGAACAAACTTATTTTCTTGTTGAAAAGCAATCAACACAAAACGGGGTCGTTCTCTATTTGCAGCCAATTTAACATTCCATATTCCATAGTTCCTGTATTTAGTTGACGATTAATGTGGCAATCCCAACTGCAAAATGCCATCGGTATAGAAGCACCACTGTTAATAATTTTAATCATATTCAATTTGCTCAGATCGGATAATTGTGCATGCGGAATTCTCCAAGAGATGTTTGAGATACTAATTTTTGATTTGTCAGTAGCAACAGTTGAGTATACGAGTTTTTCATCGTTCTTACTACGTAAGAGAACCAATTCATGTTTACCGCTGAGTATAATTTTATTATAGTCTTCAGCAAAGCCTAAAAATAGTTTCAGTGGTACATAGAAATTAAAGTGTCCATTTGAATTATCCAAATCATCGAGTTTGTTCCATCCAGCATTGTACAAGTACATTGTACACTTTCCGTAGGTGATAAAGAAACAAAGTTTTTTAGGCTGCTTGTAAGCGCTAAATGTCTTGTATGATCAATTTCTATGCCATTAAAATTGTCTTTACATGGTAATACAAAGTATTACGACTTTGTAGAATCAAAATATTATGAAATTCTCTCCGTGTCAAAAAAAGAGAACAAGAGTCTGTTGTAGCTATTTTTCATGTTTACACTGATACTATAGCAAAATATAAAAAATAAATTTCAATTTTTTATGTACACTTCTGACAATATGTCAAATAATAAATTTTCTTTAAAATTCAATTAATGTTTTATTTTTCATTTAGCCTTGTAAATACTTTTATTGTTATCCAATGGATTTCTAATTGTATAAGGATGTAGAAAAATAAAATGAGTTCACCTGGATATAAATTATTTGCTGGGTTTTGTATCAGTTTCAAAGCCTACTAAGCTTATTTTTTTCTTTTGTGATTTTCAAAAGTATTATTATTTTATGAATTCTCATATAGTTTTTGAAAATCTATACATAAAGTAAGAGGTTTGTGACTGTTTAAAATTTGTGGTTAAAGTTTACTGATGATTTGGTTCAAGCGCCAATGAAATACGTATATAGACATGCTAAACTACCAGCAAATAAATTTCAATTATTTTATGTACACTTCTGACAATATGTCAAATAATAAATTTTTTTTAAAGTTCAATTAATGTTTTATTTTTCATTTAACCTTGTAAATACTTTTATTGTTATCCAATGAATTTCTGATTGTATAAGGATGTAGAAAAATATAAATAAATTTCAATTATTTTATGTACACTTCTAACAATATGTCAAATAATAACTTTTCTATATAGATTATATTTTATTTAATATATTAGATACAAATATACACATACATATATATATATAAACTTAACTACAATATTTCATTTTTATTGATCCAAGAATTATGTTGATTTGTAAATCCTAACCATTTAACATATGCCTTCTCTCCTTTAGCTTTAAGAATTTTTTCATCTAGATATGTATTTGGATATCTACTTTTTGAAAGTTCTTCATCATAGAATACACCTTTAATAGGATTACCACGATAGTCTTCTAATATGTATGTGGCTGGATATGTATTTTGAACTCTTTTAATCGTGAAAATTTCTGTGGTCCAATTTGGTGTATATCCTTTTTCAAAAACATGTTTATATTTACTTATGCGCACATGAATTTTTCTGTTATATGTATTAATCAAGTCTTTGTAAATGTCGATCCAGTTATAAGACCCATGAATGCTAAACTCTTTCCACATCATTCCTTTTTAATGTTCTATTAAATCGTTCTACTATTGATGCTTTCATTCTGCTATATGTTGAGTAGTGATTAATGTTGTATTTATTCATACATTTTCCAAAGTGTTTATTGAAAAACTCTTTACCGTCGTCTGTTTGCAAGTTTTTTGGCATTCGTCCTAGTTGAAAAATATTCTGCATAGCCTGGCTTGTTTCCAATGCAGTCTTTCTTTTCAAGGGTACTGCCCAAGCAAATTTTGAAAATGTATCAATGACGGTCAGCAAAAATCGATAATCTCTATTGTCTGTAGAATAGTTCCCCATTTCAACTAAATCAGCTTGCCAAAGATCATCTATTCCTTTCATAACAACTCTTCGACGTGGAAATTTTTTTCGTGCTTGCTTATGCAGTTCATTTACTAAATTTCTTTTTGAAGTCATTATTTAACGTATTTTGAATTTTAAGGGATACGTTGAGTTCAGAGTGAGTTCATTTAAGTACTGTCGACCATCATATTTCTTACATACCCATAAATTAACTCATTTATCTTTTTAATTTCTTTTTCAAAAAATAGTTTCATACTTAAAATTTTTTCCTGAATTTCATTGAGTTTTTGACTTAAGCTCATGTTGATTTCATCTCGAACCTCTTGAATTTGACTTTGCAGAAGCAATTTATTAACAACGTCGTTTTCCTCCAAAGCTTTTGTCTCATTTTGGATTCTTTTGTTTTGAACGTCAATGTTATTAGTTTTATCCATAACGAAGCCCAGCAGCTTAGGAACATTTTTCACAAAAACAGTACCAGTTGTATCATTAAGATAGTGCCCGAACTTATCGATGGACATGATTTATGCAGATAAATATTATTCTATAATGTTTGCTTCATATAATTCTTCGATAATTGAGACAATTTCGTTATTGTGATTAGTGTGACCTGCAGCTTGTGATGCCAGCAATAGCCTAAGCCGATCTACTAACTCATTAGGATCGTCCCAGTATATATAGTTAGGTTTGTATGTGTTTAGTTGCATCAAACCCTCGCCCTTGTAAGGACTTTTTATTTTGTGAAGTGATGATGAAGTTGATGAGTTCTTTTCACTTTCTTTCTTAAACAATTTACTGATAATATGCTTATATTTATATGCTCTCGTTCTTTTGATTTGTGCATCATGTCTATATTCTCTTTTATATGCATTTGTGCTTACTAAAATTTTTTTATATATATCTGATTCATGTTTATCGTAATGTTTTGGTATTTTGTGAAACAGTAAAGAAAATAAACCTTGTGTAACAGCCCATATTTGATTTCCAATCACTATTTTATCTTCAATAAGTTTAATACTACTATTGCCAAACTTCCATTCATTATTTAAATCTTTATGTGGACCGTAGAGAGTATCTAATTCGTTTCTGCTTTCCAATAGTGCTAGGTCAGTATAACTCTTATTATTATTATCTGAATTGTCTAGAGTTTCCGATTGAGAGTAAAAATCATCGTTGTCATCATCGTCATCATCATCAGTATCAACTTTATCAATCTTATTTGCGTTTCGATCACTAAGTGAGATATTTTTATTGCATAATGTTTCTTCAGCAAGCTTCTTTGGAGTACTTGTCTCTAACTTAACTGATTGTTCGTTGAATGGAAAATTTGATTTTTTTATAAACTTTCGTTTTAAATTCATCTTTTTCTGCTTTAATACTTCTTTTATTATGTTTAGAACTGTTCGCAAATTCTGTTAAAGGACAAGCTATGGAAGTTAAGTTGAGCAATTAGAGCTCTAGCTTCCTGATGATTTCTTCTATCTGATTCCCACTTTGTCACAATATAAACATCTTTCCTTAATTCCACATTTTCCATTGTCTTTCCGTATACGGCGTTATTTAATAGTTTGAAAAAATCTTTTTCAAAATCATTAGTTGCCTTTGTTCGATGAAAAGTGTTTAAGTCTATGTAAGTTTTCAGTCATGGGGCTTGCTGAAACTTTATTACCCTATGTATATTTTTTAAAACTAAGCCATTGGCAATACATTGCTTCAGTACTCGGTAATGAATCGAATACTTCCTTTTGTTTGATAAATCTGCAATTATCTTTTCGTTTTTCAAAGGAAAAATAGCTTTGTTTTCTGGACAAAATGGTAAATCATTGTGAAGATCATGCAAATAGTCTGGATAATCTAAATCCACTTCTAATATATAACCTTCACTAGACTCATCATCAATAGAATTGATATTTAATGAACTAATTTCATCATTGCTAAGCCACGCAAAATCCGAAAGTGGTAGATATTGTGACATTGCCCATCCATAAATATTATTTGCATCTAAGTACATAAGATAATCTGATGGTCTTGAGCTATCATAATCAGTCATATATTTATTATTAGCCTTATTGTGCCGCAATGAATATTGGACCAGTCCACCTCATGCTTTTTTTGATCATGTTATACATATCAATATCCGTTATAGCATCCCATGACAAACCTGGAGCAATGTAATAGTGGCATGGGTCTAAATCATATATGCTTTTACATATTTTTGTAAAGTTTTCAAAAATATCTGCCAACATTAGAGTGTCACTTTTAACGTAGAGCTCCGTATAGTCAAGAAGGTTGTTGCAGTTAAATATTTGCCAAACAATTTATGCATGTTTATAGTCTTCAATACTACACTCCACATTTGTTAAAATATTTTTGAAATCTTCTCAAGCCGGGAGATTTTTTTCAGCAAGCCTTGCATAAGAGTCTATATAAGAATATGGAAATACTCCCTTCCTTTTAACAAGTTGAAATTGCTCGTCATCAGGATAGTACTTTTTAATTATTTCAAACATTTCTGGTTGAAGGTTAGAAGATAGTGTCTCTAGACTCGCCGCCATAAACCTAAATGAGTCCACAAATCTTACTTTAAAACTGTTATTTCCAACAGGAACATCTTTCGTAATAGAAATATATTTTTCCTTATTTGTTGGAATAATGTCAATGTGACCCTCAACGTTTCCAAGCTCTCTTATAAACAAATGACTATCGTATGACGATAAATTGTGAAAGAATACCGGAATGAATTTATTTATTTGGTAGTTTAAGTTGCAATGTCTGTGTAAGGCAGCTCCATAACGACCCGTCAAATGACAATGATCTCGAACTCTGTCAGTACCTAAAATTCTTCCACAAACTTGGCAGTTTTCCGCATTACGGAAATCTTATTTTTCTTCATCGGTCATTGCAGTCATTGGAACAGTTCTATCTAAATATTGAGTAGAAATGTCTTTGCAGTCCCGTAACAGTTCCCTAACAAATATTTGGGGGCTATCTAGTCCACTATACGTAAAAAGTTTTGAGTAGTCGTCATTATAGGCACATTTGATAAAGTAACTAAATAAGCAAGGAATATGTTTTTGCTCATTCACTATCTTATCAATAATTTTTATGTCAACTTTTTCTAATAAACATTCGAAGTCTGCGTATACAACGAATGGAACATGTAAATAATTTGAAAATATTCTTAAATTATAAGTACTTTTTATAATATGCAGGCATAGTTGTTATTAGTTTCGAGCAACCGTCTTTATGATGAAGAGCTATTTCCGGATCCTGAGAATATCCCAGACATGTCATGCAGAAATGTAATGCTCCATTGTGCTTGCTCATTGACGTCCTTAAAAATCTGTCAATAAAATTAAAAGTAATAAATAAGTGACGACGAGTCCAATAAAACGGTCGTGGAGATGGATTTCGTAGCGGATGTTCAACCTGCTGTAGATAAATCTCCACCACTCTAAAGCAGCCTCAGCTTCGCATGACGATATGCGAAGTTGACGTAGTCCTAATCCAAGAACCCTGGATTAGTGGTGGCAGGGTTTGCGGACTTAGGACCAAAGATTTTAAGATGCTAGCCGTCAAGAATGAAGGTAACAATAGAACCTGCATCTTGGCAAGGAACCACCTTAATGTATTTTTTTTATCTAACTTCAGCGGCACAGACATAACGGCGGTTAGCGTGGAAATGGGAAATACATGCTACTGGCTGGCGTCGGTATACTGCGCTCACGACGATCGAGGCCCTCTACCGTCGGTAGTGGTGAGAAACTTTGTGGCTGCGGCGGAGAACGCTGGACACCATATTATCCTGTGCTGTGATGCCAACGCACATCATGCTATTTGGGGAAGTACGGACACTAATGAAAGAGGTGAGGAACTTTTAGAATATGTAGTTAGTACTAACCTTAACACTTGTAATAGAGGTTAAGAACCTACGTTTATAACAAGGAACAGACATGAAGTCCTGGATGTAACCTTCTCTTCTAATTCGGTGGCCGATAGGATCATGAACTGGCGTGTACTTCAGGAACACTCCTTTTCTGATCATAGGTTTATCGAGTTTAGTATTAGGGAGCGGGCACCAGAGGTAGAAATCTCCCGAAATATTAGGCGGATTAATTGGCGTCTGTATAAGTCTATTTTTTCTAGACAATTAGGACTGATTGGAGACTCGCCACTTTTAGAAACTTCGGGTTTAGATTGTGAGGTTGATAACATCACTACAATCTTCAGAAATGCAAGGGAATCGTCTTGCCCTTTGAATATACCACGGAGTAAAAAGAAACCGCCTTGGTGGAATAGATAGTAACAATCGGTTAGGTGTACATGCAGAAAACTCTTCAATAGGGCTAAATCATCCAGAAATGAACTGGATTGGATAGCTTATAAAGGTAAACTAAAGGAGTATAAAAGGCAGATAAGAATTGCTAAAAATACAACATGGAAGAGGTTTTGTGAAAATATTGAAAACATTTCAGAAGCCTCTCGCATGAGGAAAATTTTGTCCGCCACTCCCTGTACTCTGGGATACTTGAAGAATCTCAATGGGATGTGGACTACATCCAGTGAGGAGTCATTAGGAGCCCTGATGGACACTCACTTTCCGGGTAACTCAATGACTGAGATTCAGACATCTAATCTTTACCCAATTCCTACGGAAAATATATCTGACATTGTTAATATGCAGACTGGATTGGGCTCTGAGAAGCTTCAAGCCTTATAAGTCTCCAGGACCCGACGGTATAATACCGGCCGAGATATGCAAGGTATCGAATTTCATAGCTCCTAGGCTACTGAGAATTTACACCAGCTGTCTAAGACTGAGTCATATTCCTAATAAGTGGAGGGAAGCGAGAGCGGTTTTCATACCGAAGGCTGGTAAAAGCTCTCACACCACACCGAAGGACTTCAGACCGATAAGTCTGTCATCCTTTCTTCTGAAAACACTAGAAAGGATGGTTGATTACTATATTCGCAAAACCATCAATGGGAAATTACTTTCCTCGCATCAGCATGCATATCGAAGGGGAAAGTCGAACGAATCGGCTCTACACGAGCTGGTTGGCACAATGGAGAGATCTCTCTCTGTGGGTGAATACACTCTTGTGGCTTTCGTCGATATTGAGGGGGCTTTTAATAATATTTCTTCAGATTCGATAATTGCATTATCAAATTTGGGGGTTAATGTAGGATTGTGTAAGTGGATTCAAAATCTACTAACTCACCGCAGGATAACTGCGGCTCTAGAGCTTCAAGGCAGACCCGCTTTGTAAATAGGGGTACACCACAAGGAGGAGTTCTTTCGCCACTATTGTGGAATCTAGCTCTAAATCCTGTGCTGCTATCTCTAGAATCGCGGGGGTGCAGAATCGTGGCTTATGCTGATGATGTGGCAATAGCTGTAAGAGGAAAATTCCTCACAACTCTAAGGGACATCCTACAGGATGGTCTTTCACATTTGACAAGATGGGCGGAGAAACGAGGGCTCGCCGTTAATCCTAATAAAACGGAACTAGTGCTTTTCTCTAGGAAGTATAAGATACCTGATTTCCAACCTATCACTCTTAATAATACGGAGATAAAAGTGTCCAACACTGCAAAATATCTCGGTGTTATTCTTGATTCAAAGCTGAGTTTTAAAACCAATATCATAGAGAGAGTGAAAAAAGCAACAATTTCACTCTATCTATGCAAAAAGTCCTTAGGGAAAAATTGGGGTCTTACCCCTAAAATCGTTTATTGGATCTACACTGCAATAGTACGTTCGATTCTCATGTATGGCATCATTGTATGGCGGCCTTCCCTGGAGAAAAAGACGTATCTACATATCTTAAACAAGGTGCAAAGACTTGCATCCTTGTATATAACCAGTGCTCTTCGCACTACTTCTACGGATGCACTGGGAATGCTCCTTCATCTACTACCATTGTACCTAGTAGGGAAGGAGATGGCAACGTCCTCGGCAATCCATCTTCGATGTACCTCTCTGTGGAACGGAAATGGAGCCGGCCACTGTAGCATACTCGATGACGAAGTTAGGGGATGGAGGATTGACCAAACCTCCCCTGCTCTACTACACGAACGTCTTTATAAAACCTGGATAACATCAACAGAAATGTGGATGAATGGAACTCCAGGTAGAAGAAAAGGTGTTGATTTTTATACGGACTGCTCCAAAACAAACGAAGGTGTGGGTTAAGGAGTCTTTTCGAGGGCTTTAGCTCTTCGAATTGCAAAGCGACTTCTGGATCACTGCAGCGTCTTTCAGGCAGAGATCCTTGCTATAAGAGAAGTTGCGGATTGGTTGAGAGTGAATGTCACTTCAACGACTTTGATTAACATATACACTGATAGTCGAGCAGCTATTATGGCCCTCGAATCCCCGCTTCTAAGAACAACAACAGCCCTCGACTGCCGATCATCTCTAAACGAGATGGCAGAGCAGTTTGATATTAGGATCATCTGGATCCCGGGGCATAGAGGCTTTCAGGGGAAATCCAGGGCTGATGAGCTTGCTAGAATTGGGACAACCTTACAGGTTCCACCGGATTTGGAATGTGTGGGTTTACCCCTACCCTCTTGCAAACTCAGACTTAGGCGCAAGACAGTAGAGGAAACAAATAGAAGGTGGGTCACAAGAAATGATTGCGTTATCACAAGGCAGTTATGGACTCACCTAAATAAGGAAGGTACTGATTACTTAATTTTGAAAAATAGGAAACAAATATCGATACTAGTGTCCGTGCTAACCGGACACTGTCTCATAGGTAGGCATGCACAAAGGCTACGGGTTGAACACAATGATTACTGCCGTAGCTGCCAGAACATTGATAAAAGAGATCGACCACAATGTGCGCTCTTGAGTTCAGGGAACTTTCCGACGTTGCTAGTGTTGAACTTCAACGTATTAGTAGCTTTGTATTGAGCTCTGGCTGGTTCGACGATGGGGACTCCGCATAAGCAGAGTCTCCGTGGTATCACAATGGACCAAAAAGGTCTAAGTCAGTCCGGGTTTCTGACTGCCACCCCTACCTAACCTACAATAATTATTATAATAATAATAGTTATAATAATATAATAAAGTTGAAAAAAAAGTACTTTTAAAGGCTGTAACTTACCTTGAAAGGTCCTTAATAAGCACGTAATGTCTTTTAGTGCAAGCATCGTCCTCCAACAACATTAAACTTATATGAATATTTCGAAACTCTTCACATACACGATAGGGTCCAACTATTTGGATTCCTTTTGTATCAAATCCAAATACGTTGACACCTATATTTGGATTTTGTGCCTCGAATATGTTAATTTCTTTTAAATCAACTGGAAACCGCATGTTTGAAAAATTTAATTCAATACTGCCCACCTTTATGATGTTGTTAGAAATATTATCAATTTCATATGCTGCACATTTCACCGCATCTTTAGTATTGCGTGGGCTCCTTAAAGCAGCAATAATTGACCATTTAAAACAATATACATCATCGTTTTGTAAGTTGATGCAGGCTCGCAGTTTTTCCAACTTATAGGGCATGGGAATATAACTAGAGCATCTTATGAGGTTGTGTTTGTTTATATTAACATTCAATATGCATATTTGATGCAATGTGCATCCACTGTCCCTTTGTTGAAATTCTCCCATTTTATTTTTTATGTCGTCTGCCTTTTCCAAATAAATATTTCTCAAAAGATGAGATCGGTTTACCGATACCATTTTCGTAATATTTGAAATTGACTCTTCTATTAGATTGTCTTCACAGTGCTTGATGTAAGCACATTGCAGCTCAAAATTACATTTAAAATTTGTTTTTTTAAGGCCACTTCCAAAACTTTTATTACTTCGTCCTCAGCAGTTTTGAAAAACTCTTCCACATATAAGTTTGTGACATTAGGATTAGTATAAGTGTATACTTCAATTCTTTCCATAAAATCACTAGAGCTTATATGGATGTTTTCGCTGAACTTCCTTGTAATAACACTGCTTTTATGCATTCTTGTGCGCAAATGGTGGCCCAATCAAGTCTGTCACAATGCATCGACTCCTGATGCAATTTTTTGTGGCTTTCAAAACCTTTTAATGTTTTGAAAACTTTTCCAAAGTTTGGGCATTGCATATTCGTTGTTAATGACATTTTATATATTTATTGCTTTCGGGACAGGAACTAAATAATTGTCTTAAATAACTTTGATTTTTTGTTTATCAGGAACACTAGTGTTAGGCACCAACTTAATTTTTTCACGAACACTTTTAAACAGTATTTTAAATATTTTCAATAAACTATACGTTTGTTTTGAAAAGAGACTTTAAACTGAATAACATTTGAATTGAAGTAACGTTATTTATAGGAAAAAATTCTCAATAAAGGGTGCTAACATATACACTTGCATCCAGAGGACGCAAACGAGCTTCATGATTAATACCGTGGACGCTAAGACAAAATCATGCTATTAAAGCCCCGTTCAAACTATTATACAAGTATTAATACTTTCATCAGATTTTACGATACAGAAATCTAAATACATTCGTAACGACTGTCAAAAAATCTAACGTAAAATCACATATTGTGTTCAGACCATCACACTTCAAATCAAATGTGTAATACAAGTAGAAAACAAAACAGCTGTTCAATGAAAATGTCTGTGCTATTCATTTACTAGCGGCGCCAAAGCGGTTTCATGCAGCAGTTAAAAATATTCTATGTAAATAACAGAACAAAATTTAAGAAGAGATATTACAAAAACGTTAAAAAATTACGTCAACGAAATATACTTCCATACGATTCACTTATTCAAAATGTTGAGCCGATACATATGACAAAACATTACATCAATGACGACGAATTTACATATTAAGGTAATTACTGTCAATGGTGTGAAGTGACGAGGGTTATGGACGGTTTGTAAATGGAAAAGGGTAGTTTGATGTCGGCCCGTCGATGTGTTTTTGTTTTAATTTTATGGTTTGATATCCGTTCGTCGATGTGCATAGTTAATTATGCAGGCACGCGGGGCTTGTTTGTACGTAGTATGTTTTTTCGTTTGTTAAGCGGTTGCAGCAGGTTTATGATTTTATATTGCGTGTGCGTGTGTGCATAGTTTAGTTTTTTTTTGTAATATTGTTTTGTTTGTATGTAGTATACTTTTTCGTTTGTTAAGCGGTTGCGGAAGGGTACTTCAGAAAGAAATTGTGTGGGAATCTATGAATGTTTTTTGTTGTTGGTTTTATGTAGTTTGATTTTTATTTATTTTTTTCCTATGTTTAAAGAGTTCGAAGACATGAATAAAATATATGGTTTGTGAGATAAGCATGGTTTGATGTCCGTTCGTCGATGTACATAGTTAATTATGTAGGTACGAAGGATTTTATGTAGGTTTTTGTTTTAATTTTAATTTTGAATTGAATTGAATGTTTTTTTTTTTTTGGTTTGTTAAGCGGTTGCAGCAGGTTTATGATTTTAGAGTGTAAGTGCGTGTGTGCATAGAGAAAAATGTTGCTTTGGTCTTTTTGCAATATTCTTTTTTAGCTGGTGGTCATGGAAGATTATTTTAGAAAGAAATTATGTATGCTTGTGGGAAATCTATGAATGTTTTTGTTGTTGGTTTTATTTAGTTTGATTTTCCTATTTCCTATATTTAAAGAGTTTGAAGAGGTAAACGAAATATGTAATTTATGAGCAATGAACTTATTTGAAGGTTGGAAAAATTGAAGTGTAAGATATTTAGGATTGTCAAAGGGAATTAGAGATGCATGATCATGGGAGCCAACGTTATGCGTGTGTATTTGTGTATGTTTTTACAATAACTTGAGCGTTGGCAGATGGATAAGTAGTCGTATATGTATATATGCAATGCCGAGTACAAATCTGGCATTTTCTTGTGTTCTAATCATTTTTTAAAATGTGTGCAACGCCTTTCACATTATGTTTTTTTATATGGAATGCAAATCGGAAATGATAAACGTTACCACTAGGGCACACTGTTGCGATGTCACAAAATGTCATAGTGTGCACTCGGCATTACTTTTTTTGTTTGTAATATTCGTTTTTTAGCTGGGGACATGGAAGGGTATTTTAGAAAGTAATTATGTATGCTGGTGAGATATCAATGTTTTGTTTTTGTTGTTTGATTTTAATTTTTTTATGTGTAAAGAGTTTGAAGAAATGAATAAAATATACAATTTATGCGTGTTGTATTTATTCATTCTTTTCACTTATTTTGTAAAGAAATTGAAGTTTGTGATATTAAGGATTGTCAAAGATTGGTTGTTATTTTCACTGCTTGCTGACATTTGTCTCTGCCTCTTGTACATACTATATACATATAAATAAATGAATGAATAAAATTTTGTATATTTTTAATCTACATATTTATTTAAAAAATATCGTAAATATATGTTGTAGCAATGTAAGAATAGAAAATTAATATACATTTTTTAGTTAATTTCCTGATAAAGTAAATATGCATTTCTTAAGGCACAAACTCCATAATTGTGATAACTGCAGTAAAAATATTCCGGATATTTAAGTTGTATTTCCTTAAAGTTGATGCACCCCATATCCTCGATGTTGAAAACTCTAAGTTGAAGTAGTTTCTCAAACCATTTCTTTTTTTCCATACCTTTAACATAGATTGAAGAATGTTTTAAATTGGATTTTAAAAATTTTACAACACTCTTAAATGATATTGATCCGTCATTCCAACTTAGATGATGAAAGTTTCTTGTTAGCCAATTCGCTTCTCTTTGTTTTGCTACTGATAATCTTTTGAAGTTAAACGGTGGTTTAATAATAAAATTTATGTGCTCCTTATTGCTAAAAACAATTGATATTTCTTTTGCAATAAAGATGTTTGAATTGGATTTAAATCCTTGCATATCGATGAAAACTTTACCCCCAATCATCTTATATTTTATTTACATTATTTTACGAACTTGACCTTTTAAGGGTATGTATTCTATTATGCGATCGTGGATGAGAATGCAAAAGGCTGATGTATCGGTAGGAATGTTGGAGTCCGTTTCAATTTCAATTTTTGTATCAACAGGACCATTAGAGAGAGCTTCGTTTTGATAACTGACATCTACTACAACTATCGGCACACTATTTTTAAATTCTTGAGCAGTTAGAAGTGGCTGTGATCCCCTCATGTAGTAGCTTTGTTGAAACCGTAGATACATATCATATAGGATAGCATACCGATCATTTTTAAATTTTATATTTAAATCATCATATGGGTACGATTCGGAATTTAAATGCACTTTTAAATTGTTTAGAGTACAGTGAACAAACTTATTTTCTTGTTGAAAAGCAATCAACACAAAACGGGGTCGTTCTCTATTTGCAGCCAATTTAACATTCCATATACAGCTAGTTCCTGTATTTAGTTGAGGATTAATGTGACAATCCCAACTGCGAAATGCCATCGGTATAGAAGCACCACTGTTAATAATTTTAATCATATTCAATTTGCTCAGATCGGATAATTGTACATGCGGAATTCTCCATGATATGTTTGAGATACTAATTTTTGGTTTGTCAGTAGCAACAGTTGAGTATACGAGTTTTTCATCGCTCTTACTACGTAAGAGAAGCAATTCATGTTTACCGCTGAGTATAATTTTATTATAGTCTTCAGCAAAGCCTAAAAATAGTTTCAGTGGTACATAGAAATTAAAGTGTCCATTTGAAATATCCAAATCATCGAGTTTGTTCCATCCAGCATTGTACAAGCCAATACTTTCTGCAGATGATAAAGAAACACACTTTTTTAGGCTGCTTGTAATCGCTAAATGTCTCGTATGATCAATTTCTATGCCATTAAATTCATATCGAATTTCGTCAAAGAGATGTGCCACAAAGTTATTTTTTAATTTTAGATCTAAAAACGAAGATATTTTGCTGTTATTATCATCTACAATACTTCCCTCAACATATATGTTGCTTTCACTGGGTAGCACATATAAGTCTTGATTTTGTATTGAAATTCGAATCTCATCATTATTGTTGAAGGATTGTAGGTATGGTGTATATGTGTGATAGTCCTTTTTAATTATACTTTCGTCTGATTGAGGTTTTTCTAGAACATCTAGTATGTAACTCATTTCTTTGTCAACTTTAAATTGAGAGACTTCAAAAATTTTTTATTTCCTTGTGTCAAATGTTTTTTGTGTAATGATCTCTTTAATCGTGGTTTGGTTTGCAATAGTGTTTTATGAGTGTATCCAATTTTATCCTTAGATTGCTTGACGTTGTATATTATTATTATTTGCTAGATCTCAAATGTATTCTTGTTGTAATTTCCTCTCCTCGGAAATTAGTGAGAGAACTTATCTCTCGGCAGTTAACTGGCAAATAGATAAGATTTCGAGGAATCTCAACAATTTTATACCCTGGGGGGACATTGATCGCAAATTCATGTAATGTGTGTGCTTGTGAGTTATTCGTATATGTGTTAACGACTATACTACATTCCACACGCAAGATATTCACGATGAAAATATTAACTGGTAGATCTGAGTAATGGTCTTGGTTAGGAGCTAGAATTTTCTTATTGAATCCAAAAAGTTTTCCAATTGTGTTATCCTTGTTAAAGTATATGGGATCATTAGAGCTATTAACTCTAACTTGCATTGTATTGTTATTAGCTTGTATATCAATTTTATTTTCCGGACAATACTGCTTATAGTGGTGTTTAATATAATCAACTATATCATTCAATTCATAAGATCCTATTGGTATTTTAATTACGTGTTCACCAATATGAAATATATGGTTATAATCATCTACATTAGGAATGCTATTATATGAATGAAAATCAGTTAGAGCACATTCATATTCACCATCCAAACGAATAGGAGGAAAGTAATTAGCAGATAACTCAGATGAGTTTGAGCTAAGAGTAAGTGTTATTGAGATTATGCTTGTCTGATTACAAATAAGTGAAATTAAACACAACACTTTGTATAAGAAAAGGATTTATATATATAATTATATTTTATTTAATATATTAGACACAAATATATACACACACACACACATATATATATATATATATATATATATATATAAACTTAACTACAATATTTCATTTTTATTGATCCAAGAATTATGTTGATTTGTAAATCCTAACCATTTAACATATGCCTTCTCTCTTTTAGCTTTAAGAATTTTTTCATCTAGATATGTATTTGGATATCTAGTTTTTGAAAGTTCTTCATCATAGAATCCACCTTTAATAGGATTACCACGATAGTCTTCTAATATGTATGTGGCTGGATATGTATTTTGAACTCTTTTAATCGTGAAAATTTCTGTGGTCCAATTTGGTGTATATCCTTTTTCAAAAACATGTTTATATTTACTTATGCGCACATGATCTCCAACATTGAACTTTGCTAATTTAAAAAGTTTTAAACAGGTATATACCGTATTTAATAATTTTTTCTCGTTTGTAGAGTTAACTTGAATCGGTGGCATTTTTATGGTACGATGAATTTTTCTGTTATATGTATTAATCAAGTCTTTGTAAATGTCGATCCAGTTATAAGACCCATGAATGCTAAACTCTTTCCACATCATTCCTTTTTAATGTTCTATTAAATCGTTCTACTATTGATGCTTTCATTCTGCTATATGTTGAGTAGTGATTAATGTTGTATTTATTCATACATTTTCCAAAGTGTTTATTGAAAAACTCTTTACCGTCGTCTGTTTGCAAGTTTTTTGGCATTCGTCCTAGTTGAAAAATATTCTGCATAGCCTGGCTTGTTTCCAATGCAGTCTTTCTTTTCAAGGGTACTGCCCAAGCAAATATTGAAATGACGGTCAGCAAAAATCGATAATCTCTATTGTCTGTAGAATAGTTCCCCATTTCAACTAAATCAGCTTGCCAAAGACCATCTATTCCTTTTATAACAACTCTTCGACGTGGAAAATTTTTTCGTGCTTGCTTATGCAGTTCATTTACTAAATTTCTTTTTGAAGTCATTATTTAACGTATTTTGAATTTTAAGGGATACGTTGAGTTCAGAGTGAGTTCATTTAAGTACTGTCGACCATCATATTTCTTACATACCCATAAATTAACTCATAACATTTTTCACAAAAACAGTACCAGTTGTATCATTAAGATAGTTTCCGAACTTATCGATGGACATGATTTATGCAGATAAATATTATTCTATAATGTTTGCTTCATATAATTCTTCGATAATTGAGACAATTTCGTTATTGTGATTAGTATGACCTGCAGCTTGTGATGCCAGCAATATCCTAAGCCGATCTACTAACTCATTAGGATCTTCCCAGTATATATAGTTAGGTTTGTATGTGTTTAGTTGCATCAAACCCTCGCCCTTGTAAGGACTTTTTATTTTGTGTAGTGATGATGAAGTTGATGAGTACTTTTCACTTTCTTTCTTAAACAATTTACTGATAATATGCTTATATTTATATGCTCTCGTTCTTTTGATTTGTGCATCATGTCTATATTCTCTTTTATATGCATTTGTGCTTACTAAATTTTTTTTATATATATCTGATTCATGTTTATCGTAATGTTTTGGTATTTTGTGAAACAGTAAAGAAAATAAACCTTGTGTAACAGCCCATATTTGATTTCCAATCACTATTTTATCTTCAATAAGTTTAATACTACTATTGCCAAACTTCCATTCATTATTTAAATCTTTATGTGGACCGTAGAGAGTATCTAATTCGTTTCTGCTTTCCAATAGTGCTAGGTCAGTATAACTCTTATTATTATTATCTGAATTGTCTAGAGTTTCCGATTGAGAGTAAAAATCATCGTTGTCATCATCGTCATCATCATCAGTATCAACTTTATCAAACTTATTTGCGTTTATATCACTAAGTGAGATATTTTTATTGCATAATGTTTCTTCACCAAGCTCGTTTGGAGTACTTGTCTCTAACTTAACTGATTATTCGTTGAATGGAAAATTTGATTTTTTACAAACTTTCGTTTTAAATTCATCTTTTTCTGCTTTAGTACTTCTTTTATTATGTTTAGAACTGTTCACAAATTCTGTTAAAGGATCTATTATGGGTTTAAATGTATCTTTGAATTGCTCATGTGTATCTGCTTCATCAACTTTTATACTACGAAATCTTTTCTTTAAAACATTTCTTGTCTTTATTAGCTCTTTTAAAACTTTTTCATCCATTTTCAACTATTAGGCAACAAATCAGATATTAGATCAGCTAACAGATCAGGTATTAGATCAGATATTTGAGCAGCTTTCAGATCAGGTATGAAGGGTATCAGATCACGTATCAGCTATCAGATCAGGTAACAGATCAGCTATCAGATCCGGCATAAAATATTTTTTAGGAAATAAGTAGATGTACTATGTCCAAAGCCAAATTAAGTACTAATGTTTTACTTTTATGTAGAGTAATTTATATTGTTATAAAATAGTCGCATTGCTTTCTATAGCGACCATTTTTCAAGTCATTATCTTTGCTTATCATCAAAAATCCATATTTATCCTTCCAACACTCTCGACAAATTTCATGAAACTTTTCATAACTCATGTCGCTGGCAACATGATCGCTATAAACGTGCTTCTTATTTGTCTCATCTTGTTTAAACATTATAATCACATTTGCATTGTCTCTTATTAAGTGCTTGGTAATTCTGGTATAAGTTTGACATAAATAAAATGAATCAACATCCTTATGTCGTCCCATGCAAAAATATGCTGGTATATTATTTTGCTTCTCGCATGCAACATCATCAAAGATCATAATTGAATTAGTTTTCGCTTCGTCAGGAGGAATAACTTTTTCATTATCTGTAAATGTGTAATCCCTTTAATTGGCGAAATTAATCGCTTTAAGTATTCATATTTTGGTTGATAAAGGGATTTTGAGTATAAATAGATGTTTTCAAACTTGAGTCCATTAGGGCTTTCTAGCAAGCTAATCATAACATTAGTCTTTCCACAATTTGATGGCCCAACTATTAGAGCACGAATAGAATTTGGTAAGAGAGAGCTATGTTTTATTTTAGATCTGATGTTCGTTGAAGCATCAATATTGCGAATCACAATATTTTTATGTTGTTTTACTAATTGCATTCTTATAACTAATTGCATTTCATAAATGTTACTTTTATTATAGAAGAAAAAAATAAAATAAGATGCTTATACATTATAGCAAAACGTTTAGTTATAAAAAACCAGCCGTTGGAAAAGGTTTAGTGAATAGAGTAAAAAACTCTCTACCTGTTGAACTACAACTTCCTGGATATCAGTTTTGTGGACCCGGAACATAATTACAAAAACGTTTAGATCGCGGTGACAAGGGAATAAATGTATTAGACGCTGCATGTAAAAATCACGACATTGCTTATTCCAAAACAAATGATTTAAATAGTAGACATCAAGCTGATAAGATTCTTGAAAATAAAGCTTGGGAACGAGTTCTTTCAAAAGATAGCAGTCTTGCAGAAAAATCGTTTGCGTGTATGGTTACCAACGCAATGAAGGCCAAAAGAAAATTTGGTATGGGATTGAAGAAGGTTGCAAAAAAAGTGAAGAAAATGGAAAAAGGCTGTTCAGTACATCAATTAAAAATGCAACAAAAATACTGAAGAAGGAAAAACCTCAAGACATTAACTCTGCTATTAGGATTGCACGTAAGATTATCAACAAACAAGTCGTTAAGGGGGAAAAAATTACAAGTTGTAATACCACGCATAATTATTGTTCCAAAGATTGGTGGCTTCTTACCTTTGGTACCTATTCTTACTGCTCTGAGCGCAATTGGTAGTCTTTCTACTGGCGGAGCAGCTATATCAAAAGTAATAAATGCTGCAAAGAATGCCAAACAACAACTTGATGAAGCAACTAGACATAATAAAACAATGGAAGCAGTAGCAATGGGGAAAGGTTTTTACCTTAAACCATATAAGAAAGGATATGGATTGGTTTGTCAAGAAAAACAAAAACCAAATTTTTCGTAATGCTACCCAATAAACCCCTATCTGATGTTGATCTGAGAAACTTTTCAACAAACATTCCATACTTTAGAGGAGTTTTCATGTTGGATAAAATACCAAAACGATCGAGAAAAAGAGAATGCGGAATCATTAATTTGGATTTATCAAGAGGACCTGAAACCCATTGGGTAGCATATTATAAAAACAATGAACATAAAGAATATTTCGATGGTTTTGGAAATTTACAACCTCCATTAGAATTAGTTAAATATCTAGGCAAAAATATAAAATATAATTACAATCAATATCAAGATTATAATTCATTTAAATGTGGAGATTTATGTCTTCAATTTCTTTACAAAATAAGTGAAAAGAATAAATAAATACAACACACGAACATTTTTTTAAATTTTACTGTTTTATTAATAAAAAAGTTTATAAAATATAGTTTCAACATATTATTTCCACTGTGGGTATTGAGCATTTGTTAGAAATATACTTATTTCAGCAGCAGTGTCCAATTTTAGGGAATTTTCTCCTTGCTTACATATGCAATATATCCCGGATGCTAGTTCTATTATATCATCATCCGATAGCGTGTTGTACCGATTTGGTAAAAACATTATGTTATTTTCCAGTTCAATTTGAATTGTGGTGCCGTATTTACTTGTCACCCGTTTAGCATTTTTAACTTTATATTTAGTTGAGTCCTGGAGCTCTTTTATATGGATTAATGTTTTTTTATTTAATTGTTGAACTTTGTTATCAAATTTGGTGGATTCATTATCAGAATATTAATTAATTAAATTTAATTTTTTTATATGTATTTTTTATGTGTTTTTTTCTTCTTCTCTTTTTGACAGATTGCTCAATCTGCTTTTGTAAACTGATGTATTAAAAATTTCTACAAATCTTTAAAAATCCAAAAACAAAAAAATCTAAAAAACAAAGATCAGTAACGTAGCTATCTCTTTTTCTCATATTGTAATTATTTTTTATGTAAGTGTTTGTTTGTTTTGTCACTGATAGAATTGTAGTGAAAGAGATAGTTATATTGACGTTCTAAAACGTAACTGAAACATAAAATTTCAAAACAAAGATCAGAGAGATAGTTATATTAATGTTCTAAAGTGTAAGTGAAAAAAAAAATTCAAAAGAACTCAAAATTGTTCGTAAAATGTTGATTTTACAAGAATATTTTACTATAAATAGGTACGTAAACCTTTCAAGAATATTAGTGTAAAAATAGCATTCAACAAAATTCTTTAAAGAAATAAAATCAAATTAAAAATGAGCCAAATACGTGAGACGTTGGTTGAATTCCTTCATTCCTTTGGAGACTTACTGCTCTATGAGCATAAGGAAACAATACATTTTTTTATCTCTATGCTAACTGAAAATGAGGAGTATAGAGTTGTAGAGCAGGAGGACTCCGAAGATAGTGGGCATTTCGCCAGCTGCCCCTGGTATAGCGAAGGATGCGAGGAAGGGCCGGACACTTGTCGGTGTACAATGTTCCACATAAGAAAAAAAATTATTTTTAAAATTATTGAGACTTACAAAAATGTATCTAAAAAAAAACTATGAATAAATATAAAATGTATTTTTATGTGTATGATTTATTATTTACTTCAATGTACATATAATATGTATATATACAGATTAATAGACCGAAAAAGCTATTAGTTTAAATATTATTTTCATTGAGGATGGATAAACGTACTTTAAAGAATATATTTCACAACAATCAAGAACGAAAACCTCAAATATATGATTTGGTTTTTGAGTTTGAATACTTGCTCAATTGGAAATTGAAGATTGCATGTGGATTTTCTTTTGGTTTTAAGCCAATGATATGGTTGAATTATAAAAATAAGCAATACATTGGACTGGATCGAGAAGAATGGTTACATCTCATGTGCTATAAGGAGTATATTCATGATATGCTTAATCGTCGGGATTTTTTAAATTCTATAAATATAATTGATAATGAAAGTGAAAGAGATGTTGAATATAAGTTTCAATATAAAAGAGGTGTTTGTTTTTTAGTTATCATACAAGGAAACTTTAAAATAAAAATCGATTCTGACACTTGGAGATCACTAACTCAAATTCGAGTATTTTTTACATCAATTTTGTGTTGGAACAACATTCTAAGAAAACAAATCCTTCATTTCTATCATGAATATTATATACCAACCTGCTCCGCTTTAAACAAAACAAAACTTTAAATCAATGAAATACAAGGAATACACGAAAGGGATGTAAAGATTGAATTAACACGACTTTGTTATGAGATTGGAGAAAAAATGCAACACAAGATTGTAACAGATGTGAAAATTCATAAATTTTATTTAAGGATGGATAATAAATAAAAAAAAACTGTACACAAAAATATTTGTTTTTTTTAATGCTTTTTTATTTTCATCTTAGTGTATTTTATTTAAAAACTAGTCTTGCAAATAATACATACAATTTTGGAAATCAAATTATGTAGAGAAACATAACGTAGGAAATGTTATATTTTTTTTTTTGTTATCTTAATAACACATATTTTAAATTTCCAGCTTTTACTAAATAAAGAAAAAATATATGTGACATATTAACTACAATTAGCATAAAAATTTTCTGGACTGGTCCATACATTTTTTTTTGCGTAATAATTGCACTAATAACTTGTAAATGGACAAATGTAATATAAAATTTTTTTTTGGATGGCTTTGGAAAAAAAATTTCAAGAATTTTTTTTTTTATGTAACACAAAATATCTCTTAAACTAGAGGTGCTAGAAAATCAATAAAACTATTTTTGTAATCAGCGAACAAAAATACATAAGAATTAGTTATATTTGGTCCAAAAAATTATAATCAAAAAATTTTAAAAGGACTGAACTAAAAACACACGATTTTTGACATCCTTGCAGTAATAGTCAGATACCCTGATATACTCATCAATGTGAATCTATTTAAATGAAAGGGATTTTTGTGTAGATAAATAATCCAGAAAGTATTTTTAAGTTTGTAGTACCATTCGTAATATATTAACTGTATAATACAAAAAGAGATGCAAATTATGCAAGTCCTAAATGACACTATATCTTCAAAACTAGTGCTAATAGAGAAAAACTAATGACACCATCGTAATCAGGAGACAAAAATACAGTACGATCGGCTATTTTTATTTAAACATCATAAAAAAACCTCTATTTTGTTGTGCAGTGTAATTCATGCAACTTAGACTTAAAAGTTAGCATATTATCGTAAACATTTGATCTGTTAAATAAACAATCTCTATACGAACTTAGCCTATACTTATCTGAAACACATTTTTTTTACTCCTTTAGATTTTTTAATTTCATTTCCATTTTGTACAGTAAAGGAGTACATTTTAGACCGTAGTCCCACGAATTCTTCCATAATCTTCCCACAATTCTCATCTTTCATCATACCCAGAACTTTTTTGTTTACGAGAGGAATCCCGTAATCATTTGTTTTTGGATAGTCAGAAGTGTCAAATTCATGTTCTATATCATTTTTAATGTCTGCGTAAAAGTCTTCAGTTTGTATCGGGTATATGAATGAGTCAGTGTCCATGTAATTTAATTTCAATTTTGACTTGAATTTAGGTTGCATGTATCTATAATGAAAATTATACATCTTCCATTTAGATAGTTCCAGCACACAAAATCCTAAATTTATGGGCTTATTATAACATGTCTGCACTCGATTCATTTGAATCGCTACCATATCTTCTGAAAATATTGCTAAGCTATGAAAATTTGATTTAGATATTTAATTTTGAGCACCCAAACGGTTTCGGTTTAATGTAGTCCAACTGGTAACAATCCTCACATCTTTCCTTTTGTCCACATTCTCCATGGTTTTCCCATATACTGCGTTGTTGAGCAATTTGAAAAAAAAATTTTCAAAGTTATTTCTAGCTTCGGCTCTGTATTTGGTATTAAGGTCTATATAATCTTTCAACCATGGAGACTGCTTAAAAGTTAGAACTCTATGTATTTTTTTCAAAATCAAACCATTTTCTAGACATTATTTAAGTACTCTGTAATGAATTATATAAGAATGTTTTGGTGAAAAATCAGTTATTAGTTTTTTATATTTTGATGTTCCAATTTCCTTGTTTTCGGCGCAGAAAGGAAGATCGTTATGCATATTATGTAAATAAGAAGGATATTCTAAATCAACCTCATATACATAACCATCATTTGAATTATCATCTATTTTCATATTATTCTATCTAAATTTGGAAGGTTTATTTTTATCAAATGTGTCTAAATACTTATTATTTGCCTTGGAGTATCTTTTACAACATTGGACAATTCCACCTCGTATCCCTCTTTTAAAGAAATTGTACATGTCGATATCGGTTATTAGCTCTAATTCAATGTTTGTATGCTTAAGCATAGCATCCCAAGATAGCCCCGGGGCAGTAAGCTAAGCTATAAATTTTTTTACAGACATTTCTAAAATGTTCAAAAATATCCGTTAGGAGAAGCACATCTGTTTTCAAATACAATTCCATATAATCTTTCAAAGTTTTGCAGTTAAAAATTGCCCAGACTTCATTCGCATGCGCATAGTCTTCAATAGAACATTCTTTGTTATTAAGTTTATTAAAGAAATCTTTTCTAGGTGGAAGTTGTGTTTCATTAAGTTTTTCAAATGAATCAAGATAATCATAGGGAAAAATTCCTTTTCTCCTTATGAGATTAAATTCTTGGCTTGTTTGAAATTGTGCTCTAATAGTATGAAAATCGTTGACGGTAAGATTATTTGCCAACGATTCCAAACTATCGGCCATAAAACGCAATATATGAAGAAACCTAAGTTCAAGATCTGTACCATCACTCATATTAATAAATTGAGATAGAGATATATATAACTCTTTATTTAACGGAAGGACTTTTATATTTGTCGCAACCTTACTTGATTCTTTCACAAAAAGATGAGAATCATAGGATGAATAGTTATGAAAATAAATTGGAATAAACTTGGGTACTTGATAACTTAGGTTGCATCTGTTATGCGCAGCACCTCGATATTTACCGCTTATATGACAATGATCTCTCACACGATCATTATTTAAGCATTGTCCACATATGTGACAAGTTATCGCATTGTAAAATGTTACATTTTCTTCATCTGTCAACTTCTCCATTTCAATTGTTTTTGTGAGATAATTGTTATATATATCTTGACAATCTTGATTCAAAAATGTAACAAATTTTTCAGAAGCATCTTTACCCATATAAATTCTCAGCTTATCCAATTTATTATCATGCTTACACGTAATGAAATAGCTGAATGCGCAGGGTACATGTATTTGATTTAATTTAGTTTTACTACTTACATTAAAGTGAATCTGTTGCAAAACGCATTCAAAATCGGCGTATACAACAAAAGGGACGTCAATTTTTCTATGGTGGCTCTTGAACCGCAGTATGGAGTCTTCTGCCTTTGGCATTGTGGTAACTATTTTACCACATTCCATTTTATGTTTCTCCATAATATTTTCAAGATGGGTGTATTGCAGACAGCTGTTGCAAAATAAGAGTCGTTCTCAATGTGTCGTTGTTTGCCTTTTTAGTAGTCTGTAGGACATCAAACACGCGTATTGTATTATTTAATTATAAATACTTTCCAATATATTACTTACTTTGAAATATCTTTTATAAAAATATAGTGATGCCCATCCATGTTTTCCAATAGCAATAAGTTAACATGCTGGGTCTTCTCATTTTGGGTTATATAAAATGGTCCAATTAGTTCATCACTGTCGTCGTCATATCCAAACACATTCACACTAACATCATTCCGCCTCTCAAATTCCTTAATATATTTTAGTGACATCGGAAATGTCAAATTTGAAAAATCAATTATAGTTCCATTTTGTAGCGAAATTATATCAGCACTAATATCTTCAATATTATATGAAGAGCATCGAGTCGGAACATTGATAGACGAGGTACTCATTGCCGCAATTAAGGCCCACTTAAAACAGTAATTATCACTGTTTTCAATGTTAATGCAAGCACCACGACTAGCAAGCTTCTGCGGGGTGCTAATCCAATGAGCTCCTTTTACTAAAGAAGATTTATTAATATTTAGTTCAGCTCGAACTATGCGAACAAGAGTCCATCCGGAATCTCTTTCCTGGAACTCAGACATTTTATTTTGAATTTCTGTGACCTGCTTACAGAAAAATTCGTTCACGTCATCTGCTCTAGTCAACAAGCTCATTTTTGCTTTGTGTACTATTATAATTATTTATAATTCTTCACCAACAATTTTTATATATTCTGCAACTATACTTATATTAAATTTCAATATAGTATGTTGCCTTAAATGGTATTCAAGCCTCTCTATAAAAGTCGATTCATTTTCGCCAACAAAATCTTCAAAGAGAAGTTGATCCTTTTTATTTTGTATTCCATAAAAAATAATGTTGTTTTTAAATGCTTTTCTGATTTCATAATATTTCGTACACTCTCCATCAATGTTGATATTATTTGTTGAGCTACTTCCAAAATCATGTGAACCTTGCTGCTGCTGTTGTTGTTGTTGGTGTTGTTGTTGTTGTTGAGGGTGATGTTGTAGTGTTTGGTGTTGGTCAGTATTTGGATACCAATGTATTGGAGTAATAGGTTGCTGCAAATTTGGGTACTATTGCATGGGAGTAGCACTTTGCTGCCAATACATTTGTAGTTGTGGTTGTTTTTGTTCTTGATGAAGATATTGCTGATGAGCATATTGCTGATGAGGATATTGCTGATAAGTATATTGTTGATGACGATATTGATGTTGTTGTTGAAGACATTGTAGTTCTTGTTGTTGTTGTTCTTGATGAGGATATTGTTGATAAGGATATTGATATTGTTGTTGTTGAGGATATTGTAGTTATTGTTCTTGATGAAGATATTGTTGATAAGGATATTGATATTGTTGAGCATATTGGAGCTGTTGAGGATAAGTGAAGCCTGTATTATTCCGAGGTAGTGGTCGTTCTTGATTTGATTCTCGACTTATGACCACTTGGTTCGCTACGCCATGATTTTGGATGTGATCCAAAAAGCATTTTTTATATTTATATACCTTTTTCACATTGCTTTCATAAACTAAAGAATTCATTTTATTTAGTTTATACAATATTATTATATATATATATATATATATATATATATCAACAATATCAATATCCTTATCAACAATATCCTCATCAAGAACAACAACAACAAGAACTACAATGTCTTCAACAACAACATCAATATTATTCTATTTAATATTTTTTATTCAAAAGTCACTTTGATTATTTACGTATTAAAAGCGAAATTATTGAGGATTTGACACTTGTAGATACAATGCTGTACTTGCTGCTAGAATAGAAAACTTCTCAATCTATACCAATTACGATTAAGTCATATGCAAAATGTAAAAGTCAATAGACAGAGACAAATGTCAGCAAGCAGTGAAAATAACAACCAATCTTTGACAATCCTCAATATCACAAACTTCAATTTCTTTACAAAATAAGTGAAAAGAATGAATAAATACAACACGCATAAATTGTATATTTTATTCATTTCTTCAAACTCTTTACACATAAAAAAATTAAAATCAAACAACAAAAACAAAACATTGATATCTCACCAGCATACATAATTACTTTCTAAAATACCCTTCCATGTCCCCAGCTAAAAAACGAATATTACAAACAAAAAAAGTAATGCCGAGTGCAAACTATGATATTTTGTGACATCGCAACAGTGGGCCCTAGTGGTAACGTTTATCATTTCCGATTTGCATTCCATATAAAAAAACATAATGTGAAAGGCGTTGCACCCATTTTAAAAAATGATTAGAACGCAAGAAAATGCCAGATTTGTACTCGGCATTGCATATATACATATACGACTACTTACCCATCTGCCAACGCTCAAGTTATTGTAAAAACATACACAAATACACACGCATTACGTTGGCTCTCATGATCACGCATCTCTAATTCCCTTTGACAATCCTAAATATCTTACACTTCAATTTTTCCAACCTTCAAATAAGTTCATTGCTCATAAATTACATATTTCGTTTACCTCTTCAAACTCTTTAAATATAGGAAATAGGAAAATCAAAATAAAACCAACAACAAAAACATTCATAGATTTCCCACAAGCATACATAATTTCTTTCTAAAATAATCTTCCATGACCACCAGCTAAAAAAGAATATTGCAAAAAGACCAAAGCAACATTTTTCTCTATGCACACACGCACTTACACTCTAATATCATAAACCTGCTGCAACCACTTAACAAACCAAAAAAAAAAAAAAAGATTCAATTCAATTCAAAATTAAAATTAAAACAGAAACCTACATAAAATCCTTCGTACCTACATAATTAACTATGTACATCTCACAAACCATATATTTTATTCATGTCTTCGAACTCTTTAAACATAGGAAAAAAATAAATAAAAATCAAACTAAATAAAACCAACAACAAAAAACATTGATAGATTACCACACAATTTCTTTCTGAAGTACCCTTCCGCAACCGCTTAACAAACGAAAAAATATACTACATACAAACAAAAGAATAATGGGTGTTTTTTTAGAGGTATAGAACTTTGAATTGAAATAAAACACAAGAAAATCGTTTTAATGTCCATCAATTTGGCTTTATTGGAAGGATAATTTTATGCCATTAATGTTTAAATATGATTCCGGGCATGTGGCCGCCGCGGCTGGCTCGAATAAAGCCAATTCTACAGGTCCAATTTTCAACCACTTTTTCGAGCATATGGGGCCGTATGTTGGCAATAACGCCACGAATGTTGGCTTCCAAGTCCCCTAACGTTTCTGGTTTGTTGGCGTAGACGAGCGACTTCACATATCCCCAAAGAAAATAATCCAATGGTGTCAAATCACACGATCTTGGTGGCCAATTGACAGTTCCATTCCGCGAAATTATGCGCTCATCGAATGTTTCCTTTAATAAATCGATTGTGACGTGCGCTGTGTGGCATGTAGCGCCGTCTTGTTGGAACCACAACTCATCCACATTCATGCCATCCAATTCGAGAACAAAATAGTCGGTTATCATGGCTCTATACCGGTCTCCATTAACGGTAACTGACTCTCCAGCATTATTTCGGAAGAAGTATGGCCCAATGACTCCACCAGCCCATAGAGCACACCAAACAGTCAGTTTTTGTAGATGTAATGGCGTCTCAAGGGTCTCATGTGGATTCTCTTCACTCCAAATGCGGCAATTTTGCTGGTTGACGTAGCCATTCAACCAAAAATGAGCCTCATCACTGAACAAAATTTTGCGATTAAAATCAGCATCGAGATCAATCTCATTTTCGGCCCATACACCAAAATCACGACGCATTGCATGGTCTGGCGGCTTTAATTCTTGCACAAGCTGGATCTTGTAAGGTCGCAAGCCAAGATCTTTGCGCAAAATCTTCCATAAAGTTGATGGACAAAGCTCCAATTGCTGTGCACGGTGGCGAATCGATTCATTCGGGTCCTCTTCAACACTTTGCTCTACAGCGGCAATTGTTTCTTCGGTGCGCACTGTTCGACGTCTCTGCGGATGCGTATTATCACATAGAGTAAACGTAGTGCGAAAACGATCCATGGTTAACCGAATTAATTGCTCTGATGGACGATTATGTCGACCATAAAATGGACGGAGCTTGCGGTAAACTTCGCGAACTGAACCATTATTTTCGAAATAATTTTGCACGATTTGCAAGCGTTGTTCTTTTGTCAACCTGTTCACGATGAAATGGCAAACCAAACTAAATATTAATCACTTGACAGC
Source organism: Tachina grossa (assembly GCA_949987645.1). Lineage (NCBI taxonomy): Eukaryota > Metazoa > Arthropoda > Insecta > Diptera > Tachinidae > Tachina > Tachina grossa. The sequence goes on along the minus strand of OX465277.1, from coordinate 48,750,464 downwards.
TGACAAAATGGCCGCCAGTTAAAAAAGTGATGCCAACTTAAAGTTCTATACCTCAATAAAAAACACCCATTATTACAAAAAAAAACTAAACTATGCACACACGCACACGCAATATAAAATCATAAACCTGCTGCAACCGCTTAACAAACGAAAAAACATACATAATTAGCTATGCACATCGACGAACGGATATCAAACCATAAAATTAAAACAAAAACACATCGACGGGCCGACATCAAACTACCCTTTTCCATGTACAAACCGTCCATAACCCTCGTCACTTCACACCATTGACAGTAATTACCTTAATATGTAAATTTTAGCCCATAAATTACAAAATTTCGATTTTAATTACCCAAATTTGACAATTTTAATTGTTCAAGCTCATACATTCTACTACTACTAAAATGCAACCCTGATCTAATGAAAAGTATTATCGTTTAGAAAATTTTCTAAAAACGAAAAAGTCTTATGGGATGTCAAAATTTTTATCGTATTATTTGCCACTTTGATGACATTTTGCGACAGACTATCACACTTGCACGTATTATTTGAATTTTTGACAAGTATAAATACAAAGTATAATAGTCTGAACGCGGCTTAATATTCAACGCATAACGCCAGTTACATAGCATACGCTTATCTCTGAGAAAACAATTTCTATCCTCTACTTCTGTTGACAACTGCAAAATTAGAAATTTTTAAACATTATTGATTTTCCCATGACAAGTTCATTATTACAATTCTTAAAACGTTTCTTATTTTTCTTATCAAACTGATTAGCCTCCAAAATACACACTCAATTAAATTTTTAACGAAAAAAGACACATTTGCATTTTATTACCCATTTTCTTCTAAAATACTTAACCATAAAATATGCATATTATGACTTTATTGATATTCTAACTATACATACATACATTTGCATGTATATACATACTCTTTACTTTAAAAACTATACTCCAAAATATTTTATAATCAATAAGGCACACGCATTCCAAAATATTATTAATCAGTATCGCACACTCATGTAATTAAATATGCATGGCTGGGGTGTGTACGTGTGTATGCTTCATAGCTAAACAGATATACATGGTCTCACACACAATGTACGAATATGTAACTTAGTTGTTGCTTTTGAAAATCATCACATAAAGACAAGAAAAATTTTTCAATAAAGGACGCTAACATAAACACTTGTATCCAGAGGACCATTAGAAGTTTTAAAATACTTATTTAATTTGTTGGTTCAAAAATCTATTTACACATTTTTACGTTTTAAAATATTCATTTAAATTTATGTTTAAAAAACTTTAATTATACATTTAATTTGCGTTCAAAATATTAAATTTAAATCCGCCAGCAACGCATCCCCTTCTTCGGCTTGCAGAAAAATTTTTGTTATTTCATCTTCATCTTTTGGCATATAATTAAATGCTGCCAAGAAAGCATGGCGCTCTTCATCCAGCATAAACTCTTCCTTTTGAAAATTCCTATTCTTGAAGTATGACATTTGGTTGTTTGGAATCTCATAATATTCATCTATCTCGTTCTCAAAAATGTCTCTAATAGATATATTAGGAGGCAAATCGTCGTCCGCAAACTCTATTGACAGAGGGCTTACGGATACCTCTTCCCGGCTGACAAGGGTCATCTCTTCCCGATTGCCGGAGAACAATCTCACAAACTCATCCAGCGACATTTGTGAGCCGTTCAATGATATTAAAATTGGGCTTCTGCTTAATGTGTTCATTATACCCTTCACCAAAAATGGTAAAGGATATGTATAGGTTTGTCCAGATTTTTGTAATTTCTACAATATTCATTTGCGGCCACATAAAGTTAGTTATTCTGGATCCTTATGAAGAGGAGATAAAAATAAATTCAGTAAAGTGCGACTCTGACTCGCGCACGAAGGGTTCCGCACGAACACTAAATATGTAATTTAATACAAACGTTATCCTATATAATATATAGTTTTGGCATTTTTTTCGTTTTTGGGGTCTTTTCGGTTTTTTTGTTTTGGCGTTTTTTCGGTTTTAACGATTTTTTCAAGTTTTGGCTATTTTTTTTAGTTTTGACACTTTATTTTCTCGTTTTGACGATTTTTTTCGGTTTTTGACGTTTTTTCATTTTGGCGTTTTTTATTTTTTGCGATTTTTTTCATTTTTGCGATTTTTTTTATATAAATTTTTTTTTTAGATTTGGCGACATTTGCGCGTTTTGGCGATTTTTTGATTTTTGGCGTTTTTTTCATTTTGGCGATTTTTTTTCATTTTGGCGATTTTTTCGAAGTTGGCGATTTATTTTAGTGTTAGAAATTTTTATTTTAATTTGGCGATTTTTTTCGTTTTTGTGATTTTTTTTTAATTTTTGGCGAATTTTTTTGTGGTTTGGCGATTTTGTAATTTTCGGTTTTTTAGTTTTACCGTTTTTGAAAATTTCAAGTGTTTGCCTCTTACGGTTTCCAAGATATAGCAAATTGTCAAAATTACATTACATGATGGACCACCCTTTAATTTAAATTTTTTTAAATTTTAAGGTGGAAGTACATACCACGCGTTACGCGGCAACGCTTTTCTGGCTTTTTAAACGTTTAACGCTATACAAATGGAAAGTTACACAACACGCTTTTGAGGTTTTTTTTAGTTGTAAAATTTAAAGCCTATGCCGGCTATTTTTTCGTCTTGCATTTACGTTTTATATTTCTTTAAATATTTAATGCATTTGTTATCCATTGTTTAATAAAAAAATTAATTTCTAATCATATTTGTGTATGTTAGCTTATGAATCTGGCAACACTAGCTGTTATTTTGTATACAACGCGTGAAAGTTGAAGAATTTTCAACTTTTTGCGAGGTACGCGCGTCGCAAACTTCACTGTGTAACTTACCTTATGAAAACACACCATTTTAACTTTTTTGACAGACGCGTGTATCGCATTAGCGCATTGAACGCGAGTTATGTACTTCCACCTTTAGTGTTAATTGTTGTAATCTGTATAAAAATACACTAATTTTACAAATTTCAAGTTTCAATATACATATGTTCATACAATTGTATGTATATTACATGGGATTTTAACATTTTTCGTTGCTCGTTTTGGAACACCCTTTAATTTTTAATTCTCATGTATTTGTTGTTGTAGCGGCCAAGGTTCTACATACTCTGTCCGAATTTCAGGTCCGTAGCTCTTACGGTTCCTGAGAAAATACCGTGTGACGGACAGACGGACAGATGGACAGCGTAGCGAAAACAATAAGGTTTCTTTTCAACTTTGGTGTACGGAACCCTAAAAAGACATGTCCGTCTGTCCGTCTGCATGTACGGATAGCTTGAAAGAGATTTTCTGAAGCTCCCAAAAAAGTTAGAGAGCTCAGAGTTGGACGTTTTTTAAATATTGGTATTCATAATCAGTTCTTTAACTAAAAATCAATTAACTTGATTTTTTAAAAACATCGTGGCAACACTGTATTCTTTATTTGTCACTTGCATATTAGTTCTGCAAAACAACGATTTTTAACTCACAAAGTACTCGTGTCTATTTTGTTTATTTGTCGGTTTTCAGAGAAATATTGTTTCTATAAAATAAAAGATATGTTCCAACTTGTATTTAATAAAATAATAAACAAAGTTCACAACAAATCTTTGTTAAAAGTGCTTTTTATATTATTATTTTATTGCAGATAAAGAAGCACTAGAATAACGAGCTTTATTTTGTTTGTTTTGAGTGTTTATACATCACTAGTTAATTTTCTACAATTATACTATTTTTGTTAACACATAAAATGAGAAAACAATGACTGGGAATGGAAACTGGATCGCTTCTTTTCTTTTAAATATTCTTTGGAGTATATTTGTTATTTCGGCAATAGTTCCTATAAAAAAAAAATTACATTGTTTTCTTCTAAATAACACTGGCATATGCATACATAACTTAACACCACAAATGTTACACACTGTAAATATGAATTTTTTCCCACAAAGCAAAAGTGTACACCAATCACTTTTGCTTTACCTAAATAATTTCAACAACTTGCCAACATATTGCAACATAAACTTCCGGCACACGCCAGCACATGCAGCCAAATTTCCAGATAATTATTATTGACTTTTCTTTTCACACCTGCAGCGACAACCAAATTCTAGAGAATTTGATATACAGTAATAATCAATTTCCAAAGAAGTAGATCACGCCACTAACAAAGCTTTATTGAACTTCCGGCACATGCACCCAAAATTCTGAAGAATTGGATCACGCCACTATTAGCAAATTGAAATAATAATTAGTATTTAAGTCAATATTAAAATTGTAATTATAGTAGTTTTAATTTTGTCATTAAACTCACAAGTTGCGATTATGTCGCAACTATAAAAAAAAAAATAAAAAAAGGGACATAATAAATAAAAAACCTTTTTTTTAAGAGATTTCAACAAAGAATTCTCTAACTGGCGCCCGAGCATAAAAAAATTTCTAAAACAAATAGTAAACGTCGCGAAAAAAATCCTGAAAAAAAACAAGTAAGGATACCGCAAATACACAAAAAGTGGAAGTGAAAGTGACTCTAAAATTAAACTAAAGTGGAAATTAAAGTTAAAATTGAAATAAAAGCGATCCTGAAAAGAAGGAACAATAATTCGTAAAGAGCGAACAGCTAAAAAAATTACTTCAAACAGAAAAAACTCTAAAAATCTAATGTGCGGCCTCTTAGTAGCTACGGCAAAACGAATGGTATTACGTACCAGCCCGCATTAGTACCAAAGAACAGCTAAATATGCTACCAGAAGACACACAAACAGAAGAAATAAAATTTAAAGGGGTATCTTCTTTTGGAGTGCTACCCATAATCGAGGAAGCTAAAACACCGTGGGTGATAGTAACGGAGAAAACCAAAGAGAACTACAAAAAGGAAATCAGGCATAGAGTAAGGTATATACTAAAAGCTAAAATATATAACCCAGAAACGAAAACTTATAAAAAATTATACAATCTAGAAGCCTCTGGCCAATAATAACTTTTTTTTTTTTTTGTTAATAAAAGTTGAAAACACAATAAAAAATGTCAAACCCAAATAATTTGATCCGACCACCCGTCATTCCTGCAAGTACTTCCCAAAACGCTCAAATAAACATGGACGACTTAACGACTCTCATTTCAAATGTTGTTACAAACATTTTTAGACAACAAGGACCGCAAATGGTTCAGGCGGCCTTAAGCCCCGACATAAATACACAAAATATTAGTGACCAACAGATTGAAGAGAGACATAGAAATAATCTAAATGACATGGACAAGATTCCGGACGTAGTAAAATGTTTGAAAGAATTTGCAGGTCACCCAGGAGAATATAACTCGTGGAAAAAAAGCGTGGATAGGATTTTAGAAATATACCAACCACTGAGGGGAACGCCTAAATACTATGGTATACTCAGTGTAGTTAGAAATAAAATTGTAGGAAATGCCGACATAGCATTAGAATCGTATAACACCCCATTGAATTGGCAGGCTATTTCGCAGTGCTTAACTGCCCATTACGGTGACAAGCGAGACTCGTCAACATTAGAATACCAAATGACTACTCTAATTCAAGGTAACCAAACCATACAATACTTTTATCAGAGAGTATACACTCACCTCTCGCTAATATTAAATAAGATATAATAGTCAAAACACATAACAGAGCCCATAGAAACTGCAGGGAAAATAAATTTCAAATCTTAGAAAGATTCTACTTCCCTGCTATGGCAAGAAAAATTAAACAAATCGTTAAGCAATGTAGAACTTGTAGAGAAAGTAAATATGACCGTCGACCAAATCAACCAGAGATTAAGAAAACGCCTATTCCAACACACCCCGGTCACACATTGCACATAGACTTATACAAAACTGGTAATAAGCTAGTTTTAACTGCCATAGATAAATTTTCTAAGTATGCACAAGCTCTTATAGTGAAATCCCGATCAGTAGAAGATATTAAGGAACCCCTTCGCAAGATATTATTTTCTTTTGGCATACCCAAGGCTATCGTTATAGACAATGAAAAGTCGCTAAATTCTGCATCAATAGTATTCATGGTAAGGGACCAATTGAGTATACAGATATTCAAATCTCCACCCTATAAAAGCTCTGTAAATGGTCAAATAGAAAGATTCCATTCGACATTGTCAGAAATAATGAGATGTTTAAAAAAGGAACGGACACATAACACATTTGAGGAACTCTTGGACCGCTCAGTTTATGAATATAATTATTCAGTGCACTCTGCCACTGGTAAAAGACCGTTAGAAATATTCTTCGGTAGAACAGTCAGCACAGACCCCAAACAATTTGAGGAAGCAAGGAAAGATAATATTGCAAAACTCAAAGGAGTACAGGATAGGGATCTGCGCTATCATAATAAAAAAAGAAAGGAACCAAGAACCTATGCCCCAGGAGAAATTGTTTACGTAAAAATTGACCAACGGTTAGGAACAAAATTAACTCCCAGGCTTAAGAAGGAAATAGTTAAGGAAAATTACACGACGACAATCGTGACAGAAACAAATCGAGTAGTTCATAAGAGTAACATAAAGAGTTAGACATGAATTTTTTTTTCTTTTCTCTTTTAAGATTTACAATGGAAACGTATTTGACATTAATTATGATACTTATTTTTATGACACAAGGACAAGCTACAAACGTACAAGTATTTGACTATAGTACAGCACAAATAGTTACTATCAATAACGGACCAGCAAAGATTCAAGACGGGACATTCAGACTAATTCATCTAATTAAACTCGACAAATATGAAAACTTTCTGACAGATACCTACAATTACATAGACGCCCAGATTCCAAAAAACAATATTCTTTTTCCAATTTTGAAACAAGAAACTCAGCAGACCATGGACATACTACAAACACTAAAACCTTCTAAGCACCAACGACTAAAAAAATCAATAAATGCTTTAGGAACGGTATGGAAGTATATTGCAGGATCACCGGATCACGAAGATTTAGAAATAATTAGTAGGAATTTGCTAAGATTAAATGATAATAATAATGATCAGGTGGTGATCAATAGACTTTTTAATGAAAGATTAAATAACTTAACTCTAATAGCTAATAGTATAAGTAAAGAATATAATGGCATACAAGAAATAATTATTAACCTACAGAATAAGATTAGATTGGTAAAAGAAGAACTTATTAACATTAGATACGCAATACAATGGGCAAAAAATAAAATTGTAAATTCAGTGCTACTCAATGAAGAAGAAATTAAACTAGCTATACAAAAATTAAGCGAAGAAAAAATGCCATTCAATAATGCAGAAGAAGCATTCGAATTATCCGAAGTAAATGTACTAAGTAATGAAATGACAGTTGTTTATATGGTAAAAATTCCACTAACATCACAAGTAACTTTTCAAAAAAATAATGCTAAAACCCGTTGTAAGCAAAGAAAATATTGTAATTAAAATAGATTTTTCAGAAATATTAAAATTTAAAAGTAAAATATATGGAACTGAAAAGCAATGTAAAGATTATAATAGAATTAAGATATGTAACAATAATCAAATCATAGACTTAAGTAATGATACCTTATATTATAAATGGTTTTAATTCTACCTGCACTACCACCAACGGACATCATATACCACGAGTAGAAGAAGTTAAAATGGGCGTGCTTCTGCTAAACAACTTTAATGGAAGTATTGAAATCAACTCAGAAACAAAAAATATAACAGTAACTCATCTTATTAACTTTTACAATTCTACAATTAAAGTAAATGAGAAAACATACAGTAACTTCGAAGCCATCCCCTTAGAGGCCATGCCAGGTATTCTCCAGCCAAATCCATTCAACAGACACCATATAGATGTACCATCACTAGAATCACAATACGAACTACACATCAAGAATACAAAGAAAATTAGCAAACTAAACATTATTACAATAACATCGGGAACAGTATCAGTTAGTGCTATCACAATCATAACTTTCATCATCGTAATCCTATACCAGTTTTGGAGGAAAAACCAACTAAAAATCATCACGAAACAGCCACCCATTAATGTACTACCTGTCGAAAATAATTTGGACACAAACCAGCCAACCTACGTGAGTTTCTCCAACCTGTCATATCCATAGTTCGCTTGAGGACACTCGATTTAAGAAGGGAGGAGTTAACACCACAAATGTTACACACTGTGAATATGAAATTTTTCCCACAAAAGCAAAAGTGTCCACTAATCACTTTTGCTTTACCTAAATAATTTCAACAACTTGCCAACATATTGCAACAAAACTTCCGGCACACGCCAGCACATGCAGCCAAATTTCCAGATAATTATTATTGACTTTTCTTTTCACACCTGCAGCGACAACCAAATTCTAGAGAATTTGATATACAGTAATAATCAATTTCCAAAGAAGTAGATCACGCCACTAACAAAGCTTTATTGAACTTCCGGCACATGCACCCAAAATTCTGAAGAATTGGATCACGCCACTATTAGCAAATTGAAATAATAATTAGTATTTAAGTCAATATTAAAATTGTAATTATAGTAGTTTTAATTTTGTCATTAAACTCACAAGTTGCGATTATGTCGCAACTATAAAAAAAATAAATAATAAAAAAAGGGACATAATAAATAAAAAACCTTTTTTTTAAAGAGATTTCAACAAAGAATTCTCTAACTCATACATGCATACATAAGTACATACATACACACACACATATGTACATACAGGTAAAGTTCAAAATGTAAACAAAAACGAAGCAAAATTACAACAACGTCACCTTAAAATTGGTTTAAACATGGGGGCAGTCAATTTTAAAATTTGCTGATTTACGCAAGGTTTAAAAACCGTTTTTTAAGCTAAAATTCTATTATGAATACAATTTTAGCGAATTTTGCTTAAACAATATTTGAAACTCGGTTTAAAATTTTTATGAATACGGCTGACTGTATTTAAACATTTTCTTTTTAAACATTGTTTTCTATAAAACCGCTTTTTGTCACCACTACATACAAATTATCTCGTGATTTGCGTGGAACATTCTTATTCGTGTGCATGTACATATGTATGTATGTATAGAAATGTGTTTGCACAGAATGTGTAGTGTTAAGAAAAAACTATAGGTATAAACACTCGCACATACATACTTACTTGTGTGTAAATCGGTAACCCGCAAGCCATAGCACAATTGTGCGGATGAAAATCACACACATGCTTATGCTCTTTAATTTAGTCGTCACTAGACTTGTGCCATTTAGTTAATTTCAGTGACCGGTCATTTTAGTTCATTATTTATAAATGAACTAGTTCGTTCATTTAGTTCAATCGCTCTTTTTAGTTCAATGAACTAGTTAGGTCTTTTTAATTCAATAATTTTACATCTACATCAGTGATGGGAAATGTGGCACAATTGTGCCATATTTGGCACTATTGGTTGTTGCCTGGCACTGTGGCACTCTCGCTCCGTTTCTGGCACTTTGTCCATTAAATATGGAAACTTTTCTTATTACTGTTTACGTTTTTAAGTAATGAAAACTTAGTAGTCTATGCTGACAATTCTTCGGTTCTGATAGTTAAAAGTAACGGTTTGCCCAGAGACATTGACGATCTATTAAAATGAATACATAAATTTGTTTGTAACAGCTCATGTTGTAGAGATGATTTTATAAATTTTTACAAATATTTCAACTCTGAAATTTATGAAATTCTTATGTATTCCCCAAACCGTTGGTTGTCTCGTCAAGTTGCTGCAGATAGAGTCTTTGAACAGTGAGAGCTTGTGAAATATTTCTTCATATTATAAAATTTTTAGTCATAATGCAATGATAAAATTATATTCATATTTCATATTTTTTTATTGTCTTTTGTTTTTCAAATACATGGAGACGCAAATAATAGTTTCAATGAACAATTTTTAAGTAATTTTTATCGAATCGTTCAAGGTATTCTTTTTATTCTCTATTCTTCATCAAACGTGGAAAGTATATTTCTAGTTCGAAATTTGATCAAAAGTAAAATGTTAAATGGGCTGCAATTATAAACTTTAGCATCTTTAATACATGGTAAAGATTTTTGAAGTCTAACAATAGATCTTGTTATAATCGTAATACATATAAAATTATGAACCAAAAAAGCAATACAAATTCTACTATACCGACAGAATCTGTATTTGATTAAAATAAATAGCTAACAATTATTAATATTTTTATCGTGCACGAATTTGTACAACTCGACAGCATTTTAATGTGATGTGTACGTGAGTGTTTTCTGACTCACGACACGCACGCTCACGCAGAAAAATATTTTACTCACGCACTTTCACGCACCAATGATTTTGAATATTTTCACGATCACGCACGCTCACGAATAAAATATTTTTAATCACGCACGAGTGGTTTACAACTTATCACGATCACGCACGCTCACGAAAAAGTTTATGTATAATATAATTTTCATGTTTTTGGGTTGAAAAATAGGTTCTTACATAATATGTATATTATAAATATATACATACATATCTATGTATATATTTATGCTCGTGTTTTTGTAAAATTTACAATGTAAATTAAAATAAAGCAAAGGTAATTTCATATCGTTTTAAATATTCGTATTCGCGGATATAATTTTAACTATTCGAATTCGAATTCTCGTATATCAAAAATTGACATTCCGCACATGTATGTATGTATACATACATAATATAAATGTGCAGGTAAGACGTATGATCAATTATATCAAATAAATTATGATAATCAAATAAATGAGAAGAAAAGCATATTAAATGAGAAAACATACAAATTACTAAAATTTTTCTGTTACGTAACATTTTCAAAGACTCCTCCCCACCATAACAAAACTCGAACCCCACCCCTCCCCACTACAGCGTTACGTAATATATGGACAGCCTCTAAAGCAAAAAACATTTTCTGCGGTACAATTCGTTAGTAGTATTGTTGACAAAGGCACGTTTGAATCAGTAGTGTTTCTCAATTGATATTTCCTAAAGGGTATCTAAGAAACATGCATACATACATACTTAAAAAGCTGTATGTATACCTCACAAAATGCTCCGAATTTGTAAAGAATTCGTAACGATTAGTCGACGAAATCTTCCGATTTCGGCACCGAAATATTACCGAAATCGTAACAATTTTTGTATGAAATGGTTGATACGACTTCGTAACGATATGTCGGTACGAATTCGTTACTATTATACCGAAAATAGGGCTCGAAATGTATTAATGTATATATACAAATAATTTTAGACCGTGTTTTTTGTGATATTCGTAAATTTTTTCTAGTTATAAACACAATAAATTATCATTCAAGAACCATAATTTAAATGAACATCAAGTGCCAGCATTAAAATTACATAAAACGTTGTTTGGCACTATTCAAATGATTTTGGCACTATTTAAAAGCAGATTTGGCACGAAATCAAGATTTCCAATTCCCATCACTGATCTACATGCATATGTATGTATGTATGTGTGGTTTTTGACAATATTAAAAACACAGATCTGTGATTAAAAAACTTTACGAAAACTAAAATTAATTAATAAATAAATTTGCTTTATAAAGGGTTTATAAAACAAATTTAATGTGAAAATCTTTTTTAAAAATTTCATACAAAATCCAAAATATTTTTGCGATGAACAAGAACTAAATATACATACATACATGCATACATATGGATGAGTATAGAAGCAAAGCACACAAACAGAAAGAAGTAAAGCAAAACGTTTTGAAAACATTTAGTTGGTAGATAGCCTCTGTGTTAGTTCATTTTGTGTATTAGTTCTTAAGGTAGAATTAGTAAAATCGTATCATTCTACTTTACAGCTTGCCGTATCGTTCAACTTTGTGCACAAGTTATAGAAAATGTAACAGTTTGCATAGCACATTTTTTTTGTCTGGCATTAAATACGGCGTTTTTGACATTCGCTACAGAAAAGTCTGTTTTCTGCAGATTCCTACGTCAGCAGTGCTACCACCACATATTTTATAACTAGTAACATGCATTGTATATCGTACGGTTTTTGTCGGCTGACACGCAACATCACGATACGATTTTACTAATTCTACCTTTAGTTCAAAAAATGAACTAGTTCAAAAAATGAACTAGTGAGCGTAAAACAATTGAACTAGTTCACTTAGTTCAAAGTACTGAATCGTTCATTTGAACTAGTTCGTTCATGAACTACACAAGACTAGTCGTGACTGAGCAAGCGACGAATTAAGTTGTGCACGCATGTTTTAATTTTTTCCTGGTTTTTTGTTTAGTTTTTTTGAGCACACGGAACGAAATTAAAGTTCAAATTTGATAAATTTCTACATACAAAAAATTGATAATATAATTATGGAAGCTGGGAAATATTTCGTGATTAAAAATGCTTTTGGCAATATGCAATGCATTTTATGTTATGAAACATTAAAAAAAAAATAGGGAAAATAGATTAAAAAGTCATCCACAGATCTGTGAATAAATTTAATTTTGAATTTATACACTAAATTCTTGAATGGTTATTAAATTTTTACTTTTTATTTAACTGCCTGTTCCAGGATGTCACTCATTTTCGTTCGCAAGCCTTTTAAACGACAAACAGCTGTCTTGCGTTCCACTAAAAGCCTTTAGCACGACAAGTCGAAAGAAAATTAAAGCGAACGATAACGTAAGCATTTCAATACAAATATGAGCCCCAATAAAATTTTTTCAGTCATTTGTACGAACTCAAATGCCAAAAGAAGGCACTTGTATTTTTATTGTCGACTGAGACAAAATACAACAAATTATTTTTATTTACATGAATAAAATATTTTGCTTTGCCAATGAGCAAATATAATACGGCTTCGCTGGCAATGGGTTCATTGCTTAACCCGTCGTTGGCAATCTCCTCACGTCTGAGCTTGTAAGTAAGCGGTTTTGCGTCCTTGGCTGGTGATGCTCTTCTCTCGGTATGTATGTATGTGTGTTCGACAACAGCTTCAATGAGTAGATATTTTCTGCCTACCACCACTTCCGCTAGTTATAGTGAAGGTTGGTTAGAAACTATCGGTCTTATGTGTAAGAAAAAACCGTTAAGAAGTTAGATAAATCACGCTGGGACTTAATAGTGGGCTAAAACTACATTATGCGCCGATTTTTATTGTCAAAATGTATGAAGGAACTCCTTAGCACCTATTTCAATGTCGTCACTTACTTTATGCCAGTTTTTTCTTGTACATAAGGATGTATTTAGTCATATAAGCAGTTGTTCTACATACACAGAGGAGAGAGAGAAAATTATTGCACCCGTACAAAGGCCGACAAGTTAGAACACTTTTTCTGGGTCTGTTGGTATTTTAAAGATAATGACAATCACCCAAATGACAATGAATGACCTAAATAAATGGGCTATTGGTCGTTTTTCCTTTTGGGTGATTTTTCACAAAATTTTGCATAGCTTGTGGTTTTTTATGTCTTTATTTATCATAAGTAAAAACCCTTGAGTAATTATGTATGTACACTTTTTATCATTTACAAAAATTGTTTTGTCAAGTTCATTTTAATTTATTTTTGGGTGCCACTTGTTGCAGGTTAAATTAGAACAGAGTTTCGTTTTTTAAAGCACAATTTACACATTTGAACCATTTTTTATTCCCAGTTGTCGATGAATGTGTGAAATTTTGGATGTGGCAATATAGATATTTGACAACGGGTATACGGCTTACGTTAGAAACGTAAAGCCAATCGAACGGTAAGTCGAAAGATAGTGGAACACTTTTATAGAAGAAAATGAGTGACTTACTTTCGTTTTCTTAAGTTTTCTTTCGACATCGTGGGGGAGGCAGTAAGTTTTTATTAAATTGCTTATTTACAAACAAAAAATGTCAAACAATTAATAACCACATCATGTATTTTATATAACAAAAGTTTTTTTCAAGTGCAAGTTTATTTTACTCTCATTTTTCTCACCAATACATACATATTTTATTTTGCGGGACACTGGTGTAAATAAACGCTTCCATAAGATTGTATGTATGCTGCATTGAAACAACTACAACAACAACAATTTGCTACCAACTGTATTGAAAGAAGAATATTCAGTTGCTTGTTGTTGTTTTTGTCTACTAAAACAGCAACAATGTGCCAGCAAACGTATTGAAGGAAGAATATTAAATTGGTTGTTCTAAGAACTCAGAATTATTTTGTATAGCTACATATGTACATACTCGTACACATGACATACATATGTACATAAGTACAAAGTATTTTATTAATGAACGCACGTGTTCATGATATATAAATATGTAAATGTGTACATACATATGTATGCATATATGTAGGTAGATTCAATATGCATAAGAAAATATATCTAAATTCGTTTGCTAAGCTATGTAGATATTGTAAATACATATGTACTATGTAAGTAAATAAGCGTTTTTAAAGAGCATGGATTTGGTATAAATATGTATTTATACCGGAAAGGATTGTTTAATTTGATTTCTGATTAATGTTTTCTCAGTGCTTTTGGTAAAAAGTATTATTTAAGTAAGGAAGTAAGCATGGCTCGTTGATAAGCACTCGGCATGATAAAATTCTCCGTCTGAGTTCGAGCGATATCAATGTATGTAGATATTTTTTCAATATATAAATTTATGTTTTTGGAAAGAAATTAATCAAAGCATAAAAATAAAATTATTATTGAGTTTTTAAAGAAAAATAGCAACTATGTACATACAAGGAAACACCACAAAACTAGCTAATCATCAATCAAATCTTACCATTTTAATTGTTCTGAACTAGATTTTTCTAAACTTCAAAGATTTTAAAATTTTTATTTTTATCTTTAAGTAACTGTAAATAATAATTTATAACTAACTTTGGTGGTATTGTTTCTTAAATATTATCGCATGTAATTTGGTTTACAGAACGATACGAACTTTACCCTACGTCTACACCTGATATATTTTTATCATAACAAAAGTCAAACTTTATATTGAAAAATAATTTTTTTTATGTTAGCTCTTTTTTCTAAATCAAATTTGACATTTTTCATGATAAAAATATATCAGGTATAGACGTAGGGTTAGCCTAATCAAATAATTAATATAGAAATAACACTGTGTGACAAAAATTAATTAAATCGAAATACATATGTACCTGGGACGTGTCACTGTTTTTCTGTTACACAGAAAAAACTAAATTTCGTTTTCAGTAACCAAATTCATTGAATCAGTAAATATTTTGTATGAATGCGGACCTACAAAGAAATTTGTAGATTCGGTTAACAATTTTGTAAAAATGTAACTGTAAAATTTTTTTTGTCACCACGATACTGCACAACACGAACGAAAT
This sequence comes from Tachina grossa, assembly GCA_949987645.1. Classification (NCBI taxonomy): domain Eukaryota; kingdom Metazoa; phylum Arthropoda; class Insecta; order Diptera; family Tachinidae; genus Tachina; species Tachina grossa. Next base: position 48,735,114 of record OX465277.1, on the reverse strand, counting down.
ATTATTGGCATGGTGTTGAAGATCATAAAATTTAACTGATTTTTTTCAAGAGTCAGTTTTCAAAATATTGCACCGAGTTGGCACTGCCAGCTGATACTATCTGCCACCACAGCTGATACTATCGGTTTACGTACAGAATTGTAAGCTTCAGAAGCTTCAGAGGCCCATTCAATATCAATAATAAATATGCTGGTGTTGTGTGTTTCACGATACAAAATATTAAATTTGTTCTCTACTGGAAATTCATTCAGATATATTTTACATCTAAAATAAATTCGTGTTTTTCGTGTCAATTTTGCTCAACACGAAACGAACCGAACATGCACGAAATTACATTTTTTTGTCACGAACACTTTGTGCTGAGTCGTACGTGTTCATGTCACGGAAAAAAGCACGACACGTGCCCATCTCTAATTGGCGTACAAATTGTACATTCATACACTTGAAGTAGCAAACTATTACAAACGCTTGTTGTTGTGTTTAGAATTTATAGATTTTTTTAAAAGAAATGTTTATACATATAAACATATGTATGTATTTGTGTGTATAGAAATACCCTGAGTAGTAGGGAACTCCCACTTCTGGCGCCGATTAAAATTGTTAAATTGTGGCTGAAATTGTTAAATTGTGGGCTGAAATTGTTAAATTGTTGCTGAAATTGTTAAATTTGAGTAACTAAAATTTGAAAATTGCTAAATTCTTGGAAATTTGTGATTTTTGTTTACATTAGGAGTTTTTTGTTTACATTAGGAGTTTTTGTTTACATTAAGTGTATGTCTGTCTGCCTGACCGTGGATGTTTGTGTGTGGAATATTTTGTGTGAATGTATTAAGGCGGTTCATAGTTTGGCGGTTTTTATGTGTGTATATACAGACGAGGAAAATCATGAAAATGATTTTTCCTAATACCAATGGTGAAATAGTGATTATTAATTTTTCCTAATGCCTACGGCAATGCATGATAATTTTTCCTAATGTCGGGCAAAACATGATTATTATTTTTCCTAATGCCTACGGCATGCATGATAATTTTTCTTAATGCCGGGCAATACATGAATATTGTTTTTTTAAATGCCGACGGGAAAATGATTTTTCCTAATGACGACGGGAAAACGTGAAAGTTATTTTTTCTAATGCTAATGTAGGTGTTGCTAGACTGTGGGAATTTTAGGCTGACCGTGATTTGAGTGGGTGGCGTTGTTGGCGTAATATGTAACCATAGGAATTTGTGGATGTGTCTGTGTGTCTGTGAGAATTTAGGTGAAGGTTTGATTGGCAGGGGGCGGGGTGTAGTTGAGGTAGATCGATTGCGTGTGTAGTTGTGTGTGAATGTGTGTGTGTGTGTGTGTGTGTGTGTGTGTGTGTGTGTGTGTGTGTGTGTGTGTGTGTGTGTGTGTATGTTTGTAGGAATTTCAATGTGTGTATTTCTGTAGGAGCTTAAGGCTGATTGTGATTTATGAGGGGTGAGGTGTTCTAGTAATATGCAACCGGGAGAATCTGTGTGTTTGTATGTCTGTAGGAGTTTAAGGCTGACCATGATTTGGGTGGGCAGGGTTGTTGACGTAATATGTATCCATGGGGATTTGTGGATGTGTCTGTCTATAGTAGTTTAAGGCTGATCGTGATTTGAGGTGGGTGAGGATGTTGTTGAGGTAAATTGGTTATGTGTATGTATGTATGTATGTATTTTTGTAAGAATTTAAGATGATTGTGATTTATTAGGGCCGAGGTGTTCTTGTAATATGTCTGTAGAAGTTTAAGACTATCTGTAATTTCAGGTAGGTGAGAGTGTTGTGTTGTTGAGATTAATCTTGTATATTGTATATGTACCTATGTATGATCATGAGAATTTGTGTATGTATATCTGAGGGAGAATTTAAGGCTCGTCATGATTTGCAAAAGGTGGGGTGTTGTTGAAATTTTCTTGGATATTTCTTATATGAATTCTGCTATGTGTGTGTATTTGAGCTGGTATTTATATGTAGGTAGAAATAAATTGTTTTCAATATCGACATATGGTACTATAAAATACTATCATATATCTGGACTTCCCTAATCCTAGTATGCTTTTATACTTACGATTGCTTTATATTTTCTCATGCTTAAATTTGTCTCGCGTTAAAGTCTGTCTGTGTGAAATTTGTTTATATTACAGATTTTTTTTATTTAACTACATCCGTCTTCTTTGACTGAAAGAGTTTTCTGCACACAGAGAAAAACCAACTTGAAATCAGTAAAAACCATGCTGAATTAATAAGAACCATTAACAAAGGTTTAGTCATATTAAAATTTCTTATTTCAATATGGACAAAATATTAATTTACAGTATTCATTTATTAAACTCATTAGTTTGTAGATATCTCAATATACATTTTCTATTATATTAAAAATTATTGAATTAATGTGATGAATTCTTATTTTTAAGCTGCAGATTTTCCCTGAGTGTATGGATTGTTTATATTTGCATTGTGCTTTAACTAAACGACGCTTCATATATTTTCATGATGTAGATCTAATAAATACTTAAGCATTGATAAGAAATTTGATATGTATACATACATATCTACAAATTGATTTTATGTATGTATGTATGTATGTATGTATGTATGTATGTACATATATATGTACATACAAATAAGTGTTCAACTCAATCTTTGAATACATTTTTTATTTTATTTTTTGTCATGTGATGTCTGTTGTTGGAGAAATTAAAAACATTTTAATTTTTATCTGCGTTTACTTAAAAGTTTGTGAGGATTTTCTGTTTTAAGTAAAACTGAATTCTTGAAGATATGTACTTACAGTTCTCGTGGTACCTTCATAGCGAACAGTCGATTAGCGGAATTTTTCTTACTTACAAAAAATTAAACAAACAAAAAATATTCGTAGTACATATTATTCGTAATAGGTACATACTGTCTTTAATAAATAAGCTTTATGCTTTGCTGATATTTTTACATAGTAAAAATAACAAAAACAAAAAAAAACCGCAAACAAAAAAAAATTAAACAAATTGATATTGAGGAATACTATATATATGTGTACCTCTAAACAAATAAACAATCATAAATAACAAAAACAAAAAAAGACCGCAAACATAAAAAAACACAAACGAATATCCCTTGAGGAATTCTTTGTATGAGTGCCTCAAATACAAAAAAATTTGAAGTGAGTTCTAACGGCAGAAATGCTTATTTTACTGTGAGTTCTGAAACTCTTAATGAAAAAAATATAAATAATAAATCTGATGAAATTCTTTTTTTAACGTCAAAGCCAAATTTTCGTCAGCGATCAACTTCGCTTTGTCCAATGCCAAATAGTAATGATACATTAACATTACAGTTGCCTAGTACTTCTTCATATAAGCCAGTAATATCATCCCCTTCAGGCTCGTGTTCATCACTTAACAAAGTTATCACTACAGATAACAGCGGCTCGAAACTCAAGGTACAAGTCGGAATGGACAGATATATAACCGTGGTAAAGCGTGGGCGAAGCCCGAATTCTTCAAAAATTTCATCTGCTCCAAAAATGTCTAGGGATAACAGCGCAGCCTCAACTAATCGCCAAAACCGCTTCGAAATTTTGCAAGATGACAACGACAAACCCGAGGTATCCTCGAATAAAATATCCAAGCCGCCACCAATCTATTTGAGAAAAAAATTCAAATGCCCTTATTAAAAAATTAATTTCGGTCATTGGTGAGAATAAATTTCACATTGTTCCAATAAAACGTGGAAACATAGATGAAACTAAAATCCAAATTTATGACGAAAAAGATTTCCGTAAAATGGTTGCTGAATTTGAAAAAAATAAAACAAGCTTCTACACATACCAGCTTAAGAGCGCTAAAGGCATGCAGATCGTATTGAAGGGCATAGATTCTTATGTTGTTCCCGAAGAAATAAAAGATGCACTCGTCCTCCAGGGGTTTAAGGTAAAAAATGTGTACAATATAATAAACAGAGAGAAGATTCCCCAACCCCTATTTCGAGTTGAACTTGAACCTAATGATATAAAATTGAAAAAAAATGAGACGCATCCAATTTATAATTTGAAATACCTTTTGTACCGAAAAATCACAGTTGAAGAGCCACATAAGCGTTCAGGTCCTGTACAGTGCCATAATTGCCAAGAATATGGCCATACAAAAACATACTGCAATTTACCCTCTGTTTGTGTTGTGTGCGGCGAATTACACGGCACTGCTAGTTGCAATAAGCCAAAAGATCAAAGTGATAAAAAATGCAGTAATTGTGGAGGTAATCACACCGCTAACTACAGAGGTTGTCCTGTGTACTCTTTCGTAAAGAAGACTATGGTGCAAAAACCTAAATTAGCTCCAGCTCAATCAGCAAACGCTTACTCTGCCACTTTTGCGCAAATGAGCCAACCAGTTACTTCCCGTGTATCGTATGCAGATGCTGCTAAGACAAATTCAATTCCCACACAAAATGTTTCCCCGCCAAATAATTCAAAAAATACTGACGCAAGCTTTAATTTTAATCGCCTTGAAGCTACTATTGAAAATCTGGTGCAAACTATAAACAATTTTACAACAAATATGACTAGCATGATGCAAGAAATGCTGCGAATGCAGAATACTCTGCTTCAAGCATTAATTAATAAGCCATAAACACGTTAACAATATGTTTCTGGAACGCAAACGGCATTCGCCAACATAAAAATGAACTTGAGCACTTCCTCACGGAAAAAAATATTGATGTAATGTTAGTATCTGAGACTCATTTGACTTCGAGAAGTCTTTTTAAAATTTATGGCTACACTATATATGATACAAAGGACCCTAGAGGAAGGGCTTGCGGTGGATCAGCAATTCTAATAAAGTCAAGACTCAAGCACTATGTTCTTGATAACATTTGTGAAGAACACCTACAAGCAACAAATATTGGCATTGAAAGTTTTTGTACAAATTTTGTTATATCATCAATTTACTCCCCTCCCAGATTTTCAATCACTGAGAATCAATATGAGGATTTCTACAAATCTCTTGGACCTTGTTTTGTAGCAGCTGGCGACTACAATGCTAAGCATACGTTCTGGGGTTCGCGTCTTATTACCCCCAGAGGTCGAGAATTGTTCAACACTATTTCAAAAATGGGCTTGGATGTCATTTCGAGTGGGGAGCCCACTTATTGGCCTACTGACATACAAAAAATTCCGGATGTTATAGATTTTGGCGTCATAAAAAATATCTCTAGGGATTTAATTCAAGTTCAAGCTTCTCTTGATCTTTCGTCCGATCACTCTCCGACGATCATTACAATTTGTAGTCCCTTAAGAAGTAACTTACCTGACCCATATGTGAAGATGATCAATCGTGTTAATTGGCTGGGGTTCAAAAAATATCTCAGTAGTCATTATACGGAAAACATTACGCTTAGAACATCCGATGATATTGAATCTAACATTGCCAATCTCAGCGAGAATATTAAACAGGCTGCTGAACATGCCATTATCTCACATCCGCAGAATGGGTTTAATAAAATTTATTCTACAGATATTGAACGTCTCGTACGTGAAAAAAGAAGAGCTAGAAGGGAATGGCAACAGCACAGATCACCACAAAATAAAATCAGATTTAAAGAGTGCACTAAACGACTCCAAGAGTTGCTTGCGTCTGAAAAAACTGAATCTCTTAAAAATTATCTGGAAGGTCTTGATGTCACACCAGCGTCTAATTACTCTTTGTGGCGCGCTGCTAGAAAGCTTAAAACACCCATTGAGTATAAGCCACCTCTACGCACATCTACCGGAAGTTGGGCAAGAAGCGATACTGAAAAAGGTAAAATATTTGCTGAGCACTTAAAATCCGTTTTTACGCCAAACATATATACTGGTGTTGCTGATTTGCCGAATGTAGTCGCTCTACCCCCTCAACACATAAAGTTTAAGACGCGTGATTTACAAAAATTAATTGCCGAACTCAACCCGAAGAAAGCTCCGGGTATTGATGGAATTAGTAACCAGATGCTTATGAACTTGCCTCGTATTGCAATGAGAATCCTATTATTCATATTTAATGCCATTTTACGACTGGAGTATTATCCACACAGCTGGAAGCTTGCCAAGGTTAAAATGATTCCAAAGCCGGGCAAAGATCTAACCAAGGCTGAGTCATATAGGCCAATAAGTCTACTATCAACTATGTCAAAGCTTTTCGAAAAACTGCTCAAAACAAAATTGTCCCCAATTCTAATTAGTAGTGGGTGCATACCAGACCATCAATTTGGTTTTAGAAGTCAGCATAGCACCATTGAACAAACTCACAGACTGGTTCAATTTATAAGAAGAACTTTTGAGGAAAAAAAGTATTGTTCTGCGCTCTTTATTGACGTTTCCCAGGCATTTGATAAAGTGTGGCATGAAGGCCTAATTTTAAAATTGAAGACTTACTTACCAATAAACATTTTAAATATTTTGGAAAGTTACATTATTTCCCGTAAGTTCACTGTTGTGGAAGGAGACTTTGCGAGTAGGCCTGAAACTATTTCATCCGGTGTGCCACAGGGGAGCATACTGGGACCAGTTTTATATTTGATTTATACTTGCGATATGCCTGTGAGCAGTAGTATCCATACTTCCACATTTGCCGACGATACAGCCTGCCTTAGTATGCACGAAAACCCTGATGAGGCATCCCGCAAACTCCAGGAACACATTAGCCAGATGGAGCTTTGGTTAAACTTATGGAGAATTAAAGTCAATGAACAAAAGTGTGTCCATATAACGTTCACCCTAAGAAGAGATACTTGCTCCCCCATTCGGATTAACAATCAAGTTGTTCCTCAACATTCACATGTGAAATATCTTGGTTTACACCTTGATCGACGACTTACATGGAAACATCACATTGACTCTAAGTTAACTCAAATGAAACTTAAATTAACTCAGGTACATTGGCTGATTGGTAGAAATTCAACACTTAGCCTAGACTGCAAACTTTTAATATACAAGTCGCTTTTAAAGCCAATATGGTGTTACGGAATTCAACTATGGGGCACTGCTTCAGCTTCAAATGTAGAGAAAATTCAACGAAGGCAAAATAAAATTTTACGCATGATAACATCGGCTCCATGGTACATCAAAAATTCAAATATACATCGCGATTTGAATATGCCACTAGTGACTGAAGAAATTGTAAAATACGCAGGCAAATATCTAACAAAACTCGAGTCACATCCTAATACGCTTGCTCGTAATATTTTGAACTTTACTGGGCACATCCGCTTAAAAAAGAGAGACACACGGGCTCTAATATTCAACACTCTAGATGATGAAGCTGCTTGAAAACACTTTTTTCTTTTTGTTGTTTATCACTACTTATGTATTATTAATAACTATCACTAAGCTTATGTCCGACATTGGTCGGGCCTAATAATTTTTTTATAGATTTAAGATTTGAATACTTATTGTTAGTTCATATTTGAAGATACAATAAATAAAAAAAACATGCATTAAAAAAAAAATGTACTTACATACTCTATAGTAATAGTAATTATAATGGAAATATTTCTTATACTTAATTTACAGTTTTTTAAAGTTGATGCAATGTTAGTTAGTCAACGTTTGACATTTTTAGGGTATGAAATTTTTTCTAGCTATAGCCTTCTACATTTATTTTGGAAAGCTTGCTTTGTTTTTTAAAAATGTATAAACATTTTTAAATGAAACTGATCCGGCACTCCAGCTTAGGTACTGATAGTTTTTTTGTTGTTAGTTAACTTACTTATTTTTTATTTTTTATTGATAAACATTGGAAATCAAAAGGGAGTTTTATATTGTAATTATTATTTTCATAATTGTTGAAAACAATCGCTGCTTTGTGTTTGTTTTTTGCAATGAAATCATTTGAATTACTTTTGCAACTTTACGCGTTTATAAAAATTATGTTATTTTCTATATTTCTTAATTTATAAGACTTTTAGACTTTGTCCTTTAGGGGTTATATATTCTATTATACGATTATGAATAAGAATGCAGTAAGCTGATGTATTTGCTTACTGCTTCAAATTAAAATTTTATTAAATTGAATAAAAGGAGTTTTTTTTTCTTAAACTCTGATGCAGTTAGAAGCGCTGGAGATTCTTTCATATAACAGCTTTTTTGAAATTTTTGATACATAGTATAATATAGAATTGGATAACATTTATTTTTAATTTTTATGTTAAGAAGTACGGGTATGAGACTGAATTTAAATGTACTTTTAAATTAGTTAAATCATAATGAACAAACATATTTTCTTCTTTAATAGCGATCAACAGAAAACGAACTCGTTTTCATATAATTTAGGTATACCCTATCGACGGCACCTCTAGGATACAAGATGACTTTGTATGACGAAATTTCTGTTGCTTTATACTGATAATATGTTTACATTAATAAGATACATATACATATGTTTATTTTATGAAGGGTGAGCACCTATGGCTTTTATTTAATGTTCTATATGATTTTTTTTCAATTTATTAAAGTTCAGCGTATTGTATATATATTTCTGAAATGTTTAAGTGTGTTTTGTGTGCCCATCGGGCAGAGTGTACGTATTAGTTGGTCAGTCAGTCTCTATTTTTATTTATTTTTTTTTCTTCTAATGTGCCACTCCTTTTTCAGATTGTACTACTTGGAATAGAGAATTTTTGTCTAATTTTTTGCTGGGTATATACATTAGGTATGTAGAAATTAGTTTAGATACAAAGAAATGCGTGTTTAATATACAACTATTGTATCAAATCGGTCTCAAATAACTCAGTTACCTCTACCAGCAATTCACCGTTGGTGTTTTCATAAAGTGTTAGAAACAATGAAATATCTATGCTTTGAGAAAATTTTTCCCCTCAAGTATTTCTACATGAGGTTTGAGGGGTCAATCACTGTCGCATTCATATGTAATGATTATTCACTTAAAAAAGGTCATCATCACCATCAATCATCTCCGTATACAATACATTCATGAGTTGGGTTGATCCAGATACAATTGCTGTCTCATCACCTTCTAACAGCTTTATATATTTTGCTAGTATGCATGCCTTAGCATGCTTCTATCGATAGTGACGTAAGAGTCCGAGATGTAGAGTGTTACAATTAAAAATCTTTACAATTAGAATTTACCAGTTCGCTCTTTTGAATTTTTACAAAGTAGATACATATGTATGTATTTCATTGACCACAAAATCATAAAATTTCTTTGCTTACAAAATTGTATGACGTGAGGATTTTTTTTTTTGAAATTATACATGCTTCGGCATGCTTTCATTTTTTTTTTCTATAAATTTATGTAATACTCATACAGATACAGATATAAAGTAAGATCTGTTTACTGTACATTTTAAAATCTATGCATGCTTCAGCATGATTCTAGTTGAAGCGTATATTCATTCAATAAGTTTGTTTGATACTTATTCATACACATGTACATTCTTAAAGATTGGATATCAAAGTCTAATTTCCGTAGTTTATCTATATTTTCTAAAGATCTGATAGCTAAAGAAATAAATAGAGTGAAGATCTTCTATAATAATCCCATTTTCATATTGTAAAATTTTGCGTGCTAGCGCTTTCGATGGGAAAATATACATACAACTTTATAAAAAGTGATAATATGATGTGCTGCTGAATATTGCACTATGTTATAGTTCATTCTAAACACTGAAGTTTTAGCAATATTTCATTCAGACTAATAAGTTTAGAGAATTCCACTACATTTAGTTAATTATCTTTCTTAAGACTCATCATTCCTAATCAATCCTACAAAAAACTACACAAACTAGATTTTTCGTTTTAATTTTATTTTTATTAAATTCAACATTCATTCTTCAAATTACTTTATACTATATTAAGTAGCTTTTCCTCATTTGTTGAGTTGACTTTAATAGGAGACATTTTAATGGTACGATGAACTTTTCTATTGCATGCATTGAGTAAATCTTTATATATACCAATCCACTTATATGAACCATTAAAGCTAATTCTTTTCACATCATACGTTTCAATGATCTATTAAATCATTCTAATATTGATGCTTTTATATTAAGTAATGTTTAATCTTCTATTTATGTATGAGTTTTCCCAAGTATTTATTAAAAACTTCTTTAGAATCATCTGTTTGTAAGTTTTTTGGTACCCGTACCACTTCAAAAATATTTTCCATTGCCTTGGTTTTTAGAGTGCAGCTTTTATTTTCAGCTGTACTTTGAGAATGTGTCAATTACAGTCTTCAAAAATCAACAATTTCTATTTTCTGTAGAATAGTTCTACATTTCACCTAACTTAGCTCCATAAAACATCATATAATCCTGTCATTACATCTCTACAAGCACAAACAGTTGTTGAGATTTAATATGGAGTTCGTTAACTAAATTCCTTTTTAAAGACATTGAATTGTTTTACAGATTTTTCGAAAGTGTTGTGATCTACATCTTGCACTTTCAGCTATTTATACTAACATGTAGTTAATTTTCTAATCTATATATTTAACCGTAAACTCTTCAATTTGTTTTTAATTATTTAATTTTTAGAATTGCTTTTTCAATTTTATAACTGTCTTCTTTCTCTAATTTTATTTCACGTTGTAGTTCCTCAATTTGCATTTAAATATATTCTTGAATATTAATGCTTTAAGCTATATTATTAATTTGTCTTGTATTTTATCTTCATTCAGTTTGATGTAACTATCAACAATAGTTTGTCTCTAATTCATTTATGCCTTCCAATACTGATAAGTCAGTATAAATGTCTTCAGAATTGGAAGTCTATGAGTAAAATCATCGTCATCATCATTCTCAGTATTAGCATCATTAAATATGATGGTATTATCAAATATTGTTCCTTCTACTAGTTTCTTTGAGGTACTTGTCTATATCTTGAGTGAAGGTTTCTCAGGCTTTAAACTTGTATATTTTCAACTTCTGTCTTGATTTTACTTTCTTCTTTCATAAGAATTCTTTTAATATTTTTAGAACTATTTATGAATTCTTCTGCTATAGGTTTAAATGTATCTTTTAGTTGTTCACTTGTATCTATTTCACCAGTTTTTATACTACGAAGCTTTTTCTTCAACACATTTCTTGTCAACACCAACTGTTTTAAAATTTTCTCATCCATGTTCGCTAAGGGCAAATAACAGGTATCAGCAATCAGATCAGTCAGAAAACCAGACCAGGTCCTGATAAGCTGATCTAAAAACCAGACCAGGTCCTGATAAGATGATCTAAAAACCAGACCAGGTCCTGATAAGCTGATCTGAAAACCAGACCACGTCCTGATAAGCTGATTTGAAAACCAGACCAGGTCCTGATAAGATGATCTGAAAACCAGACCAGGTCCTGATAAGCTGTTCTGAAAACCAGACCAGGTCCTGATAAGCTGATCTGAAAACCAGACCAGGTCCTGATAAGCTGATCTGAAAACCAGACCAAGTCCTGATAAGCTGATCTGAAAACCACACCAGGTACCTGGTAAACTGATCTGATAGCTTATAATTGTTATTTGCCCTTAGCAAACATGGATAAGAAAGTTTTAAAGCTGTTTGTGTTGACAACAAACGTGTTGAAGAAAAAGCTTCGTAGTATAAAACCTGGTGAAATAGATACAAGTGAACAACTAAGAGATACATTTAAACCTATAACAGAACTTCTTACCGAATTCATAACTAGTTCGAAAAAAAAATTAAAAGAATTCTTATGAAAGAAGAAGGTAAAATCAAAACTGAAGTTGAAAATATACAAGTTTAAAGTCATAGTAGTCTATGCTGACAATTCTTCGGTTCTGATAGTTAAAAGTAACGGTTTGCCCAGAGACATTGACGATCTATTAAAATGAATACATAAATTTGTTTGTAACAGCTCATGTTGTAGAGATGATTTTATAAATTTTTACAAATATTTCAACTCTGAAATTTATGAAATTCTTATGTATTCCCCAAACCGTTGGTTGTCTCGTCAAGTTGCTGCAGATAGAGTCTTTGAACAGTGAGAGCTTGTGAAATATTTCTTCATATTATAAAATTTTTAGTCATAATGCAATGATAAAATTATATTCATATTTCATATTTTTTTATTGTCTTTTGTTTTTCAAATACATGGAGACGCAAATAATAGTTTCAATGAACAATTTTTAAGTAATTTTTATCGAATCGTTCAAGGTATTCTTTTTATTCTCTATTCTTCATCAAACGTGGAAAGTATATTTCTAGTTCGAAATTTGATCAAAAGTAAAATGTTAAATGGGCTGCAATTATAAACTTTAGCATCTTTAATACATGGTAAAGATTTTTGAAGTCTAACAATAGATCTTGTTATAATCGTAATACATATAAAATTATGAACCAAAAAAGCAATACAAATTCTACTATACCGACAGAATCTTTATTTGATTAAAATAAATAGCTAACAATTATTAATATTTTTATCGTGCACGAATTTGTACAACTCGACAGCATTTTAATGTGATGTGTACGTGAGTGTTTTCTGACTCACGACACGCACGCTCACGCAGAAAAATATTTTACTCACGCACTTTCACGCACCAATGATTTTGAATATTTTCACGATCACGCACGCTCACGAATAAAATATTTTTAATCACGCACGAGTGGTTTACAACTTATCACGATCACGCACGCTCACGAAAAAGTTTATGTATAATATAATTTTCATGTTTTTGGGTTGAAAAATAGGTTCTTACATAATATGTATATTATAAATATATACATACATATCTATGTATATATGTATGCTCGTGTTTTTGTAAAATTTACAATGTAAATTAAAATAAAGCAAAGGTAATTTCATATCGTTTTAAATATTCGTATTCGCGGATATAATTTTAACTATTCGAATTCGAATTCTCGTATATCAAAAATTGACATTCCGCACATGTATGTATGTATACATACATAATATAAATGTGCAGGTAAGACGTATGATCAATTATATCAAATAAATTATGATAATCAAATAAATGAGAAGAAAAGCATATTAAATGAGAAAACATACAAATTACTAAAATTTTTCTGTTACGTAACATTTTCAAAGACTCCTCCCCACCATAACAAAACTCGAACCCCACCCCTCCCCACTACAGCGTTACGTAATATATGGACAGCCTCTAAAGCAAAAAACATTTTCTGCGGTACAATTCGTTAGTAGTATTGTTGACAAAGGCACGTTTGAATCAGTAGTGTTTCTCAATTGATATTTCCTAAAGGGTATCTAAGAAACATGCATACATACATACTTAAAAAGCTGTATGTATACCTCACAAAATGCTCCGAATTTGTAAAGAATTCGTAACGATTAGTCGACGAAATCTTCCGATTTCGGCACCGAAATATTACCGAAATCGTAACAATTTTTGTATGAAATGGTTGATACGACTTCGTAACGATATGTCGGTACGAATTCGTTACTATTATACCGAAAATAGGGCTCGAAATGTATTAATGTATATATACAAATAATTTTAGACCGTGTTTTTTGTGATATTCGTAAATTTTTTCTAGTTATAAACACAATAAATTATCATTCAAGAACCATAATTTAAATGAACATCAAGTGCCAGCATTAAAATTACATAAAACGTTGTTTGGCACTATTCAAATGATTTTGGCACTATTTAAAAGCAGATTTGGCACGAAATCAAGATTTCCAATTCCCATCACTGATCTACATGCATATGTATGTATGTATGTGTGGTTTTTGACAATATTAAAAACACAGATATGTGATTAAAAAACTTTACGAAAACTAAAATTAATTAATAAATAAATTTGCTTTATAAAGGGTTTATAAAACAAATTTAATGTGAAAATCTTTTTTAAAAATTTCATACAAAATCCAAAATATTTTTGCGATGAACAAGAACTAAATATACATACATACATGCATACATATGGATGAGTATAGAAGCAAAGCACACAAACAGAAAGAAGTAAAGCAAAATGTTTTGAAAACATTTAGTTGGTAGATAGCCTCTGTGTTAGTTCATTTTGTGTATTAGTTCTTAAGGTAGAATTAGTAAAATCGTATCATTCTACTTTACAGCTTGCCGTATCGTTCAACTTTGTGCACAAGTTATAGAAAATGTAACAGTTTGCATAGCACATTTTTTTGTCTGGCATTAAATACGGCGTTTTTGACATTCGCTACAGAAAAGTCTGTTTTCTGCAGATTCCTACGTCAGCAGTGCTACCACCACATATTTTATAACTAGTAACATGCATTGTATATCGTACGGTTTTTGTCGGCTGACACGCAACATCACGATACGATTTTACTAATTCTACCTTTAGTTCAAAAAATGAACTAGTTCAAAAAATGAACTAGTGAGCGTAAAACAATTGAACTAGTTCACTTAGTTCAAAGTACTGAATCGTTCATTTGAACTAGTTCGTTCATGAACTACACAAGACTAGTCGTGACTGAGCAAGCGACGAATTAAGTTGTGCACGCATGTTTTAATTTTTTCCTGGTTTTTTGTTTAGTTTTTTTGAGCACACGGAACGAAATTAAAGTTCAAATTTTATAAATTTCTACATACAAAAAATTGATAATATAATTATGGAAGCTGGGAAATATTTCGTGATTAAAAATGCTTTTGGCAATATGCAATGCATTTTATGTTATGAAACATTAAAAAAAAAATAGGGAAAATAGATTAAAAAGTCATCCACAGATCTGTGAATAAATTTAATTTTGAATTTATACACTAAATTCTTGAATGGTTATTAAATTTTTACTTTTTATTTAACTGCCTGTTCCAGGATGTCACTCATTTTCGTTCGCAAGCCTTTTAAACGACAAACAGCTGTCTTGCGTTCCACTAAAAGCCTTTAGCACGACAAGTCGAAAGAAAATTAAAGCGAACGATAACGTAAGCATTTCAATACAAATATGAGCCCCAATAAAATTTTTTCAGTCATTTGTACGAACTCAAATGCCAAAAGAAGGCACTTGTATTTTTATTGTCGACTGAGACAAAATACAACAAATTATTTTTATTTACATGAATAAAATATTTTGCTTTGCCAATGAGCAAATATAATACGGCTTCGCTGGCAATGGGTTCATTGCTTAACCCGTCGTTGGCAATCTCCTCACGTCTGAGCTTGTAAGTAAGCGGTTTTGCGTCCTTGGCTGGTGATGCTCTTCTCTCGGTATGTATGTATGTGTGTTCGACAACAGCTTCAATGAGTAGATATTTTCTGCCTACCACCACTTCCGCTAGTTATAGTGAAGGTTGGTTAGAAACTATCGGTCTTATGTGTAAGAAAAAACCGTTAAGAAGTTAGATAAATCACGCTGGGACTTAATAGTGGGCTAAAACTACATTATGCGCCGATTTTTATTGTCAAAATGTATGAAGGAACTCCTTAGCACCTATTTCAATGTCGTCACTTACTTTATGCCAGTTTTTTCTTGTACATAAGGATGTATTTAGTCATATAAGCAGTTGTTCTACATACACAGAGGAGAGAGAGAAAATTATTGCACCCGTACAAAGGCCGACAAGTTAGAACACTTTTTCTGGGTCTGTTGGTATTTTAAAGATAATGACAATCACCCAAATGACAATGAATGACCTAAATAAATGGGCTATTGGTCGTTTTTCCTTTTGGGTGATTTTTCACAAAATTTTGCATAGCTTGTGGTTTTTTATGTCTTTATTTATCATAAGTAAAAACCCTTGAGTAATTATGTATGTACACTTTTTATCATTTACAAAAATTGTTTTGTCAAGTTCATTTTAATTTATTTTTGGGTGCCACTTGTTGCAGGTTAAATTAGAACAGAGTTTCGTTTTTTAAAGCACAATTTACACATTTGAACGATTTTTTATTCCCAGTTGTCGATGAATGTGTGAAATTTTGGATGTGGCAATATAGATATTTGACAACGGGTATACGGCTTACGTTAGAAACGTAAAGCCAATCGAACGGTAAGTCGAAAGATAGTGGAACGCTTTGATAGAAGAAAATGAGTGACTTACTTTCGTTTTCTTAAGTTTTCTTTCGACATCGTGGGGGAGGCAGTAAGTTTTTATTAAATTGCTTATTTACAAACAAAAAATGTCAAACAATTAATAACCACATCATGTATTTTATATAACAAAAGTTTTTTTCAAGTGCAAGTTTATTTTACTCTCATTTTTCTCACCAATACATACATATTTTATTTTGCGGGACACTGGTGTAAATAAACGCTTCCATAAGATTGTATGTATGCTGCATTGAAACAACTACAACAACAACAATTTGCTACCAACTGTATTGAAAGAAGAATATTCAGTTGCTTGTTGTTGTTTTTGTCTACTAAAACAGCAACAATGTGCCAGCAAACGTATTGAAGGAAGAATATTAAATTGGTTGTTCTAAGAACTCAGAATTATTTTGTATAGCTACATATGTACATACTCGTACACATGACATACATATGTACATAAGTACAAATAAAGTATTTTATTAATGAACGCACGTGTTCATGATATATAAATATGTAAATGTGTACATACATATGTATGCATATATGTAGGTAGATTCAATATGCATAAGAAAATATATCTAAATTCGTTTGCTAAGCTATGTAGATATTGTAAATACATATGTACTATGTAAGTAAATAAGCGTTTTTAAAGAGCATGGATTTGGTATAAATATGTATTTATACCGGAAAGGATTGTTTAATTTGATTTCTGATTAATGTTTTCTCAGTACTTTTGGTAAAAAATATTATTTAAGTAAGGAAGTAAGTATGGCTCGTTGATAAGCACTCGGCATGATAAAATTCTCCGTCTGAGTTCGAGCGATATCAATGTATGTAGATATTTTTTCAATATATAAATTTATGTTTTTGGAAAGAAATTAATCAAAGCATAAAAATAAAATTATTATTGAGTTTTTAAAGAAAAATAGCAACTATGTACATACAAGGAAACACCACAAAACTAGCTAATCATCAATCAAATCTTACCATTTTAATTGTTCTGAACTAGATTTTTCTAAACTTCAAAGATTTTAAAATTTTTATTTTTATCTTTAAGTAACTGTAAATAATAATTTATAACTAACTTTGGTGGTATTGTTTCTTAAATATTATCGCATGTAATTTGGTTTACAGAACGATACGAACTTTACCCTACGTCTACACCTGATATATTTTTATCATAACAAAAGTCAAACTTTATATTGAAAAATAATTTTTTTTATGTTAGCTCTTTTTTCTAAATCAAATTTGACATTTTTCATGATAAAAATATATCAGGTATAGACGTAGGGTTAGCCTAATCAAATAATTAATATAGAAATAACACTGTGTGACAAAAATTAATTAAATCGAAATACATATGTACCTGGGACGTGTCACTGTTTTTCTGTTACACAGAAAAAACTAAATTTCGTTTTCAGTAACCAAATTCATTGAATCAGTAAATATTTTGTATGAATGCGGACCTACAAAGAAATTTGTAGATTCGGTTAACAATTTTGTAAAAATGTAACTGTAAATTTTTTTTTGTCACCACGATACTGCACAACACGAACGAAATATTATTGGCATGGTGTTGAAGATCATAAAATTTAACTGATTTTTTTCAAGAGTCAGTTTTCAAAATATTGCACCGAGTTGGCACTGCCAGCTGATACTATCTGCCACCACAGCTGATACTATCGGTTTACGTACAGAATTGTAAGCTTCAGAAGCTTCAGAGGCCCATTCAATATCAATAATAAATATGCTGGTGTTGTGTGTTTCACGATACAAAATATTAAATTTGTTCTCTACTGGAAATTCATTCAGATATATTTTACATCTAAAATAAATTCGTGTTTTTCGTGTCAATTTTGCTCAACACGAAACGAACCGAACACGCACGAAATTACATTTTTTTGTCACGAACACTTTGTGCTGAGTCGTACGTGTTCATGTCACGGAAAAAAGCACGACACGTGCCCATCTCTAATTGGCGTACAAATTGTACATTCATACACTTGAAGTAGCAAACTATTACAAACGCTTGTTGTTGTGTTTAGAATTTATAGATTTTTTTAAAAGAAATGTTTATACATATAAACATATGTATGTATTTGTGTGTATAGAAATACCCTGAGTAGTAGGGAACTCCCACTTCTGGCGCCGATTAAAATTGTTAAATTGTGGCTGAAATTGTTAAATTGTGGGCTGAAATTGTTAAATTGTTGCTGAAATTGTTAAATTTGAGTAACTAAAATTTGAAAATTGTTAAATTCTTGGAAATTTGTGATTTTTGTTTACATTAGGAGTTTTTTGTTTACATTAGGAGTTTTTGTTTACATTAAGTGTATGTCTGTCTGCCTGACCGTGGATGTTTGTGTGTGGAATATTTTGTGTGAATGTATTAAGGCGGTTCATAGTTTGGCGGTTTTTATGTGTGTATATACAGACGAGGAAAATCATGAAAATGATTTTTCCTAATACCAATGGTGAAATAGTGATTATTAATTTTTCCTGATGCCTACGGCAATGCATGATAATTTTTCCTAATGTCGGGCAAAACATGATTATTATTTTTCCTAATGCCTACGGCATGCATGAAAATTTTTCCTAATGCCGGGCAATACATGAATATTGTTTTTTTAAATGCCGACGGGAAAATGATTTTTCCTAATGACGACGGGAAAACGTGAAAGTTATTTTTTCTAATGCTAATGTAGGTGTTGCTAGACTGTGGGAATTTTAGGCTGACCGTGATTTGAGTGGGTGGCGTTGTTGGCGTAATATGTAACCATAGGAATTTGTGGATGTGTCTGTGTGTCTGTGAGAATTTAGGTGAAGGTTTGATTGGCAGGGGGCGGGGTGTAGTTGAGGTAGATCGATTGCGTGTGTAGTTGTGTGTGAATATGTGTGTGTGTGTGTGTGTGCGTGTGTGTGTATGTTTGTAGGAATTTCAATGTGTGTATTTCTGTAGGAGCTTAAGGCTGATTGTGATTTATGAGGGGTGAGGTGTTCTAGTAATATGCAACCGGGAGAATCTGTGTGTTTGTATGTCTGTAGGAGTTTAAGGCTGACCATGATTTGGGTGGGCAGGGTTGTTGACGTAATATGTATCCATGGGGATTTGTGGATGTGTCTGTCTATAGTAGTTTAAGGCTGATCGTGATTTGAGGTGGGTGAGGATGTTGTTGAGGTAAATTGGTTATGTGTATGTATGTATGTATGTATTTTTGTAAGAATTTAAGATGATTGTGATTTATTAGGGCCGAGGTGTTCTTGTAATATGTAGCCGTGAGAATCTATGTGTATAGACGTCTGTAGAAGTTTAAGACTATCTGTAATTTCAGGTAGGTGAGAGTGTTGTGTTGTTGAGATTAATCTTGTATATTGTATATGTACCTATGTATGATCATGAGAATTTGTGTATGTATATCTGAGGGAGAATTTAAGGCTCGTCATGATTTGCAAAAGGTGGGGTGTTGTTGAAATTTTCTTGGATATTTCTTATATGAATTCTGCTATGTGTGTGTGTATTTGAGCTGGTATTTATATGTAGGTAGAAATAAATTGTTTTCAATATCGACATATGGTACTATAAAATACTATCATATATCTGTACTTCCCTAATCCTAGTATGCTTTTATACTTACGATTGCTTTATATTTTCTCATGCTTAAATTTGTCTCGCGTTAAAGTCTGTCTGTGTGAAATTTGTTTATATTACAGATTTTTTTTATTTAACTACATCCGTCTTCTTTGACTGAAAGAGTTTTCTGCACACAGAGAAAAACCAACTTGAAATCAGTAAAAACCATGCTGAATTAATAAGAACCATTAACAAAGGTTTAGTCATATTAAAATTTCTTATTTCAATATGGACAAAATATTAATTTACAGTATTCATTTATTAAACTCATTAGTTTGTAGATATCTCAATATACATTTTCTATTATATTAAAAATTATTGAATTAATGTGATGAATTCTTATTTTTAAGCTGCAGATTTTCCCTGAGTGTATGGATTGTTTATATTTGCATTGTGCTTTAACTAAACGACGCTTCATATATTTTCATGATGTAGATCTAATAAATACTTAAGCATTGATAAGAAATTTGATATGTATACATACATATCTACAAATTGATTTTATGTATGTATGTATGTATGTATGTATGTATGTATGTATGTACTATATGTACATACAAATAAGTGTTCAACTCAATTTTTGAATACATTTTTTATTTTATTTTTTGTCATGTGATGTCTGTTGTTGGTGAAATTATGTACATACAAATATGTACATACAAATAAGTGTTCAACTCAATTTTTGAATACATTTTTTATTTTATTTTTTGTCATGTGATGTCTGTTGTTGGTGAAATTAAAAACATTTTAATTTTTATCTGCGTTTACTTAAAAGTTTGTGAGGATTTTCTGTTTTAAGTAAAACTGAATTCTTGAAGATATGTACTTACAGTTCTCGTGGTACCTTCATAGCGAACAGTCGATTAGCGGAATTTTTCTTACTTACAAAAAATTAAACAAACAAAAAATATTCGTAGTACATATTATTCGTAATAGGTACATACTGTCTTTAATAAATAAGCTTTATGCTTTGCTGATATTTTTACATAGTAAAAATAACAAAAACAAAAAAAAAACCGCAAACAAAAAAAATTAAACAAATTGATATTGAGGAATACTATATATATATGTACCTCTAAACAAATAAACAATTATAAATAACAAAAACAAAAAAGACCGCAAACATAAAAAAACACAAACAAATATCCCTTGAGGAATTCTTTGTATGAGTGCCTCAAATACAAAAAAAAATTGAAGTGAGTTCTAACGGCAGAAATGCTTATTTTACTGTGAGTTCTGAAACTCTTAATGAAAAAAATATAAATAATAAATCTGATGAAAGTCTTTTTTTAACGTCAAAGCCAAATTTTCGTCAGCGATCAACTTCGCTTTGTCCAATGCCAAATAGTAATGATGCATTAACATTACAGTTGCCTAGTACTTCTTCATATAAGCCAGTAATATCATCCCCTTCAGGCTCGTGTTCATCACTTAACAAAGTTATCACTACAGATAACAGCGGCTCGAAACTCAAGGTACAAGTCGGAATGGACAGATATATAACCGTGGTAAAGCGTGGGCGAAGCCCGAATTCTTCAAAAATTTCATCTGCTCCAAAAATGTCTAGGGATAACAGCGCAGCCTCAACTAATCGCCAAAACCGCTTCGAAATTTTGCAAGATGACAACGACAAACCCGAGGTATCCTCGAATAAAATATCCAAGCCGCCACCAATCTATTTGAGAAAAAAATTCAAATGCCCTTATTAAAAAATTAATTTCGGTCATTGGTGAGAATAAATTTCACATTGTTCCAATAAAACGTGGAAACATAGATGAAACTAAAATCCAAATTTATGACGAAAAAGATTTCCGTAAAATGGTTGCTGAATTTGAAAAAAATAAAACAAGCTTCTACACATACCAGCTTAAGAGCGCTAAAGGCATGCAGATCGTATTGAAGGGCATAGATTCTTATGTTGTTCCCGAAGAAATAAAAGATGCACTCGTCCTCCAGGGGTTTAAGGTAAAAAATGTGTACAATATAATAAACAGAGAGAAGATTCCCCAACCCCTATTTCGAGTTGAACTTGAACCTAATGATATAAAATTGAAAAAAAATGAGACGCATCCAATTTATAATTTGAAATACCTCTTGTACCGAAAAATCACAGTTGAAGAGCCACATAAGCGTTCAGGTCCTGTACAGTGCCATAATTGCCAAGAATATGGCCATACAAAAACATACTGCAATTTACCCTCTGTTTGTGTTGTGTGCGGCGAATTACACGGCACTGCTAGTTGCAATAAGCCAAAAGATCAAAGTGATAAAAAATGCAGTAATTGTGGAGGTAATCACACCGCTAACTACAGAGGTTGTCCTGTGTACTCTTTCGTAAAGAAGACTATGGTGCAAAAACCTAAATTAGCTCCAGCTCAATCAGCAAACGCTTACTCTGCCACTTTTGCGCAAATGAGCCAACCAGTTACTTCCCGTGTATCGTATGCAGATGCTGCTAAGACAAATTCAATTCCCACACAAAATGTTTCCCCGCCAAATAATTCAAAAAATACTGACGCAAGCTTTAATTTTAATCGCCTTGAAGCTACTATTGAAAATCTGGTGCAAACTATAAACAATTTTACAACAAATATGACTAGCATGATGCAAGAAATGCTGCGAATGCAGAATACTCTGCTTCAAGCATTAATTAATAAGCCATAAACACGTTAACAATATGTTTCTAGAACGCAAACGGCATTCGCCAACATAAAAATGAACTTGAGCACTTCCTTACGGAAAAAATATTGATGTAATGTTAGTATCTGAGACTCATTTGACTTCGAGAAGTCTTTTTAAAATTTATGGCTACACTATATATGATACAAAGGACCCTAGAGGAAGGGCTTGCGGTGGATCAGCAATTCTAATAAAGTCAAGACTCAAGCACTATGTTCTTGATAACATTTGTGAAGAACACCTACAAGCAACAAATATTGGCATTGAAAGTTTTTGTACAAATTTTGTTATATCATCAATTTACTCCCCTCCCAGATTTTCAATCACTGAGAATCAATATGAGGATTTCTACAAATCTCTTGGACCTTGTTTTGTAGCAGCTGGCGACTACAATGCTAAGCATACGTTCTGGGGTTCGCGTCTTATTACCCCCAGAGGTCGAGCATTGTTCAACACTATTTCAAAAATGGGCTTGGATGTCATTTCGAGTGGGGAGCCCACTTATTGGCCTACTGACATACAAAAAATTCCGGATGTTATAGATTTTGGCGTCATAAAAAATATCTCTAGGGATTTAATTCAAGTTCAAGCTTCTCTTGATCTTTCGTCCGATCACTCTCCGACGATCATTACAATTTGTAGTCCCTTAAGAAGTAACTTACCTGACCCATATGTGAAGATGATCAATCGTGTTAATTGGCTGGGGTTCAAAAAATATCTCAGTAGTCATTATACGGAAAACATTACGCTTAGAACATCCGATGATATTGAATCTAACATTGCCAATCTCAGCGAGAATATTAAACAGGCTGCTGAACATGCCATTATCTCACATCCGCAGACTGGGTTTAATAAAATTTATTCTACAGATATTGAACGTCTCGTACGTGAAAAAAGACGAGCTAGAAGGGAATGGCAACAGCACAGATCACAAAATAAAATCAGATTTAAAGAGTGCACTAAACGACACCAAGAGTTGCTTGCGTCTGAAAAACCTGAATCTCTTAAAAATTATCTGGAAGGTCTTGATGTCACACCAGCGTCTAATTACTCTTTGTGGCGCGCTGCTAGAAAGCTTAAAACACCCATTGAGTATAAGCCACCTCTACGCACATCTACCGGAAGTTGGGCAAGAAGCGATACTGAAAAAGGTAAAATATTTGCTGAGCACTTAAAATCCGTTTTTACTCCAAACATATATACTGGTGTTGCTGATTTGCCGAATGTAGTCGCTCTACCCCCTCAACACATAAAGTTTAAGACGCGTGATTTACAAAAATTAATTGCCGAACTCAACCCGAAGAAAGCTCCGGGTATTGATGGAATTAGTAACCAGATGCTTATGAACTTGCCTCGTATTGCAATGAGAATCCTATTATTCATATTTAATGCCATTTTACGACTGGAGTATTATCCACACAGCTGGAAGCTTGCCAAGGTTAAAATGATTCCAAAGCCGGGCAAAGATCTAACCAAGGCTGAGTCATATAGGCCAATAAGTCTACTATCAACTATGTCAAAGCTTTTCGAAAAACTGCTCAAAACAAAATTGTCCCCAATTCTAATTAGTAGTGGGTGCATACCAGACCATCAATTTGGTTTTAGAAGTCAGCATAGCACCATTGAACAAACTCACAGACTGGTTCAATTTATAAGAAGAACTTTTGAGGAAAAAAAGTATTGTTCTGCGCTCTTTATTGACATTTCCCAGGCATTTGATAAAGTGTGGCATGAAGGCCTAATTTTAAAATTGAAGACTTACTTACCAATAAACATTTTAAATATTTTGGAAAGTTACATTATTTCCCGTAAGTTCACTGTTGTGGAAGGAGACTTTGCGAGTAGGCCTGAAACTATTTCATCCGGTGTGCCACAGGGGAGCATACTGGGACCAGTTTTATATTTGATTTATACTTGCGATATGCCTGTGAGCAGTAGTATCCATACTTCCACATTTGCCGACGATACAGCCTGCCTTAGTATGCACGAAAACCCTGATGAGGCATCCCGCAAACTCCAGGAACACATTAGCCAGATGGAGCTTTGGTTAAACTTATGGAGAATTAAAGTCAATGAACAAAAGTGTGTCCATATAACGTTCACCCTAAGAAGAGATACTTGCTCCCCCATTCGGATTAACAATCAAGTTGTTCCTCAACATTCACATGTGAAATATCTTGGTTTACACCTTGATCGACGACTTACATGGAAACATCACATTGACTCTAAGTTAACTCAAATGAAACTTAAATTAACTCAGGTACATTGGCTGATTGGTAGAAATTCAACACTTAGCCTAGACTGCAAACTTTTAATATACAAGTCGCTTTTAAAGCCAATATGGTGTTACGGAATTCAACTATGGGGCACTGCTTCAGCTTCAAATGTAGAGAAAATTCAACGAAGGCAAAATAAAATTTTACGCATGATAACATCGGCTCCATGGTACATCAAAAATTCAAATATACATCGCGATTTGAATATGCCACTAGTGACTGAAGAAATTGTAAAATACGCAGGCAAATATCTAACAAAACTCGAGTCACATCCTAATCCGCTTGCTCGTAATATTTTGAACTTTACTGGGCACATCCGCTTAAAAAAGAGAGACACACGGGCTCTAATATTCAACACTCTAGATGATGAAGCTGCTTGAAAACACTTTTTTCTTTTTGTTGTTTATCACTACTTATGTATTATTAATAACTATCACTAAGCTTATGTCCGACATTGGTCGGGCCTAATAATTTTTTTATAGATTTAAGATTTGAATACTTATTGTTAGTTCATATTTGAAGATACAATAAATAAAAAAAACATGCATTAAAAAAAAAAAAAATGTACTTACATACTCTATAGTAATAGTAACTATAATGGAAATATTTCTTATACTTAATTTACAGTTTTTTAAAGTTGATGCAATGTTAGTTAGTCAACGTTTGACATTTTTAGGGTATGAAATTTTTTCTAGCTATAGCCTTCTACATTTATTTTGGAAAGCTTGCTTTGTTTTTTAAAAATGTATAAACATTTTTAAATGAAACTGATCCGGCACTCCAGCTTAGGTACTGATAGTTTTTTTGTTGTTAGTTAACTTACTTATTTTTTATTTTTTATTGATAAACATTGGAAATCAAAAGGGAGTTTTATTTTGTAATTATTATTTTCATAATTGTTGAAAACAATCGCTGCTTTGTGTTTGTTTTTTGCAATGAAATCATTTGAATTACTTTTGCAACTTTACGCGTTTATAAAAATTATGTTATTTTCTATATTTCTTAATTTATAAGACTTTTAGACTTTGTCCTTTAGGGGTTATATATTCTATTATACGATTATGAATAAGAATGCAGTAAGCTGATGTATTTGCTTACTGCTTCAAATTAAAATTTTATTAAATTGAATAAAAGGAGTTTTTTTTCTTAAACTCTGATGCAGTTAGAAGCGCTGGAGATTCTTTCATATAACAGCCATTTTGAAATTTTTGATACATAGTATAATATAGAATTGGATAACATTTATTTTTAATTTTTATGTTAAGAAGTACGGGTATGAGACTGAATTTAAATGTACTTTTAAATTAGTTAAATCATAATGAACAAACATATTTTCTTCTTTAATAGCGATCAACAGAAAACGAACTCGTTTTCATATAATTTAGGTATACCCTATCGACGGCTCCTCTAGGATACAAGATGACTTTGTATGACGAAATTTCTGTTGCTTTATACTGATAATATGTTTACATTAATAAGATACATATACATATGTTTATTTTATGAAGGGTGAGCAGCTATGGCTTTTATTTAATGTTCTATATGATTTTTTTTCATTTTATTAAAGTTCAGCGTATTGTATATATATTTCTGAAATGTTTAAGTGTGTTTTGTGTGCCCATCGGACAGAGTGTACGTATTAGTTGGTCAGTCAGTCTCTATTTTTATTTATTTTTTTTTTCTTCTAATGTGCCACTCCTTTTTCAGATTTTACTACTTGGAATAGAGAATTTTTGTCTAATTTTTTGCTGGGTATATACATTAGGTATGTAGAAATTAGTTTAGATACAAAGAAATGCATGTTTAATATACAACTATTGTATCAAATCGATCTCAAATAACTCAGTTACCTCTACCAGCAATTCACCGTTGGTGTTTTCATAAAGTGTTAGAAACAATGAAATATCTATGCTTTGAGAAAATTTTTCCCCTCAAGTATTTCTACATGAGGTTTGAGGGGTCAATCACTGTCGCATTCATATGTAATGATTATTCACTTAAAAAAGGTCATCATCACCATCAATCATCTCCGTATACAATACATTCATGAGTTGGGTTGATCCAGATACAATTGCTGTCTCATCACCTTCTAACAGCTTTATATATTTTGCTAGTATGCATGCCTTAGCATGCTTCTATCGATAGTGACGTAAGAGTCCGAGATGTAGAGTGTTACAATTAAAAATCTTTACAATTAGAATTTACCAGTTCGCTCTTTTGAATTTTTACAAAGTAGATACATATGTATGTATTTCATTGACCACAAAATCATAAAATTTCTTTGCTTACAAAATTGTATGACGTGAGGATTTTTTTTTTTGAAATTATACATGCTTCGGCATGCTTTCATTTTTTTTTTCTATAAATTTATGTAATACTCATACAGATACAGATATAAAGTAAGATCTGTTTACTGTACATTTTAAAATCTATGCATGCTTCAGCATGATTCTAGTTGAAGCGTATATTCATTCACTAAGTTTGTTTGATACTTATTCATACACATGTACATTCTTAAAGATTGGATATCAAAGTCCAATTTCCGTAGTTTATCTATATTTTCTAAAGATCTGATAGCTAAAGAAATAAATAGAGTGAAGATCTTCTATAATAATCCCATTTTCATATTGTAAAATTTTGCGTGCTAGCGCTTTCGATGGGAAAATATACATACAACTTTATAAAAAGTGATAATATGATGTGCTGCTGAATATTGCACTATGTTATAGTTCATTCTAAACACTGAAGTTTTAGCAATATTTCATTCCGACTAATAAGTTTAGAGAATTCCACTACATTTACTTAATTATCTTTCTTAAGACTCATCATTCCTAATCAATCCTACAAAAAACTACACAAACTAGATTTTTCGTTTTAATTTTATTTTTATTAAATTCAACATTCATTCTTCAAATTACTTTATACTATATTAAGTAGCTTTTCCTCATTTGTTGAGTTGACTTTAATAGGAGACATTTTAATGGTACGATGAACTTTTCTATTGCATGCATTGAGTAAATCTTTATATATACCAATCCACTTATATGAACCATTAAAGCTAATTCTTTTCACATCATACGTTTCAATGATCTATTAAATCATTCTAATATTGATGCTTTTATATTAAGTAATGTTTAATCTTCTATTTATGTATGAGTTTTCCCAAGTATTTATTAAAAACTTCTTTAGAATCATCTGTTTGTAAGTTTTTTGGTACCCGTACCACTTCAAAAATATTTTCCATTGCCTTGGTTTTTAGAGTGCAGCTTTTATTTTCAGCTGTACTTTGAGAATGTGTCAATTACAGTCTTCAAAAATCAACAATTTCTATTTTCTGTAGAATAGTTCTACATTTCACCTAACTTAGCTCCATAAAACATCATATAATCCTGTCATTACATCTCTACAAGCACAAACAGTTGTTGAGATTTAATATGGAGTTCGTTAACTAAATTCCTTTTTAAAGACATTGAATTGTTTCACAGATTTTTCGAAAGTGTTGTGATCTACATCTTGCACTTTCAGCTATTTATACTAACATGTAGTTAATTTTCTAATCTATATATTTAACCGTAAACTCTTCAATTTGTTTTTAATTATTTAATTTTTAGAATTGCTTTTTCAATTTTATAACTGTCTTCTTTCTCTAATTTTATTTCACGTTGTAGTTCCTCAATTTGCATTTAAATATATTCTTGAATATTAATGCTTTAAGCTATATTATTAATTTGTCTTGTATTTTATCTTCATTCAGTTTGATGTAACTATCAACAATAGTTTGTATCTAATTCATTTATGCCTTCCAATACTGATAAGTCAGTATAAATGTCTTCAGAATTGGAAGTCTATGAGTAAAATCATCGTCATCATCATTCTCAGTATTAGCATCATTAAATATGATGGTATTATCAAATATTGTTCCTTCTACTAGTTTCTTTGAGGTACTTGTCTATATCTTGAGTGAAGGTTTCTCAGGCTTTAAACTTGTATATTTTCAACTTCTGTCTTGATTTTACTTTCTTCTTTCATAAGAATTCTTTTAATATTTTTAGAACTATTTATGAATTCTTCTGCTATAGGTTTAAATGTATCTTTTAGTTGTTCACTTGTATCTATTTCACCAGTTTTTATACTACGAAGCTTTTTCTTCAACACATTTCTTGTCAACACCAACTGTTTTAAAATTTTCTCATCCATGTTCGCTAAGGGCAAATAACAGGTATCAGCAATCAGATCAGTCAGAAAACCAGACCAGGTCCTGATAAGCTGATCTAAAAACCAGACCAGGTCCTGATAAGATGATCTAAAAACCAGACCAGGTCCTGATAAGCTGATCTGAAAACCAGACCACGTCCTGATAAGCTGATTTGAAAACCAGACCAGGTCCTGATAAGCTGATCTGATAACCAGACCAGGTCCTGATAAGCTGTTCTGAAAACCAGACCAGGCCCTGATAAGCTGATCTGAAAACCAGACCAGGTCCTGATAAGCTGATCTGAAAACCAGACCAGGTCCTGATAAGCTGATCTGAAAACCAGACCAGGTCCTGATAAGCTGATCTGAAAACCACACCAGGTACCTGGTAACCTGATCTGATAGCTTATAATTGTTATTTGCCCTTAGCAAACATGGATAAGAAAGTTTTAAAGCTGTTTGTGTTGACAACAAACGTGTTGAAGAAAAAGCTTCGTAGTATAAAACCTGGTGAAATAGATACAAGTGAACAACTAAGAGATACATTTAAACCTATAACAGAACCTCTTACCGAATTCATAACTGGTTCGAAAAAAAAATTAAAAGAATTCTTATGAAAGAAGAAGGTAAAATCAAAACTGAAGTTGAAAATATACAAGTTTAAAGTCTGAGAAACCATCAGTCAATATAGAGACAAAAGTACACCAAAGAAACTAGCAGAATGATAATGACGATGATGACGATGATTTTTACTCACAGACTTCCAATTCCGAAGACACTTATACTGACTTATCAGTATTGGAAGGAAGAAATGAATTAGATACAAACTATTGGTGATAGTAACCTCAAACTGAATGAAGATAAAATAAAAGTTGGTGGTCAAATATGGGCTCTTTCATAAAATACCAAAAAACTATGATAAATTTGACATCGAAATCTATAAAAAGATTTTAATTACTACTAATGTATGCATACAGAGTCATCATCGTTCACTGACGGAGAACAATATCAGTTCATTTATTTTTTGTGGAAACTCAAATCGACAAACTAAAGAAGAAATTAATAATATAGGTTAAGGCATTGATATAATTCAAGAATATATTCAAATGCATATTGATGGACTATAACGTGAAATAAAATTAGAGAAAGAAGACAGTTATAAAATTGAAAGACATTCTAAAAATTAAATCATTTTTTGAAAAACAAATTGAAGAGTTGTACGATTATATATATATATATATATATATATATATATATATATATATATATATATATATAATATATATATTAGAAAATTAACTACATGTTAGTAGAAATAGCTGAAAGTGCAACATGTAGATCACAACACTCTCGAAAAAATCTGTAAAAAAAACTCAATGTCTTCATTGGACCATAGGTAAATATAAAATTTTTAAATATCGCCTTAGCGATTGTTTTAGCACTTTTTTCTCTTATTGGTATAGTAATGATTTTGGGAATAATAATATAATAATGATTTTGGGAATGGTCCTATTGTGTCTACCACTACCGTATCAAATGGTTTTTTTGGCGTTGGTGTCACAGTCATTGGACTTTTGTTATCTTTTAAAGTTTTAGCAGTTTAACATTTATGACAGTTCTTACGTATTTAGATTTGTCTTGACATATTATTCCAATATTCTCTTTATTTTTTCTAATGTTCTATATAGTCCACAATGTCCTCCATTTATGGGATCATCGTGATATTTCAGCATAATTTCAAGAATTGCCTTAGCATTCTTATTATCAATTTGGGTCACCTCATTTAGTAGCGCTACTTTAATTTTATTCAATATTTTACTGCCCATAAATTCAAATTAATTAATAGAGATAAATTCGAAAATTTTCTCACTAAGTGCCACTTGTAAATTATATAAATTGTGTTTGCCGGCCACTTTTTCGAGCCTACAGAAATATTGTCCTGAGTCAAAATTCTCGTTAGTAAACAAATCATTAATATGTATATATGTTACTATAGATTTTCCACGTTTGATATAACATCTTCCGGGGGAAATCTTTAGTTTATAGTATTTTCTGATGTCAGTGTTTGTTATACTGGGCTTATCATTATTTTTATTTTCATCAAATTTATGCTGTTTATTTGGTGTATTACTTTTATTTTCTTTTTCTGGTATTGGAACAAATTTTATTATTCATATATTTAAGTCATTTATTATAATTCGCGATAGAGCGTCGGCAATATTATTATCTTTTCCCCTAAGATATTCTACTGTAAAGTCATATGCTTCTAAATCGAGTGTAATTCTTGTTAACTTGAAGTTTGGGTTTATCATTGAAAACAAATAAGAAAGTGGTCTATGATCAGTACGGACAAGAAAATGTTTTCCATATATAAAGGGTGTTTTTTTTAGAGGTATAGAACTTCGAATTGAAATAAAGCACAAGAAAATCGTTTTAATGTCCATCAATTTGGCTTTATTGGAAGGATAATTTTATGCCATTAATGTTTAAATATGATTTTGGGCATGTGGCCGCCGCGGCTGGCTCGAATAAAGCCAATTCCACAGGTCCAATTTTCAACCACTTTTTCGAGCATATGAGGCCGTATGTTGGCAATAACGCCACGAATGTTGGCTTCCAAGTCCCCCAACGTTTCTGGTTTGTTGGCGTAGACGAGCAACTTCACATATCCCCAAAGAAAATAATCCAATGGTGTCAAATCACACGATCTTGGTGGCCAATTGACAGGTCCATTCCGCGAAATTATGCGCTCATCGAATGTTTCCTTCAATAAATCGATTGTGACGTGCGCTGTGTGGCATGTAGCGCCGTCTTGTTGGAACCACAACTCATCCACATTCATGCCACATTCAAATCTTCCATAAAGTTGATGGACAAAGCTCCAATTGCTGTGCACGGTGGCGAATCGATTCATTCGGGTCCTCTTCAACACTTTGCTCTACAGCGGCAATTGTTTCTTCGGTGCGCACTGTTCGACGTCTCTGCGGATGCGTATTATCACATAGAGTAAACGTAGTGCGAAAACGATCATGGTTAACCGAATTAATTGCTCTGATGGACGATTATGTCGACCATAAAATGGACGGAGCTTGCGGTAAACTTCGCGAACTGAACCATTATTTTCGAAATAAATTTGCACGATTTGCAAGCGTTGTTCTTTTGTCAACCTGTTCATGATAAAATGGCAAACCAAACTAAATATTAATCACTTGACAGCTGACAAAATGGCCGCCAGTTAAAAAAGTGATGCCAACTTAAAGTTCTATACCTCAGTAAAAAACACCCTTTACTATGTATCAAAAATTTCAAAAAAGCTGTTATATGAAAGAATCTCCAGCGCTTCTAACTACATCAGAGTTTAAGAAAAAAAAACTCCTTTTATTCAATTTAATAAAATTTTAATTTGAAGCAGTAAGCAAATACATCAGCTTACTGCATTCTTTTTCTTAATCGTATAATAGAATATATAACCCCTAAAGGACAAAGTCTAAAAGTCTTATAAATTAAGAAATATAGAAAATAACATAATTTTTATAAACGCGTAAAGTTGCAAAAGTAATTCAAATGATTTCATTGCAAAAATCAAACACAAAGCAGCGATGGTTTTCAACAATTATGAAAATAATAATTACAATATAAAACTCCCTTTTGATTTCCAATGTTTATCAATAAAAAATAAAAAATAAGTAAGTTAACTAACAACAAAAAAACTATCAGTACCTAAGCTGGAGTGCCGGATCAGTTTCATTTAAAAATGTTTATACATTTTTAAAAAACAAAGCAAGCTTTCCAAAATAAATGTAGAAGGCTATAGCTAGAAAAAATTTCATACCCTAAAAATGTCAAACGTTGACTAACTAACATTGCATCAACTTTAAAAAACTGTAAATTAAGTATAAGAAATATTTCCATTATAGTTACTATTACTATAGAGTATGTAAGTACATATCTTCAAGAATTCAGTTTTACTTAAAACAGAAAATCCTCACAAACTTTTAAGTAAACGCAGATAAAAATTAAAATGTTTTTAATTTCACCAACAACAGACATCACATGACAAAAAATAAAATAAAAAATGTATTCAAAAATTGAGTTGAACACTTATTTGTATGTACATATATATGTACATACATACATACATACATACATACATACATACATACATACATAAAATCAATTTGTAGATATGTATGTATACATATCAAATTTCTTATCAATGCTTAAGTATTTATTAGATCTACATCATGAAAATATATGAAGAGTCGTTTAGTTAAAGCACAATGCAAATATAAACAATCCATACACTCAGGGAAAATCTGCAGCTTAAAAATAAGAATTCATCACATTAATTCAATAATTTTTAATATAATAGAAAATGTATATTGAGATATCTACAAACTAATGAGTTTAATAAATGAATACTGTAAATTAATATTTTGTCCATATTGAAATAAGAAATTTTAATATGACTAAACCTTTGTTAATGGTTCTTATTAATTCAGCATGGTTTTTACTGATTTCAAGTTGGTTTTTCTCTGTGTGCAGAAAACTCTTTCAGTCAAAGAAGACGGATGTAGTTACATAAAAAAAATCTGTAATATAAACAAATTTCACACAGACAGACTTTAACGCGAGACAAATTTAAGCATGAGAAAATATAAAGCAATCGTAAGTATAAAAGCATACTAGGATTAGGGAAGTCCAGATATATGATAGTATTTTATAGTACCATATGTCGATATTGAAAACAATTTATTTCTACCTACATATAAATACAAGCTCAAATACACACACATAGCAGAATTCATATAAGAAATATCCAAGAAAATTTCAACAACACCCCACCTTTTGCAAATCATGACGAGCCTTAAATTCTCCCTCAGATATACATACACAAATTCTCATGATCATACATAGGTACATATACAATATACAAGATTAATCTCAACAACACAACACTCTCACCTACCTGAAATTACAGATAGTCTTAAACTTCTACAGACGTCTATACACATAGATTCTCACGGCTACATATTACAAGAACACCTCGGCCCTAATAAATCACAATCATCTTAAATTCTTACAAAAATACATACATACATACATACACATAACCAATTTACCTCAACAACATCCTCACCCACCTCAAATCACGATCAGCCTTAAACTACTATAGACAGACACATCCACAAATCCCCATGGATACATATTACGTCAACAACCCTGCCCACCCAAATCATGGTCAGCCTTAAACTCCTACAGACATACAAACACACAGATTCCCCCGGTTGCATATTACTAGAACACCTCACCCCTCATAAATCACAATCAGCCTCAAGCTCCTACAGAAATACACACATTGAAATTCCTACAAACATACACACACACACACACACACACACATTCACACACACACACACACACACACACATTCACACACAACTACTCACGCAATCGATCTACCTCAACTACACCCCGCCCCCTGCCAATCAAACCTTCACCTAAATTCTCACAGACAGACAGACACATCCACAAATTCCTATGGTTACATATTACGCCAACAACGCCACCCACTCAAATCACGGTCAGCCTAAAATTCCCACAGTCTAGCAACACCTACATTAGCATTAGAAAAAATAACTTTCACGTTTTCCCGTCGTCATTAGGAAAAATCATTTTCCCGTCGGCATTTAAAAAAAACAATATTCATGTATTGCCCGGCATTAGGAAAAATTATCATGCATTGCTGTAGGCATTAGGAAAAATTATCATGCATGCCGTAGGCATTAGGAAAAATAATAATCATGTTTTGCCCGACATTAGGAAAAATTATCATGCATTTCCGTAGGCATTAGGAAAAATTAATAATCACTATTTCACCATTTGTATTAGGAAAAATCATTTTCATGATTTTCCTCGTCTGTATATACACACATAAAAACCGTCAAACTATGAACCGCCTTAATACATTCACACAAAATATTCCACACACAAACATCCACGGTCAGGCAGACAGACAGACTGACAGACAGACATACACTTAATGTAAACAAAAACTCCTAATGTAAACAAAAAACTCCTAATGTAAACAAAAATCACAAATTTCCAAGAATTTAACAATTTTCAAATTTTAATTACCCAAATTTAACAATTTCAGCAACAATTTAACAATTTCAGCCCACAATTTAACAATTTCAGCCACAATTTAACAATTTTAATCGGCGCCAGAAGTGGGAGTTCCCTACTACTACCCTGCAGGAGAACGAACTAGTGTTCAACTAGTATTTTTCTAGTACAGAAATCACCACCACTAGTTCCCAACTGTAAACTTTCCTATACTATCTTAATGCTCAAATTAGCATTGAGTGTGTTTAGAAAACTACTAGTACCATAAACTAGTTTAGGACTAGTTTATTACCAGTTCTTTTGTAAAGAAAAATTCTAAAAAATTTGTGGTTTATTCCTTTGTTACCTAGTGACAACTTCTACTTAAAATTATTTATCAAAAATTCAGAAATACACAAGGGTAATTATAATTATTTAATTATAATTATTTTTAGATCAAGCTAAAATTTTACTAATTATAAGATACCAATTTTGATACAGTGCAAGGGCTCTGCTAGACAGTCGACATATATTTTGAAATGTGCTGCCTTGGAACTACTTCATATACTAGTACTCATCAGCACTAATAATTTTACACAACAACTTTAACCCTTTTTGCACTAGTTCTTGTTATTCTAGTAATTATACTAGAAGCTTTTAGACAATTATCGCCTATTATCCTGCAGGGTATGTACAAGTAAGTATAAATTCGTTCGCTAATGTGTGTATGTATTACATATGGATATGTATTTTAAAAAAATAAGTAATCCCTTGCTAAAGATCATGGATTTCTTATGAATATTTAAAAGTGGACAGACAAGATTGTTTGTTTGAGGTTGTTTGTTTGAGTGTTTGTTGTTGCTACGAGTATTTTCATTCGTTCATGTGGTTTTTGGTTTTTCCAATAACTAGGAAAAAGGTACTTTTGCTTAAGCTGGTGTAGTTTGTCCGTACATACATACATATGTATGTATGTAGCTACTGCATTGAAATAAATATCTAGCGAAAAAGGCATGCAAAAACGAAATTAAAACATCAGCACAGAACTATTTTTCATAAAACAAGTTGTCTCTCCAAGAATGATAACAATGCGATAGTTCAGTTTTAGAAAGTATGCATGGACAGTCAGAACAACATGGTTCGTATCCTGGCCGAGATAATATTTTTTTTTTTTGTATTTTTACGTTAAAAACTTCATCTAATCAGCGAGCTTGCGTGGGTTCTAAGCACTCATTTCAATAATTAGCAGTTTTGTTAAATATGAACCCATGCTCATCAATGACACGCCTGCGTTAAAATCTTACGTTCTGCACCTAAATTGAACCAATTCATTTTCAGAAGAACCCGTGCACTAACTATTTCTCTTGCATGTCTTTTTTGCTGGGTCCGAAAATAACTTAATTATTCGATTGCTAAATAAACTTATCTAGGGAGAAGTGTTGGTTTAAAAAATAAATTGGTAACTTTAATATCTAAAGCCATTTTGTGTTCCTGCATTTTATTGGTGCTTGTGCCAACTCATTGGTAGATCTGCAACCGTAATTTTTAAAAAGTTTTTCTTAGATAATATCAGGTATTATAAGAACTTTCAACGGTGCATAGTAGGCTAGTAGGTTATTTGCAACTGACAAGCTACATAAGTACATATCGCTCATTTTCTAAAACAACGTCATATATCAAAAATGGGATTTTTGAGTTAATGATGCAAAATTAATCCTCATATTGATATTAGTATTGTGTAAAAATTTTCGTTTTCCATTAAGTTGTGTGTAAATTTAAAACTTTAAAGTTTAAAATAAACTTATTTTTTTAATAAACGAGCGATATGTATGACATTATATCTGTGGCGTATTTTACTGTTTTTCAGGAGAGCACTTTTAAGCGTGCAAGACGATTTTCAGATTTTTTTTATTTTACAGTTAAATTGGGAAATTCTTTCTTCAACTTTATTTTTTTAAATTAATTTTAATTATTATTCGAACTCCATTTGTTTCTATATTTGTGATTTGAACGGGATAAGGTTCGTATTGCTTTTTAAGCCAAATTACATGTGATAATTATTAATGAACAAATAACAACAAAGTCTGTTGTAAATATTCTGACAACACATAGTTGAACGGAACAGCCAGCCGTTTTCGAAGGCCACTAAACCTTCATCATCAGCGTTCTTTTGTGTTTGGTCCACTGTGTGTGGTGTCAGTAGATGTAGATTTCTGCTTTATATACTTAGCATTATTGCAAATGGAATGTGTGAATTGTTTTGATTCATCTTATTTCAATTTGCTGAAAGCTTTTTTGTAATGAAAGCTCAATTTTACCATCTCTATGTTTACAACAGTCTTACCATTGTCGTTTGTTGTTTACTTATTATGCACATGTTAGTTAATTTGCTTATTATTGTTCTACTTAAGACAAACTTTTTTGGTTTGTTTTTATTAAGTATATTTTTTATTTTTAATTTTTGCCACAGGCCCATGGCTATTAATCTTAGTTAATTTTAATTATTATTCGAACTCCATTTGTTTCTATATTTTGTGATTTGAACGGGCTAAGGTTCGTATTGCTTTTTAAGCCAAATTACATGTGATAATTATTAATGAACAAATAACAACAAAGTCTGTTGTAAATATTCTGACAACACATAGTTGAACGGAACAGCCAGCCGTTTTCGAAGGCAACCGTCGTTCTACACACTATAACTGATATGTACATTTAAGTTGAAATATATCAAAGTATAATCTGAATTAAGCTATTATTCCAAATTATGTCAGAAGTCTAAAAGATAGCGCTATAACTTGCTGAAAAATTACACAAATTTATTGAGATTTTGACCAGGGGTACTTTCGAATATTCAGATTAGGGAAGTATCATTAACTCGAAATCAGCTTATCCCGACTTAAGCACTTTTTCCTTTTTGCCGCATATACATTTATATTGTCCTTACTACAAATACCAACTATGTATGTATGTACTTTAGAGTGACTCACCTAGTATGGAGATGAAAAATGCGACCTTGTTACCCCTCTCAAATCAAAGATCGGTCTTTTTAATGAGGACTGCCAATATATTTGAGGAGTCCAGCGATGCCTGCTCGTGAGCTGGACCGTGTGTAAAAAAGGTATATTTTTGAAGTTTTTTTTGAATAAATTTGTATTTTGTCCCGAGAAAACATATTAAAAACCATTAATACCATCAGCAATGAGTTGTTCCATAAAAACTAGGATTTTTTAAGCATTTTCATAGCAGGTGCTACTTAAGGATTAATTGGTTTAAGTCATTGTGAACTTATTTCTGTTAATAGTTTCCGCAAAAGTTCATGCGAGAACTAACAACAGATATAATTTAATAAAGATTCAAATCAAATATGAGTAGTACAAACAATAGAATTTATTTAAATATATGTATGAATGCTTAAAAAATCGTAGTTTTTACGGAATGACACATTACTGATGCCACGAATGGTAAGGTTTAATGCACCGTTGAAAGCGGTTTGAACAAACCTTTCAGATGATATACTTTTTTTAATATGTTGTGTTGGAACAAAATATAAAAATTGCAAAAAAAAATTCAAAAATATACCTTATTTACACAAGGTCCAGCTCACGAGCGGTCATCGCTAGACCCCTCTAATATTTTTGGAGTCCTCATTAAAAAGACCGATCTTTGATTTGAGAGGGGTAACAAAAACTTTTTTTAAGTGGGTCGCTCTAATGTACATATTTTAAAAACTTTATCAGAGGAGTAAATGAAATAAATTTTATGATTTAAAAATATATTGTGCATATGAACTAGGGTGATCGACTCGGTTTTTCAACCGGTATTAAAACCGGGTTTTTTACAATACGGTTGTCGGTTTTTTCAAAATGTTGATTTTTCGAATGTCGAATAGACCGATTTTTTTACAATTTAAAAACCGGCTGAGTCGAATACTTTTCGATTTGTATATTTTGCAATAAATAATAATTATTTTTTTCAGTATAAAAGTTCTAAACGTTTTTTGAGCATGGCAACACTTACTGAAGCATGAAATTTAAACGAAATTATTTTATGAGGCGGTAGCAGAGGCGAATTAAATTGGCCTTATGGTGTGCAATGGATGTCAAAATCCATTTGCAAAAAGTTTTTTTTTAGTTCTGTTAACATTTTGCTTCATATTTTATATAGAACTCTGCGTGACCATATTAGCTTATTTTGGACTAAATTTAGTTTTTTTTTTTTTTATTTACCTTGAAAATTTTCATTTAGCTCTTGGGTTATTTTTTAGATTTTTTTTAAACTCATAAAAAATTTATAAGAATGGTAATTTTTTAACATATAAAAATATAAATGTTTTTCATTGAAAAATAGTTTAAACAATACAAAGTTTAAATTGTTTATATATAAGAGAAATGGCAAATTTAAAAATAGAGGACATTGATTGATATTTTGGAGTTACAATGGGAAATATTAAATTACTATTACCCATAAGACTTATCTTATTGATATTAAGTTCAACGTGCATCAGCGGCAAGGATTTACTTAAAACAAATCTTTGAAATAGATTTACTGTAAATATCACTAATTCACTAAAAGAGTCGTCGTATTTTAGTAAATGCTGTTAAATTTTGAAAATTGGTTAAGCTTATTTTGGGAAGTTTTTGTTTTGTTTTTTTTTAAACTAAAATATAATAATGAATATATAATTTAATTAAAAAATGATTAAATATGTATATTTGAGGAGTTAGCGAACAAAACCAGACTAGTCCCGGTAACTATTTTTACACGACAGGCAAATTACTGAATTAACTAGATAGAGAATAGCAAGGAAAAATCAGTTTTCGTTACTTTTTTAATGTAGGATCGGACTGGTTATGAATGAAAATATTTCATGACTTCATAGATTTGTACTTGTAGAGCCCGAAAAAATTTAAAAAAAATATTTACTGAGGACGTGTCTGGTTTTGTTCGCCAGCTTATCATTTTATTTCAAATTATAAAAAAAATTGTTTATGAAATTGCAAAGCGAAAGAAGTTGAAAAAAGTCACACTGATAAAGGTAGATATCCACCTTATCCATACATTCATATTTATACTATACATATGTAAGTATACATATGTAGTTAATTATTATGTTTTACCGTTAATTTTTGTATTGTTTTATTGTATTTCGATGAACTGTTAACTCTTTTTTTTAATAAAGCAATTTAAAATCAAAACTTTGGTATAATAATTGTCTTATTTAAAAAAACCTGTTGACCGGTTTTTCCTGAATTGTAAAAACCGAAACTGGGTATTTCATAGTTTCAAATATTCGAACTATTCGAAAACCGGTTTCTGGAAAAAGTCGAATAATCGATCGCTCTAAATGAATGCTGAGCACACACAGTCATGTTTACAAGTCAAGCATAAGTTAAGGGATCTTTTGTCTGCAAGATGCATTTAAAATGCAGTATAGAGATGCGCATTGAAGTTTAGTTTGTAATGAATACGAAAGTTTTTTCATAAAATTACGCATGTCTATGTTTGTACATATGTATATGTATGCATGCATGTATTTTCTCTACATTTTATGATTTGTGAAGGGTATATAATATTCGGCACAGCCGAATATACCACTCTTACTTGTTTTTTTAATTTTGCCCCTTTTTTTGATAAATCCCCATTTGGTGCCACTTTTTGAGCAATGTCATCGGTCACCCTGTGTATACGTGCACACAGCTTTGTGTGTATTAGTGTTTTTTGCATTCTTTTAGCATTTGCTGTTTTTTAAGTTATATGTGGATCAGGGAAGGAAAATGACTTCTTAGATTTTGTACCAACTATGAAAATAAAATATACTTTTTAGACCATGACGGTACCAATTCTTAATATCTATTAATAAAAACGGAAACGTAAAAAATTAGTATAAAAATACAGAAGTTTACAATAAAAACAGAAACTTAACACAAAAAAACATTAAATATTACATTCATAAAGGTACATTCGTAGATTCGACTATTATATTAGAGATTAAAATAAATCACACACAAAAAACTAAAGAGAAAATAGGCAAAATTAATGTTACTATATAGTGAAACATTGACATTTTTAAATTGTACCAAGTAACTCGCGGTAGTACCACGGTACCAACAAGGTCAAAAATGTACTTTAAAAAGTACAATTGTACCATGATTTCCATCCGTGATGTGGATTGGTTTTGTGCTGCTGTATTGAAACATTATGCCAACGACAAAACCACTCCCTCTGCCTCTCGCACCAACAAACTGGCATGTTATACTGCACAATTGTTTTCGTTCTCAATGTTTTTGTTTTGTTTTTGTGCCACTCACTTCAAAGAACGAAACAAAACAAACTCGAACAATTTGTTTCGTCTATTTTCGTACTCTGCTCTTAAGTACAAGGAAATCAAAACAAAATTAAATTTATAACTGTAATAGTGTCGATTATTTTGTTACGAAAATCATTTTCTAACTCCTGTACCGCGCCATAAATAGCAATAGCTATAAAAAGTTTTAAAGCTAAGC
This sequence comes from Tachina grossa, assembly GCA_949987645.1. Lineage (NCBI taxonomy): Eukaryota > Metazoa > Arthropoda > Insecta > Diptera > Tachinidae > Tachina > Tachina grossa. Next base: position 48,693,726 of record OX465277.1, on the reverse strand, counting down.
AAAAATACCTTGTTTTTTGATGCCACTGGAAATATTGTTCGCAAATTGGACCCGAATTCTAAGTATTTTTATATTCGTTTGTTGCGCATATACGGGAGAAGAAAGAGCGCGGTATTTTAGTACCAATTGCAGAATCTCTCCTAAGTAGTCATTTTTCGGACGATATAGAGAGATTCTTGCTATTTTTAAAAGTATCGTGCATTAATAATAATATTCTATGGCCATTGTTTAAAAGGGTTTGCGTAGATTGGAGTTCCGCAATTATTAATGCAGTCGTAAGGTCATTCAACAAGGAGCACAATATTAATAATTTGGAAGAATATATAAATAGAGCATATATTATATTTAAAAGAAAATATATCTCCAATTAAAATTGTTGTTATTCAAATATGTTGCGCACATTTCCTCCGGGTAACATACAAAGACGTTGAAAATATGTTTGAAAATAATTCAATAATGAATTTTTATAAGTGGCAGTTTGGGTTCTTTATCTTCTACTGGTATGCACGTCATTCCATTTTTTGAAGCTTTAAACGAGTCTTCCACTTCGGTAGTTAAAAATTTGTTTAGAAGCACAGTGAACATGTACTGCATCCATTGAAATAAAGAACCCAGCAAAAAAAAATTGAAGACTTTGTAATGGGTAGTACTCTTTTAATGGCTTACAAAGTAATGAGTGGTACTTATTTATTTAATTATTTTATGTGTATAATAATGACTGTCTTGTAATGAATAAAATAACAACTTGTTTATATCATTACATGAAGGTACTTATTGTAGTACTTCCTAGTTAATCCTGAAATCTATCTAAAAATATTTATTGATCGTGAAAGTGAACTTCGAAAACAATAAAATAACTTTGGTTTACTACAATATTTATTACAAAATCTAAGTATTTTCGCATATTCTTCAATATACGTATTCATATATTTGCTTTGTAAAATTATGATTTTTAACAATCCCAAAAAAGGTTTAAATTTTATAATTATGTTACAAAATTCTATTTGTTTATAATTTTTGGCTATTTTATTAAATTTTGCATTTTTGTGAGCATAAAATAACCCATTATATTTTGAATACTTTTAGGCAATCAGTAATCTGTTAACTTTTGGATATTTGTAGGCAAAAAGTATAGGGTACCGCATACTTTTTGAACTTCTACAAAAATAATGGCTTATTCAGTCAAATTGTAAGTACTCACGACTGGAGAGTACATACACTTTTTTGCATTCTAGTAGACAAACTTTTTTGCTGGGATTGCTCGTTGATAAGCACTCGGCATGTTAAAGTTCGCCGTCTGAGTTCGAGCGATGTCAATAAAATTTTTTTTCTCAATATATAAATTCATGTTTTTAAAAAAGAAATTAATCACGGCATAAAAACAAAAATTATTATTGAGTTTTTAAAGAAAAATAGCAACTATGTACATACAAGGAAACACCACAAAACGTACATACATAGCTAATCATCAATCAAATCTTACCATTTTGATTGTTCTGAACTAGATTTTTCTAGTTGCGTGCTAGCGCTTTCGATGGGAAAATATACATACAACTTTATAAAAAGTGATAATATGATGTGCTGCTGAATATTGCACTATGTTATAGTTCATTCTAAACACTGAAGTTTTAGCAATATTTCATTCCGACTAATAAGTTTAGAGAATTCCACTACATTTACTTAATTATCTTTCTTAAGACTCATCATTCCTAATCAATCCTACAAAAAACTACACAAACTAGATTTTTCGTTTTAATTTTATTTTTATTAAATTCAACATTCATTCTTCAAATTACTTTATACTATATTAAGTAGCTTTTCCTCATTTGTTGAGTTGACTTTAATAGGAGACATTTTAATGGTACGATGAACTTTTCTATTGCATGCATTGAGTAAATCTTTATATATACCAATCCACTTATATGAACCATTAAAGCTAATTCTTTTCACATCATACGTTTCAATGATCTATTAAATCATTCTAATATTGATGCTTTTATATTAAGTAATGTTTAATCTTCTATTTATGTATGAGTTTTCCCAAGTATTTATTAAAAACTTCTTTAGAATCATCTGTTTGTAAGTTTTTTGGTACCCGTACCACTTCAAAAATATTTTCCATTGCCTTGGTTTTTAGAGTGCAGCTTTTATTTTCAGCTGTACTTTGAGAATGTGTCAATTACAGTCTTCAAAAATCAACAATTTCTATTTTCTGTAGAATAGTTCTACATTTCACCTAACTTAGCTCCATAAAACATCATATAATCCTGTCATTACATCTCTACAAGCACAAACAGTTGTTGAGATTTAATATGGAGTTCGTTAACTAAATTCCTTTTTAAAGACATTGAATTGTTTCACAGATTTTTCGAAAGTGTTGTGATCTACATCTTGCACTTTCAGCTATTTATACTAACATGTAGTTAATTTTCTAATCTATATATTTAACCGTAAACTCTTCAATTTGTTTTTAATTATTTAATTTTTAGAATTGCTTTTTCAATTTTATAACTGTCTTCTTTCTCTAATTTTATTTCACGTTGTAGTTCCTCAATTTGCATTTAAATATATTCTTGAATATTAATGCTTTAAGCTATATTATTAATTTGTCTTGTATTTTATCTTCATTCAGTTTGATGTAACTATCAACAATAGTTTGTATCTAATTCATTTATGCCTTCCAATACTGATAAGTCAGTATAAATGTCTTCAGAATTGGAAGTCTATGAGTAAAATCATCGTCATCATCATTCTCAGTATTAGCATCATTAAATATGATGGTATTATCAAATATTGTTCCTTCTACTAGTTTCTTTGAGGTACTTGTCTATATCTTGAGTGAAGGTTTCTCAGGCTTTAAACTTGTATATTTTCAACTTCTGTCTTGATTTTACTTTCTTCTTTCATAAGAATTCTTTTAATATTTTTAGAACTATTTATGAATTCTTCTGCTATAGGTTTAAATGTATCTTTTAGTTGTTCACTTGTATCTATTTCACCAGTTTTTATACTACGAAGCTTTTTCTTCAACACATTTCTTGTCAACACCAACTGTTTTAAAATTTTCTCATCCATGTTCGCTAAGGGCAAATAACAGGTATCAGCAATCAGATCAGTCAGAAAACCAGACCAGGTCCTGATAAGCTGATCTAAAAACCAGACCAGGTCCTGATAAGATGATCTAAAAACCAGACCAGGTCCTGATAAGCTGATCTGAAAACCAGACCACGTCCTGATAAGCTGATTTGAAAACCAGACCAGGTCCTGATAAGCTGATCTGATAACCAGACCAGGTCCTGATAAGCTGTTCTGAAAACCAGACCAGGCCCTGATAAGCTGATCTGAAAACCAGACCAGGTCCTGATAAGCTGATCTGAAAACCAGACCAGGTCCTGATAAGCTGATCTGAAAACCAGACCAGGTCCTGATAAGCTGATCTGAAAACCACACCAGGTACCTGGTAACCTGATCTGATAGCTTATAATTGTTATTTGCCCTTAGCAAACATGGATAAGAAAGTTTTAAAGCTGTTTGTGTTGACAACAAACGTGTTGAAGAAAAAGCTTCGTAGTATAAAACCTGGTGAAATAGATACAAGTGAACAACTAAGAGATACATTTAAACCTATAACAGAACCTCTTACCGAATTCATAACTGGTTCGAAAAAAAAATTAAAAGAATTCTTATGAAAGAAGAAGGTAAAATCAAAACTGAAGTTGAAAATATACAAGTTTAAAGTCTGAGAAACCATCAGTCAATATAGAGACAAAAGTACACCAAAGAAACTAGCAGAATGATAATGACGATGATGACGATGATTTTTACTCACAGACTTCCAATTCCGAAGACACTTATACTGACTTATCAGTATTGGAAGGAAGAAATGAATTAGATACAAACTATTGGTGATAGTAACCTCAAACTGAATGAAGATAAAATAAAAGTTGGTGGTCAAATATGGGCTCTTTCATAAAATACCAAAAAACTATGATAAATTTGACATCGAAATCTATAAAAAGATTTTAATTACTACTAATGTATGCATACAGAGTCATCATCGTTCACTGACGGAGAACAATATCAGTTCATTTATTTTTTGTGGAAACTCAAATCGACAAACTAAAGAAGAAATTAATAATATAGGTTAAGGCATTGATATAATTCAAGAATATATTCAAATGCATATTGATGGACTATAACGTGAAATAAAATTAGAGAAAGAAGACAGTTATAAAATTGAAAGACATTCTAAAAATTAAATCATTTTTTGAAAAACAAATTGAAGAGTTGTACGATTATATATATATATATATATATATATATATATATATATATATATATATATATATAATATATATATTAGAAAATTAACTACATGTTAGTAGAAATAGCTGAAAGTGCAACATGTAGATCACAACACTCTCGAAAAAATCTGTAAAAAAAACTCAATGTCTTCATTGGACCATAGGTAAATATAAAATTTTTAAATATCGCCTTAGCGATTGTTTTAGCACTTTTTTCTCTTATTGGTATAGTAATGATTTTGGGAATAATAATATAATAATGATTTTGGGAATGGTCCTATTGTGTCTACCACTACCGTATCAAATGGTTTTTTTGGCGTTGGTGTCACAGTCATTGGACTTTTGTTATCTTTTAAAGTTTTAGCAGTTTAACATTTATGACAGTTCTTACGTATTTAGATTTGTCTTGACATATTATTCCAATATTCTCTTTATTTTTTCTAATGTTCTATATAGTCCACAATGTCCTCCATTTATGGGATCATCGTGATATTTCAGCATAATTTCAAGAATTGCCTTAGCATTCTTATTATCAATTTGGGTCACCTCATTTAGTAGCGCTACTTTAATTTTATTCAATATTTTACTGCCCATAAATTCAAATTAATTAATAGAGATAAATTCGAAAATTTTCTCACTAAGTGCCACTTGTAAATTATATAAATTGTGTTTGCCGGCCACTTTTTCGAGCCTACAGAAATATTGTCCTGAGTCAAAATTCTCGTTAGTAAACAAATCATTAATATGTATATATGTTACTATAGATTTTCCACGTTTGATATAACATCTTCCGGGGGAAATCTTTAGTTTATAGTATTTTCTGATGTCAGTGTTTGTTATACTGGGCTTATCATTATTTTTATTTTCATCAAATTTATGCTGTTTATTTGGTGTATTACTTTTATTTTCTTTTTCTGGTATTGGAACAAATTTTATTATTCATATATTTAAGTCATTTATTATAATTCGCGATAGAGCGTCGGCAATATTATTATCTTTTCCCCTAAGATATTCTACTGTAAAGTCATATGCTTCTAAATCGAGTGTAATTCTTGTTAACTTGAAGTTTGGGTTTATCATTGAAAACAAATAAGAAAGTGGTCTATGATCAGTACGGACAAGAAAATGTTTTCCATATATAAAGGGTGTTTTTTTTAGAGGTATAGAACTTCGAATTGAAATAAAGCACAAGAAAATCGTTTTAATGTCCATCAATTTGGCTTTATTGGAAGGATAATTTTATGCCATTAATGTTTAAATATGATTTTGGGCATGTGGCCGCCGCGGCTGGCTCGAATAAAGCCAATTCCACAGGTCCAATTTTCAACCACTTTTTCGAGCATATGAGGCCGTATGTTGGCAATAACGCCACGAATGTTGGCTTCCAAGTCCCCCAACGTTTCTGGTTTGTTGGCGTAGACGAGCAACTTCACATATCCCCAAAGAAAATAATCCAATGGTGTCAAATCACACGATCTTGGTGGCCAATTGACAGGTCCATTCCGCGAAATTATGCGCTCATCGAATGTTTCCTTCAATAAATCGATTGTGACGTGCGCTGTGTGGCATGTAGCGCCGTCTTGTTGGAACCACAACTCATCCACATTCATGCCACATTCAAATCTTCCATAAAGTTGATGGACAAAGCTCCAATTGCTGTGCACGGTGGCGAATCGATTCATTCGGGTCCTCTTCAACACTTTGCTCTACAGCGGCAATTGTTTCTTCGGTGCGCACTGTTCGACGTCTCTGCGGATGCGTATTATCACATAGAGTAAACGTAGTGCGAAAACGATCATGGTTAACCGAATTAATTGCTCTGATGGACGATTATGTCGACCATAAAATGGACGGAGCTTGCGGTAAACTTCGCGAACTGAACCATTATTTTCGAAATAAATTTGCACGATTTGCAAGCGTTGTTCTTTTGTCAACCTGTTCATGATAAAATGGCAAACCAAACTAAATATTAATCACTTGACAGCTGACAAAATGGCCGCCAGTTAAAAAAGTGATGCCAACTTAAAGTTCTATACCTCAGTAAAAAACACCCTTTACTATGTATCAAAAATTTCAAAAAAGCTGTTATATGAAAGAATCTCCAGCGCTTCTAACTACATCAGAGTTTAAGAAAAAAAAACTCCTTTTATTCAATTTAATAAAATTTTAATTTGAAGCAGTAAGCAAATACATCAGCTTACTGCATTCTTTTTCTTAATCGTATAATAGAATATATAACCCCTAAAGGACAAAGTCTAAAAGTCTTATAAATTAAGAAATATAGAAAATAACATAATTTTTATAAACGCGTAAAGTTGCAAAAGTAATTCAAATGATTTCATTGCAAAAATCAAACACAAAGCAGCGATGGTTTTCAACAATTATGAAAATAATAATTACAATATAAAACTCCCTTTTGATTTCCAATGTTTATCAATAAAAAATAAAAAATAAGTAAGTTAACTAACAACAAAAAAACTATCAGTACCTAAGCTGGAGTGCCGGATCAGTTTCATTTAAAAATGTTTATACATTTTTAAAAAACAAAGCAAGCTTTCCAAAATAAATGTAGAAGGCTATAGCTAGAAAAAATTTCATACCCTAAAAATGTCAAACGTTGACTAACTAACATTGCATCAACTTTAAAAAACTGTAAATTAAGTATAAGAAATATTTCCATTATAGTTACTATTACTATAGAGTATGTAAGTACATATCTTCAAGAATTCAGTTTTACTTAAAACAGAAAATCCTCACAAACTTTTAAGTAAACGCAGATAAAAATTAAAATGTTTTTAATTTCACCAACAACAGACATCACATGACAAAAAATAAAATAAAAAATGTATTCAAAAATTGAGTTGAACACTTATTTGTATGTACATATATATGTACATACATACATACATACATACATACATACATACATACATACATAAAATCAATTTGTAGATATGTATGTATACATATCAAATTTCTTATCAATGCTTAAGTATTTATTAGATCTACATCATGAAAATATATGAAGAGTCGTTTAGTTAAAGCACAATGCAAATATAAACAATCCATACACTCAGGGAAAATCTGCAGCTTAAAAATAAGAATTCATCACATTAATTCAATAATTTTTAATATAATAGAAAATGTATATTGAGATATCTACAAACTAATGAGTTTAATAAATGAATACTGTAAATTAATATTTTGTCCATATTGAAATAAGAAATTTTAATATGACTAAACCTTTGTTAATGGTTCTTATTAATTCAGCATGGTTTTTACTGATTTCAAGTTGGTTTTTCTCTGTGTGCAGAAAACTCTTTCAGTCAAAGAAGACGGATGTAGTTACATAAAAAAAATCTGTAATATAAACAAATTTCACACAGACAGACTTTAACGCGAGACAAATTTAAGCATGAGAAAATATAAAGCAATCGTAAGTATAAAAGCATACTAGGATTAGGGAAGTCCAGATATATGATAGTATTTTATAGTACCATATGTCGATATTGAAAACAATTTATTTCTACCTACATATAAATACAAGCTCAAATACACACACATAGCAGAATTCATATAAGAAATATCCAAGAAAATTTCAACAACACCCCACCTTTTGCAAATCATGACGAGCCTTAAATTCTCCCTCAGATATACATACACAAATTCTCATGATCATACATAGGTACATATACAATATACAAGATTAATCTCAACAACACAACACTCTCACCTACCTGAAATTACAGATAGTCTTAAACTTCTACAGACGTCTATACACATAGATTCTCACGGCTACATATTACAAGAACACCTCGGCCCTAATAAATCACAATCATCTTAAATTCTTACAAAAATACATACATACATACATACACATAACCAATTTACCTCAACAACATCCTCACCCACCTCAAATCACGATCAGCCTTAAACTACTATAGACAGACACATCCACAAATCCCCATGGATACATATTACGTCAACAACCCTGCCCACCCAAATCATGGTCAGCCTTAAACTCCTACAGACATACAAACACACAGATTCCCCCGGTTGCATATTACTAGAACACCTCACCCCTCATAAATCACAATCAGCCTCAAGCTCCTACAGAAATACACACATTGAAATTCCTACAAACATACACACACACACACACACACACACATTCACACACAACTACTCACGCAATCGATCTACCTCAACTACACCCCGCCCCCTGCCAATCAAACCTTCACCTAAATTCTCACAGACAGACAGACACATCCACAAATTCCTATGGTTACATATTACGCCAACAACGCCACCCACTCAAATCACGGTCAGCCTAAAATTCCCACAGTCTAGCAACACCTACATTAGCATTAGAAAAAATAACTTTCACGTTTTCCCGTCGTCATTAGGAAAAATCATTTTCCCGTCGGCATTTAAAAAAAACAATATTCATGTATTGCCCGGCATTAGGAAAAATTATCATGCATTGCTGTAGGCATTAGGAAAAATTATCATGCATGCCGTAGGCATTAGGAAAAATAATAATCATGTTTTGCCCGACATTAGGAAAAATTATCATGCATTTCCGTAGGCATTAGGAAAAATTAATAATCACTATTTCACCATTTGTATTAGGAAAAATCATTTTCATGATTTTCCTCGTCTGTATATACACACATAAAAACCGTCAAACTATGAACCGCCTTAATACATTCACACAAAATATTCCACACACAAACATCCACGGTCAGGCAGACAGACAGACTGACAGACAGACATACACTTAATGTAAACAAAAACTCCTAATGTAAACAAAAAACTCCTAATGTAAACAAAAATCACAAATTTCCAAGAATTTAACAATTTTCAAATTTTAATTACCCAAATTTAACAATTTCAGCAACAATTTAACAATTTCAGCCCACAATTTAACAATTTCAGCCACAATTTAACAATTTTAATCGGCGCCAGAAGTGGGAGTTCCCTACTACTACCCTGCAGGAGAACGAACTAGTGTTCAACTAGTATTTTTCTAGTACAGAAATCACCACCACTAGTTCCCAACTGTAAACTTTCCTATACTATCTTAATGCTCAAATTAGCATTGAGTGTGTTTAGAAAACTACTAGTACCATAAACTAGTTTAGGACTAGTTTATTACCAGTTCTTTTGTAAAGAAAAATTCTAAAAAATTTGTGGTTTATTCCTTTGTTACCTAGTGACAACTTCTACTTAAAATTATTTATCAAAAATTCAGAAATACACAAGGGTAATTATAATTATTTAATTATAATTATTTTTAGATCAAGCTAAAATTTTACTAATTATAAGATACCAATTTTGATACAGTGCAAGGGCTCTGCTAGACAGTCGACATATATTTTGAAATGTGCTGCCTTGGAACTACTTCATATACTAGTACTCATCAGCACTAATAATTTTACACAACAACTTTAACCCTTTTTGCACTAGTTCTTGTTATTCTAGTAATTATACTAGAAGCTTTTAGACAATTATCGCCTATTATCCTGCAGGGTATGTACAAGTAAGTATAAATTCGTTCGCTAATTTGTGTATGTATTACATATGGATATGTATTTTAAAAAAATAAGTAATCCCTTGCTAAAGATCATGGATTTCTTATGAATATTTAAAAGTGGACAGACAAGATTGTTTGTTTGAGGTTGTTTGTTTGAGTGTTTGTTGTTGCTACGAGTATTTTCATTCGTTCATGTGGTTTTTGGTTTTTCCAATAACTAGGAAAAAGGTACTTTTGCTTAAGCTGGTGTAGTTTGTCCGTACATACATACATATGTATGTATGTAGCTACTGCATTGAAATAAATATCTAGCGAAAAAGGCATGCAAAAACGAAATTAAAACATCAGCACAGAACTATTTTTCATAAAACAAGTTGTCTCTCCAAGAATGATAACAATGCGATAGTTCAGTTTTAGAAAGTATGCATGGACAGTCAGAACAACATGGTTCGTATCCTGGCCGAGATAATATTTTTTTTTTTTGTATTTTTACGTTAAAAACTTCATCTAATCAGCGAGCTTGCGTGGGTTCTAAGCACTCATTTCAATAATTAGCAGTTTTGTTAAATATGAACCCATGCTCATCAATGACACGCCTGCGTTAAAATCTTACGTTCTGCACCTAAATTGAACCAATTCATTTTCAGAAGAACCCGTGCACTAACTATTTCTCTTGCATGTCTTTTTTGCTGGGTCCGAAAATAACTTAATTATTCGATTGCTAAATAAACTTATCTAGGGAGAAGTGTTGGTTTAAAAAATAAATTGGTAACTTTAATATCTAAAGCCATTTTGTGTTCCTGCATTTTATTGGTGCTTGTGCCAACTCATTGGTAGATCTGCAACCGTAATTTTTAAAAAGTTTTTCTTAGATAATATCAGGTATTATAAGAACTTTCAACGGTGCATAGTAGGCTAGTAGGTTATTTGCAACTGACAAGCTACATAAGTACATATCGCTCATTTTCTAAAACAACGTCATATATCAAAAATGGGATTTTTGAGTTAATGATGCAAAATTAATCCTCATATTGATATTAGTATTGTGTAAAAATTTTCGTTTTCCATTAAGTTGTGTGTAAATTTAAAACTTTAAAGTTTAAAATAAACTTATTTTTTTAATAAACGAGCGATATGTATGACATTATATCTGTGGCGTATTTTACTGTTTTTCAGGAGAGCACTTTTAAGCGTGCAAGACGATTTTCAGATTTTTTTTATTTTACAGTTAAATTGGGAAATTCTTTCTTCAACTTTATTTTTTTAAATTAATTTTAATTATTATTCGAACTCCATTTGTTTCTATATTTGTGATTTGAACGGGATAAGGTTCGTATTGCTTTTTAAGCCAAATTACATGTGATAATTATTAATGAACAAATAACAACAAAGTCTGTTGTAAATATTCTGACAACACATAGTTGAACGGAACAGCCAGCCGTTTTCGAAGGCCACTAAACCTTCATCATCAGCGTTCTTTTGTGTTTGGTCCACTGTGTGTGGTGTCAGTAGATGTAGATTTCTGCTTTATATACTTAGCATTATTGCAAATGGAATGTGTGAATTGTTTTGATTCATCTTATTTCAATTTGCTGAAAGCTTTTTTGTAATGAAAGCTCAATTTTACCATCTCTATGTTTACAACAGTCTTACCATTGTCGTTTGTTGTTTACTTATTATGCACATGTTAGTTAATTTGCTTATTATTGTTCTACTTAAGACAAACTTTTTTGGTTTGTTTTTATTAAGTATATTTTTTATTTTTAATTTTTGCCACAGGCCCATGGCTATTAATCTTAGTTAATTTTAATTATTATTCGAACTCCATTTGTTTCTATATTTTGTGATTTGAACGGGCTAAGGTTCGTATTGCTTTTTAAGCCAAATTACATGTGATAATTATTAATGAACAAATAACAACAAAGTCTGTTGTAAATATTCTGACAACACATAGTTGAACGGAACAGCCAGCCGTTTTCGAAGGCAACCGTCGTTCTACACACTATAACTGATATGTACATTTAAGTTGAAATATATCAAAGTATAATCTGAATTAAGCTATTATTCCAAATTATGTCAGAAGTCTAAAAGATAGCGCTATAACTTGCTGAAAAATTACACAAATTTATTGAGATTTTGACCAGGGGTACTTTCGAATATTCAGATTAGGGAAGTATCATTAACTCGAAATCAGCTTATCCCGACTTAAGCACTTTTTCCTTTTTGCCGCATATACATTTATATTGTCCTTACTACAAATACCAACTATGTATGTATGTACTTTAGAGTGACTCACCTAGTATGGAGATGAAAAATGCGACCTTGTTACCCCTCTCAAATCAAAGATCGGTCTTTTTAATGAGGACTGCCAATATATTTGAGGAGTCCAGCGATGCCTGCTCGTGAGCTGGACCGTGTGTAAAAAAGGTATATTTTTGAAGTTTTTTTTGAATAAATTTGTATTTTGTCCCGAGAAAACATATTAAAAACCATTAATACCATCAGCAATGAGTTGTTCCATAAAAACTAGGATTTTTTAAGCATTTTCATAGCAGGTGCTACTTAAGGATTAATTGGTTTAAGTCATTGTGAACTTATTTCTGTTAATAGTTTCCGCAAAAGTTCATGCGAGAACTAACAACAGATATAATTTAATAAAGATTCAAATCAAATATGAGTAGTACAAACAATAGAATTTATTTAAATATATGTATGAATGCTTAAAAAATCGTAGTTTTTACGGAATGACACATTACTGATGCCACGAATGGTAAGGTTTAATGCACCGTTGAAAGCGGTTTGAACAAACCTTTCAGATGATATACTTTTTTTAATATGTTGTGTTGGAACAAAATATAAAAATTGCAAAAAAAAATTCAAAAATATACCTTATTTACACAAGGTCCAGCTCACGAGCGGTCATCGCTAGACCCCTCTAATATTTTTGGAGTCCTCATTAAAAAGACCGATCTTTGATTTGAGAGGGGTAACAAAAACTTTTTTTAAGTGGGTCGCTCTAATGTACATATTTTAAAAACTTTATCAGAGGAGTAAATGAAATAAATTTTATGATTTAAAAATATATTGTGCATATGAACTAGGGTGATCGACTCGGTTTTTCAACCGGTATTAAAACCGGGTTTTTTACAATACGGTTGTCGGTTTTTTCAAAATGTTGATTTTTCGAATGTCGAATAGACCGATTTTTTTACAATTTAAAAACCGGCTGAGTCGAATACTTTTCGATTTGTATATTTTGCAATAAATAATAATTATTTTTTTCAGTATAAAAGTTCTAAACGTTTTTTGAGCATGGCAACACTTACTGAAGCATGAAATTTAAACGAAATTATTTTATGAGGCGGTAGCAGAGGCGAATTAAATTGGCCTTATGGTGTGCAATGGATGTCAAAATCCATTTGCAAAAAGTTTTTTTTTAGTTCTGTTAACATTTTGCTTCATATTTTATATAGAACTCTGCGTGACCATATTAGCTTATTTTGGACTAAATTTAGTTTTTTTTTTTTTTATTTACCTTGAAAATTTTCATTTAGCTCTTGGGTTATTTTTTAGATTTTTTTTAAACTCATAAAAAATTTATAAGAATGGTAATTTTTTAACATATAAAAATATAAATGTTTTTCATTGAAAAATAGTTTAAACAATACAAAGTTTAAATTGTTTATATATAAGAGAAATGGCAAATTTAAAAATAGAGGACATTGATTGATATTTTGGAGTTACAATGGGAAATATTAAATTACTATTACCCATAAGACTTATCTTATTGATATTAAGTTCAACGTGCATCAGCGGCAAGGATTTACTTAAAACAAATCTTTGAAATAGATTTACTGTAAATATCACTAATTCACTAAAAGAGTCGTCGTATTTTAGTAAATGCTGTTAAATTTTGAAAATTGGTTAAGCTTATTTTGGGAAGTTTTTGTTTTGTTTTTTTTTAAACTAAAATATAATAATGAATATATAATTTAATTAAAAAATGATTAAATATGTATATTTGAGGAGTTAGCGAACAAAACCAGACTAGTCCCGGTAACTATTTTTACACGACAGGCAAATTACTGAATTAACTAGATAGAGAATAGCAAGGAAAAATCAGTTTTCGTTACTTTTTTAATGTAGGATCGGACTGGTTATGAATGAAAATATTTCATGACTTCATAGATTTGTACTTGTAGAGCCCGAAAAAATTTAAAAAAAATATTTACTGAGGACGTGTCTGGTTTTGTTCGCCAGCTTATCATTTTATTTCAAATTATAAAAAAAATTGTTTATGAAATTGCAAAGCGAAAGAAGTTGAAAAAAGTCACACTGATAAAGGTAGATATCCACCTTATCCATACATTCATATTTATACTATACATATGTAAGTATACATATGTAGTTAATTATTATGTTTTACCGTTAATTTTTGTATTGTTTTATTGTATTTCGATGAACTGTTAACTCTTTTTTTTAATAAAGCAATTTAAAATCAAAACTTTGGTATAATAATTGTCTTATTTAAAAAAACCTGTTGACCGGTTTTTCCTGAATTGTAAAAACCGAAACTGGGTATTTCATAGTTTCAAATATTCGAACTATTCGAAAACCGGTTTCTGGAAAAAGTCGAATAATCGATCGCTCTAAATGAATGCTGAGCACACACAGTCATGTTTACAAGTCAAGCATAAGTTAAGGGATCTTTTGTCTGCAAGATGCATTTAAAATGCAGTATAGAGATGCGCATTGAAGTTTAGTTTGTAATGAATACGAAAGTTTTTTCATAAAATTACGCATGTCTATGTTTGTACATATGTATATGTATGCATGCATGTATTTTCTCTACATTTTATGATTTGTGAAGGGTATATAATATTCGGCACAGCCGAATATACCACTCTTACTTGTTTTTTTAATTTTGCCCCTTTTTTTGATAAATCCCCATTTGGTGCCACTTTTTGAGCAATGTCATCGGTCACCCTGTGTATACGTGCACACAGCTTTGTGTGTATTAGTGTTTTTTGCATTCTTTTAGCATTTGCTGTTTTTTAAGTTATATGTGGATCAGGGAAGGAAAATGACTTCTTAGATTTTGTACCAACTATGAAAATAAAATATACTTTTTAGACCATGACGGTACCAATTCTTAATATCTATTAATAAAAACGGAAACGTAAAAAATTAGTATAAAAATACAGAAGTTTACAATAAAAACAGAAACTTAACACAAAAAAACATTAAATATTACATTCATAAAGGTACATTCGTAGATTCGACTATTATATTAGAGATTAAAATAAATCACACACAAAAAACTAAAGAGAAAATAGGCAAAATTAATGTTACTATATAGTGAAACATTGACATTTTTAAATTGTACCAAGTAACTCGCGGTAGTACCACGGTACCAACAAGGTCAAAAATGTACTTTAAAAAGTACAATTGTACCATGATTTCCATCCGTGATGTGGATTGGTTTTGTGCTGCTGTATTGAAACATTATGCCAACGACAAAACCACTCCCTCTGCCTCTCGCACCAACAAACTGGCATGTTATACTGCACAATTGTTTTCGTTCTCAATGTTTTTGTTTTGTTTTTGTGCCACTCACTTCAAAGAACGAAACAAAACAAACTCGAACAATTTGTTTCGTCTATTTTCGTACTCTGCTCTTAAGTACAAGGAAATCAAAACAAAATTAAATTTATAACTGTAATAGTGTCGATTATTTTGTTACGAAAATCATTTTCTAACTCCTGTACCGCGCCATAAATAGCAATAGCTATAAAAAGTTTTAAAGCTAAGCAAAAATACCTTGTTTTTTGATGCCACTGGAAATATTGTTCGCAAATTGGACCCGAATTCTAAGTATTTTTATATTCGTTTGTTGCGCATATACGGGAGAAGAAAGAGCGCGGTATTTTAGTACCAATTGCAGAATCTCTCCTAAGTAGTCATTTTTCGGACGATATAGAGAGATTCTTGCTATTTTTAAAAGTATCGTGCATTAATAATAATATTCTATGGCCATTGTTTAAAAGGGTTTGCGTAGATTGGAGTTCCGCAATTATTAATGCAGTCGTAAGGTCATTCAACAAGGAGCACAATATTAATAATTTGGAAGAATATATAAATAGAGCATATATTATATTTAAAAGAAAATATATCTCCAATTAAAATTGTTGTTATTCAAATATGTTGCGCACATTTCCTCCGGGTAACATACAAAGACGTTGAAAATATGTTTGAAAATAATTCAATAATGAATTTTTATAAGTGGCAGTTTGGGTTCTTTATCTTCTACTGGTATGCACGTCATTCCATTTTTTGAAGCTTTAAACGAGTCTTCCACTTCGGTAGTTAAAAATTTGTTTAGAAGCACAGTGAACATGTACTGCATCCATTGAAATAAAGAACCCAGCAAAAAAAAATTGAAGACTTTGTAATGGGTAGTACTCTTTTAATGGCTTACAAAGTAATGAGTGGTACTTATTTATTTAATTATTTTATGTGTATAATAATGACTGTCTTGTAATGAATAAAATAACAACTTGTTTATATCATTACATGAAGGTACTTATTGTAGTACTTCCTAGTTAATCCTGAAATCTATCTAAAAATATTTATTGATCGTGAAAGTGAACTTCGAAAACAATAAAATAACTTTGGTTTACTACAATATTTATTACAAAATCTAAGTATTTTCGCATATTCTTCAATATACGTATTCATATATTTGCTTTGTAAAATTATGATTTTTAACAATCCCAAAAAAGGTTTAAATTTTATAATTATGTTACAAAATTCTATTTGTTTATAATTTTTGGCTATTTTATTAAATTTTGCATTTTTGTGAGCATAAAATAACCCATTATATTTTGAATACTTTTAGGCAATCAGTAATCTGTTAACTTTTGGATATTTGTAGGCAAAAAGTATAGGGTACCGCATACTTTTTGAACTTCTACAAAAATAATGGCTTATTCAGTCAAATTGTAAGTACTCACGACTGGAGAGTACATACACTTTTTTGCATTCTAGTAGACAAACTTTTTTGCTGGGATTGCTCGTTGATAAGCACTCGGCATGTTAAAGTTCGCCGTCTGAGTTCGAGCGATGTCAATAAAATTTTTTTTCTCAATATATAAATTCATGTTTTTAAAAAAGAAATTAATCACGGCATAAAAACAAAAATTATTATTGAGTTTTTAAAGAAAAATAGCAACTATGTACATACAAGGAAACACCACAAAACGTACATACATAGCTAATCATCAATCAAATCTTACCATTTTGATTGTTCTGAACTAGATTTTTCTAAGCAATGATTTTTATTTTTATTTTTAAGTAACTGTAACTAATAATTAACAATTAACTTTGGTAGTATTGTTTCTTAAATATTATCATATGTAATTTGGTTTACAGAACGATACGAACTTTAGCCTAATCAAATAATTAATATAGAAATAAGACTGTGTGACAAAAATTATTTAAATCGAAATATGTGCCTGGGACGTGTTGCTGTTTTTCTGTTAGACAGAAAAAACTAAATTTCGTTTTCAGTAACCAAATTCATTGAATCAGTAAATATTTTGTATGAATGCGGACCTTCAAAGAAATTTGTAGATTCTGATTTTTTTGTCACCACGATACTGCACAACACGAACGAAATATTATTGGCATGGTGTTGAAGATCATAAGATTTAACTGATTTTTTTCAAGAGTCAGTTTTCAAAATATTGCACCGAGTTGGCACTGCCAGCTGATACTATCTGCCACCACAGCTGATACTATCGGTTTACGTACAGAATTTTAAGCTTCAGAGGCCCATTCAATATCAATAATAAATATGCTGGTGTTGTGTGTTTCACGATACAAAATATTAAATTTGTTCTCTACTGTAAATTCATTCATACATATTTTACATCTAAAATAAATTCGTGTTTTTCGTGTCAATTTTGCTCAACACGAAACGAACCGAACACGCACGAAATTAGATTTTTCGTCACGAACACTTTGTGTTGAGTTCGTCGTATTCGTGTCACGGAAGAACAAAACACGACACTATTACAAACGCTAGTTGTTGTTGTTGTGTTTAGAATTTATAGATTTTTTTAAAGAAATGTTGATACATACATACATATATGTATGTATAGGTATATAAATATATATAAGTAAATATAAATTCGTTTGCTAATGTATGGTATGTATTATGTATGGATATGTATGTATGTTAAAAAAATAAGCAAATCCTTGCTAAAAGTGGATTTCTTATGAATATTTTAAAGTGGACAGAGAGATTGTTTGTTTGAGGGTGTTTGATTGAGTGTTTGTTGTTGCTGCGAGTATTTTCTTTCATTCATGTGGTTTTTGTTTTTTTCCAACAACTAAGTAAAACGTACTTTTGCTTAATTAAGCTGGTGTGGATTACAGATGGACAATCGGCAGGGATTGATCCCCCGGCTGAACGTACACACATACATATGTATGTATGAAGGCACTGGGTAATGTATTGAAATAAATATCCAGCGAAAAAGGCATGCAAAAACGGAATTAAAACATTATTATATATGCATTATTTTTTCATGGAACGAGTTGTATCTCCTAAAAATAATAACGATGGTAGAGAGTACGCATGGACAATCGGAAAAGCATGGTTCGCATCCTAACCGAGACAATATTTTTTTTTGATATTTACACTCAGGGAAAATCTGCAGCTTAAAAATAAGAATTCATCACATTAATTCAATAATTTTTAATATAATAGAAAATGTATATTGAGATATCTACAAACTAATGAGTTTAATAAATGAATACTGTAAATTAATATTTTGTCCATATTGAAATAAGAAATTTTAATATGACTAAACCTTTGTTAATGGTTCTTATTAATTCAGCATGGTTTTTACTGATTTCAAGTTGGTTGTTCTCTGTGTGCAGAAAACTCTTTCAGTCAAAGAAGACGGATGTAGTTAAATAAAAAAAATCTGTAATATAAACAAATTTCACACAGACAGACTTTAACGCGAGACAAATTTAAGCATGAGAAAATATAAAGCAATCGTAAGTATAAAAGCATACTAGGATTAGGGAAGTCCAGATATATGATAGTATTTTATAGTACCCTATGTCGATATTGAAAACAATTTATTTCTACCTACATATAAATACAAGCTCAAATACACACACATAGCAGAATTCATATAAGAAATATCCAAGAAAATTTCCACAACACCCCACCTTTTGCAAATCATGACGAGCCTTAAATTCTCCCTCAGATATACATACACAAATTCTCATGATCATACATAGGTACATATACAATATACAAGATTAATCTCAACAACACAACACTCTCACCTACCTGAAATTACAGATAGTCTTAAACTTCTACAGACGTCTATACACATAGATTCTCACGGCTACATATTACAAGAACACCTCGGCCCTAATAAATCACAATCATCTTAAATTCTTACAAAAATACATACATACATACATACATACATACACATAACCAATTTACCTCAACAACATCCTCACCCACCTCAAATCACGATCAGCCTTAAACTACTATAGACAGACACATCCACAAATCCCCATGGATACATATTACGTCAACAACCCTGCTCACCCAAATCATGGTCAGCCTTAAACTCCTACAGACATACAAACACACAGATTCCCCCGGTTGCATATTACTAGAACACCTCACCCCTCATAAATCACAATCAGCCTCAAGCTCCTACAGAAATACACACATTGAAGTTCCTACAAACATACACACACACACACACACATTCACACACACACACACACACGCACACACACATTTACACACAACTACACACGCAATCGATCTACCTCAACTACACCCCGCCCCCTGCCAATCAAACCTTCACCTAAATTCTCACAGACAGACAGACACATCCACAAATTCCTATGGTTACATATTACGCCAACAACGCCACCCACTCAAATCACGGTCAGCCTAAAATTCCCACAGTGTAGCAACACCTACATTAGCATTAGAAAAAATAACTTTCACGTTTTCCCGTCGTCATTAGGAAAAATCATTTTCCCGTCGGCATTTAAAAAAACAATATTCATGTATTGCCCGGCATTAGGAAAAATTATCATGCATTGCCGTAGGCATTAGGAAAAATTATCATGCATGCCGTAGGCATTAGGAAAAATAATAATCATGTTTTGCCCGACATTAGGAAAAATTATCATGCATTGCCGTAGGCATTAGGAAAAATTAATAATCACTATTTCACCATTGGTATTAGGAAAAATCATTTTCATGATTTTCCTCGTCTGTATATACACACATAAAAACCGCCAAACTATGAACCGCCTTAATACATTCACACAAAATATTCCACACACAAACATCCACGGTCAGGCAGACAGACAGACCGACAGACGGACAGACAGACATACACTTAATGTAAACAAAAACTCCTAATGTAAACAAAAAACTCCTAATGTAAACAAAAATCACAAATTTCCAAGAATTTAACAATTTTCAAATTTTAATTACCCAAATTTAACAATTTCAGCAACAATTTAACAATTTCAGCCCACAATTTAACAATTTCAGCCACAATTTAACAATTTTAATCGGAGCCAGAAGTGGGAGTTCCCTACTACTACCCTGCAGGAGAACGAACTAGTGTTCAACTAGTATTTTTCTAGTACAGAAATCACCACCACTAGTTCCCAACTGTAAACTTTCCTATACTATCTTAATGCTCAAATTAGCATTGAGTGTGTTTAGAAAACTACTAGTACCATAAACTAGTTTAGGACTAGTTTATTACCAGTTCTTTTGTAAAGAAAAATTCTAAAAAATTTGTGGTTTATTCCTTTGTTACCTAGTGACAACTTCTACTTAAAATTATTTATCAAAAATTCAGAAATACACAAGGGTAATTATAATTATTTAATTATAATTATTTTTAGATCAAGCTAAAATTTTACTAATTATAAGATACCAATTTTGATACAGTGCAAGGGCTCTGCTAGACAGTCGACATATATTTTGAAATGTGCTGCCTTGGAACTACTTCATATACTAGTACTCATCAGCACTAATAATTTTACACAACAACTTTAACCCTTTTTGCACTAGTTCTTGTTATTCTAGTAATTATACTAGAAGCTTTTAGACAATTATCGCCTATTATCCTGCAGGGTATGTACAAGTAAGTATAAATTCGTTCGCTAATGTGTGTATGTATTACATATGGATATGTATTTTAAAAAAATAAGTAATCCCTTGCTAAAGATCATGGATTTCTTATGAATATTTAAAAGTGGACAGACAAGATTGTTTGTTTGAGGTTGTTTGTTTGAGTGTTTGTTGTTGCTACGAGTATTTTCATTCGTTCATGTGGTTTTTGGTTTTTCCAATAACTAAGAAAAAGGTACTTTTGCTTAAGCTGGTGTAGTTTGTCCGTACATACATACATATGTATGTATGTAGCTACTGCATTGAAATAAATATCTAGCGAAAAAGGCATGCAAAAACGAAATTAAAACATCAGCACAGAATTATTTTTCATAAAACAAGTTGTCTCTCCAAGAATGATAACAATGCGATAGTTCAGTTTTAGAAAGTATGCATGGACAGTCAGAACAACATGGTTCGTATCCTGGCCGAGATAATATTTTTTTTTTTGTATTTTTACGTTAAAAACTTCATCTAATCAGCGAGCTTGCGTGGGTTCTAAGCACTCATTTCAATAATTATGTTCTTGATAACATTTGTGAAGAACACCTACAAGCAACAAATATTGGCATTGAAAGTTTTTGTACAAATTTTGTTATATCATCAATTTACTCCCCTCCCAGATTTTCAATCACTGAGAATCAATATGAGGATTTCTACAAATCTCTTGGACCTTGTTTTGTAGCAGCTGGCGACTACAATGCTAAGCATACGTACTGGGGTTCGCGTCTTATTACCTCCAGAGGTCGAGCATTGTTCAACACTATTTCAAAAATGGGCTTGGATGTCATTTCGAGTGGGGAGCCCACTTATTGGCCTACTGACATACAAAAAATTCCGGATGTTATAGATTTTCGCGTCATAAAACATATCTCTAGGGACTTAATTCAAGTTCAAGCTTCTCTTGATCTTTCGTCCGATCACTCTCCGACGATCATTACAATTTGTAGTCCCTTAAGAAGTAAATTACCTGACCCATATGTGAAGATGATCAATCGTGTTAATTGGCTGGGGTTCAAAAAATATCTCAGTAGTCATTGTACGGAAAACATTACGCTTAGAACATCCGATGATATTGAATCTAACATTGCCAATCTCAGCGAGAATATTAAACAGGCTGCTGAACATGCCACTATCTCCCATCCGCAGACTGGGTTTAATAAAATTTATTCTACAGACATTGAACGTCTCGTACGTGAAAAAAGAAGAGCTAGAAGGGAATGGCAACAGCACAGATCACCACAAAATAAAATCAGATTTAAAGAGTGTACTAAACGACTCCAAGAGTTGCTTGCGTCTGAAAAAACTGCATCTCTTAAAAATTATCTGGAAGGTCTTGATGTCACACCAGCGTCTAATTACTCTTTGTGGCGCGCGGCTAGAAAGCTTAAAACACCCATTGAGTATAAGCCACCTCTACGCACATCTACCGGAAGTTGGGCAAGAAGCGATACTGAAAAAGGTAAAATATTTGCTGAGCACTTAAAATCCGTTTTTACGCCAAACATATATACTAGTGTTGCTGATTTGCCGAATGTAGTCGCTCTACCCCCTCAACACATAAAGTTTAAGACGCGTGATTTACAAAAATTAATTGCCGAACTCAACCCGAAGAAAGCTCCGGGTATTGATGGAATTAGTAACCAGATGCTTATGAACTTGCCTCGTATTGCAATGAGAATCCTATTATTCATATTTAATGCCATTTTACGACTGGAGTATTATCCACACAGCTGGAAGCTTGCCAAGGTTAAAATGATTCCAAAGCCGGGCAAAGATCTAACCAAGGCTGAGTCATATAGGCCAATAAGTCTACTATCAACTATGTCAAAGCTTTTCGAAAAACTGCTCAAAACAAAATTGTCCCCAATTCTAATTAGTAGTGGGTGCATACCAGACCATCAATTTGGTTTTAGAAGTCAGCATAGCACCATTGAACAAACTCACAGACTGGTTCAATTTATAAGAAGAACTTTTGAGGAAAAAAAGTATTGTTCTGCGCTCTTTATTGACGTTTCCCAGGCATTTGATAAAGTGTGGCATGAAGGCCTAATTTTAAAATTGAAGACTTACTTACCAATAAACATTTTAAATATTTTGGAAAGTTACATTATTTCCCGTAAGTTCACTGTTGTGGAAGGAGACTTTACGAGTAGGCCTGAAACTATTTCATCCGGTGTGCCACAGGGGAGCATACTGGGACCAGTTTTATACTTGATTTATACTTGCGATATGCCTGTGAGCAGTAGTATCCATACTTCCACATTTGCCGACGATACAGCCTGCCTTAGTATGCACGAAAACCCTGATGAGGCATCCCGCAAACTCCAGGAACACATTAGCCAGATGGAGCTTTGGTTAAACTTATGGAGAATTAAAGTCAATGAACAAAAGTGTATCCATATAACGTTCACCCTAAGAAGAGATACTTGCTCCCCCATTCGGATTAACAATCAAGTTGTTCCTCAACATTCACATGTGAAATATCTTGGTTTACACCTTGATCGACGACTTACATGGAAACATCATATTGATTCTAAGTTAACTCAAATGAAACTTAAATTAACTCAGGTACATTGGCTGATTGGTAGAAATTCAGCACTTAGCCTAGACTGCAAACTTTTAATATACAAGTCGCTTTTAAAGCCAATATGGTGTTACGGAATTCAACTATGGGGCACTGCTTCAGCTTCAAATGTAGAGAAAATTCAACGAAGGCAAAATAAAATTTTACGCATGATAACATCGGCTCCATGGTACATCAAAAATTCAAATATACATCGCGATTTGAATATGCCACTAGTGACTGAAGAAATTGTAAAATACGCAGGCAAATATCTAACAAAACTCGAGTCACATCCTAATCCGCTTGCTCGTAATATTTTGAACTTTACTGGACACATCCGCTTAAAAAAGAGAGATACACGGGCTCTAATATTCAACACTCTAGATGATGAAGCTGCTTGAAAACACTTTTTTCTTTTTGTTGCTTATCACTACTTATGTATTATTAATAACTATCACTAAGCTTATGTCCGACATTGGTCGGGCCTAATATTTTTTTTATAGATTTAAGATTTGAATACTTATTGTTAGTTAATATTTGAAGATACAATAAATAAAAAAACATGCATTAAAAAAAAAAAAAAAAAAATATGAACCCATGCTCATCAATGACACGCCTGCGTTAAAATCTTACGTTCTGCACCTAAATTGAACCAATTCATTTTCAGAAGAACCCGTGCACTAACTATTTCTCTTGCATGTCTTTTTTGCTGGGTCCGAAAATAACTTAATTATTCGATTGCTAAATAAACTTATCTAGGGAGAAGTGTTGGTTTAAAAAATAAATTGGTAACTTTAATATCTAAAGCCATTTTGTGTTCCTGCATTTTATTGGTGCTTGTGCCAACTCATTGGTAGATCTGCAACCGTAATTTTTAAAAAGTTTTTCTTAGATAATATCAGGTATTATAAGAACTTTCAACGGTGCATAGTAGGCTAGTAGGTTATTTGCAACTGACAAGCTACATAAGTACATATCGCTCATTTTCTAAAACAACGTCATATATCAAAAATGGGATTTTTGAGTTAATGATGCAAAATTAATCCTCATATTGATATTAGTATTGTGTAAAAATTTTCGTTTTCCATTAAGTTGTGTGTAAATTTAAAACTTTAAAGTTTAAAATAAACTTATTTTTTTAATAAACGAGCGATATGTATGACATTATATCTGTGGCGTATTTTACTGTTTTTCAGGAGAGCACTTTTAAGCGTGCAAGACGATTTTCAGATTTTTTTTATTTTACAGTTAAATTGGGAAATTCTTTCTTCAACTTTATTTTTTTAAATTAATTTTAATTATTATTCGAACTCCATTTGTTTCTATATTTGTGATTTGAACGGGATAAGGTTCGTATTGCTTTTTAAGCCAAATTACATGTGATAATTATTAATGAACAAATAACAACAAAGTCTGTTGTAAATATTCTGACAACACATAGTTGAACGGAACAGCCAGCCGTTTTCGAAGGCAACCGTCGTTCTACACACTATAACTGATATGTACATTTAAGTTGAAATATATCAAAGTATAATCTGAATTAAGCTATTATTCCAAATTAGATCAGAAGTCTAAAAGATAGCGCTATAACTTGCTGAAAAATTACACAAATTTATTGAGATTTTGACCAGGGGTACTTTCGAATATTCAGATTAGGGAAGTATCATTAACTCGAAATCAGCTTATCCCGACTTAAGCACTTTTTCCTTTTTGCCGCATATACATTTATATTGTCCTTACTACAAATACCAACTATGTATGTATGTACTTTAGAGTGACTCACCTAGTATGGAGATGAAAAATGCGACCTTGTTACCCCTCTCAAATCAAAGATCGGTCTTTTTAATGAGGACTGCCAATATATTTGAGGAGTCCAGCGATGCCTGCTCGTGAGCTGGACCGTGTGTAAAAAAGGTATATTTTTGAAGTTTTTTTTGAATAAATTTGTATTTTGTCCCGAGAAAACATATTAAAAACCATTAATACCATCAGCAATGAGTTGTTCCATAAAAACTAGGATTTTTTAAGCATTTTCATAGCAGGTGCTACTTAAGGATTAATTGGTTTAAGTCATTGTGAACTTATTTCTGTTAATAGTTTCCGCAAAAGTTCATGCGAGAACTAACAACAGATATAATTTAATAAAGATTCAAATCAAATATGAGTAGTACAAACAATAGAATTTATTTAAATATATGTATGAATGCTTAAAAAATCGTAGTTTTTACGGAATGACACATTACTGATGCCACGAATGGTAAGGTTTAATGCACCGTTGAAAGCGGTTTGAACAAACCTTTCAGATGATATACTTTTTTTAATATGTTGTGTTGGAACAAAATATAAAAATTGCAAAAAAAAATTCAAAAATATACCTTATTTACACAAGGTCCAGCTCACGAGCGGTCATCGCTAGACCCCTCTAATATTTTTGGAGTCCTCATTAAAAAGACCGATCTTTGATTTGAGAGGGGTAACAAAAACTTTTTTTTAAGTGGGTCGCTCTAATGTACATATTTTAAAAACTTTATCAGAGGAGTAAATGAAATAAATTTTATGATTTAAAAATATATTGTGCATATGAACTAGGGTGATCGACTCGGTTTTTCAACCGGTATTAAAACCGGGTTTTTTACAATACGGTTGTCGGTTTTTTCAAAATGTTGATTTTTCGAATGTCGAATAGACCGATTTTTTTACAATTTAAAAACCGGCTGAGTCGAATACTTTTCGATTTGTATATTTTGCAATAAATAATAATTATTTTTTTTCAGTATAAAAGTTCTAAACGTTTTTTGAGCATGGCAACACTTACTGAAGCATGAAATTTAAACGAAATTATTTTATGAGGCGGTAGCAGAGGCGAATTAAATTGGCCTTATGGTGTGCAATGGATGTCAAAATCCATTTGCAAAAAGTTTTTTTTTTAGTTCTGTTAACATTTTGCTTCATATTTTATATAGAACTCTGCGTGACCATATTAGCTTATTTTGGACTAAATTTAGTTTTTTTTTTGATTTACCTTGAAAATTTTCATTTAGCTCTTGGGTTATTTTTTAGATTTTTTTTTAAACTCATAAAAAATTTATAAGAATGGTAATTTTTTAACATATAAAAATCTAAATGTTTTTCATTGAAAAATAGTTTAAACAATACAAAGTTTAAATTGTTTATATATAAGAGAAATGGCAAATTTAAAAATAGAGGACATTGATTGATATTTTGGAGTTACAATGGCAAATATTAAATTACTATTACCTATAAGACTTATCTTATTGATATTAAGTTCAACGTGCATCAGCGGCAAGGATTTACTTAAAACAAATCTTTGAAATAGATTTACTGTAAATATCACTAATTCACTAAAAGAGTTGTCGTATTTTAGTATAAATGGTGTTAAATTTTGAAAATTGGTTAAGCTTATTTTGGGAAGTTTTTGTTTTGTTTTTTTTTTTTTAACTAAAATATAATAATGAATATATAATTTAATTAAAAAATGATTAAATATGTATATTTGAGGAGTTAGCGAACAAAACCAGACTAGTCCCGGTAACTATTTTTACACGACAGGCAAATTACTGAATTAACTAGATAGAGAATAGCAAGGAAAAATCAGTTTTCGTTACTTTTTTAATGTAGGATCGAACTGGTTATGAATGAAAATATTTCATGACTTCATAGATTTGTACTTATAGAGCCCGAAAAAATTTAAAAAAAATATTTACTGAGGACGTGTCTGGTTTTGTTCGCCAGCTTATCATTTTATTTCAAATTATAAAAAAAATTGTTTATGAAATTGCAAAGCGAAAGAAGTTGAAAAAAGTCACACTGATAAAGGTAGATATCCACCTTATCCATACATTCATATTTATACTATACATATGTAAGTATACATATGTAGTTAATTATTATGTTTTACCGTTAATTTTTGTATTGTTTTATTGTATTTCGATGAACTGTTAACTCTTTTTTTTAATAAAGCAATTTAAAATCAAAACTTTGGTATAATAATTGTCTTATTTAAAAAAACCTGTTGACCGGTTTTTCCTGAATTGTAAAAACCGAAACTGGGTATTTCATAGTTTCAAATATTCGAACTATTCGAAAACCGGTTTCTGGAAAAAGTCGAATAATCGATCGCTCTAAATGAATGCTGAGCACACACAGTCATGTTTACAAGTCAAGCATAAGTTAAGGGATCTTTTGTCTGCAAGATGCATTTAAAATGCAGTATAGAGATGCGCATTGAAGTTTAGTTTGTAATGAATACGAAAGTTTTTTCATAAAATTACGCATGTCTATGTTTGTACATATGTATATGTATGCATGCATGTATTTTCTCTACATTTTATGATTTGTGAAGGGTATATAATATTCGGCACAGCCGAATATACCACTCTTACTTGTTTTTTTAATTTTGCCCCTTTTTTTGATAAATCCCCATTTGGTGCCACTTTTTGAGCAATGTCATCGGTCACCCTGTGTATACGTGCACACAGCTTTGTGTGTATTAGTGTTTTTTGCATTCTTTTAGCATTTGCTGTTTTTTAAGTTATATGTGGATCAGGGAAGGAAAATGACTTCTTAGATTTTGTACCAACTATGAAAATAAAATATACTTTTTAGACCATGACGGTACCAATTCTTAATATCTATTAATAAAAACGGAAACGTAAAAAATTAGTATAAAAATACAGAAGTTTACAATAAAAACAGAAACTTAACACAAAAAAACATTAAATATTACATTCATAAAGGTACATTCGTAGATTCGACTATTATATTAGAGATTAAAATAAATCACACACAAAAAACTAAAGAGAAAATAGGCAAAATTAATGTTACTATATAGTGAAACATTGACATTTTTAAATTGTACCAAGTAACTCGCGGTAGTACCACGGTACCAACAAGGTCAAAAATGTACTTTAAAAAGTACAATTGTACCATGATTTCCATCCGTGATGTGGATTGGTTTTGTGCTGCTGTATTGAAACATTATGCCAACGACAAAACCACTCCCTCTGCCTCTCTCACCAACAAACTGGCATGTTATACTGCACAATTGTTTTCGTTCTCAATGTTTTTGTTTTGTTTTTGTGCCACTCACTTCAAAGAACGAAACAAAACAAAATCGAACAATTTGTTTCGTCTATTTTCGTACTCTGCTCTTAAGTACAAGGAAATCAAAACAAAATTAAATTTATAACTGTAATAGTGTCGATTATTTTGTTACGAAAATCATTTTCTAACTCCTGTACCGCGCCATAAATAGCAATAGCTATAAAAAGTTTTAAAGCTAAGCAAAAATACCTTGTTTTTTGATGCCACTGGAAATATTGTTCGCAAATTGGACCCGAATTCTAAGTATTTTTATATTTGTTTGTTGCGCATATACGGGAGAAGAAAGAGCGCGGTATTTTAGTACCAATTGCAGAATCTCTCCTAAGTAGTCATTTTTCGGACGATATAGAGAGATTCTTGCTATTTTTAAAAGTATCGTGCATTAATAATAATATTCCATGGCCATTGTTTAAAAGGGTTTGCGTAGATTGGAGTTCCGCAATTATTAATGCAGTCGTAAGGTCATTCAACAAGGAGCACAATATTAATAATTTGGAAGAATATATAAATAGAGCATATATTATATTTAAAAGAAAATATATCTCCAATTAAAATTGTTGTTATTCAAATATGTTGCGCACATTTCCTCCGGGTAACATACAAAGACGTTGAAAATATGTTTGAAAATAATTCAATAATGAATTTTTATAAGTGGCAGTTTGGGTTCTTTATCTTCTACTGGTATGCACGTCATTCCATTTTTTGAAGCTTTAAACGAGTCTTCCACTTCGGTAGTTAAAAATTTGTTTAGAAGCACAGTGAACATGTACTGCATCCATTGAAATAAAAAACCCAGCAAAAAAAATTGAAGACTTTGTAATGGGTAGTACTCTTTTAATGGCTTACAAAGTAATGAGTGGTACTTATTTATTTAATTATTTTATGTGTATAATAATGACTGTCTTGTAATGAATAAAATAACAACTTGTTTATATCATTACATGAAGGTACTTATTATAGTACTTCCTAGTTAATCCTGAAATCTATCTAAAAATATTTATTGATCGTGAAAGTGAGCTTCGAAAACAATAAAATAACTTTGGTTTACTACAATATTTATTACAAAATCTAAGTATTTTCGCATATTCTTCAATATACGTATTCATATATTTGCTTTGTAAAATTATGATTTTTAACAATCCCAAAAAAGGTTTAAATTTTATAATTATGTTACAAAATTCTATTTGTTTATAATTTTTGGCTATTTTATTAAATTTTGCATTTTTGTGAGCATAAAATAACCCATTATATTTTGAATACTTTTAGGCAATCAGTAATCTGTTAACTTTTGGATATTTGTAGGCAAAAAGTATAGGGTACCGCATACTTTTTGAACTTCTCCTACAAAAATAATGGCTTATTCAGTCAAATTGTAAGTACTCACGACTGGAGAGTACATACACTTTTTTGCATTCTAGTAGACAAACTTTTTTGCTGGGATTGCTCGTTGATAAGCACTCGGCATGTTAAAGTTCGCCGTCTGAGTTCGAACGATGTCAATAAAATTTTTTTTCTCAATATATAAATTCATGTTTTTAAAAAAGAAATTAATCACGGCATAAAAACAAAAATTATTATTGAGTTTTTAAAGAAAAATAGCAACTATGTACATACAAGGAAACACCACAAAACGTACATACATAGCTAATCATCAATCAAATCTTACCATTTTGATTGTTCTGAACTAGATTTTTCTAAACAATGATTTTTATTTTTATTTTTAAGTAACTGTAACTAATAATTTACAATTAACTTTGGTAGTATTGTTTCTTAAATATTATCATATGTAATTTGGTTTACAGAACGATACGAACTTTAGCCTAATCAAATAATTAATATAGAAATAAGACTGTGTGACAAAAATTATTTAAATCGAAATATGTGCCTGGGACGTGTTACTGTTTTTCTGTTAGACAGAAAAAACTAAATTTCGTTTTCAGTAACCAAATTCATTGAATCAGTAAATATTTTGTATGAATGCGGACCTTCAAAAAAATTTGTAGATTCTGATTTTTTTGTCACCACGATACTGCACAACACGAACGAAATATTATTGGCATGGTGTTGAAGATCATAAGATTTAACTGATTTTTTTCAAGAGTCAGTTTTCAAAATATTGCACCGAGTTGGCACTGCCAGCTGATACTATCTGCCACCACAGCTGATACTATCGGTTTACGTACAGAATTTTAAGCTTCAGAGGCCCATTCAATATCAATAATAAATATGCTGGTGTTGTGTGTTTCACGATACAAAATATTAAATTTGTTCTCTACTGTAAATTCATTCATACATATTTTACATCTAAAATAAATTCGTGTTTTTCGTGTCAATTTTGCTCAACACGAAACGAACCGAACACGCACGAAATTAGATTTTTCGTCACGAACACTTTGTGTTGAGTTCGTCGTATTCGTGTCACGGAAGAACAAAACACGACACTATTACAAACGCTAGTTGTTGTTGTTGTGTTTAGAATTTATAGATTTTTTTAAAGAAATGTTGATACATACATACATATATGTATGTATAGGTATATAAATATATATAAGTAAATATAAATTCGTTTGCTAATGTATGGTATGTATTATGTATGGATATGTATGTATGTTAAAAAAATAAGCAAATCCTTGCTAAAAGTGGATTTCTTATGAATATTTTAAAGTGGACAGAGAGATTGTTTGTTTGAGGGTGTTTGATTGAGTGTTTGTTGTTGCTGCGAGTATTTTCTTTCATTCATGTGGTTTTTGTTTTTTTCCAACAACTAAGTAAAACGTACTTTTGCTTAATTAAGCTGGTGTGGATTACAGATGGACAATCGGCAGGGATTGATCCCCCGGCTGAACGTACACACATACATATGTATGTATGAAGGCACTGGGTAATGTATTGAAATAAATATCCAGCGAAAAAGGCATGCAAAAACGGAATTAAAACATTATTATATATGCATTATTTTTTCATGGAACGAGTTGTATCTCCTAAAAATAATAACGATGGTAGAGAGTACGCATGGACAATCGGAAAAGCATGGTTCGCATCCTAACCGAGACAATATTTTTTTTTGATATTTACACTCAGGGAAAATCTGCAGCTTAAAAATAAGAAT
Source organism: Tachina grossa (assembly GCA_949987645.1). Lineage (NCBI taxonomy): Eukaryota > Metazoa > Arthropoda > Insecta > Diptera > Tachinidae > Tachina > Tachina grossa. The sequence goes on along the minus strand of OX465277.1, from coordinate 48,661,845 downwards.
TCATCACATTAATTCAATAATTTTTAATATAATAGAAAATGTATATTGAGATATCTACAAACTAATGAGTTTAATAAATGAATACTGTAAATTAATATTTTGTCCATATTGAAATAAGAAATTTTAATATGACTAAACCTTTGTTAATGGTTCTTATTAATTCAGCATGGTTTTTACTGATTTCAAGTTGGTTGTTCTCTGTGTGCAGAAAACTCTTTCAGTCAAAGAAGACGGATGTAGTTAAATAAAAAAAATCTGTAATATAAACAAATTTCACACAGACAGACTTTAACGCGAGACAAATTTAAGCATGAGAAAATATAAAGCAATCGTAAGTATAAAAGCATACTAGGATTAGGGAAGTCCAGATATATGATAGTATTTTATAGTACCCTATGTCGATATTGAAAACAATTTATTTCTACCTACATATAAATACAAGCTCAAATACACACACATAGCAGAATTCATATAAGAAATATCCAAGAAAATTTCCACAACACCCCACCTTTTGCAAATCATGACGAGCCTTAAATTCTCCCTCAGATATACATACACAAATTCTCATGATCATACATAGGTACATATACAATATACAAGATTAATCTCAACAACACAACACTCTCACCTACCTGAAATTACAGATAGTCTTAAACTTCTACAGACGTCTATACACATAGATTCTCACGGCTACATATTACAAGAACACCTCGGCCCTAATAAATCACAATCATCTTAAATTCTTACAAAAATACATACATACATACATACATACATACACATAACCAATTTACCTCAACAACATCCTCACCCACCTCAAATCACGATCAGCCTTAAACTACTATAGACAGACACATCCACAAATCCCCATGGATACATATTACGTCAACAACCCTGCTCACCCAAATCATGGTCAGCCTTAAACTCCTACAGACATACAAACACACAGATTCCCCCGGTTGCATATTACTAGAACACCTCACCCCTCATAAATCACAATCAGCCTCAAGCTCCTACAGAAATACACACATTGAAGTTCCTACAAACATACACACACACACACACACATTCACACACACACACACACACGCACACACACATTTACACACAACTACACACGCAATCGATCTACCTCAACTACACCCCGCCCCCTGCCAATCAAACCTTCACCTAAATTCTCACAGACAGACAGACACATCCACAAATTCCTATGGTTACATATTACGCCAACAACGCCACCCACTCAAATCACGGTCAGCCTAAAATTCCCACAGTGTAGCAACACCTACATTAGCATTAGAAAAAATAACTTTCACGTTTTCCCGTCGTCATTAGGAAAAATCATTTTCCCGTCGGCATTTAAAAAAACAATATTCATGTATTGCCCGGCATTAGGAAAAATTATCATGCATTGCCGTAGGCATTAGGAAAAATTATCATGCATGCCGTAGGCATTAGGAAAAATAATAATCATGTTTTGCCCGACATTAGGAAAAATTATCATGCATTGCCGTAGGCATTAGGAAAAATTAATAATCACTATTTCACCATTGGTATTAGGAAAAATCATTTTCATGATTTTCCTCGTCTGTATATACACACATAAAAACCGCCAAACTATGAACCGCCTTAATACATTCACACAAAATATTCCACACACAAACATCCACGGTCAGGCAGACAGACAGACCGACAGACGGACAGACAGACATACACTTAATGTAAACAAAAACTCCTAATGTAAACAAAAAACTCCTAATGTAAACAAAAATCACAAATTTCCAAGAATTTAACAATTTTCAAATTTTAATTACCCAAATTTAACAATTTCAGCAACAATTTAACAATTTCAGCCCACAATTTAACAATTTCAGCCACAATTTAACAATTTTAATCGGAGCCAGAAGTGGGAGTTCCCTACTACTACCCTGCAGGAGAACGAACTAGTGTTCAACTAGTATTTTTCTAGTACAGAAATCACCACCACTAGTTCCCAACTGTAAACTTTCCTATACTATCTTAATGCTCAAATTAGCATTGAGTGTGTTTAGAAAACTACTAGTACCATAAACTAGTTTAGGACTAGTTTATTACCAGTTCTTTTGTAAAGAAAAATTCGAAAAAATTTGTGGTTTATTCCTTTGTTACCTAGTGACAACTTCTACTTAAAATTATTTATCAAAAATTCAGAAATACACAAGGGTAATTATAATTATTTAATTATAATTATTTTTAGATCAAGCTAAAATTTTACTAATTATAAGATACCAATTTTGATACAGTGCAAGGGCTCTGCTAGACAGTCGACATATATTTTGAAATGTGCTGCCTTGGAACTACTTCATATACTAGTACTCATCAGCACTAATAATTTTACACAACAACTTTAACCCTTTTTGCACTAGTTCTTGTTATTCTAGTAATTATACTAGAAGCTTTTAGACAATTATCGCCTATTATCCTGCAGGGTATGTACAAGTAAGTATAAATTCGTTCGCTAATGTGTGTATGTATTACATATGGATATGTATTTTAAAAAAATAAGTAATCCCTTGCTAAAGATCATGGATTTCTTATGAATATTTAAAAGTGGACAGACAAGATTGTTTGTTTGAGGTTGTTTGTTTGAGTGTTTGTTGTTGCTACGAGTATTTTCATTCGTTCATGTGGTTTTTGGTTTTTCCAATAACTAAGAAAAAGGTACTTTTGCTTAAGCTGGTGTAGTTTGTCCGTACATACATACATATGTATGTATGTAGCTACTGCATTGAAATAAATATCTAGCGAAAAAGGCATGCAAAAACGAAATTAAAACATCAGCACAGAATTATTTTTCATAAAACAAGTTGTCTCTCCAAGAATGATAACAATGCGATAGTTCAGTTTTAGAAAGTATGCATGGACAGTCAGAACAACATGGTTCGTATCCTGGCCGAGATAATATTTTTTTTTTTGTATTTTTACGTTAAAAACTTCATCTAATCAGCGAGCTTGCGTGGGTTCTAAGCACTCATTTCAATAATTATGTTCTTGATAACATTTGTGAAGAACACCTACAAGCAACAAATATTGGCATTGAAAGTTTTTGTACAAATTTTGTTATATCATCAATTTACTCCCCTCCCAGATTTTCAATCACTGAGAATCAATATGAGGATTTCTACAAATCTCTTGGACCTTGTTTTGTAGCAGCTGGCGACTACAATGCTAAGCATACGTACTGGGGTTCGCGTCTTATTACCTCCAGAGGTCGAGCATTGTTCAACACTATTTCAAAAATGGGCTTGGATGTCATTTCGAGTGGGGAGCCCACTTATTGGCCTACTGACATACAAAAAATTCCGGATGTTATAGATTTTCGCGTCATAAAACATATCTCTAGGGACTTAATTCAAGTTCAAGCTTCTCTTGATCTTTCGTCCGATCACTCTCCGACGATCATTACAATTTGTAGTCCCTTAAGAAGTAAATTACCTGACCCATATGTGAAGATGATCAATCGTGTTAATTGGCTGGGGTTCAAAAAATATCTCAGTAGTCATTGTACGGAAAACATTACGCTTAGAACATCCGATGATATTGAATCTAACATTGCCAATCTCAGCGAGAATATTAAACAGGCTGCTGAACATGCCACTATCTCCCATCCGCAGACTGGGTTTAATAAAATTTATTCTACAGACATTGAACGTCTCGTACGTGAAAAAAGAAGAGCTAGAAGGGAATGGCAACAGCACAGATCACCACAAAATAAAATCAGATTTAAAGAGTGTACTAAACGACTCCAAGAGTTGCTTGCGTCTGAAAAAACTGCATCTCTTAAAAATTATCTGGAAGGTCTTGATGTCACACCAGCGTCTAATTACTCTTTGTGGCGCGCGGCTAGAAAGCTTAAAACACCCATTGAGTATAAGCCACCTCTACGCACATCTACCGGAAGTTGGGCAAGAAGCGATACTGAAAAAGGTAAAATATTTGCTGAGCACTTAAAATCCGTTTTTACGCCAAACATATATACTAGTGTTGCTGATTTGCCGAATGTAGTCGCTCTACCCCCTCAACACATAAAGTTTAAGACGCGTGATTTACAAAAATTAATTGCCGAACTCAACCCGAAGAAAGCTCCGGGTATTGATGGAATTAGTAACCAGATGCTTATGAACTTGCCTCGTATTGCAATGAGAATCCTATTATTCATATTTAATGCCATTTTACGACTGGAGTATTATCCACACAGCTGGAAGCTTGCCAAGGTTAAAATGATTCCAAAGCCGGGCAAAGATCTAACCAAGGCTGAGTCATATAGGCCAATAAGTCTACTATCAACTATGTCAAAGCTTTTCGAAAAACTGCTCAAAACAAAATTGTCCCCAATTCTAATTAGTAGTGGGTGCATACCAGACCATCAATTTGGTTTTAGAAGTCAGCATAGCACCATTGAACAAACTCACAGACTGGTTCAATTTATAAGAAGAACTTTTGAGGAAAAAAAGTATTGTTCTGCGCTCTTTATTGACGTTTCCCAGGCATTTGATAAAGTGTGGCATGAAGGCCTAATTTTAAAATTGAAGACTTACTTACCAATAAACATTTTAAATATTTTGGAAAGTTACATTATTTCCCGTAAGTTCACTGTTGTGGAAGGAGACTTTACGAGTAGGCCTGAAACTATTTCATCCGGTGTGCCACAGGGGAGCATACTGGGACCAGTTTTATACTTGATTTATACTTGCGATATGCCTGTGAGCAGTAGTATCCATACTTCCACATTTGCCGACGATACAGCCTGCCTTAGTATGCACGAAAACCCTGATGAGGCATCCCGCAAACTCCAGGAACACATTAGCCAGATGGAGCTTTGGTTAAACTTATGGAGAATTAAAGTCAATGAACAAAAGTGTATCCATATAACGTTCACCCTAAGAAGAGATACTTGCTCCCCCATTCGGATTAACAATCAAGTTGTTCCTCAACATTCACATGTGAAATATCTTGGTTTACACCTTGATCGACGACTTACATGGAAACATCATATTGATTCTAAGTTAACTCAAATGAAACTTAAATTAACTCAGGTACATTGGCTGATTGGTAGAAATTCAGCACTTAGCCTAGACTGCAAACTTTTAATATACAAGTCGCTTTTAAAGCCAATATGGTGTTACGGAATTCAACTATGGGGCACTGCTTCAGCTTCAAATGTAGAGAAAATTCAACGAAGGCAAAATAAAATTTTACGCATGATAACATCGGCTCCATGGTACATCAAAAATTCAAATATACATCGCGATTTGAATATGCCACTAGTGACTGAAGAAATTGTAAAATACGCAGGCAAATATCTAACAAAACTCGAGTCACATCCTAATCCGCTTGCTCGTAATATTTTGAACTTTACTGGACACATCCGCTTAAAAAAGAGAGATACACGGGCTCTAATATTCAACACTCTAGATGATGAAGCTGCTTGAAAACACTTTTTTCTTTTTGTTGCTTATCACTACTTATGTATTATTAATAACTATCACTAAGCTTATGTCCGACATTGGTCGGGCCTAATATTTTTTTTATAGATTTAAGATATGAATACTTATTGTTAGTTAATATTTGAAGATACAATAAATAAAAAAACATGCATTAAAAAAAAAAAAAAAAAAATATGAACCCATGCTCATCAATGACACGCCTGCGTTAAAATCTTACGTTCTGCACCTAAATTGAACCAATTCATTTTCAGAAGAACCCGTGCACTAACTATTTCTCTTGCATGTCTTTTTTGCTGGGTCCGAAAATAACTTAATTATTCGATTGCTAAATAAACTTATCTAGGGAGAAGTGTTGGTTTAAAAAATAAATTGGTAACTTTAATATCTAAAGCCATTTTGTGTTCCTGCATTTTATTGGTGCTTGTGCCAACTCATTGGTAGATCTGCAACCGTAATTTTTAAAAAGTTTTTCTTAGATAATATCAGGTATTATAAGAACTTTCAACGGTGCATAGTAGGCTAGTAGGTTATTTGCAACTGACAAGCTACATAAGTACATATCGCTCATTTTCTAAAACAACGTCATATATCAAAAATGGGATTTTTGAGTTAATGATGCAAAATTAATCCTCATATTGATATTAGTATTGTGTAAAAATTTTCGTTTTCCATTAAGTTGTGTGTAAATTTAAAACTTTAAAGTTTAAAATAAACTTATTTTTTTAATAAACGAGCGATATGTATGACATTATATCTGTGGCGTATTTTACTGTTTTTCAGGAGAGCACTTTTAAGCGTGCAAGACGATTTTCAGATTTTTTTTATTTTACAGTTAAATAAAAAAAAAAAAAAAAAAAAAAAAAAAAACAATATTCATGTATTGCCCGGCATTAGGAAAAATTATCATGCATTGCCGTAGGCATTAGGAAAAATTATCATGCATGCCGTAGGCATTAGGAAAAATAATAATCATGTTTTGCCCGACATTAGGAAAAATTATCATGCATTGCCGTAGGCATTAGGAAAAATTAATAATCACTATTTCACCATTGGTATTAGGAAAAATCATTTTCATGATTTTCCTCGTCTGTATATACACACATAAAAACCGCCAAACTATGAACCGCCTTAATACATTCACACAAAATATTCCACACACAAACATCCACGGTCAGGCAGACAGACAGACCGACAGACGGACAGACAGACATACACTTAATGTAAACAAAAACTCCTAATGTAAACAAAAAACTCCTAATGTAAACAAAAATCACAAATTTCCAAGAATTTAACAATTTTCAAATTTTAATTACCCAAATTTAACAATTTCAGCAACAATTTAACAATTTCAGCCCACAATTTAACAATTTCAGCCACAATTTAACAATTTTAATCGGAGCCAGAAGTGGGAGTTCCCTACTACTACCCTGCAGGAGAACGAACTAGTGTTCAACTAGTATTTTTCTAGTACAGAAATCACCACCACTAGTTCCCAACTGTAAACTTTCCTATACTATCTTAATGCTCAAATTAGCATTGAGTGTGTTTAGAAAACTACTAGTACCATAAACTAGTTTAGGACTAGTTTATTACCAGTTCTTTTGTAAAGAAAAATTCTAAAAAATTTGTGGTTTATTCCTTTGTTACCTAGTGACAACTTCTACTTAAAATTATTTATCAAAAATTCAGAAATACACAAGGGTAATTATAATTATTTAATTATAATTATTTTTAGATCAAGCTAAAATTTTACTAATTATAAGATACCAATTTTGATACAGTGCAAGGGCTCTGCTAGACAGTCGACATATATTTTGAAATGTGCTGCCTTGGAACTACTTCATATACTAGTACTCATCAGCACTAATAATTTTACACAACAACTTTAACCCTTTTTGCACTAGTTCTTGTTATTCTAGTAATTATACTAGAAGCTTTTAGACAATTATCGCCAATTATCCTGCAGGGTATGTACAAGTAAGTATAAATTCGTTCGCTAATGTGTGTATGTATTACATATGGATATGTATTTTAAAAAAATAAGTAATCCCTTGCTAAAGATCATGGATTTCTTATGAATATTTAAAAGTGGACAGACAAGATTGTTTGTTTGAGGTTGTTTGTTTGAGTGTTTGTTGTTGCTACGAGTATTTTCATTCGTTCATGTGGTTTTTGGTTTTTCCAATAACTAAGAAAAAGGTACTTTTGCTTAAGCTGGTGTAGTTTGTCCGTACATACATACATATGTATGTATGTAGCTACTGCATTGAAATAAATATCTAGCGAAAAAGGCATGCAAAAACGAAATTAAAACATCAGCACAGAATTATTTTTCATAAAACAAGTTGTCTCTCCAAGAATGATAACAATGCGATAGTTCAGTTTTAGAAAGTATGCATGGACAGTCAGAACAACATGGTTCGTATCCTGGCCGAGATAATATTTTTTTTTTTGTATTTTTACGTTAAAAACTTCATCTAATCAGCGAGCTTGCGTGGGTTCTAAGCACTCATTTCAATAATTATGTTCTTGATAACATTTGTGAAGAACACCTACAAGCAACAAATATTGGCATTGAAAGTTTTTGTACAAATTTTGTTATATCATCAATTTACTCCCCTCCCAGATTTTCAATCACTGAGAATCAATATGAGGATTTCTACAAATCTCTTGGACCTTGTTTTGTAGCAGCTGGCGACTACAATGCTAAGCATACGTACTGGGGTTCGCGTCTTATTACCTCCAGAGGTCGAGCATTGTTCAACACTATTTCAAAAATGGGCTTGGATGTCATTTCGAGTGGGGAGCCCACTTATTGGCCTACTGACATACAAAAAATTCCGGATGTTATAGATTTTCGCGTCATAAAACATATCTCTAGGGACTTAATTCAAGTTCAAGCTTCTCTTGATCTTTCGTCCGATCACTCTCCGACGATCATTACAATTTGTAGTCCCTTAAGAAGTAAATTACCTGACCCATATGTGAAGATGATCAATCGTGTTAATTGGCTGGGGTTCAAAAAATATCTCAGTAGTCATTGTACGGAAAACATTACGCTTAGAACATCCGATGATATTGAATCTAACATTGCCAATCTCAGCGAGAATATTAAACAGGCTGCTGAACATGCCACTATCTCCCATCCGCAGACTGGGTTTAATAAAATTTATTCTACAGACATTGAACGTCTCGTACGTGAAAAAAGAAGAGCTAGAAGGGAATGGCAACAGCACAGATCACCACAAAATAAAATCAGATTTAAAGAGTGTACTAAACGACTCCAAGAGTTGCTTGCGTCTGAAAAAACTGCATCTCTTAAAAATTATCTGGAAGGTCTTGATGTCACACCAGCGTCTAATTACTCTTTGTGGCGCGCGGCTAGAAAGCTTAAAACACCCATTGAGTATAAGCCACCTCTACGCACATCTACCGGAAGTTGGGCAAGAAGCGATACTGAAAAAGGTAAAATATTTGCTGAGCACTTAAAATCCGTTTTTACGCCAAACATATATACTAGTGTTGCTGATTTGCCGAATGTAGTCGCTCTACCCCCTCAACACATAAAGTTTAAGACGCGTGATTTACAAAAATTAATTGCCGAACTCAACCCGAAGAAAGCTCCGGGTATTGATGGAATTAGTAACCAGATGCTTATGAACTTGCCTCGTATTGCAATGAGAATCCTATTATTCATATTTAATGCCATTTTACGACTGGAGTATTATCCACACAGCTGGAAGCTTGCCAAGGTTAAAATGATTCCAAAGCCGGGCAAAGATCTAACCAAGGCTGAGTCATATAGGCCAATAAGTCTACTATCAACTATGTCAAAGCTTTTCGAAAAACTGCTCAAAACAAAATTGTCCCCAATTCTAATTAGTAGTGGGTGCATACCAGACCATCAATTTGGTTTTAGAAGTCAGCATAGCACCATTGAACAAACTCACAGACTGGTTCAATTTATAAGAAGAACTTTTGAGGAAAAAAAGTATTGTTCTGCGCTCTTTATTGACGTTTCCCAGGCATTTGATAAAGTGTGGCATGAAGGCCTAATTTTAAAATTGAAGACTTACTTACCAATAAACATTTTAAATATTTTGGAAAGTTACATTATTTCCCGTAAGTTCACTGTTGTGGAAGGAGACTTTACGAGTAGGCCTGAAACTATTTCATCCGGTGTGCCACAGGGGAGCATACTGGGACCAGTTTTATACTTGATTTATACTTGCGATATGCCTGTGAGCAGTAGTATCCATACTTCCACATTTGCCGACGATACAGCCTGCCTTAGTATGCACGAAAACCCTGATGAGGCATCCCGCAAACTCCAGGAACACATTAGCCAGATGGAGCTTTGGTTAAACTTATGGAGAATTAAAGTCAATGAACAAAAGTGTATCCATATAACGTTCACCCTAAGAAGAGATACTTGCTCCCCCATTCGGATTAACAATCAAGTTGTTCCTCAACATTCACATGTGAAATATCTTGGTTTACACCTTGATCGACGACTTACATGGAAACATCATATTGATTCTAAGTTAACTCAAATGAAACTTAAATTAACTCAGGTACATTGGCTGATTGGTAGAAATTCAGCACTTAGCCTAGACTGCAAACTTTTAATATACAAGTCGCTTTTAAAGCCAATATGGTGTTACGGAATTCAACTATGGGGCACTGCTTCAGCTTCAAATGTAGAGAAAATTCAACGAAGGCAAAATAAAATTTTACGCATGATAACATCGGCTCCATGGTACATCAAAAATTCAAATATACATCGCGATTTGAATATGCCACTAGTGACTGAAGAAATTGTAAAATACGCAGGCAAATATCTAACAAAACTCGAGTCACATCCTAATCCGCTTGCTCGTAATATTTTGAACTTTACTGGACACATCCGCTTAAAAAAGAGAGATACACGGGCTCTAATATTCAACACTCTAGATGATGAAGCTGCTTGAAAACACTTTTTTCTTTTTGTTGCTTATCACTACTTATGTATTATTAATAACTATCACTAAGCTTATGTCCGACATTGGTCGGGCCTAATATTTTTTTTATAGATTTAAGATTTGAATACTTATTGTTAGTTAATATTTGAAGATACAATAAATAAAAAAACATGCATTAAAAAAAAAAAAAAAAAAATATGAACCCATGCTCATCAATGACACGCCTGCGTTAAAATCTTACGTTCTGCACCTAAATTGAACCAATTCATTTTCAGAAGAACCCGTGCACTAACTATTTCTCTTGCATGTCTTTTTTGCTGGGTCCGAAAATAACTTAATTATTCGATTGCTAAATAAACTTATCTAGGGAGAAGTGTTGGTTTAAAAAATAAATTGGTAACTTTAATATCTAAAGCCATTTTGTGTTCCTGCATTTTATTGGTGCTTGTGCCAACTCATTGGTAGATCTGCAACCGTAATTTTTAAAAAGTTTTTCTTAGATAATATCAGGTATTATAAGAACTTTCAACGGTGCATAGTAGGCTAGTAGGTTATTTGCAACTGACAAGCTACATAAGTACATATCGCTCATTTTCTAAAACAACGTCATATATCAAAAATGGGATTTTTGAGTTAATGATGCAAAATTAATCCTCATATTGATATTAGTATTGTGTAAAAATTTTCGTTTTCCATTAAGTTGTGTGTAAATTTAAAACTTTAAAGTTTAAAATAAACTTATTTTTTTAATAAACGAGCGATATGTATGACATTATATCTGTGGCGTATTTTACTGTTTTTCAGGAGAGCACTTTTAAGCGTGCAAGACGATTTTCAGATTTTTTTTATTTTACAGTTAAATTGGGAAATTCTTTCTTCAACTTTATTTTTTTAAATTAATTTTAATTATTATTCGAACTCCATTTGTTTCTATATTTTGTGATTTGAACGGGCTAAGGTTCGTATTGCTTTTTAAGCCAAATTACATGTGATAATTATTAATGAACAAATAACAACAAAGTCTGTTGTAAATATTCTGACAACACATAGTTGAACGGAACAGCCAGCCGTTTTCGAAGGCAACCGTCGTTCTACACACTATAACTGATATGTACATTTAAGTTGAAATATATCAAAGTATAATCTGAATTAAGCTATTATTCCAAATTAGATCAGAAGTCTAAAAGATAGCGCTATAACTTGCTGAAAAATTACACAAATTTATTGAGATTTTGACCAGGGGTACTTTCGAATATTCAGATTAGGGAAGTATCATTAACTCGAAATCAGCTTATCCCGACTTAAGCACTTTTTCCTTTTTGCCGCATATACATTTATATTGTCCTTACTACAAATACCAACTATGTATGTATGTACTTTAGAGTGACTCACCTAGTATGGAGATGAAAAATGCGACCTTGTTACCCCTCTCAAATCAAAGATCGGTCTTTTTAATGAGGACTGCCAATATATTTGAGGAGTCCAGCGATGCCTGCTCGTGAGCTGGACCGTGTGTAAAAAAGGTATATTTTTGAAGTTTTTTTTGAATAAATTTGTATTTTGTCCCGAGAAAACATATTAAAAACCATTAATACCATCAGCAATGAGTTGTTCCATAAAAACTAGGATTTTTTAAGCATTTTCATAGCAGGTGCTACTTAAGGATTAATTGGTTTAAGTCATTGTGAACTTATTTCTGTTAATAGTTTCCGCAAAAGTTCATGCGAGAACTAACAACAGATATAATTTAATAAAGATTCAAATCAAATATGAGTAGTACAAACAATAGAATTTATTTAAATATATGTATGAATGCTTAAAAAATCGTAGTTTTTACGGAATGACACATTACTGATGCCACGAATGGTAAGGTTTAATGCACCGTTGAAAGCGGTTTGAACAAACCTTTCAGATGATATACTTTTTTTAATATGTTGTGTTGGAACAAAATATAAAAATTGCAAAAAAAAATTCAAAAATATACCTTATTTACACAAGGTCCAGCTCACGAGCGGTCATCGCTAGACCCCTCTAATATTTTTGGAGTCCTCATTAAAAAGACCGATCTTTGATTTGAGAGGGGTAACAAAAACTTTTTTTTAAGTGGGTCGCTCTAATGTACATATTTTAAAAACTTTATCAGAGGAGTAAATGAAATAAATTTTATGATTTAAAAATATATTGTGCATATGAACTAGGGTGATCGACTCGGTTTTTCAACCGGTATTAAAACCGGGTTTTTTACAATACGGTTGTCGGTTTTTTCAAAATGTTGATTTTTCGAATGTCGAATAGACCGATTTTTTTACAATTTAAAAACCGGCTGAGTCGAATACTTTTCGATTTGTATATTTTGCAATAAATAATAATTATTTTTTTTCAGTATAAAAGTTCTAAACGTTTTTTGAGCATGGCAACACTTACTGAAGCATGAAATTTAAACGAAATTATTTTATGAGGCGGTAGCAGAGGCGAATTAAATTGGCCTTATGGTGTGCAATGGATGTCAAAATCCATTTGCAAAAAGTTTTTTTTTTAGTTCTGTTAACATTTTGCTTCATATTTTATATAGAACTCTGCGTGACCATATTAGCTTATTTTGGACTAAATTTAGTTTTTTTTTTGATTTACCTTGAAAATTTTCATTTAGCTCTTGGGTTATTTTTTAGATTTTTTTTTAAACTCATAAAAAATTTATAAGAATGGTAATTTTTTAACATATAAAAATCTAAATGTTTTTCATTGAAAAATAGTTTAAACAATACAAAGTTTAAATTGTTTATATATAAGAGAAATGGCAAATTTAAAAATAGAGGACATTGATTGATATTTTGGAGTTACAATGGCAAATATTAAATTACTATTACCTATAAGACTTATCTTATTGATATTAAGTTCAACGTGCATCAGCGGCAAGGATTTACTTAAAACAAATCTTTGAAATAGATTTACTGTAAATATCACTAATTCACTAAAAGAGTTGTCGTATTTTAGTATAAATGGTGTTAAATTTTGAAAATTGGTTAAGCTTATTTTGGGAAGTTTTTGTTTTGTTTTTTTTTTTTTAACTAAAATATAATAATGAATATATAATTTAATTAAAAAATGATTAAATATGTATATTTGAGGAGTTAGCGAACAAAACCAGACTAGTCCCGGTAACTATTTTTACACGACAGGCAAATTACTGAATTAACTAGATAGAGAATAGCAAGGAAAAATCAGTTTTCGTTACTTTTTTAATGTAGGATCGAACTGGTTATGAATGAAAATATTTCATGACTTCATAGATTTGTACTTATAGAGCCCGAAAAAATTTAAAAAAAATATTTACTGAGGACGTGTCTGGTTTTGTTCGCCAGCTTATCATTTTATTTCAAATTATAAAAAAAATTGTTTATGAAATTGCAAAGCGAAAGAAGTTGAAAAAAGTCACACTGATAAAGGTAGATATCCACCTTATCCATACATTCATATTTATACTATACATATGTAAGTATACATATGTAGTTAATTATTATGTTTTACCGTTAATTTTTGTATTGTTTTATTGTATTTCGATGAACTGTTAACTCTTTTTTTTAATAAAGCAATTTAAAATCAAAACTTTGGTATAATAATTGTCTTATTTAAAAAAACCTGTTGACCGGTTTTTCCTGAATTGTAAAAACCGAAACTGGGTATTTCATAGTTTCAAATATTCGAACTATTCGAAAACCGGTTTCTGGAAAAAGTCGAATAATCGATCGCTCTAAATGAATGCTGAGCACACACAGTCATGTTTACAAGTCAAGCATAAGTTAAGGGATCTTTTGTCTGCAAGATGCATTTAAAATGCAGTATAGAGATGCGCATTGAAGTTTAGTTTGTAATGAATACGAAAGTTTTTTCATAAAATTACGCATGTCTATGTTTGTACATATGTATATGTATGCATGCATGTATTTTCTCTACATTTTATGATTTGTGAAGGGTATATAATATTCGGCACAGCCGAATATACCACTCTTACTTGTTTTTTTAATTTTGCCCCTTTTTTTGATAAATCCCCATTTGGTGCCACTTTTTGAGCAATGTCATCGGTCACCCTGTGTATACGTGCACACAGCTTTGTGTGTATTAGTGTTTTTTGCATTCTTTTAGCATTTGCTGTTTTTTAAGTTATATGTGGATCAGGGAAGGAAAATGACTTCTTAGATTTTGTACCAACTATGAAAATAAAATATACTTTTTAGACCATGACGGTACCAATTCTTAATATCTATTAATAAAAACGGAAACGTAAAAAATTAGTATAAAAATACAGAAGTTTACAATAAAAACAGAAACTTAACACAAAAAAACATTAAATATTACATTCATAAAGGTACATTCGTAGATTCGACTATTATATTAGAGATTAAAATAAATCACACACAAAAAACTAAAGAGAAAATAGGCAAAATTAATGTTACTATATAGTGAAACATTGACATTTTTAAATTGTACCAAGTAACTCGCGGTAGTACCACGGTACCAACAAGGTCAAAAATGTACTTTAAAAAGTACAATTGTACCATGATTTCCATCCGTGATGTGGATTGGTTTTGTGCTGCTGTATTGAAACATTATGCCAACGACAAAACCACTCCCTCTGCCTCTCTCACCAACAAACTGGCATGTTATACTGCACAATTGTTTTCGTTCTCAATGTTTTTGTTTTGTTTTTGTGCCACTCACTTCAAAGAACGAAACAAAACAAAATCGAACAATTTGTTTCGTCTATTTTCGTACTCTGCTCTTAAGTACAAGGAAATCAAAACAAAATTAAATTTATAACTGTAATAGTGTCGATTATTTTGTTACGAAAATCATTTTCTAACTCCTGTACCGCGCCATAAATAGCAATAGCTATAAAAAGTTTTAAAGCTAAGCAAAAATACCTTGTTTTTTGATGCCACTGGAAATATTGTTCGCAAATTGGACCCGAATTCTAAGTATTTTTATATTTGTTTGTTGCGCATATACGGGAGAAGAAAGAGCGCGGTATTTTAGTACCAATTGCAGAATCTCTCCTAAGTAGTCATTTTTCGGACGATATAGAGAGATTCTTGCTATTTTTAAAAGTATCGTGCATTAATAATAATATTCCATGGCCATTGTTTAAAAGGGTTTGCGTAGATTGGAGTTCCGCAATTATTAATGCAGTCGTAAGGTCATTCAACAAGGAGCACAATATTAATAATTTGGAAGAATATATAAATAGAGCATATATTATATTTAAAAGAAAATATATCTCCAATTAAAATTGTTGTTATTCAAATATGTTGCGCACATTTCCTCCGGGTAACATACAAAGACGTTGAAAATATGTTTGAAAATAATTCAATAATGAATTTTTATAAGTGGCAGTTTGGGTTCTTTATCTTCTACTGGTATGCACGTCATTCCATTTTTTGAAGCTTTAAACGAGTCTTCCACTTCGGTAGTTAAAAATTTGTTTAGAAGCACAGTGAACATGTACTGCATCCATTGAAATAAAAAACCCAGCAAAAAAAATTGAAGACTTTGTAATGGGTAGTACTCTTTTAATGGCTTACAAAGTAATGAGTGGTACTTATTTATTTAATTATTTTATGTGTATAATAATGACTGTCTTGTAATGAATAAAATAACAACTTGTTTATATCATTACATGAAGGTACTTATTATAGTACTTCCTAGTTAATCCTGAAATCTATCTAAAAATATTTATTGATCGTGAAAGTGAGCTTCGAAAACAATAAAATAACTTTGGTTTACTACAATATTTATTACAAAATCTAAGTATTTTCGCATATTCTTCAATATACGTATTCATATATTTGCTTTGTAAAATTATGATTTTTAACAATCCCAAAAAAGGTTTAAATTTTATAATTATGTTACAAAATTCTATTTGTTTATAATTTTTGGCTATTTTATTAAATTTTGCATTTTTGTGAGCATAAAATAACCCATTATATTTTGAATACTTTTAGGCAATCAGTAATCTGTTAACTTTTGGATATTTGTAGGCAAAAAGTATAGGGTACCGCATACTTTTTGAACTTCTCCTACAAAAATAATGGCTTATTCAGTCAAATTGTAAGTACTCACGACTGGAGAGTACATACACTTTTTTGCATTCTAGTAGACAAACTTTTTTGCTGGGATTGCTCGTTGATAAGCACTCGGCATGTTAAAGTTCGCCGTCTGAGTTCGAACGATGTCAATAAAATTTTTTTTCTCAATATATAAATTCATGTTTTTAAAAAAGAAATTAATCACGGCATAAAAACAAAAATTATTATTGAGTTTTTAAAGAAAAATAGCAACTATGTACATACAAGGAAACACCACAAAACGTACATACATAGCTAATCATCAATCAAATCTTACCATTTTGATTGTTCTGAACTAGATTTTTCTAAACAATGATTTTTATTTTTATTTTTAAGTAACTGTAACTAATAATTTACAATTAACTTTGGTAGTATTGTTTCTTAAATATTATCATATGTAATTTGGTTTACAGAACGATACGAACTTTAGCCTAATCAAATAATTAATATAGAAATAAGACTGTGTGACAAAAATTATTTAAATCGAAATATGTGCCTGGGACGTGTTACTGTTTTTCTGTTAGACAGAAAAAACTAAATTTCGTTTTCAGTAACCAAATTCATTGAATCAGTAAATATTTTGTATGAATGCGGACCTTCAAAAAAATTTGTAGATTCTGATTTTTTTGTCACCACGATACTGCACAACACGAACGAAATATTATTGGCATGGTGTTGAAGATCATAAGATTTAACTGATTTTTTTCAAGAGTCAGTTTTCAAAATATTGCACCGAGTTGGCACTGCCAGCTGATACTATCTGCCACCACAGCTGATACTATCGGTTTACGTACAGAATTTTAAGCTTCAGAGGCCCATTCAATATCAATAATAAATATGCTGGTGTTGTGTGTTTCACGATACAAAATATTAAATTTGTTCTCTACTGTAAATTCATTCATACATATTTTACATCTAAAATAAATTCGTGTTTTTCGTGTCAATTTTGCTCAACACGAAACGAACCGAACACGCACGAAATTAGATTTTTCGTCACGAACACTTTGTGTTGAGTTCGTCGTATTCGTGTCACGGAAGAACAAAACACGACACTATTACAAACGCTAGTTGTTGTTGTTGTGTTTAGAATTTATAGATTTTTTTAAAGAAATGTTGATACATACATACATATATGTATGTATAGGTATATAAATATATATAAGTAAATATAAATTCGTTTGCTAATGTATGGTATGTATTATGTATGGATATGTATGTATGTTAAAAAAATAAGCAAATCCTTGCTAAAAGTGGATTTCTTATGAATATTTTAAAGTGGACAGAGAGATTGTTTGTTTGAGGGTGTTTGATTGAGTGTTTGTTGTTGCTGCGAGTATTTTCTTTCATTCATGTGGTTTTTGTTTTTTTCCAACAACTAAGTAAAACGTACTTTTGCTTAATTAAGCTGGTGTGGATTACAGATGGACAATCGGCAGGGATTGATCCCCCGGCTGAACGTACACACATACATATGTATGTATGAAGGCACTGGGTAATGTATTGAAATAAATATCCAGCGAAAAAGGCATGCAAAAACGGAATTAAAACATTATTATATATGCATTATTTTTTCATGGAACGAGTTGTATCTCCTAAAAATAATAACGATGGTAGAGAGTACGCATGGACAATCGGAAAAGCATGGTTCGCATCCTAACCGAGACAATATTTTTTTTTGATATTTACACTCAGGGAAAATCTGCAGCTTAAAAATAAGAATTCATCACATTAATTCAATAATTTTTAATATAATAGAAAATGTATATTGAGATATCTACAAACTAATGAGTTTAATAAATGAATACTGTAAATTAATATTTTGTCCATATTGAAATAAGAAATTTTAATATGACTAAACCTTTGTTAATGGTTCTTATTAATTCAGCATGGTTTTTACTGATTTCAAGTTGGTTGTTCTCTGTGTGCAGAAAACTCTTTCAGTCAAAGAAGACGGATGTAGTTAAATAAAAAAAATCTGTAATATAAACAAATTTCACACAGACAGACTTTAACGCGAGACAAATTTAAGCATGAGAAAATATAAAGCAATCGTAAGTATAAAAGCATACTAGGATTAGGGAAGTCCAGATATATGATAGTATTTTATAGTACCCTATGTCGATATTGAAAACAATTTATTTCTACCTACATATAAATACAAGCTCAAATACACACACATAGCAGAATTCATATAAGAAATATCCAAGAAAATTTCCACAACACCCCACCTTTTGCAAATCATGACGAGCCTTAAATTCTCCCTCAGATATACATACACAAATTCTCATGATCATACATAGGTACATATACAATATACAAGATTAATCTCAACAACACAACACTCTCACCTACCTGAAATTACAGATAGTCTTAAACTTCTACAGACGTCTATACACATAGATTCTCACGGCTACATATTACAAGAACACCTCGGCCCTAATAAATCACAATCATCTTAAATTCTTACAAAAATACATACATACATACATACATACATACACATAACCAATTTACCTCAACAACATCCTCACCCACCTCAAATCACGATCAGCCTTAAACTACTATAGACAGACACATCCACAAATCCCCATGGATACATATTACGTCAACAACCCTGCTCACCCAAATCATGGTCAGCCTTAAACTCCTACAGACATACAAACACACAGATTCCCCCGGTTGCATATTACTAGAACACCTCACCCCTCATAAATCACAATCAGCCTCAAGCTCCTACAGAAATACACACATTGAAGTTCCTACAAACATACACACACACACACACACATTCACACACACACACACACACGCACACACACATTTACACACAACTACACACGCAATCGATCTACCTCAACTACACCCCGCCCCCTGCCAATCAAACCTTCACCTAAATTCTCACAGACAGACAGACACATCCACAAATTCCTATGGTTACATATTACGCCAACAACGCCACCCACTCAAATCACGGTCAGCCTAAAATTCCCACAGTGTAGCAACACCTACATTAGCATTAGAAAAAATAACTTTCACGTTTTCCCGTCGTCATTAGGAAAAATCATTTTCCCGTCGGCATTTAAAAAAACAATATTCATGTATTGCCCGGCATTAGGAAAAATTATCATGCATTGCCGTAGGCATTAGGAAAAATTATCATGCATGCCGTAGGCATTAGGAAAAATAATAATCATGTTTTGCCCGACATTAGGAAAAATTATCATGCATTGCCGTAGGCATTAGGAAAAATTAATAATCACTATTTCACCATTGGTATTAGGAAAAATCATTTTCATGATTTTCCTCGTCTGTATATACACACATAAAAACCGCCAAACTATGAACCGCCTTAATACATTCACACAAAATATTCCACACACAAACATCCACGGTCAGGCAGACAGACAGACCGACAGACGGACAGACAGACATACACTTAATGTAAACAAAAACTCCTAATGTAAACAAAAAACTCCTAATGTAAACAAAAATCACAAATTTCCAAGAATTTAACAATTTTCAAATTTTAATTACCCAAATTTAACAATTTCAGCAACAATTTAACAATTTCAGCCCACAATTTAACAATTTCAGCCACAATTTAACAATTTTAATCGGAGCCAGAAGTGGGAGTTCCCTACTACTACCCTGCAGGAGAACGAACTAGTGTTCAACTAGTATTTTTCTAGTACAGAAATCACCACCACTAGTTCCCAACTGTAAACTTTCCTATACTATCTTAATGCTCAAATTAGCATTGAGTGTGTTTAGAAAACTACTAGTACCATAAACTAGTTTAGGACTAGTTTATTACCAGTTCTTTTGTAAAGAAAAATTCGAAAAAATTTGTGGTTTATTCCTTTGTTACCTAGTGACAACTTCTACTTAAAATTATTTATCAAAAA
Source organism: Tachina grossa (assembly GCA_949987645.1). Lineage (NCBI taxonomy): Eukaryota > Metazoa > Arthropoda > Insecta > Diptera > Tachinidae > Tachina > Tachina grossa. Next base: position 48,641,371 of record OX465277.1, on the reverse strand, counting down.
TTCAGAAATACACAAGGGTAATTATAATTATTTAATTATAATTATTTTTAGATCAAGCTAAAATTTTACTAATTATAAGATACCAATTTTGATACAGTGCAAGGGCTCTGCTAGACAGTCGACATATATTTTGAAATGTGCTGCCTTGGAACTACTTCATATACTAGTACTCATCAGCACTAATAATTTTACACAACAACTTTAACCCTTTTTGCACTAGTTCTTGTTATTCTAGTAATTATACTAGAAGCTTTTAGACAATTATCGCCTATTATCCTGCAGGGTATGTACAAGTAAGTATAAATTCGTTCGCTAATGTGTGTATGTATTACATATGGATATGTATTTTAAAAAAATAAGTAATCCCTTGCTAAAGATCATGGATTTCTTATGAATATTTAAAAGTGGACAGACAAGATTGTTTGTTTGAGGTTGTTTGTTTGAGTGTTTGTTGTTGCTACGAGTATTTTCATTCGTTCATGTGGTTTTTGGTTTTTCCAATAACTAAGAAAAAGGTACTTTTGCTTAAGCTGGTGTAGTTTGTCCGTACATACATACATATGTATGTATGTAGCTACTGCATTGAAATAAATATCTAGCGAAAAAGGCATGCAAAAACGAAATTAAAACATCAGCACAGAATTATTTTTCATAAAACAAGTTGTCTCTCCAAGAATGATAACAATGCGATAGTTCAGTTTTAGAAAGTATGCATGGACAGTCAGAACAACATGGTTCGTATCCTGGCCGAGATAATATTTTTTTTTTTGTATTTTTACGTTAAAAACTTCATCTAATCAGCGAGCTTGCGTGGGTTCTAAGCACTCATTTCAATAATTATGTTCTTGATAACATTTGTGAAGAACACCTACAAGCAACAAATATTGGCATTGAAAGTTTTTGTACAAATTTTGTTATATCATCAATTTACTCCCCTCCCAGATTTTCAATCACTGAGAATCAATATGAGGATTTCTACAAATCTCTTGGACCTTGTTTTGTAGCAGCTGGCGACTACAATGCTAAGCATACGTACTGGGGTTCGCGTCTTATTACCTCCAGAGGTCGAGCATTGTTCAACACTATTTCAAAAATGGGCTTGGATGTCATTTCGAGTGGGGAGCCCACTTATTGGCCTACTGACATACAAAAAATTCCGGATGTTATAGATTTTCGCGTCATAAAACATATCTCTAGGGACTTAATTCAAGTTCAAGCTTCTCTTGATCTTTCGTCCGATCACTCTCCGACGATCATTACAATTTGTAGTCCCTTAAGAAGTAAATTACCTGACCCATATGTGAAGATGATCAATCGTGTTAATTGGCTGGGGTTCAAAAAATATCTCAGTAGTCATTGTACGGAAAACATTACGCTTAGAACATCCGATGATATTGAATCTAACATTGCCAATCTCAGCGAGAATATTAAACAGGCTGCTGAACATGCCACTATCTCCCATCCGCAGACTGGGTTTAATAAAATTTATTCTACAGACATTGAACGTCTCGTACGTGAAAAAAGAAGAGCTAGAAGGGAATGGCAACAGCACAGATCACCACAAAATAAAATCAGATTTAAAGAGTGTACTAAACGACTCCAAGAGTTGCTTGCGTCTGAAAAAACTGCATCTCTTAAAAATTATCTGGAAGGTCTTGATGTCACACCAGCGTCTAATTACTCTTTGTGGCGCGCGGCTAGAAAGCTTAAAACACCCATTGAGTATAAGCCACCTCTACGCACATCTACCGGAAGTTGGGCAAGAAGCGATACTGAAAAAGGTAAAATATTTGCTGAGCACTTAAAATCCGTTTTTACGCCAAACATATATACTAGTGTTGCTGATTTGCCGAATGTAGTCGCTCTACCCCCTCAACACATAAAGTTTAAGACGCGTGATTTACAAAAATTAATTGCCGAACTCAACCCGAAGAAAGCTCCGGGTATTGATGGAATTAGTAACCAGATGCTTATGAACTTGCCTCGTATTGCAATGAGAATCCTATTATTCATATTTAATGCCATTTTACGACTGGAGTATTATCCACACAGCTGGAAGCTTGCCAAGGTTAAAATGATTCCAAAGCCGGGCAAAGATCTAACCAAGGCTGAGTCATATAGGCCAATAAGTCTACTATCAACTATGTCAAAGCTTTTCGAAAAACTGCTCAAAACAAAATTGTCCCCAATTCTAATTAGTAGTGGGTGCATACCAGACCATCAATTTGGTTTTAGAAGTCAGCATAGCACCATTGAACAAACTCACAGACTGGTTCAATTTATAAGAAGAACTTTTGAGGAAAAAAAGTATTGTTCTGCGCTCTTTATTGACGTTTCCCAGGCATTTGATAAAGTGTGGCATGAAGGCCTAATTTTAAAATTGAAGACTTACTTACCAATAAACATTTTAAATATTTTGGAAAGTTACATTATTTCCCGTAAGTTCACTGTTGTGGAAGGAGACTTTACGAGTAGGCCTGAAACTATTTCATCCGGTGTGCCACAGGGGAGCATACTGGGACCAGTTTTATACTTGATTTATACTTGCGATATGCCTGTGAGCAGTAGTATCCATACTTCCACATTTGCCGACGATACAGCCTGCCTTAGTATGCACGAAAACCCTGATGAGGCATCCCGCAAACTCCAGGAACACATTAGCCAGATGGAGCTTTGGTTAAACTTATGGAGAATTAAAGTCAATGAACAAAAGTGTATCCATATAACGTTCACCCTAAGAAGAGATACTTGCTCCCCCATTCGGATTAACAATCAAGTTGTTCCTCAACATTCACATGTGAAATATCTTGGTTTACACCTTGATCGACGACTTACATGGAAACATCATATTGATTCTAAGTTAACTCAAATGAAACTTAAATTAACTCAGGTACATTGGCTGATTGGTAGAAATTCAGCACTTAGCCTAGACTGCAAACTTTTAATATACAAGTCGCTTTTAAAGCCAATATGGTGTTACGGAATTCAACTATGGGGCACTGCTTCAGCTTCAAATGTAGAGAAAATTCAACGAAGGCAAAATAAAATTTTACGCATGATAACATCGGCTCCATGGTACATCAAAAATTCAAATATACATCGCGATTTGAATATGCCACTAGTGACTGAAGAAATTGTAAAATACGCAGGCAAATATCTAACAAAACTCGAGTCACATCCTAATCCGCTTGCTCGTAATATTTTGAACTTTACTGGACACATCCGCTTAAAAAAGAGAGATACACGGGCTCTAATATTCAACACTCTAGATGATGAAGCTGCTTGAAAACACTTTTTTCTTTTTGTTGCTTATCACTACTTATGTATTATTAATAACTATCACTAAGCTTATGTCCGACATTGGTCGGGCCTAATATTTTTTTTATAGATTTAAGATATGAATACTTATTGTTAGTTAATATTTGAAGATACAATAAATAAAAAAACATGCATTAAAAAAAAAAAAAAAAAAATATGAACCCATGCTCATCAATGACACGCCTGCGTTAAAATCTTACGTTCTGCACCTAAATTGAACCAATTCATTTTCAGAAGAACCCGTGCACTAACTATTTCTCTTGCATGTCTTTTTTGCTGGGTCCGAAAATAACTTAATTATTCGATTGCTAAATAAACTTATCTAGGGAGAAGTGTTGGTTTAAAAAATAAATTGGTAACTTTAATATCTAAAGCCATTTTGTGTTCCTGCATTTTATTGGTGCTTGTGCCAACTCATTGGTAGATCTGCAACCGTAATTTTTAAAAAGTTTTTCTTAGATAATATCAGGTATTATAAGAACTTTCAACGGTGCATAGTAGGCTAGTAGGTTATTTGCAACTGACAAGCTACATAAGTACATATCGCTCATTTTCTAAAACAACGTCATATATCAAAAATGGGATTTTTGAGTTAATGATGCAAAATTAATCCTCATATTGATATTAGTATTGTGTAAAAATTTTCGTTTTCCATTAAGTTGTGTGTAAATTTAAAACTTTAAAGTTTAAAATAAACTTATTTTTTTAATAAACGAGCGATATGTATGACATTATATCTGTGGCGTATTTTACTGTTTTTCAGGAGAGCACTTTTAAGCGTGCAAGACGATTTTCAGATTTTTTTTATTTTACAGTTAAATTGGGAAATTCTTTCTTCAACTTTATTTTTTTAAATTAATTTTAATTATTATTCGAACTCCATTTGTTTCTATATTTTGTGATTTGAACGGGCTAAGGTTCGTATTGCTTTTTAAGCCAAATTACATGTGATAATTATTAATGAACAAATAACAACAAAGTCTGTTGTAAATATTCTGACAACACATAGTTGAACGGAACAGCCAGCCGTTTTCGAAGGCAACCGTCGTTCTACACACTATAACTGATATGTACATTTAAGTTGAAATATATCAAAGTATAATCTGAATTAAGCTATTATTCCAAATTAGATCAGAAGTCTAAAAGATAGCGCTATAACTTGCTGAAAAATTACACAAATTTATTGAGATTTTGACCAGGGGTACTTTCGAATATTCAGATTAGGGAAGTATCATTAACTCGAAATCAGCTTATCCCGACTTAAGCACTTTTTCCTTTTTGCCGCATATACATTTATATTGTCCTTACTACAAATACCAACTATGTATGTATGTACTTTAGAGTGACTCACCTAGTATGGAGATGAAAAATGCGACCTTGTTACCCCTCTCAAATCAAAGATCGGTCTTTTTAATGAGGACTGCCAATATATTTGAGGAGTCCAGCGATGCCTGCTCGTGAGCTGGACCGTGTGTAAAAAAGGTATATTTTTGAAGTTTTTTTTGAATAAATTTGTATTTTGTCCCGAGAAAACATATTAAAAACCATTAATACCATCAGCAATGAGTTGTTCCATAAAAACTAGGATTTTTTAAGCATTTTCATAGCAGGTGCTACTTAAGGATTAATTGGTTTAAGTCATTGTGAACTTATTTCTGTTAATAGTTTCCGCAAAAGTTCATGCGAGAACTAACAACAGATATAATTTAATAAAGATTCAAATCAAATATGAGTAGTACAAACAATAGAATTTATTTAAATATATGTATGAATGCTTAAAAAATCGTAGTTTTTACGGAATGACACATTACTGATGCCACGAATGGTAAGGTTTAATGCACCGTTGAAAGCGGTTTGAACAAACCTTTCAGATGATATACTTTTTTTAATATGTTGTGTTGGAACAAAATATAAAAATTGCAAAAAAAAATTCAAAAATATACCTTATTTACACAAGGTCCAGCTCACGAGCGGTCATCGCTAGACCCCTCTAATATTTTTGGAGTCCTCATTAAAAAGACCGATCTTTGATTTGAGAGGGGTAACAAAAACTTTTTTTTAAGTGGGTCGCTCTAATGTACATATTTTAAAAACTTTATCAGAGGAGTAAATGAAATAAATTTTATGATTTAAAAATATATTGTGCATATGAACTAGGGTGATCGACTCGGTTTTTCAACCGGTATTAAAACCGGGTTTTTTACAATACGGTTGTCGGTTTTTTCAAAATGTTGATTTTTCGAATGTCGAATAGACCGATTTTTTTACAATTTAAAAACCGGCTGAGTCGAATACTTTTCGATTTGTATATTTTGCAATAAATAATAATTATTTTTTTTCAGTATAAAAGTTCTAAACGTTTTTTGAGCATGGCAACACTTACTGAAGCATGAAATTTAAACGAAATTATTTTATGAGGCGGTAGCAGAGGCGAATTAAATTGGCCTTATGGTGTGCAATGGATGTCAAAATCCATTTGCAAAAAGTTTTTTTTTTAGTTCTGTTAACATTTTGCTTCATATTTTATATAGAACTCTGCGTGACCATATTAGCTTATTTTGGACTAAATTTAGTTTTTTTTTTTGATTTACCTTGAAAATTTTCATTTAGCTCTTGGGTTATTTTTTAGATTTTTTTTTAAACTCATAAAAAATTTATAAGAATGGTAATTTTTTAACATATAAAAATCTAAATGTTTTTCATTGAAAAATAGTTTAAACAATACAAAGTTTAAATTGTTTATATATAAGAGAAATGGCAAATTTAAAAATAGAGGACATTGATTGATATTTTGGAGTTACAATGGCAAATATTAAATTACTATTACCTATAAGACTTATCTTATTGATATTAAGTTCAACGTGCATCAGCGGCAAGGATTTACTTAAACAAATCTTTGAAATAGATTTACTGTAAATATCACTAATTCACTAAAAGAGTTGTCGTATTTTAGTATAAATGGTGTTAAATTTTGAAAATTGGTTAAGCTTATTTTGGGAAGTTTTTGTTTTGTTTTTTTTTTTTTAACTAAAATATAATAATGAATATATAATTTAATTAAAAAATGATTAAATATGTATATTTGAGGAGTTAGCGAACAAAACCAGACTAGTCCCGGTAACTATTTTTACACGACAGGCAAATTACTGAATTAACTAGATAGAGAATAGCAAGGAAAAATCAGTTTTCGTTACTTTTTTAATGTAGGATCGAACTGGTTATGAATGAAAATATTTCATGACTTCATAGATTTGTACTTATAGAGCCCGAAAAAATTTAAAAAAAATATTTACTGAGGACGTGTCTGGTTTTGTTCGCCAGCTTATCATTTTATTTCAAATTATAAAAAAAATTGTTTATGAAATTGCAAAGCGAAAGAAGTTGAAAAAAGTCACACTGATAAAGGTAGATATCCACCTTATCCATACATTCATATTTATACTATACATATGTAAGTATACATATGTAGTTAATTATTATGTTTTACCGTTAATTTTTGTATTGTTTTATTGTATTTCGATGAACTGTTAACTCTTTTTTTTAATAAAGCAATTTAAAATCAAAACTTTGGTATAATAATTGTCTTATTTAAAAAAACCTGTTGACCGGTTTTTCCTGAATTGTAAAAACCGAAACTGGGTATTTCATAGTTTCAAATATTCGAACTATTCGAAAACCGGTTTCTGGAAAAAGTCGAATAATCGATCGCTCTAAATGAATGCTGAGCACACACAGTCATGTTTACAAGTCAAGCATAAGTTAAGGGATCTTTTGTCTGCAAGATGCATTTAAAATGCAGTATAGAGATGCGCATTGAAGTTTAGTTTGTAATGAATACGAAAGTTTTTTCATAAAATTACGCATGTCTATGTTTGTACATATGTATATGTATGCATGCATGTATTTTCTCTACATTTTATGATTTGTGAAGGGTATATAATATTCGGCACAGCCGAATATACCACTCTTACTTGTTTTTTTAATTTTGCCCCTTTTTTTGATAAATCCCCATTTGGTGCCACTTTTTGAGCAATGTCATCGGTCACCCTGTGTATACGTGCACACAGCTTTGTGTGTATTAGTGTTTTTTGCATTCTTTTAGCATTTGCTGTTTTTTAAGTTATATGTGGATCAGGGAAGGAAAATGACTTCTTAGATTTTGTACCAACTATGAAAATAAAATATACTTTTTAGACCATGACGGTACCAATTCTTAATATCTATTAATAAAAACGGAAACGTAAAAAATTAGTATAAAAATACAGAAGTTTACAATAAAAACAGAAACTTAACACAAAAAAACATTAAATATTACATTCATAAAGGTACATTCGTAGATTCGACTATTATATTAGAGATTAAAATAAATCACACACAAAAAACTAAAGAGAAAATAGGCAAAATTAATGTTACTATATAGTGAAACATTGACATTTTTAAATTGTACCAAGTAACTCGCGGTAGTACCACGGTACCAACAAGGTCAAAAATGTACTTTAAAAAGTACAATTGTACCATGATTTCCATCCGTGATGTGGATTGGTTTTGTGCTGCTGTATTGAAACATTATGCCAACGACAAAACCACTCCCTCTGCCTCTCTCACCAACAAACTGGCATGTTATACTGCACAATTGTTTTCGTTCTCAATGTTTTTGTTTTGTTTTTGTGCCACTCACTTCAAAGAACGAAACAAAACAAAATCGAACAATTTGTTTCGTCTATTTTCGTACTCTGCTCTTAAGTACAAGGAAATCAAAACAAAATTAAATTTATAACTGTAATAGTGTCGATTATTTTGTTACGAAAATCATTTTCTAACTCCTGTACCGCGCCATAAATAGCAATAGCTATAAAAAGTTTTAAAGCTAAGCAAAAATACCTTGTTTTTTGATGCCACTGGAAATATTGTTCGCAAATTGGACCCGAATTCTAAGTATTTTTATATTTGTTTGTTGCGCATATACGGGAGAAGAAAGAGCGCGGTATTTTAGTACCAATTGCAGAATCTCTCCTAAGTAGTCATTTTTCGGACGATATAGAGAGATTCTTGCTATTTTTAAAAGTATCGTGCATTAATAATAATATTCCATGGCCATTGTTTAAAAGGGTTTGCGTAGATTGGAGTTCCGCAATTATTAATGCAGTCGTAAGGTCATTCAACAAGGAGCACAATATTAATAATTTGGAAGAATATATAAATAGAGCATATATTATATTTAAAAGAAAATATATCTCCAATTAAAATTGTTGTTATTCAAATATGTTGCGCACATTTCCTCCGGGTAACATACAAAGACGTTGAAAATATGTTTGAAAATAATTCAATAATGAATTTTTATAAGTGGCAGTTTGGGTTCTTTATCTTCTACTGGTATGCACGTCATTCCATTTTTTGAAGCTTTAAACGAGTCTTCCACTTCGGTAGTTAAAAATTTGTTTAGAAGCACAGTGAACATGTACTGCATCCATTGAAATAAAAAACCCAGCAAAAAAAATTGAAGACTTTGTAATGGGTAGTACTCTTTTAATGGCTTACAAAGTAATGAGTGGTACTTATTTATTTAATTATTTTATGTGTATAATAATGACTGTCTTGTAATGAATAAAATAACAACTTGTTTATATCATTACATGAAGGTACTTATTATAGTACTTCCTAGTTAATCCTGAAATCTATCTAAAAATATTTATTGATCGTGAAAGTGAGCTTCGAAAACAATAAAATAACTTTGGTTTACTACAATATTTATTACAAAATCTAAGTATTTTCGCATATTCTTCAATATACGTATTCATATATTTGCTTTGTAAAATTATGATTTTTAACAATCCCAAAAAAGGTTTAAATTTTATAATTATGTTACAAAATTCTATTTGTTTATAATTTTTGGCTATTTTATTAAATTTTGCATTTTTGTGAGCATAAAATAACCCATTATATTTTGAATACTTTTAGGCAATCAGTAATCTGTTAACTTTTGGATATTTGTAGGCAAAAAGTATAGGGTACCGCATACTTTTTGAACTTCTCCTACAAAAATAATGGCTTATTCAGTCAAATTGTAAGTACTCACGACTGGAGAGTACATACACTTTTTTGCATTCTAGTAGACAAACTTTTTTGCTGGGATTGCTCGTTGATAAGCACTCGGCATGTTAAAGTTCGCCGTCTGAGTTCGAACGATGTCAATAAAATTTTTTTTCTCAATATATAAATTCATGTTTTTAAAAAAGAAATTAATCACGGCATAAAAACAAAAATTATTATTGAGTTTTTAAAGAAAAATAGCAACTATGTACATACAAGGAAACACCACAAAACGTACATACATAGCTAATCATCAATCAAATCTTACCATTTTGATTGTTCTGAACTAGATTTTTCTAAACAATGATTTTTATTTTTATTTTTAAGTAACTGTAACTAATAATTTACAATTAACTTTGGTAGTATTGTTTCTTAAATATTATCATATGTAATTTGGTTTACAGAACGATACGAACTTTAGCCTAATCAAATAATTAATATAGAAATAAGACTGTGTGACAAAAATTATTTAAATCGAAATATGTGCCTGGGACGTGTTACTGTTTTTCTGTTAGACAGAAAAAACTAAATTTCGTTTTCAGTAACCAAATTCATTGAATCAGTAAATATTTTGTATGAATGCGGACCTTCAAAAAAATTTGTAGATTCTGATTTTTTTGTCACCACGATACTGCACAACACGAACGAAATATTATTGGCATGGTGTTGAAGATCATAAGATTTAACTGATTTTTTTCAAGAGTCAGTTTTCAAAATATTGCACCGAGTTGGCACTGCCAGCTGATACTATCTGCCACCACAGCTGATACTATCGGTTTACGTACAGAATTTTAAGCTTCAGAGGCCCATTCAATATCAATAATAAATATGCTGGTGTTGTGTGTTTCACGATACAAAATATTAAATTTGTTCTCTACTGTAAATTCATTCATACATATTTTACATCTAAAATAAATTCGTGTTTTTCGTGTCAATTTTGCTCAACACGAAACGAACCGAACACGCACGAAATTAGATTTTTCGTCACGAACACTTTGTGTTGAGTTCGTCGTATTCGTGTCACGGAAGAACAAAACACGACACTATTACAAACGCTAGTTGTTGTTGTTGTGTTTAGAATTTATAGATTTTTTTAAAGAAATGTTGATACATACATACATATATGTATGTATAGGTATATAAATATATATAAGTAAATATAAATTCGTTTGCTAATGTATGGTATGTATTATGTATGGATATGTATGTATGTTAAAAAAATAAGCAAATCCTTGCTAAAAGTGGATTTCTTATGAATATTTTAAAGTGGACAGAGAGATTGTTTGTTTGAGGGTGTTTGATTGAGTGTTTGTTGTTGCTGCGAGTATTTTCTTTCATTCATGTGGTTTTTGTTTTTTTCCAACAACTAAGTAAAACGTACTTTTGCTTAATTAAGCTGGTGTGGATTACAGATGGACAATCGGCAGGGATTGATCCCCCGGCTGAACGTACACACATACATATGTATGTATGAAGGCACTGGGTAATGTATTGAAATAAATATCCAGCGAAAAAGGCATGCAAAAACGGAATTAAAACATTATTATATATGCATTATTTTTTCATAGAACGAGTTGTATCTCCTAAAAATAATAACGATGTATTAGTTCAGTGGTAGAGAGTACGCATGGACAATCGGAAAAGCATGGTTCGCATCCTAACCGAGACAATATTTTTTTTTTTGATATTTACGGAAAAACGTTATCGAATCTGCGAACTTGCATGGGTTCTAAGCACTCATTTCATTAATTAGCAGTTTTGTTAAATGTGAACCCATGCTCATCAATGACACGCCGGCGTTAAAATCTAACTTTCTGCACCTAAATTGAACCAATTCATTTGTAGAAGAACTCATGCACTAACTATTTCTTTTGCATGTCTTTTTTGCTGGGTCCGAAAATAACTTAAGGCCCAACCCTAATATGAATAAGCTGGCTTAAGCTAATGTCAGAATTGAACGATAAGTCTGTCAAATGCTTAAACAATTCAGATGTGACTTTTAGGTGGCCATAATGTACTTACATGCACTTAAGTACTCTTTAGCCACAGCTGCCATCTAGGTATTGTCAATAATTTTGTAGTAATTTTGTTTCTTCTCATAACTCCTAAATGAATGCAATTCAATCAAACTAACTTGAAAGAATGTCCTAATCTATTAAAAATTCACATATAAATATATCCATCACCTTATTATTTGTTTTGCCTACTAAAAAGTACAACAGTGAATATACATAAGTAAATACATATGTATGTGTGTATATGTGTATTGTAAAACAAACAATGAAAATAAAAGTTTCGCTTTATTTTCCGAGTTTAAAATAAGAAACAATAAAAAAATATTTAAAATCAATGAATTTTTCTGCTGCTGCTTGTTTGAGTTTAAAAGATGCACAAACAGTTGTTTCCTCACGGAATGTGTGTTCAGTTTGTCACTTTACTTAAGCAAATGACATTTGACGAAACTTGACGAAAAGTTTGTTAAGTACATTATAGTTTGCCACATGCGTTTTATATGTAACAGCACAGTTGCTTAAGCTAGCTTATTCATATTATAAAGGGTGTTTTTTATTGAGGTATAGAACTTTAAGTTGGCATCACTTTTTTAACTGGCGGCCATTTTGTCAGCTGTCAAGTGATTAATATTTAGTTTGGTTTGCCATTTCATCATGAACAAGTTGACAAAAGAACAACGCTTGCAAATCGTGCAAATTTATTTCGAAAATAATGGTTCAGTTCGCGAAGTTTACCGCAAGCTCCGTCCATTTTATGGTCGACATAATCGTCCATCAGAGCAATTAATTCGGTTAACCATGGATCGTTTTCGCACTACGTTTACTCTATGTGATAATACGCATCCGCAGAGACGTCGAACAGTGCGCACCGAAGAAACAATTGCCGCTGTAGAGCAAAGTGTTGAAGAGGACCCGAATGAATCGATTCGCCACCGTGCACAGCAATTGGAGCCGACTAACCGACTATTTTGTTCCCGAATTGGATGGCATGAATGTGGATGAGTTGTGGTTCCAACAAGACGGCGCTACATGCCACACAGCGCACGTCACAATCGATTTATTGAAGGAAACATTCGATGAGCGCATAATTTCGCGGAATGGACCTGTCAATTGGCCACCAAGATCGTGTGATTTGACACCATTGGATTATTTTCTTTGGGGATATGTGAAGTCGCTCGTCTACGCCAACAAACCAGAAACGTTAGGGGACTTGGAAGCCAAGATTCGTGGCGTTATTGCCAACATACGGCCCCATATGCTCGAAAAAGTGGTTGAAAATTGGACCTGTAGAATTGGCTTTATTCGAGCCAGCCGCGGCGGCCACATGCCCGAAATCATATTTAAATATTAATGGCATAAAATTATCCTTCCAATAAAGCCAAATTGATGGACATTAAAACGATTTTCTTGTGTTTTATTTCAATTCGAAGTTCTGTACCCCTCAAAAAAACACCCTATAGTTGGGCCTTTAATTATTCGATTGCTAAATAAACTTATCTAAGGAGAAGTGTTGGTTTAAAAAAAAATTGGTAACTTTTATATCTGAAGCCATTTTGTGTTCCTGCATTTTATTGGTGCTTGTGCCAACTCATTGGTAGATCTGCAACCGTAATGTTTAAAAAGTTTTTCTTAGATCATACCTATCAGGTATTATAAGAACTTTCAACGGCACATAGTAGGCTAGTAGGTTATTTGCAAATTGACAAGCTACATAAGTACATATCGCTCATTTTCGAAAATAACGTCATATATCAAAAATGGGATTTTTGAGTTAATGATGCAAAATTAATCCTCATATTGATATTAGTATTGTGTAAAAATTTCATACAAATATCTTGTATACTTAACTATCGAAAGAAAAATAAAATTATCGTTTTCCATTAAGTTGTGTGTAAATTGAAAACTTTAAAGTTTAAAATAAACTTGTTTTTTTTAATAAACGAGCGATATGTATGACATTATATCTGTGGCAATAAGGAAAAAGTGTTTAAGTCGTATTTTACTGTTTTGCAGGAGAGTTAAAAGTGCTCTTAAGCTCACGAGCGGGCATCGCTAGACCCCTCTAATATTTTTGGAGTCCTCATTAAAAAGACCGATCATTGATTTGAGAGGGGTAACAAAAACTTTTTTTGAAGTGAGTCGCTCTAATGTACATATTTTAAAAGTTTATCAGAGTAGTAAATGAAATAAATTTTATAAATTAAAAATATTGTGCATATGCATGCATATTGCTGCTAATTGCCTCTATTTCAGTTTCAATTGATTTAATTCATACGGGCCTCTGTTCTGCAAATCACGACATGTCAAATCACGGTGATTTCAAAAAATTAATGAAAGCTAAATCATTGCTTTTGTAAATTGCACGATTTATAGCGTTGGAAGTTGGAAGAAAATACGTATTATAAATTACAAATAATACGTATAAATACAATAAAAACCTACTAACTCTTTTTTCTTCCTTTAGTTTGATATGCGTGTATATCGACAGACTTTATAACATCTACATTAGAAAGATAGATTTATTTGTGTAGCTCCCACAATAAATTTTTGGGCTATGCTGTTATAATTACTAAAAAGGTTTTCAAGTTGAATTTTTTTTGGAATCTATCTTCCTGTATGTATTAAGTTAAGATCAAAATGATGTTAAAACAACTATCCAATTACCCTCCAGCTTTCAATCTTGTTCACAGGGTGCCACTCTGTTTGAGTGGATACAATGCTGGCTTGTCAGTTCATATTTCTGTACACAAGCTTTTCCATGATACAATTATAACAGGTACATGTACCTGCCCAGCCTGTTAATGTATATAATACGAATAGTTGTCAAACTTTGTTTACAAGCTACAAAAATGTGAGTGTATGTGTATATATAAAATGATTACAGTGTTGGCAATGAAATTACACATGGCTGTGTTTCCAATTACATATTGAAGAAAATTACACTACATATGGTTTTTGTAGGTTGAAATCAGCTATTAGTAGTTTACTTTGATTTTAAATCACCATGATTTTCAGAACAGGCCCGATAAATTTGAAAGTATATATTTATACAAGTTCGCTGCTGAGCACACAAAGTCATGTTAACAAGGCAAGCATAAGTTAAGGGATCTTTTGTCTGCAAGATGCATTTAAAATGCATTTTAGCGATGCGTATTGAAGTTTAGTTGGTAATCGATACGAAAGTTTTTTCATAAAATTACGCACGTCTATGTATGTACATACATATGTATGCATGCATGTATTTTCTTTACATTTTATGATTTGTGAAGGGTATATAAGATTCGGCACAGCCGAATATACTCGCTTACTTGTTTTATACTTATTTTTATTTAGTTATTTCTAGCGTTGACAAAAATTTTAATTTTGAAATTGTGTAAAGTACACTTAGTACAACAATGAGAACAATGTCGCGCAGTAACGTTTTATATGCAGAACATACGCTTATCTCTGAGAAAAAAATTATCTATTCTGTGCTTCTGTTGACAACTGATATTGTTTAATATTTCATACAAAATCGAACAAGAAACAGCGGCCTTTACGCTCAAAATGCAAAAGGTTCTGCCTGAATATTCTTATTTAAACTTGCGTCTGAGCTAAATGCTCATCCGAAAAAGCAACCACAGCGAAATCAATTCACCCGTAACATTTATGACAATATCAAACGCCATCTGTGGTGAAAAACATAAAAATATGCTCACCACGGATATTTTCTAATGTTTAAAAATAACCAACAATGCCATATGTGTTGAGAAATAAGAAATAGCGTCCCAATGTAATGAAAAAATAATTACCAGCGCCATGTACAGTGAAAACATTGAAAAAGTTGTTGATAACAACCAACAGCGCCATCTATTGTGAATATACGAAAGGTTTGTGTCTGTACATAAAATGGTTTGTGGCTCCGCTGTTTGACCTCCCAATTAACAATTACTCAAACTCATAGATTGGTTCAATTTATAAGAAGAACTTTTGAAGAAAAAAAAAGTATTGTTCTGCGCTGTTTTTTGACGTTTCTCAGGCATTCGATAAAGTGTGGCATGAAGGCCTAATTTTAAAATTGAATACTTACCTACCAATAAACATTTTAAATCTTTTGGAAAGTTACATTATTTCCCGTAAGTTCACTGTTGTGAGGGGAGACTTTACGAGTATGCTTGAAACTATCTCACCCCGTGTGCCACAGGGGAGTATACTGGGGCCAGTTTTGTATTTGATTTATACTTGTGATATGCCTGTGAGCAGTAGTATCCATACTTCTATATTTTCGGACGGTACATCCTGCCTTAGTATGCACGAAAACCCTGATGAGGCAACCCGCAAACTCCAGGAACACATTACTCAGATGGAACTATGGTTAAACTTATGGAGAATAAAGGTAAATAAACAGAAGTGTGCTCAGGTAACATTTACCGTACGAAAAAATACTTGTTCCCCCATTAGAATAAATAATCAAATTGTTCCTCAACATTCACTGTAGATTAGTAATGGTGGCCTGAGACATATTTTGGGAATTCAAAACTGGGACCAAACAAACACGATGGCTTGTTACAAATGGGGGGATTTTGGGGATTTGCATGCTGATATTGTGTGTGTGTGTGAGAGTTTGATTCTTTGTGTATGTGTACGTATGTATTCTTGTGTGCACAGCTTTTAATGAACGTTTAAACGTTGTGCTTACAGTGCATGGATGTATGTATATGTGGGTGTTTTTATGTGTGTATGTATGTGTGTGTGTGTGAGTTTGGTTCTTTCTGTGTATGTGAATGTACGTACACTTGTCTGTACAGGTATTGTTGTTATTGTAGAGAAACGTTGTGCTTACAGTGGGGATGTTTGTGAGTTTATGTATGTGTATCTATATGTGTGCGTTTTTGTATTTACTTGTATGTTTGTCGGTCTCAGATACTGTTGTTTTAGTGATAGAAAAACGTTATACCCTGTAGGAAAAGTCGATGGTGAAATGTTCTGACTCGCCTTTTACTTTGTCACCAGTACTACTATATAATTATACCCCACCTAATACTTTTCACTATAGACATTTAGCATATGCTTGTCATTTAAAATCTACTAGTAGCACTAAAACAATTGAATATATAATGACTACGTGGTTCTTATCGGAACGTAGAGACATACCAACCAGACAGTTAGTTACTGGTGTATCTCTATAATTTATGTACATACAAAAAGGTATGTATATTGACAAGTTGTTGCAAAATCTACCAGAAATACACCACATCTGTTTTCTATCTTTTCTTTTTACTGACGAATAGAATAAAATATATTATACTATAATGGTCACTAGAATTTTAGTGTTGACACCAAGACACTTGATCCCTGTCTGACTGCAGGGTAGTGACAACGAATTCGTGTGTATGTAGAATCATTATTTTTGTTGTTGTGAGTTGTCGTTATCTATGGTTATTGTACTCGTATGAATGCATGCATTTTTTTTATCTCTGGGGAAATAATATAATAGCTGCAGATAGTGGCAACCCTGATATCTGTTGAGAATGGAAGTGGAGAGGGAATGTATTTGATAATGTATGTACATATATGTTTTTTGGAGTAATGTACGTGATCGTATGGTGGGGGACGAAAGTGTTGTTATAAAATCTTCGTTAATTATTTGGGAAATATTGTTTCGTATTTCATGACAGAGGAGTTTGAATTTCATAATATTATAAAATTTCATTATGTATGTATGTATGTATGTTTGTGTTTGTATTACGTCATCACTTCTTGGTGTATGTGTGTGTATGCCAGTATGTATATGATTTTCTCGCGCTGATGTTTATATGTAGGTAGAAATAAATTGTTTTCAATATCGGCATTTGGTATTATAAAATACTATCATATATCTGAACTTCCCTAATCCTAGTATGTTTTTATACATTAACGAAGGTTTATTCATATTGAAATTTCTTATTTCAATATGGAAAAATATTAATTTACAGTATTCATTTATTAAACTCATTAGTTTTTAGGTATTTCAATATACATTTTCTATTATATTGAAAATTATTGAATTAATGTGAAGCATTCTTATTTTTAAGCTGCACATTTTCCTTGAGTGTATGGATTGTTTATCATTACATTGTGCTTTGACTAAACGACGCTTCATATATTTTCATGATGTAGATATGTAAGTGTGATTGTTAAGATCTAATAAATACTTGAGCATTCCATGCAAATAATATTGGAGTACGTGGTCCAATCTAGATGAAACAGGCTAGTTACATCATAATCTCATGTAATGCAGTCATGAATCATATCGTTTTCATACAATCATTCAATGCTGCATGATAAGCGTTCATGTTTAAACGAATATGATCGTTCTTCTTAGGTACTCACAAATTGTATGCGAGTAGTCTATAACTATTTCATATGGGGTAGTTTTTGGAGTTAGTCCGATGTAATGCAAAGTTGTATCATGTGGTTCAACCCTAGGACATCGCAATGTTAAATGGACCACCTTTTTCTCATATATTTGGAGTAGTTTTGGAGTACTCCAACTCCTCTTTGGACTAGTCCTTACATGCATGTATGGACTAGTCGCATTATCTGCAGGGTTGATAAGAAATTTGATATGTATACATACAAATTGATTTTATGTATGTATGTATGTATGTACATACAAATAAGAGTTCAACTCAATCTTTGAAAACTATTTTTTTTGTCATGTGATGTCTTCTGTTGTTGTTGTGTATTATCTGAAATTACATACAAATAAGAGTTCAACTCAATCTTTGAAAACAATTTTTTTTTGTCATGTGATGTCTTCTGTTGTTGTTGTGTATTATCTGAAATTAAAAACTTTGTTTTATCTGCATTTACTTAAAAGTTTGTGAGGATTTTCTGTTTTAAGTAAAACTGAATTCCTGAAGATACATACTCTATAGTAATAGTAACTATAATAGAAATATTTCTTATACTTAATTTACATTTTTTTAAAGTTGGTGTAACGTTAGTTAGTCAACGTTTGACATTTTTGGGGGTATAAAATTTTTTCTAACTATAGCCTTTTTTCTTCACTTTCTACATTTATTTTTGGAAATCTTGCATTGCTTTTTAAAAATTTATAAACATTTTTAAATGAAACTGATCCGGCACTCCCGCTTAGATACTGTGGTTATATATTGTATTATACGATTATGAATAAGAATGCAGTAAGCTGATGTCTTTGCTTACTGTTTCAAATTAAAATTTTATTCAACTGAATAAAAGGAGCTTTTTCCTAAACTCTGATGCAGTTAGAAGCGCTGGAGATTCTTTCATATAATAGCTTTCCTGGAATTTTAGATACATATTATATAGAATTGGATAACATTTATTTATTTTATTTGTTTTTAATTTTTAACCGCCGACTAAAAAAGGGGTGTTATAAGTTTGGAGTGTGTCTGTGTATCTTTGTATCTGTGTATCTGTGTGTCCACGTACAGGCCAAACGGCTGGACCGATTTTCATTTAGTTTTTTCTGTTTGAAAGATGACTTGATCGAGAAGGTTCTTAGCTATCGGTCCAGCCGTTTAGAAGATATAACATCTTTTCTGAAAAAAGTCGGGGGTTTTTAAAATTTTTAATTATTGTTATTATGTTAAGAAGTACGGATATGAGACTGAATTTAAATTTACTTTTAAATTAGTTAAATCATAATGAAAAAAACTTATTTTATTCTTGAATAGCGACCAGCAGAAAACGAACTCGTTTTCATTGAATTTA
The DNA here is from genome assembly GCA_949987645.1 of Tachina grossa. Taxonomy (NCBI): domain Eukaryota; kingdom Metazoa; phylum Arthropoda; class Insecta; order Diptera; family Tachinidae; genus Tachina; species Tachina grossa. Next base: position 48,622,232 of record OX465277.1, on the reverse strand, counting down.
GGTATACCATTTCGACGGTACCTCTAGGATACAAGATGATTTTGTATGACGAAATTTCTGTCTGTCAGCGTTATGGGTAATTAAATTTTAAAAAATTTAATTCCCAAAATTGTGTTGCTTTATACTGATAATATGTTTTCATTAATAAGGTACATATATGTTTATTTTATGAAGGGTGATCACCTATGGCTTTCATTTCATGTTCTAGATGATTTTTTTCTCATCTTATTAAAGTTAAGCGTATTGTGTATATACATATTTCTGAAATGTTTAAGTGTGCCTTGTGTGCCTATCGGACAGAGTGTATGTATCAGTTGATCAGTCAGTCTCTATTTTTATTTATTTTTCCTTCTAATGCTTCAATCCTTTTTTTCAGATTTTACTGCTTGAAATAGTGAATGTTGGTCTAATTTTTTGGTGCATATATACATATAAGTAAATATGTGTATGTATGTAGAAATTAATTTACATAGAAAGAAATACATATTTAATAAACAACTATTGTAGCAAATCGATCTCAAATAACTCAGTTACATCTACCAGCAATTCACCGTCGGTGTTTTCATAAAGTGTTAGATACATTCCCTCAAGTATTTCTACATGAGGTTTGTTGGTTGACCCCTATCGCATTCTATGTAATGATTTCTCACTTAAAAAGCTTCTCATCACCTTCTAACAGGTTTATATATTTTGCTAGTATGCATGCCTTAGCATGCTTCTATCGATAGTGACGTAATAGTCCGAGATGTAGTAGTGTTACAATTAAAAATCTTTACTATTAGAATTTACCAAGTTCACTCTTTTGAATTTTTTACAAAGTATATACATATTTATTTCATTTGCAACAAGGTAATAAAATGTCTGTGCTTGCAAAATTTTATGACGTGAGGATTTTTTTTTTTTGAAATTATAGATGCTTCGGCATGCTTTCATTTTTTTTCTGTAAATTTATTTAATACTCATACAGATATAGATATAAAGTAAGATCTGTTTACATTCCATTTTAAAATTTATGTATGCTTCAGCATGATTCTGGTTGAAGTGCATATTTATTCACTAAGTTTGTTTGATACTTATTCATACACATGTACATTCTTAAAGTAGTTTATCTATATTTTCTAAAGATCTGATAGCTAAAGAAATAAATAGAGCGAAGATCTTCTATAATAATCCCATTTTCATATTGTAAAATTTTGTCTGCTAGCGCTTTCGATGGGAAAATGTACATACAACTTTATAAAAAGTGATAATATGATGTGCTGATGAATATTGCACTATGTTATAGTTCATTTTAAACACTGAAGTTTTCGCAATATTTAATTCAGACCAACAAGTTTAGAGAATTCCACTACATTTAGTTAATTATCTATATTAAGACGCATCATTCCTAATCAATCCTGCAAAAAACAAGACAAACTAGATTTTTCGTTTTTAATTTTATTTTTATTTTTATTAAATTCAACATTTTGTACATCTTTAAATTACTTTATACTATATTAAGCAGCTTTTTCTCATTTGTTGAGTTAACTTTAATCGTAAACATTATAATGGTGAGATGAATTTTTCTATTTTATGCACTAAGTAAATCTTTATTATACCCATCCACTTACATGAACCATTAAATCTAAATCTTTTCACATCATTCCTTTTAATGATCAATTAAATCATTGTACTATTGATGTTTTCATATTAAGTAATGTTTAATCTTCTATTTATGTATGAGTTTTCCAAAGTATTTATTAAAAAATTCTTTAGAATCATCTGTTTGTAAGTTTTGTTTGGTACCCGTACCACTTCAAAAATATTTTCCATTGCATTGGTTTTTGGAGTGCAGCTTTTATTTTCAGCTGTACTGACTATATAAACTTTGAGAATGTGTCAATTACAGTCTTCACAAAACAACAATTTCTATTTTCTGTAGAATACTTCTCCATTTCACCTAACTCAACTCCATAAAAGATCATATATTCCTGTCATTACATCTTTACAAGCACAAACAATTGCAGCCTATTGCTTATGCATCCAAAACATTCACAAAGGGAGAAAGTAACAAATCAACCATTGAGCAATAATTAACTGCAATTCATTGGGCAATTACCCACTTCAGACCATATAATGGGTGTTTTTTATTGAGGTATAGAACTTTAAGTTGGCATCACTTTTTTAACTGGCGGCCATTTTGTCAGCTGTCAAGTGATTAATATTTATTTTGGTTTGCCATTTCATCATGAACAGGTTGACAAAAGAACAACGCTTGCAAATCGTGCAAATTTATTTCGAAAATAATGGTTCAGTTCGCGAAGTTTACCGCAAGCTCCGTCCATTTTATGGTCGACATAATCGTCCATCAGAGCAATTTATTCGGTTAACCATGATCGTTTTCGCACTACGTTTACTCTATGTGATAATACGCATCCGCAGAGACGCCGAACAGTGCGCACCGAAGAAACAATTGCCGCTGTAGAGCAAAGTGTTGAAGAGGACCCGAATGAATCGATTCGCCACCGTGCACAGCAATTGGAGCTTTGTCCATCAACTTTATGGAAGATTTTGCGCAAAGATCTTGGCTTGCGACCTTACAAGATCCAGCTTGTGCAAGAATTAAAGCCGCCAGACCATGCAATGCGTCGTGATTTTGGTGTATGGGCCGAAAATGAGATTGATCTCGATGCTGATTTTCATCGCAAAATTTTGTTCAGTGATGAGGCTCATTTTTGGTTGAATGGCTACGTCAACAAGCAAAATTGCCGCATTTAGAGTGAAGAGAATCCACATGAGACCCTTGAGACGCCATTACATCCACAAAAACTGACTGTTTGGTGTGCTCTATGGGCTGGTGGAGTCATTGGGCCATACTTCTTCCGAAATAATGCTGGAGAGTCAGTTACCGTTAATGGAGACCGGTATAGAGCCATGATAACCGACTATTTTGTTCCCGAATTGGATGGCATGAATGTGGATGAGTTGTGGTTCCAACAAGACGGCGCTACATGCTACACAGCGCACACACAATCGATTTATTGAAGGAAACATTCGATGAGCGCATAATTTCGCGGAATGGACCTGTCAATTGGCCACCAAGATCGTGTGATTTGACACCATTGGATTATTTTCTTTGGGGATATGTGAAGTCGCTCGTCTACGCCAACAAACCAGAAACGTTAGGGCACTTGGAAGCCAACATTCGTGTCGTTATTGCCAACATACGGCCTCATATGCTCGAAAAAGTGGTTGAAAATTGGACCTGTAGAATTGGCTTTATTCGAGCCAGCCGCGGCGGCCACATGCCCAAAATCATATTTAAACATTAATGGCATAAAATTATCCTTCCAATAAAGCCAAATTGATGGACATTAAAACGATTTTCTTGTGTTTTATTTCAATTCGAAGTTCTATACCTCTAAAAAAACACCCTTCATATATGGAAAACATTTTCTTGTCCGTACTGATCATAGACCACTTTCTTATTTGTTTTCAATGATAAACCCAAACTTCAAGTTAACAAGAATTACACTCGATTTAGAAGCATATGACTTTACAGTAGAATATCTTAGGGGAAAATATAATAATATTGCCGACGCTCTATCGCGAATTATAATAAATGACTTAAATATATGAATAATAAAATTTGTTCCAATACCAGAAAAAGAAAATAAAAGTAATACACCAAATAAACAGCATAAATTTGATGAAAATAAAAATAATGATAAGCCCAGTATAACAAACACTGACATCAGAAAATACTATAAACTAAAGATTTCCCCCGGAAGATGTTATATCAAACGTGGAAAATCTATAGTAACATATATACATATTAATGATTTGTTTACTAACGAGAATTTTGACTTAGGACAATATTTCTCTAGGCTCGAAAAAGTGGCCGGCAAACACAATTTATATAATTTACAAGTTGCACTTAGTGAGAAAATTTTCGAATTTATCTCTATTAATTAATTTGAATTTATGGGCAATAAAATATTGAATAAAATTAAAGTAGCGCTACTAAATGAGGTGACCCAAATTGATAATAAGAATGCTAAGGCAATTCTTGAAATTATGCTGAAATATCACGATGATCCCATAAATGGAGGACATTGTGGACTATATATGTAGAACATTAGAAAAAATAAAGAGAATATTGGAATAATATGTCGAGACAAATCTAAATACGTAAGAACTGTCATAAATGTTAAACTGCTAAAACTTTAAAAGATAACAAAAGTCCAATGACTGTGACACCAACGCCAAAAAAACCATTTGATACGGTAGTGGTAGACACAATAGGACCATTCCCAAAATCATTATTATATTATTATTCCCAAAATCATTACTATACCAATAAGAGAAAAAAGTGCTAAAACAATCGCTAAGGCGATATTTAAAAATTTTATACTTACCTATGGTCCAATGAAGACATTGAGTTTTTTTTACAGATTTTTTCGAGAGTGTTGTGATCTACATGTTGCACTTTCAGCTATTTATACTAACATGTAGTTAATTTTCTAATATATATATATATATATATATATATATATATATATATATATATATATAATCGTACAACTCTTCAATTTGTTTTTCAAAAAATGATTTAATTTTTAGAATGTCTTTCAATTTTATAACTGTCTTCTTTCTCTAATTTTATTTCACGTTATAGTCCATCAATATGCATTTGAATATATTCTTGAATTATATCAATGCCTTAACCTATATTATTAATTTCTTCTTTAGTTTGTCGATTTGAGTTTCCACAAAAAATAAATGAACTGATATTGTTCTCCGTCAGTGAACGATGATGACTCTGTATGCATACATTAGTAGTAATTAAAATCTTTTTATAGATTTCGATGTCAAATTTATCATAGTTTTTTGGTATTTTATGAAAGAGCCCATATTTGACCACCAACTTTTATTTTATCTTCATTCAGTTTGAGGTTACTATCACCAATAGTTTGTATCTAATTCATTTCTTCCTTCCAATACTGATAAGTCAGTATAAGTGTCTTCGGAATTGGAAGTCTGTGAGTAAAAATCATCGTCATCATCGTCATTATCATTCTGCTAGTTTCTTTGGTGTACTTTTGTCTCTATATTGACTGATGGTTTCTCAGACTTTAAACTTGTATATTTTCAACTTCAGTTTTGATTTTACCTTCTTCTTTCATAAGAATTCTTTTAATTTTTTTTTCGAACCAGTTATGAATTCGGTAAGAGGTTCTGTTATAGGTTTAAATGTATCTCTTAGTTGTTCACTTGTATCTATTTCACCAGGTTTTATACTACGAAGCTTTTTCTTCAACACGTTTGTTGTCAACACAAACAGCTTTAAAACTTTCTTATCCATGTTTGCTAAGGGCAAATAACAATTATAAGCTATCAGATCAGGTTACCAGGTACCTGGTGTGGTTTTCAGATCACCTTATCAGGACCTGGTCTGGTTTTCAGATCAGCTTATCAGGACCTGGTCTGGTTTTCAGATCAGCTTATCAGGACCTGGTCTGGTTTTCAGATCAGCTTATCAGGGCCTGGTCTGGTTTTCAGAACAGCTAATCAGGACCTGGTCTGGTTTTCAGATCATCTTATCAGGACCTGGTCTGGTTTTCAAATCAGCTTATCAGGACGTGGTCTGGTTTTCAGATCAGCTTATCAGGACCTGGTCTGGTTTTTAGATCATCTTATCAGGACCTGGTCTGGTTTTTAGATCAGCTTATCAGGACCTGGTCTGGTTTTCAGATCAGCTTATTAGGAGCTGGTCTGGTTTTCAGATCAGCTTATCAGGAGCTGGTCTGGTTTTCAGATCAGGTTATCAGTATGCAAGTAGCTGGCCATTTATAACATTTATAGGAATGAAGTTTTAGGTCAGATGAAATAACTAAAGTCAATCTTTTATCAGCAGTATTTTTTTCTATAACGAAAATCGTTTAATTCAATATCTTTGCTCATAACCAAAATCTATATTTATCCTTCCAACACTCTACAAAGTATTCTACAGAAAATAGAAATTGTTGATTTCTGAAGACTGTAATTGACACATTCTCAAAGTTTATATAGTCAGTACAGCTGAAAATAAAAGCTGCACTCCAAAAACCAATGCAATGGAAAATATTTTTGAAGTGGTACGGGTACCAAACAAAACTTACAAACAGATGATTCTAAAGAATTTTTTAATAAATACTTTGGAAAACTCATACATAAATAGAAGATTAAACATTACTTAATATGAAAACATCAATAGTACAATGATTTAACTGATCATTAAAAGGAATGATGTGAAAAGAATTAGCTTTAATGGTTCATATAAGATGATTAGTATATATAAACATTTACTTAGTGCATAAAATAGAAAAATGCATCTCACCTTTATAATGTTTACGATTAAAGTTAACTCAACAAAGGAGAAAAAGCTGCTTAATATAGTATAAAGTAATTTAAAGATGTACAAAATGTTGAATTTAATAAGAATAAAATTAAAAACGAAAAATCTAGTTTGTCTTCTTTTTGCTAATAACTAAATCTAGTGGAATTCTCTAAACGTGTTGGTCTGAATGAAATATTGCGAAAATTTAAAATGAACTTTAACATAGTGCAATATTCATCAGCACATCATATTATCACTTTTTATAAAGTTGTATGTACATTTTCCCATCAAAAGCTCTAGAACACAAAATTTTACAATATGAAAATTGGATTATTATAGAAGATCTTCGCTCTATTTATTTCTTTAGCTATCAGATCTTTAGAAAATACAGATAAACTACGGAAATTGGACTTTGATATCCAATCTTTAAGAATATACATGTGTATGAATAATTATCAAACAAACTTAGTGAATAAATATGCACTTCAACCAGAATCATGCTGAAGCATACATAAATTTTAAAATGGAATGTAAACAGATCTTACTTTATATCTATATCTGTATGAGTATTAAATAAATTTACAGAAAAAAAATGAAAGCATGCCGAAGCATCTATAATTTCAAAAAAAAAATCCTCACGTCATAAAATTTTGCAAGCACAGACATTTTATTACCTTGTTGCAAATGAAATAAATATGTATATACTTTGTAAAAAATTCAAAAGAGTGAACTTGGTAAATTCTAATGGTAAAGATTTTTAATTGTAACACTACTACATCTCGGACTATTACGTCACTATCGATAGAAGCATGCTAAGGCATGCATACTAGCAAAATATATAAACCTGTTAGAAGGTGATGAGAAGCTTTTTAAGTGAGAAATCATTACATAGAATGCGATAGGGGTCAACCAACAAACCTCATGTAGAAATACTTGAGGGAATGTTTCTAACACTTTACGAAAACACCGACGGTGAATTGCTGGTAGATGTAACTGAGTTATTTGAGATCGATTTGCTACAATAGTTGTTTACTAAATATGTATTTCTTTGTATGTAAAATAATTTCTACATACATAAACATATTTACTTATATGTATATATCCACCAAAAAATTAGACCAACATTCACTACTTCAAGCATTTAAATCTGAAAAAAAAGGAGTGAAGCATTAGAAGAAAAATAAATAAAAATAGAGACTGACTGATCAACTGATACGTACACTCTGTCCGATAGGCACACAAAGCACACTTAAACATTTCAGAAATATGTATATACACAATACGCTGAACTTTAATAAGATGAGAAAGAAATCATCTAGAACATCAAATGAAAGCCATAGGTGATCACCCTTCATAAAATAAACATATATGTACCTTATTAATGAAAACATATCATCAGTATAAAGCAACACAATTTTGGGAATTAAATTTTTAAAAATTTAATTACCCATAACGCTGACAGACAGAAATTTCGTCATACAAAATCATTTTGTATCCTATAGGAACCGTCGAAATGGTATACCTAAATTCAATGAAAACGAGTTCGTTTTCTGCTGGTCGCTATTCAAGAATAAAATAAGTTTTTTTCATTATGATTTAACTAATTTAAAAGTACATTTAAATTCAGTCTCATATCCGTTCTTCTTAATATAAAAATTAAAAACAAATGTTATCCAATTCTATATTATATGTATCTAAAATTCCAAGAAAGCTGTTATATGAAAGAATCTCCAGCGCTTATAACTGCATCAGAGTTTAAGAAAAAAGCTCCTTTTATTCAGGTGAATAAAATTTTAATTTGAAACAGTAAGCAAAGACATCAGCTTACTGCATTCTTATTCATAATCGTATAATAGAATATATAACCACCAAAGGACAAATTCTAAAAGTCTTTTAAATTAAGCAATATAGAAAATAACATAATTTTTATAAACACGTAAGGCTTCAAAATTAATTCAAATGATTTCATCGCAAAAGAAGTAGCGATTGTTTTCAACAATTATGAAAATAATAATTTCAATATAAAACTCCCTTTTGATTTTAAATGTTTATCAATAAAAAATAAAAAGTAAGTTGACTAACAAAAAACAAAAGAAAAAAAACTATCAGTATCTAAGCGGGAGTGCCGGATTAGTTTCATTTAAAAATGTGTATAAATTTTTAAAAAGCAATGCAAAATTTCCAAAAATAAATGTAGAAAGTGAATAAAAAAGGCTATAGTTAGAAAAAATTTTATACACCCAAAAATGTCAAACGTTGACTAACTAACGTTGCATCAACTTTAAAAAAATATAAATTAAGTATAAGAAATATTTCTGTTATAGTTATTATTATTATAGAGTATGTATCTTCAGGAATTCAGTGTTACTTAAAACAGAAAATCCTCACAAACTTTTAAGTAAATGCAGATAAAACAACGTTTTTAATTTCAGATAATACACCACAACAACAAAAAACATCACATCACAAAAAAATGTATTCTCTGGAAACAAATAAAGTTCAATTCATTAAATTATCAAAAGAGTTTTTTTTTATTAATTTTTACATGGCGATCCTGCCAATTTTCACAACTTTCTGAAATTGTAAAAAATATTTGAAAAACAACAAAATTTAAATTAATGGGTCCTGGCAGACCAGCCAAAACGCTCTGCCAGAGGTAAAAGAAGTCCGCTTGGCCAAAAGGCACCTATTCCAGATGAATAAAAAAGAAAAAAAAGGTGGGACCACAACCACTGCCGACACAAGAGTACCTCAAAAGAATCAACAAATCAAAGAAAAGAAGACACCTTAAACATCCCGAAGGTATCAAAGCCGAAGAGGAGGGGAGGATACCTCTGCAGGCTCAAAAGGGAAAAAGCCCTGTTGCTGCGAGAAATCAATAGAGATCCCCCACCAACATGGTCTGACGCGACCAAAATGTGGCAACGTATAGACATTTAAAGTAAGTTAATAAGAATAAAAAATAATAAAGAAGTGCACTAATTGCGGCGCACTCTTAGTTCGGTAGGCGTTAACCGCCGTCGAAAAACTTTTTTTTTCTTCGCCTTCTAAAATTTTTTCTTCTCAAGAAAAATTTATATAAAATATTTTAAAAATTATATACAAAAAAAATTGTAATGCTTATATTAATTTAATAAAAATATCTTGTTATGAATAAGGATATATAATAATATAAACAAATAAAACAATCATTAATAATATATCTATTTTGTAATTAATTTTGTAAGAACCTAATTTTTTTTAAATGAATAGAAGAAAGTTAAAGCCTAAAAACCCAATAAGATGGGATTCTAAGGAAATTTTAGAAATTCCTAACGAGGCAGAAGAAATGGATAAAGCAATCAGTTTTTTAACAGATTTTTTTTATTTATTTATTTACTTACTAAGTCTATGAATTTACAATTCTTACAGACTACATGTACCTATACACAATTTTTGCAAAAGTTATTAATTATTCAATGCGATTAGAATATTACTTTTGATTAAATGATCTTTCAAAGCGAAATCAACATAAAAATAAAGTTGATTAAAATCATTGAAATTTATTTGCTGGTAGTTTAGCATGTCTATATACGTATTTCATTGGCGCTTGAACCAAATCATCAGTAGACTTTAACCAAAAATTTTAAACAGTCACAAACCAAAAGTCACAAAAGTCTTACTTTATGCATAGACTTTCAAAAACTATATGAGAATTCATAAAATAATAATACTTTTGAAAATCACAAAAGAAAAAATAAGCTTTCAAAAGTTTCACATCACATGACAAAAAAAATGTATTTAAAGATCGAGTTGAACTCTTATTTGTATGTACATACATACCAGTGATGCCAGAATTCCTTCACCAAAAATGGCTACATGTAGACAAAAATGGCTAAAAACTAGCTAAAAAATGGCTAAGCGAAATCGATAGCAAAAATCGTGAACCTTAGCAAAAACAAGAAAGAATTTCATATATTATTTTTTTAAAGCAAATCGGGAACTTTTTTAAAGTAAATAAAAGCAATAAAGTGATAAATAAAATAATTTTTCTTCAGGTAATCAAAAAACTGCGCATATAGTGCAAACTTACAATACTTGCATTACGCCTTCTATTCATTTATACATTCTGCTATTCATTTCTTGCGAAATTTTTGTTTATACTTTTTATTAATTTTCTATTTTTAACCCCCGACTAAAAAAAGGGGTGTTATAAGTTTGTAGTGTGTATCTGTGTGTCTGTCCGTGTCCACGTACAGGCCAAACGGCTGGACCGAATTTCATTTAGTTTTTTCTGTTTGAAAGATCGAGAGGGTTCTTAGCTATGTTTGAAGAAAATCGGTCCAGCCGTTTAGAAGATATAACATCTTTTCTGAAAAAAGTCGGGGGTTTTTAAAATTTTTAATTTTTGTTATTTAAACTTTCATTTAAACTTTAATTTATTTTTTATTTTCACTCGTGTAAAACAAAAATTACCCTTGTTTGATTGATATCATAAATCACCAATTACAGTGAAACCTCTTATAACCGGTCATTCACCCTCGCAATGTTTTTGTTTGTTTATTAGAGGTGTCCGCTTATGAGAGAGTTGCACAGTTTTTTGATTTTATTTTAAGAGTAGACTGCTTCAAATTAGATTGGATAATTTCAGCTGTTGGGTTTCAAAATGACTTTCAATGATTTTATTTGTTGGAATACAACAAAGTCGTCTCTAGAAAAATGCTTTGAAAGGGCAATTTGTATAAGCAATGGAGCAATATGAATTCTTAAAATACAAAAGATACTTTACATCTTCACAAGTTCGTGCACCGAACATATTTCTTTTCAAACTCGTTTAAAATATAAAATTTTCCTGTAATTGATGAAAACAATTTGTTCTCCGCCATTTTGGTACACGAGCTAAACAAACAACTTCTTCAAATAAACAGGGAATCACCAATATCATTGACACTAATATAAATATGAATCAGAGTTGAATAAAGAAAGACCTACTATTTAAATGTAACTCTTTTTGCCGTGTTTCACCGCTTCTTTCCGTTTGTGAGAGTGTCTGTTTATGAGCGTGTCCGGTTATGTGAGTGCATTTTGTATGGAAAAACTAATGAACATGTTGGATCTACAAAACTTGTCCGGTTATTAGAGGTGTCCGGTTATAGGAGGTGTCCGTTATGAGAGGTTTCACTGTAGACCCGACAACTTATAAACACCTTGCAACGATTATAAGAATGCAGTAGCAATTCTCATTATTACCAACTTTGCAATCTCTTTCATATAAGCGCTTTTAGACTGATGTAACAAAAATGGCAAGTTTGAACCGGGATTTATAAATATAAATGCGAAAACAATAACATATTACTCTCTTGTGTTTTTTTTGTTGTAGTTATTAATGTTCCTTTGTTGCGAGTTTAAATTTTTTGTGAAAAATCAGAAACAAATTTCATGTTTGGAAAAATGCCTAAAAAATAGCTAGATTAAAATAAAAATGGCTAAAAAATAGCTAATAGCTAAACTCACCTTTCTTCCGGCTAAATGGGATGAAAAATAGCTAAATTTAGCAGAAAATGGCTAAATTGGCATCACTGATACATACATACACACATAATTACATACATAAAATCAATTTGTATATATACATATCAAATTTCTTATCAACTTACTCCAAAACTACTCCAAATATAGTTATGAACCATTAAAGCTAATTCTTTCACATCATTCCTTTTAATGATCAGTTAAATCATTGTACTATTGATGTTTTCATATTAAGTAATGTTTAATCTTCTATTTATGTATGAGTTTTCCAAAGTATTTATTAAAAAATTATTTAGAATCATCTGTTTGTAAGTTTTTTTTTTGGTACCCGTACGACTTCAAAAATATTTTCCATTGCCTTGAATTTTGGAGTGCAGCTTTTATTTTCAGCTGTACTGACTATATAAACTTTGAGAATGTGTCAATTACAGTCTTCAGAAATCAACAATTTCTATTTTCTGTAGAATACTTTGTAGAGTGTTGGAAGGATAAATATAGATTTTGGTTATAAACAAAGATATTGAATTAAACGATTTTCCTTATAGAAAAATATACTGCTGATAAAAGATTGACTTTAGTTATTTCATCTGACCTGAAACTTCATTCCTATAAATGTTATAAATGGCCAGCTACTTGCATACTGATAACCTGATCTGAAAACCAGACCAGCTCCTGATAAGCTGATCTGAAAACCAGACCAGCTCCTGATAAGCTGATCTGAAAAACCAGACCAGGTCCTGATAAGATGATCTAAAAACCAGACCAGGTCCTGATAAGCTGATCTGAAAACCAGACCACGTCCTGATAAGCTGATTTGAAAACCAGACCAGGTCCTGATAAGATGATCTGAAAACCAGACCAGGTCCTGATAAGCTGTTCTGAAAACCAGACCAGGTCCTGATAAAATGATCTGAAAACCAGACCAGGTCCTGATAAGCAGATCTGAAAACCAGACCAGGTCCTGATAAGCTGATCTGAAAACCACACCAGGTACCTGATAACCTGATCTGATAGCTTATAATTGTTATTTGCCGTTAGCAAACATGGATAAGAAAGTTTTAAAGCAGTTTGTGTTGACAACAAACGTGTTGAAGAAAAAGCTTCGTAGTATAAAACCTGGTGAAATAGATACAAGTGAACAACTAAGAGATACATTTAAACCTATAACAGAACCTCTTACCGAATTCATAACTAGTTCGAAAAAAAAATTAAAAGAATTCTTATGAAAGAAGAAGGTAAAATCAAAACTGAAGTTGAAAATATACAAGTTTAAAGTCTGAGAAACCATCGTCAATATAGAGACAAGTACACCAAAGAAGCTAGCATAATGATAATGACGATGATGATGATGATTTTTACTCACAGACTTCCAATTCCGAAGACACTTATACTGACTTATCAGTATTGGAAGGAAGAAATGAATTAGATACAAACTATTGGTGAAACTAACCTCAAACTGAATGAAGATAAAATAAAAGTTGGTGGTCAAATATGGGCTCTTTCATAAAATACCAAAAAACTATGATAAATTTAACATCGAAATCTATAAAAAGATTTTAATTACTACTACATTCTAAAAATTAAATAATTTTTTGAAAAACAAATTGAAGAGTTGTACGATTATATATATATATATATATATATATATATATATATATATATATATATATATATATATATATATTAGAAAATTAACTACATGTTAGTATAAATAGCTGAAAGTGCAACATGTAGATCACAACACTCTCGAAAAAATCTGTAAAAAAAACTCAATGTCTTCATTGGACCATAGGTAAGTATAAAATTTTTAAATATCGCCTTAGCGATTGTTTTAGCACTTTTTTCTCTTATTGGTATAGTAATGATTTTGGGAATAATAATATAATAATGATTTTGGGAATGGTCCTATTGTGTCTACCACTACCGTATCAAATGGTTTTTTTGGCGTTGGTGTCACAGTCATTGGACTTTTGTTATCTTTTAAAGTTTTAGCAGTTTAACATTTATGACAGTTCTTACGTATTTAGATTTGTCTCGACATATTATTCCAATATTCTCTTTATTTTTTCTAATGTTCTACATATATAGTCCACAATGTCCTCCATTTATGGGATCATCGTGATATTTCAGCATAATTTCAAGAATTGCCTTAGCATTCTTATTATCAATTTGGGTCACCTCATTTAGTAGCGCTACTTTAATTTTATTCAATATTTTATTGCCCATAAATTCAAATTAATTAATAGAGATAAATTCGAAAATTTTCTCACTAAGTGCCACTTGTAAATTATATAAATTGTGTTTGCCGGCCACTTTTTCGAGCCTAGAGAAATATTGTCCTAAGTCAAAATTCTCGTTAGTAAACAAATCATTAATATGTATATATGTTACTATAGATTTTCCACGTTTGATATAACATCTTCCGGGGGAAATCTTTAGTTTATAGTATTTTCTGATGTCAGTGTTTGTTATACTGGGCTTATCATTATTTTTATTTTCATCAAATTTATGCTGTTTATTTGGTGTATTACTTTTATTTTCTTTTTCTGGTATTGGAACAAATTTTATTATTCATATATTTAAGTCATTTATTATAATTCGCGATAGAGCGTCGGCAATATTATTATATTTTCCCCTAAGATATTCTACTGTAAAGTCATATGCTTCTAAATCGAGTGTAATTCTTGTTAACTTGAAGTTTGGGTTTATCATTGAAAACAAATAAGAAAGTGGTCTATGATCAGTACGGACAAGAAAATGTTTTCCATATATGAAGGGTGTTTTTTTAGAGGTATAGAACTTCGAATTGAAATAAAACACAAGAAAATCGTTTTAATGTCCATCAATTTGGCTTTATTGGAAGGATAATTTTATGCCATTAATGTTTAAATATGATTTTGGGCATGTGGCCGCCGCGGCTGGCTCGAATAAAGCCAATTCTACAGGTCCAATTTTCAACCACTTTTTCGAGCATATGAGGCCGTATGTTGGCAATAACGACACGAATGTTGGCTTCCAAGTGCCCTAACGTTTCTGGTTTGTTGGCGTAGACGAGCGACTTCACATATCCCCAAAGAAAATAATCCAATGGTGTCAAATCACACGATCTTGGTGGCCAATTGACAGGTCCATTCCGCGAAATTATGCGCTCATCGAATGTTTCCTTCAATAAATCGATTGTGTGTGCGCTGTGTAGCATGTAGCGCCGTCTTGTTGGAACCACAACTCATCCACATTCATGCCATCCAATTCGGGAACAAAATAGTCGGTTATCATGGCTCTATACCGGTCTCCATTAACGGTAACTGACTCTCCAGCATTATTTCGGAAGAAGTATGGCCCAATGACTCCACCAGCCCATAGAGCACACCAAACAGTCAGTTTTTGTGGATGTAATGGCGTCTCAAGGGTCTCATGTGGATTCTCTTCACTCTAAATGCGGCAATTTTGCTTGTTGACGTAGCCATTCAACCAAAAATGAGCCTCATCACTGAACAAAATTTTGCGATGAAAATCAGCATCGAGATCAATCTCATTTTCGGCCCATACACCAAAATCACGACGCATTGCATGGTCTGGCGGCTTTAATTCTTGCACAAGCTGGATCTTGTAAGGTCGCAAGCCAAGATCTTTGCGCAAAATCTTCCATAAAGTTGATGGACAAAGCTCCAATTGCTGTGCACGGTGGCGAATCGATTCATTCGGGTCCTCTTCAACACTTTGCTCTACAGCGGCAATTGTTTCTTCGGTGCGCACTGTTCGGCGTCTCTGCGGATGCGTATTATCACATAGAGTAAACGTAGTGCGAAAACGATCATGGTTAACCGAATAAATTGCTCTGATGGACGATTATGTCGACCATAAAATGGACGGAGCTTGCGGTAAACTTCGCGAACTGAACCATTATTTTCGAAATAAATTTGCACGATTTGCAAGCGTTGTTCTTTTGTCAACCTGTTCATGATGAAATGGCAAACCAAAATAAATATTAATCACTTGACAGCTGACAAAATGGCCGCCAGTTAAAAAAGTGATGCCAACTTAAAGTTCTATACCTCAATAAAAAACACCCATTATATGGTCTGAAGTGGGTAATTGCCCAATGAATTGCAGTTAATTATTGCTCAATGGTTGATTTGTTACTTTCTCCCTTTGTGAATGTTTTGGATGCATAAGCAATAGGCTGCAATTGTTTGTGCTTGTAAAGATGTAATGACAGGAATATATGATCTTTTATGGAGTTGAGTTAGGTGAAATGGAGAAGTATTCTACAGAAAATAGAAATTGTTGTTTTGTGAAGACTGTAATTGACACATTCTCAAAGTTTATATAGTCAGTACAGCTGAAAATAAAAGCTGCACTCCAAAAACCAATGCAATGGAAAATATTTTTGAAGTGGTACGGGTACCAAACAAAACTTACAAACAGATGATTCTAAAGAATTTTTTAATAAATACTTTGGAAAACTCATACATAAATAGAAGATTAAACATTACTTAATATGAAAACATCAATAGTACAATGATTTAATTGATCATTAAAAGGAATGATGTGAAAAGATTTAGATTTAATGGTTCATGTAAGTGGATGGGTATAATAAAGATTTACTTAGTGCATAAAATAGAAAAATTCATCTCACCATTATAATGTTTACGATTAAAGTTAACTCAACAAATGAGAAAAAGCTGCTTAATATAGTATAAAGTAATTTAAAGATGTACAAAATGTTGAATTTAATAAAAATAAAAATAAAATTAAAAACGAAAAATCTAGTTTGTCTTGTTTTTTGCAGGATTGATTAGGAATGATGCGTCTTAATATAGATAATTAACTAAATGTAGTGGAATTCTCTAAACTTGTTGGTCTGAATTAAATATTGCGAAAACTTCAGTGTTTAAAATGAACTATAACATAGTGCAATATTCATCAGCACATCATATTATCACTTTTTATAAAGTTGTATGTACATTTTCCCATCGAAAGCGCTAGCAGACAAAATTTTACAATATGAAAATGGGATTATTATAGAAGATCTTCGCTCTATTTATTTCTTTAGCTATCAGATCTTTAGAAAATATAGATAAACTACTTTAAGAATGTACATGTGTATGAATAAGTATCAAACAAACTTAGTGAATAAATATGCACTTCAACCAGAATCATGCTGAAGCATACATAAATTTTAAAATGGAATGTAAACAGATCTTACTTTATATCTATATCTGTATGAGTATTAAATAAATTTACAGAAAAAAAATGAAAGCATGCCGAAGCATCTATAATTTAAAAAAAAAATCCTCACGTCATAAAATTTTGCAAGCACAGACATTTTATTACCTTGTTGCAAATGAAATAAATATGTTTATACTTTGTAAAAAATTCAAAAGAGTGAACTTGGTAAATTCTAATAGTAAAGATTTTTAATTGTAACACTACTACATCTCGGACTATTACGTCACTATCGATAGAAGCATGCTAAGGCATGCATACTAGCAAAATATATAAACCTGTTAGAAGGTGATGAGAAGCTTTTTTAATTGAGAAATCATTACATAGAATGCGATAGGGGTCAACCAACAAACCTCATGTAGAAATACTTGAGGGAATGTATCTAACACTTTATGAAAACACCGACGGTGAATTGCTGGTAGATGTAACTGAGTTATTTGAGATCGATTTGCTACAATAGTTGTTTATTAAATATGTATTTCTTTCTATCTAAATTAATTTCTACATACATAAACATATTTACTTATATGTATATATGCACCAAAAAATTAGACCAACATTCACTATTTCAAGCAGTAAAATCTGAAAAAAAGGAGTGAAGCATTAGAAGGAAAAATAAATAAAAATAGAGACTGACTGATCAACTGATACATACACTCTGTCCGATAGGCACACAAGGCACACTTAAACATTTCAGAAATATGTATATACACAATACGCTTAGCTTTAATCAGATGATAAAAAAATCATCTAGAACATCAAATGAAAGCCATAGGTGATCACCCTTCATAAAATAAACATATATGTACCTTATTAATGAAAACATATTATCAGTATAAAGCAACACAATTTTGGGAATTAAATTTTTAAAAATTTAATTACCCATAACGCTGACAGACAGAAATTTCGTCATACAAAATCATCTTGTATCCTAGAGGTACCGTCGAAATGGTATACCTAAATTCAATGAAAACGAGTTCGTTTTCTGCTGGTCGCTATTCAAGAATAAAATAAGTTTTTTTCATTATGATTTAACTAATTTAAAAGTAGATTTAAATTCAGTCTCATATCCGTACTTCTTAACATAATAACAAAAATTAAAAATTTTGAAAACCCCCGACTTTTTTCAGAAAAGATGTTATATCTTCTAAACGGCTGGACCGATAGCTAAGAACCTTCTCGATCAAGTCATCTTTCAAACAGAAAAAACTAAATGAAAATCGGTCCAGCCGTTTGGCCTGTACGTGGACACAGACAGACACACAGATCCACAGATACAAAGATACACAGACACACAGACACACACTACAAACCTTTAACACCCCTTTTTTAGTCGGGGGTTAAAAATTAAAAGCAAATAAAATAAATAAATGTTATCCAATTCTATATAATATGTATCTAAAATTCCAGGAAAGCTATTATATGAAAGAATCTCCAGCGCTTCTAACTGCATCAGAGTTTAGGAAAAAGCTCCTTTTATTCAGTTGAATAAAATTTTAATTTGAAACAGTAAGCAAAGACATCAGCTTACTGCATTCTTATTCATAATCGTATAATACAATATATAACCACAGTATCTAAGCGGGAGTGCCGGATCAGTTTCATTTAAAAATGTTTATAAATTTTTAAAAAGCAATGCAAGATTTCCAAAAATAAATGTAGAAAGTGAAGAAAAAAGGCTATAGTTAGAAAAAATTTTATACCCCCAAAAATGTCAAACGTTGACTAACTAACGTTACACCAACTTTAAAAAAATGTAAATTAAGTATAAGAAATATTTCTATTATAGTTACTATTACTATAGAGTATGTATCTTCAGGAATTCAGTTTTACTTAAAACAGAAAATCCTCACAAACTTTTAAGTAAATGCAGATAAAACAAAGTTTTTATTTTAAGATAATACACAACAACAACAGAAGACATCACATGACAAAAAAAATTGTTTTCAAAGATTGAGTTGAACTCTTATTTGTATGTACATACATACATACATACATAAAATCAATTTGTATGTATACATATCAAATTTCTTATCAACCCTGCAGATAATGCGACTAGTCCATACATGCATGTAAGGACTAGTCCAAAGAGGAGTTGGAGTACTCCAAAACTACTCCAAATATATGAGAAAAAGGTGGTCCATTTAACATTGCGATGTCCTAGGGTTGAACCACATGATACAACTTTGCATTACATCGGACTAACTCCAAAAACTACCCCATATGAAATAGTTATAGACTACTCGCATACAATTTGTGAGTGCCTAAGAAGAACGATCATATTCGTTTAAACATGAACGCTTATCGTGCAGCATTTAGTGCTTGTATGAAAACGATATGATTCATGACTGCATTACATGAGACCATGATGTAACTAGCCTATTTCATCTAGATTGGACCACGTACTCCAACATTATTTGCATGGAATGCTCAAGTATTTATTAGATCTTAACAATCACACTTACATATCTACATCATGAAAATATATGAAGCGTCGTTTAGTCAAAGCACAATGTATAGATAAACAATCCATACACTCAAGGAAAATGTGCAGCTTAAAAATAAGAATGCTTCACATTAATTCAATAATTTTCAATATAATAGAAAATGTATATTGAAATACCTAAAAACTAATGAGTTTAATAAATGAATACTGTAAATTAATATTTTTCCATATTGAAATAATAAATTTCAATATGAGTAAACCTTCGTTAATGTATAAAAACAAACTAGGATAGGGAAGTTCAGATATATGTATGATAGTATTTTATAATACCAAATGTCGATATTGAAAACAATTTATTTCTACCTATTTATAAGTTAGAGATGTGCAAATGTCGCGATTTTATCGTGTCACGCGTGAATCACGCGAATTATGAGTCCGAGGGTTCTTTGTATAAAAAAAATATGTTTTGTTTTATTTTATTTTGTTTTATTTTATTTTATTAATCATTAACTAAATACAATACAATTCGAACTAAACTTTTTCTTAAGTTTACTTACAATATAAATAATTTTTTATTTAGCTGACGTTTGGAGAAAATGTCCATTTAGCAATTTTGTATGAAATAAAATTATTTGCGAAATATTATTTTTGTAAAGTTAAAAAGGTCGGCAGTCTATTGAACTGGTTAAATAGAACGTTTCATTATTGTTGCTGTTTAATAAAAAGTAAGTGTGTTGTACTACTGAAATTATTGTTGTTGCTGATTAATGAAAATTAAGTTTATTGAACTAATGAAATTATTATTGTTGCCAATTAATGGGTTGGGAATATGTTGGACTATTAGAATGGGGTGTTGACTTAACTCGCGTGATTCACGCATGATTGTGATACAATTTATAATTAATCACGCTTGAGTGCGTGAACGTAACTTAAAAAAAATTACTCGTGCGTGATCGTGCGTGAGCTATTTTTAATAATCACGCACGAATTCTCACGCTCTCACGAGATATCTTTCCTGGGCTATTGCTATAATTTTTTCAGTAGTAAACTTGCTCATATGAAATTCAAAAATACTCGTATCAATATAGAAAAATAAAATTATTTTTATATTTTATTATGGTACACAACTATATTTTCCCTAAATGTTAAAATTTTTCAGAAAATCTGCGTTGATATCCGCATTTATGAAAATGCTCTCTTAAGTTTTAGTTAAAAATGCTTAAAACTATCTACATAATAAAATGTGGCAGTTGAAACTTTCAAAATCTACCGCCACAACTTTTTTTAAGCGCCTAAACACAAAAAATATTTTTAAAATTTACTATTTTAGGACATTGCTGAATGTAGGGTACATGTCTAAAATACAAAATAATTGGCTCTAATCCCGTGGTCGGCAACCCATACCATTACATTTCACAATTATGTGTGTTTTACTCCTACCACGAGTCGGTGTTGCCAGTTAAATTTTCGTCTTATTTCCCTAACTTGAAATTTTAAATCTCCAAAACCAAAGTTGATTTTATTATGATCAGAAGAAGCACTCAAGTTTTGTTTATGAAGAAATACATATTCTCTTGTTGCTACGCCAATGTAAAGATGAGTCAAGAGATAGTTTTGTAGAAAATTTTCTTAAAATACTTTAAATATATGCTTGAAAATGCCTTTGCATGTTACGTATTTTCATGCATGACAAAGTACGTTGATAAACCAAATTTTCTGGCCATAATAATTTTCTGAAAATAAAAAATTTAGTAAATTCTCATCACACATATTTTATTATTGTTGGGAAAAAATTGTTCTCTGGCAACGCTGATTCTTAAGAGTATGATATACACACAAGTTGTTCTCAGTAATGCGTGTGTACACATACGTAATAGAAGAGTATAAGAAAATGCGCGGCGCCCTTAATTTGCCGACCACAGCTCTAAGCACATTCTTAATGCATTTTCTTGAGCGCTATGTAATTAAAAAGTGAATGTATCAGTTTCTTACAAAACTGAAAATAATGAAGATACTTCAAAAGCACATGCCTTTTTCAGGGAAATTTTAAAATTTATATTTATTAGCTTTTCGATTTCACGAATTAAGATATTAATAATTTTTTTCCTATTTTTATTTAAATTTAATTTGTCAAAAATTTAATGCCGTTTAAAATTTAAAATCCAACAACAAGCTAAAAAGTAATAGGCGAAATACTAACAAAGGTTAACGCAAAACATTTTTTTTTTGTCTTATATATGCAAACTCATCTTGGGAAATTATTTCTTAAGAATTTCAAGTTTATCTCAAAATGCTTTATCCGGTAAAAATCAGATAATTTTAAAAAAAGTTAAAGCCTCAGAAGTTTTTTTGAGTCCTAGATAATCAACTTGAGCCCACTGTAACTCCTCTTCAGGTCAAGTCAGAAGGCTGTCATGACATGTGTTATAAAGCCTAAGTCCTTCCCTACGGATTTTAAGAGTTTCATATAAATCCAATCAGTAGTTTAGAAGTTCCTGATTTATTGTCATTTTCTTTGAAAAAGTCCCCACTGTGCAATGTAAATTTTACATACACACGTGCATACATATGTACATACATACATATGTATGTGTAAAAACCTATTTTTTAACAAAAAAAAAATACAAAATGGATAACATACTTTTTCGTAAGCGTGCGTGATTGTGACATCTTGTAAACCACTCGTGCGTGATTAAGAATATTTTCTTCGTGAGCGTGCGTGATCGTGAAAATTTTCAATATCATTCGTGCGTGAAAGTGCGCGAGTAAAATATTTTCCTGCGTGATCGTGCGTGCCGTGAGTCAAAAAACACTCACGCACACATCTCTAATATAAAGATTAGCGCGAGAAAATCATATACATACTGGCACACACACACACACGAAGAAGTGATGACGTAATACAAACACAAACATACATACATACATACATACATAATGAAATTTTATAATATTATGAAATTCAAACTCCTCTGTCATGCAATACGAAACAATATTTCTTAAATAAATAAACGAAAGATTTCATAACAACACCTTCGTCCCCCACCATACGATCACGTACATTACTCCAAAAAACATATATGTACATACATTATCAAATACATTCCCTCTCCACTTCCATTCTCAACAGATATCAGGGTTGCCACTATCTGCAGTTATTACGAGTACAATAACCATACATGCATAGCAACGACAACTCCCAACAACAAAAATAATGATTCTACATACACACGAATTCGTTGTCACTAACCTGCAGGCAGACAGGGATCAAGTGTCTTGGTGTCAACACTAAAATTCTAGTGACCATTATAGTATAATACATTTTATTCTATCCGTCAGTAAAAAGGAAAGAAAGAAAACAGATGTGGTGTATTTCTGGTAGATTTTGCAACAACTTGTCAATATACATACCTTTTTGTACGTATATAAATTATAGAAATATACCAGTAACTAACTGTCTGGTTGGTATGTCTCTACGTTCCGATAAGAACCACGTAGTCATTATATATTCAATTGTTTTAGTGCTACTAGTAGATTTTAAATGACAAGCATATGCTAAATGTCTATAGTGAAAAGTATTGGATGTGGTATAATTATATAGTAGTACTGGTGACAAAGTAAAAGGCGAGTCAGTACATTTTCACGATCGACTTTTCCTACAGGGTATAACGTTTTTCTATCACTACAACAACAGTATCTGAGACCGACAATCATCCCTCTAGTCAGCCTAGAACCATATGTCTCTATGTCAATACTATTTCTTCAGCGACAATTGCACTAGTTAAAATGTCGACAACTTTCCTTTTATGAGCGAGCAGAGATACGTTAGAGACAAGAGTTCTAGTGTATTTCTGGTGATATTGTCAATGAACGCGTCATTAGTTAGTTTCCTTTTTTATTATGCTGTGCAATAATATTAATATGTAGACGAGTGTCACTAAAATCTACTAGTGAATCTTTGAGGGTAAGGGAAAATACACAAATATATTTGTCAATCAATGGTGTCATGTGAATCCATGGAGTCATCAACCTTTGCATTTAAAATATGATATTCTTTATTAAAATGAAAGAATATTTCATAAGGTCAATAACTTGCATTTAATAATGCAAGCGAAGCATGCAGGTGTATTTTCACTACAGTTTGGATATTTTCTTGGAATGTAAACTAGAAGATAATCTAATTGGCTTATAAAAAACCTTTGCGGCAGCACTTATTTTTATGAAAGTATATTGATGAAATAACCTCAATCTGGCTACTTTGATACTTAAAAGAAGATATTGAGTATCGAGTACCCAAAAAAATAACCAGTAGTGAGTGTTCAGTATCTAAACCACAGTGACTGTGCTCTAAATACTCAAAACTTGCAACTCTCACCGCTTAATTGAATTCTTTATTAAATAAAAATATTTAAGTTTATCTGTTCATATTTATATGTTAAGGGCGCTATCTTTTTAAAGCAGGTCGTATGCGACATGTTTTTTTCGTCTGACATTTCAACTTTTGAACTCAGATGTAATTTTGCAAGTGTGTCATAATTGTTGTTTTACAGAAGGTTATAATATTCGGTCACAAACCTACATGTTAATTGCTTCTGACATAGTCTCTGTTGCTTTTTCTATCTCTTTCTGTAAATATTTAGCACAGCTTTTATATAAACCAATGCCGGCATTCGTTTCAAAATAGTAATGCCGCCACAAAATTTTTTCTTTGCTGCGTAAAAAAATTCAACCATTTTAACGATTTTTCCTTCAAATTCGATGATACCAAGTTAGCATATAATAATGCAACGCTATTTATATTGCATGTACATAATTGCTATTAAATGGTTTAAAAAACATACATATATCGGTGTTATAATATACAAACTTCAGCCGGCTAACGTTTCCGTCAATAGCGAACCGCCGCTAATTGCTTCTTCACGGCATAGATTTCGGACGACATATTTGTCATAATAAGAACAGCCGATGTAAGAAGGTTTGTCAGAAGAAAATAGAGCACGGTCTAATTAAAATTTTGTCAGACGGCTTTGGGTCTGACTTTTACAGAAGCAATGTTTTAAAGGTACCACACGACATGTACATGTTTTACACTGGAAAATTTGACAAGTCAGACGTAAGAAACATGTCGTCTACGGGGGGCATAAGTATTATTTTTATAAAAAGAACTGTGCTAACATCGTCTTATTGCAGAAAATGTCTTCAGATTCTGATTCTTCGAAAGACTGCCAAAAGAAATATAGAAAGCAACGATTCCGTAAGTGTTGGTTGGAGGAAGATTCTTTTAAAGG
This sequence comes from Tachina grossa, assembly GCA_949987645.1. Lineage (NCBI taxonomy): Eukaryota > Metazoa > Arthropoda > Insecta > Diptera > Tachinidae > Tachina > Tachina grossa. The sequence continues at coordinate 48,597,403 of OX465277.1, read as the reverse complement.
GTGGCTTGCAGAAGTTGACCATGAATTTAAATGCAGGTGCATGCCTTGCGGAAAGCTGTTAAATTGTGGAAAATCTGACTTAATGAAACATGCCAGAGGAAAATCACACAAAACTAATGTTTCATCAATTAAAAACTCTTAAAATATGCATTAATTTTTTTTTTCAAAAAGAGAAACCAAATAACGTTGAAAGAGATACTGCAAACTTTGAGCTGCGTATGGCACTTTTTTTTCGCTGAACATAATGTTGCTCCACAAGTAATTGAACAATTAATTCCCTTATGGAAAGAGATTGTATCAGATTCAGCTATAATAAAAGAATGTCAAATGGCACGTACTAAATGCACCCATATAATACGTAATGTTTTAGCCAATGAAGAGAAATCGAAGCTTATAAATAAACTTTAAAATAGCAAGTTTTCAGTCCTTATTGACGAAAGTATCGACATCTCGTCAAAAAAAACTATGAGCATTCTTGTTCGGTTCTTTGATGAAAAACAAGAAAAAGCTGTAGTACAACTTTTGGATATGTTGCAGCTTGGATCTGATTGTACAGCAGAAGTCCTTTATAATGAGTTTAACGAATGTATTTTAGGATATGAAATTCCCTTCGGATATATAATTGGATTTTGCTGTGATGGGCCTAGCGCAATGGTTGGACAGCACAATTAATCTACATCGAGATTGTTAGCGGACAACCCAAGCATCATTACTATAAAATGTATATGTCACTCGGCGGCAATAATTGCAAATAAAGCTTGCCTTACGTTACCTAGAGCTCCTGAAGATTTATTGCGACAAATTGGAACATATAAAGGGTGTTTTTTTTTTAGAGGTATAGAACTTTGAATTGAAATAAAACACAAGAAAATCGTTTTAATGTCCATCAATTTGGCTTTATTGCCATTAATGTTTAAATATGATTTCGGGCATGTGGCCGCCGCGGCTGGCTCGAATAAAGCCAATTCTACAATTCCAATTTTCAACCACTTTTTCGAGCATATGGGGCCGTATGTTGGCAATAACGCCACGAATGTTGGCTTCCAAGTCCCCTAACGTTTCTGGTTTGTTGGCGTAGACGAGCGACTTCACATATCCCCAAAGAAAATAATCCAATGGTGTCAAATCACACGATCTTGGTGGCCAATTGACAGGTCCATTCCGCGAAATTATGCGCTCATCGAATGTTTCCTTCAATAAATCGATTGTGACGTGCGCTGTGTGGCATGTAGCGCCGTCTTGTTGGAACCACAACTCATCCACATTCATGCCATCCAATTCGGGAACAAAATAGTCGGTTAGTCGGCTCCAATTGCTGTGCACGGTGGCGAATCGATTCATTCGGGTCCTCTTCAACACTTTGCTCTACAGCGGCAATTGTTTCTTCGGTGCGCACTGTTCGACGTCTCTGCGGATGCGTATTATCACATAGAGTAAACGTAGTGCGAAAACGATCCATGGTTAACCGAATTAATTGCTCTGATGGACGATTATGTCGACCATAAAATGGACGGAGCTTGCGGTAAACTTCGCGAACTGAACCATTATTTTCGAAATAAATTTGCACGATTTGCAAGCGTTGTTCTTTTGTCAACCTGTTCATGATGAAATGGCAAACCAAACTAAATATTAATCACTTGACAGCTGACAAAATGGCCGCCAGTTAAAAAAGTGATGCCAACTTAAAGTTCTATACCTCAATAAAAAACACCCGATATATCTGAAAGCTCTAAAAGGTGCTATGAGTTAGAGGAATTTCAAGAAATGCTCAACGTAGAGAGGCGAAAAATTTTAAGAACATCTGCAACAAGGTGGCTGTCTCATCAGAAATGTATTGAAAGAATATTGGACAAGTGGGTAGTTTTATTAGAATTTTTTTAAAATGCAGCTAAACAAGATAAGCTAAAGCAAGCAGATGTAATATTAAGTGAGCTGAGAAATGAATGCAACAAAGCTTATTTACTATTTTTAAAGTACATTTTGAATTATCAATACTCTAAATGTTTTGCTTCAATCAAAAAACCCATGATACATGTTCTACATTATGTATCAATGAAACTATTTTTCAAAATAGGTTAAAATTTTATTAAAAAGGAAGAGCTATTAAATCGCCACATGTAACAAAACAAACAGAAGATATTTATGTTGGCCATGAATGCGAAGAGCTGCTAAAAACCTTCCCAAAATCAAATTCATACCAGATTAAGTCTGATTGTTTGAAATTTTATATAACCGCACTAGAGGAAATACAGAAGAGACTGCCTTTAAAAAAAGAGAAAATTTTTAAAGAAATTGAGTTCTTAAATCCCTAAATGCTGGTAATAAAAACACTTACCAATTTAACTAGAATGTAATTTTTCGAAAGAAGAAAAAAATTTTCTCTCAAAGCTGGATTTGTATGTTATGTAGATGTGGTATACATATAGTATGTGCATATTTTTATGTTTTTGTTTTGTTTATTTTTTCAAGCTACCTGAAATGCTTTGTAAGTTTGTTATTTCTTTTTGTTCAAAGTAAATAAAATTAACTAAATAAAATTGTTAATAAATTTTGAGTTTTACTGATAAGTAATTAACGTAGGGGAAAAAATGTTTGACGTAGGGAAATATGGGGAATTTTGTATCAAAACGTAGGGAATTTAAAAAATTTCATCTGACATCACTGATCTCATTACTTTTCATGGCCATGTTGAATAAGAACTTGGCATTTTTTCACATTTATATTTTTGTGAGGATAATATAAATAAAACAAAGTAAAATTAGATGTTTATTTGCTATTATTTGCAGTGACTTACGAGCTCAACTGGAAGTGGACATACAAGAAGTAGCATCACTCGCTGCCGACCGAGAAAAGTTTACAAAGTTGCGCAAAATAATAAAAAGTTTGCAAACATCTGAAGTCGCTGATGAAACTGCTTTGAAAAATGGGGTCATAGCAAAAATGGCTCCAGCGTGCAGTACTAATAATAACTCCAAAATGACAAAACGTCAAAACTATCCTAAATCCTTCAGTATTTCTTCCGGTTCAGATAACGATGACTTAAATGCGTACGAATGTTATGATTGTTCTGGAATCCGTGGCGATAACATCAATATTCTGAACAAAGAATTAACAAGTGCTGTGCGAAAAAACTTTGCAATGACTTTAATGAAACTCATACAACACGGTTTAAAAGTTACATCAATATCTCCAGTGACGTCTGGTCTTATAGTTCCATTTATACGCTGCTTAAATCCGTCTCGCGGTTTTGTTACCGAACACAATTATCCTGCGTGCGACCGTGGCGGTTCTTCCTTTATGCCATCAACAGTGCCATTTGACTATGAGAAGTCTAAAGGAAAATATTCCCGTAGTTATGAGGAAGATGGATTATTTAGCACTAGCAGCACAAGACCAATGCATGCCTGGGAGTTAATATTAGAATATTATTATCTTAAAAATGGCGATGAATACAATAACACGCCTGCTCGTAAACTTTCTCAAAGCTTCAACTTGGACATAGCTAATACTCAGGTAGTAACAGTAAAGGAAAATATGCTAAGTATTGTGGGAAATATTATTGCTATGCACCGTCCATATAAAAGAAGTTATAGTGCTCACTTTAGAGCATTTGTTTGTGCAGGGCTAAAGTGAGTAGATCCTTGGTCAAGTTCTAAAAATTCATTTATAGTCTCTTTTGTACTTTTCAGTTGCCATCAACTAGTTCAATGGTTGAATTTGATATTTAGCTGTACCGATCTCACCGACAATTACTATACCAATTCCAGTTATGTTGCTCGCACTGGATTTCGGGATGCCTTGCGCTCTATTGATATACTGTCAAAATATAATTTTGACTTACCTGTCGATTTGGCCATACGACATTTTCATAACTTATAAATACATACACTGAAAAGATTTCATGCTTATAATTACGAAAAAATTCGTAATTTAATTTTTGTGTAATAAACGAACAAATTTTACATGTTACGAAAATATTTGTAGCTTGTGGAGAAAAACAGATTTTCTAATTTTTAGAATCTCGTTAAGTTACAAAAGATATTACATACAATTGCAATAGCCAACAAATATCCAAATATCTTTCCTAGCGTAATTTGGTGGGCTAAATTCGAATTTGTTATTGGTTCTTCTCTATCACGTCAGGTTTTCGAGATACAAAAAAAATATGTTTTTATTCGTTTTTACATAAAACAAATCATTAGTAATTATATTATATTTAATGAATGGCGTTATTTAAACGTCGTTTGTATTTTATTGGTTCGGTTTCACGTGTTAGAGTCCAGCACAAGATTTTGTCCCAAAATCCTTAATCATTTAAGGATAACATAAGTTTTCCCCACCAGTGGCAAAGGAATTTTATATCCTTAAAAAAATCAACACAGCCTGTTGAAATTCAACATCCTGCTACAGATTTGCTACAACATTCAAGTCAAGGCTCATTCTACACAGGACATCCTCAAATTTCTTAATTACGACGTCAGACAGCAACAAGTCTACATCGTCAACAATCCAGGTCTTCACAAGAGAAGACACCAAACCCGCAACAAATTTGTGGCAAAATATTGAAAGCTTGCATTATCAAATTGCAGAATTGGGTGCTGACACAAGCAAACAAGGCTATAGATTGTGGATAGATTTATCCAGTTAGAAAATAAGCTGCGGACGGCGATTAAAACCACTGGAATTAGTACAAATGATCAAGTCCACTCTATTCCAAAAAATAATCAGCCAGATTCAAGGACAGTCCCAATTCCCTAGATAACGCTTCCTAAATTTGAAGGAAATTATTTGAAGTGGAAGGAGTTTCATGATTTTTTCTCTTCAATAATAATACAACAACCGATACCAGACATTGAAAAAATGTGGTATCTCAAAACACATCTGGAAGGAGAAGCAGCAAATCTTATAAAGCACTTCACTGCTACAGGAGATAATTTTGAGGCAGCATGGTCATTAGCAATAGAGCGCTTCAACAACAAACGATTACTCGTTGACAAACTGGTACAGGAGCTGGTCGATGTTCGAAACAGAACTTCAAGCGATAATTACAATTCATTGCATGATAAAACACAAGAGTTTCTATTAGCATTACAGAATCTTAAAATAAACACAGACACTTGGGATCCGTTGCTACTACACTTGTTATTAAAAAGACTGGATCAACCCACCCGCTTTCGCTACGTGCAATCTCTTTCACATCCACGCGCAGTTCCAACAATCAAGGAATTTTTGGAGTTCTTGGAGAGAAACATTCAGTCAATGAAGGCAGTTGCCCTGAAGGACAAACCACAGCACAAGGTGGTATCAACAATTGTAACAACCAACGGAAGCAATAGTAATACTGCATGTATGACTATGCATGACTATGCAATAGTAGTGACCACAAATTATACCACTGCAGTAAATTCCTGCGACTATCAGAAGCAGAACGTCTATAATGGGTACAACGAAAGAGGTTATGTGTGCTTCGGAAGTGACCATGCTTCAAAACCTTTAATTCAGGTAGCTGCAAAAGGTTTGCGAAAAAACTTAGAAAAAAGGGGCAATACCAAAACAACGAAAAGCTCATCAACTCCATCTTCAAATCCGAGTCCAGAAGTAAAACCGCCTGCTTCAGAAGCATCAACAACAACAAATATCGGTGCGGGCCGCCTTACATGGTGTATCAGATGAGTCTAGAGCAATATTAGACTCTGGCTCACAAGTAAATATTGCATCAAAAAAATCGGAATGGTGTCCAGGAATCGCAATTTCTCAGCAAATGTTGAAACGTATGTTTTACCCCGCATAATTCCCTCGCAACCCAATCAACATGTTGACATTTCAACTTGGGGAATTCCCAACAATATTCACCTAGCAGATCCTCATTTTTATCAGCAGGAAAAAATAGATTTGCTGCTTGGAGTGGAATTTTTCTTCAAATTAACTCAAAATGCACAATACACCTTGCTGACGATCTTCCAACACTTCAAAATACAGCCTTTGGCTGGATGTGGGTGGAGCAATCGGGAAAAATCCAATCCCGAGTCCCTTATGTGCTACAACATGTGCAGTATTTGCAGACTCCACTTCATTGGAAGAAGCCATAGAGCATTTGTGGAAATTGGACGATATCGAAGCAGTGAAGCACATTTTACCCAACATGTTCATACCAATGGCGAGGGTCGCTTCATAGTCAGTCTTCCTCTTCATGAAAACCCAACTGCGTTAGGAGAATCCCATGCGATGGCATATAACCGATTCATGAGTTTAGAGCGTCGACTCTAAAAAGGTGAAGGCATTCGAACCGAATACATACAATTTATGCGAGACTACGAGCAATTAGGGCGCATGCAGAAGGTAGATATCGATACTGTATTAGATCCTAAATACATTATTCCTCATCACTGCGTCCTGAAACCAGACAGCACCACAACAAAACTCAGGGTGGTGTTCGATGCATCAGCCAAAACCTCGTCAGGCTACTCATTAAACGATCTAATGTATACAGTGCCAAGTATTTAAAGTGAACTCAATTTTACTGCGTTTTCGATTCCCAAGATTCGTCTTCACCACCGACATCGAGAAAATGTATAGACAAATTCTCTTTCACGAGGACAACCATCAATACCAATTAATTATTTGTAGGGAAGACCCAGCACTTCCTATTAATTATTACCAACTAAATACAGTTACATATGGGATCTCGCAAGATTATTCGATCCGCCTGGTCTACTTGCACCTGTTGTCATCAATGCAAAGACAACAGTTGTGGCAGTTAAGGTTAGATTGGGATGAGCCTTTGCCGAGGACCATCTACTACTCTGGACCAATTTCAGAAAAGATTCAGACAGCTTGAGTAACTTCAAAATCCATCGGCACATTTTTAAGGTTGAACTCCCAGCAGAGACGGAACTGCATGTTTTCTCAGACGCTCTCAAGGATACAAGAGTTATTGTGCAATTATTTTGTTCCAAGACAAGGGCTGCTCCATTAAAAAAGCAGACACTACCTTGGTTGGAGTTATGTGCCGCGGTTATGGCTGCGCAGCTTATGCATATAATCTAAATGGACCTTCAAACCAAAAATCAACGGATGTTCATCTGGACGGACTCCGAAATAGTACTTTCCTGGATAAACTCCCAATCCTCGTACCATACATTTGTCGCAAACCGAGTCTCCAAAATTCAATCGTTGACATTCCACAGTCAATGGCGCCACGTCAGATCAAAAGACAACCCCGCTGACATACTATCCAGAGGTCTTCCAACACGTAAACTATCCGAATCTAATTTATGGCTATATTGACCACTCTTTCTACACGGACAAGAATACATGTGGCCACCCCAACTGTCAAGGGAACTGCCAATTCCCAGCGACTTCGAGAAGAAGGCGACATCGTTAGCGGCAGCAGTTAGCTTTTCGAACAATGATCTCATATACAAAATTCCACATAGAAATTCCTTCAAAACTTTGCAGAGAATATTGGGGTATGAGGTATGAGATTTACAAAAAATGCACGTATGAAAAAACAACAGCGCCCTGTACACGAATAATTATCTCCAGCAGAATTAGACGATGCACTATATACCATTATTAGAACCGTTCAGATGTCCGATTTTTCATCAGAAATCAACCAGCTTCGAAAAAAGAAGGAAGTCGCCAATGTTGATATCATATAATGACCCTAACAGAAGGCTTTTCTTTACAATGGTTCACTAAGAAAACAAACATTGTGGCGCACAAGCATTATTAAACATAATACGACAACGATTTTGGCCAATAAAAGGCAAAATAACAGCGCGGTCAAGTGTACAAAGGTGCGTCAGATGTGCCAGGGCACGACATCAACTGTGCCAATAAATAATGGGTAGTTTACCTCAGACTAGAGTGACTACAGCCCGACCCTTCATTAACACGGGAGTTGACTATTGTGGCCCAGTGTGGATCCATCATAAGGTCAGAGGAAAAAGACCGACAAAAGTATATATAGCCGTATTCTGTTGTTTTGCCACCAAGGCGATTCATCTCGACGTAGTAACCGATCTAACAACTGAGACATTCATTGGAGCTCTGAAACGATTCATCAGCCATCGAGGTCATTGTCAGAACATATATTCAGACAACGCTACTAATTTTATAGGAGCAAAAAACCAATTGTCAGAACTTTCGGGATTTATCTATTCCGACAAGGGACAGGAATCAATCATCTCAACTGCCAGCATAAAGGGAATAAATTTTCGTTTATCATTTTGGTGGACTATGGGAAGCGGCAGTAAAATCGGCAAATCATCTTTTACTGTGAAGTGTGGCAGCTGCATCATTGACCCAGGAAGAAATGGGGACTATCGTAGCAGAAATCGAGGCAATACTCAACTTTCGCCCATTAACACCTATGTCAAGGGATCCTGACAATCTTGAAGCACTGACTCCTGGACATTTTTTGATTGGCGAAGCACTTGTATCGCAAGTAGATAGTGGCGCAACAACAGTAAATTCATCAAGACTATCACACTGGAAGCTGGTATCCCATCTCAAACAAGAGTTCTGGAAAAGATGGTCCAATGAATATTTGAATCAATTGCAGCAGCGCCATAAGTGGAATAATCGGTATGACAACCTCAAGATTGGTGATATGGTAATAATAAAGGAAGACAATCTACCAATCATAAAGTGGCCCTTGGCAAGAATAGTCAAAACACATCCTGGTAGTAACAATATGTTCAGAGTTGTGAGTGTTAAAACAGCTAATGGAATTTTCAAGCGACCAATACATCCAATCGCTCTCTTACTCATCGAACCAGATTGCGAAACATTTGTCACCCTTGATGATAACAGTTCAGCTAGCAACAACAGTACTTATGACTCAATTCAGGAGCCTAGTATTAAACGGAAAATGGTTCTATAAACCCATCTGACTCTAGCCTTAATTACAATAATTGTGCTGTTACCAATGTCATTTGGAAATCCGGTAAAAACCAAAAATTTGGAATGAAATTAAAAATTCATTTTGAAGAAATTGGCACATCAACCATTTCAAGCAGTGAATGGAACATTCTTGTATACTATGATTTAGATGTATACTGGTCTGAAACATCAATTTTGATCAATGTCACGAAATCCCTACAAAACCTTTGCAGAATGATACAATTGAATGAATCATGCCTAAGTATCATAAGGCATTTGAACACATGGAAAATGATCTACAGCTAGAAAATCGACTACTACGAAGTAAATCAGGCGCCTTGAATATAGTTGGAAATATCGCTAACTCATTATTTGGCCTATTGGACTCTGAATATGCTAACCAGATATCCGAGACAATACAAAGTGTAAAGGAGAATGAGTCACATTTATTAACTTTGCTCAAGAATCAAACCTCAATTGTTGACAACAGTTAATATCATAAGAAAAACCCAGTTGGCAGCTAAAGCATGGTTTGAACAACTAGAGCAAAAAATCGAAAAATTATCACAAGTAATTCAGCAAAACAATAATGTGTTTTTCCAGATACAGCTCACCCAATTATTTAATAGTGGAGTTTTGAAACTGAACCTGGTTGCAAATAATGTATGAACCATACAGTCCTCAATTCTTGAACTCTCATGGATACTCATCAAGGAAAAACCAGTCAATTGGTACTGACTCCAGAACAATTGCAAGAGGAGATTAATTAAATTAAACTCCATGTTACAACATCAGTTAAACTTCCTATCTCCGGAAATATGCATTACTACAACTATTTACACTAATGAAGGTTCAAAGTAGACTCACGCCCCAATATGCAATATTCAAAATAAGTCTACCATTAGTGAAAATTGAACAATTTAAGATGTTCCCGCTGATTCCCGTACCTAACATGATAAATCACACCATGGTAGCCATTAAACCATGTGCTGATTTCATGGGCATAACAGTATCTAAAAACCAATATATTTTTCTTACGAAGGCAGATCTAAGAAATTGTGATATAATAAAGCAAGACGTATTTTTGTGTACCACCGTTCGGACTCGCTACAATTATGGTTCAGAAATTTGCAAGTGTGAAATCAATTTGAACAACAACAAAACGACACCAACTTGTACTCTAGAGAAGACTACAACTAAATGGATAGCACTTAACAAAGGAAATCAGTGGACATATGCTACGTCATCACCATCTCGGGCAACAGTCGTCTGCAACAGAGATTTTTCTCACATTTCATTAAAAGGATCCGGTCTACTTTCGCTAGATCCGGAATGTATACTAAAACATGAATCCGTCACTATGAACGGACGACAAACTATCTTGAGCACAATAAATTCATCATGCACTAGCCTCGGCACGATTTCCGATTTATCCTCGCAAAAGGTTATATAAGCAATAATCAATCAACTTCAACAAACGTCGATAGTTTATATGACAATAATATCAAGGAACTCTTAATTTTACAAGAATCACTGAAGGAACAACACATACTGGACCTGTCCAATAAATTCAATTCCCATCAACAGCATAACCATGCGATTGGCTACCTTGCACTTTTTGTAAGCTTAATAGCATTGACTATTATTTTTCTTCGAAATAAAACGTGCAGAATCTGTCAAATCCTACACACAACAAGGCCTGTTGAAGTCACCAACGAAAATATCGAACTGCAATCGGTAGAACCACTGCTCAATGACTTGAAACCTACACCAAGACCACGTCAGCAACTACTTAGGTTCGTTCTAGACGTTGAGGCTATATGGTAACTCCTAGTCGACTCACCTAAGACGACACGATTTTGTTGAACATCTGTTCAACGTGGAGGAGAATCTTAAAACACACCTTTTATTAAAATGTGTTAAAACACACTTAATATTAATTGAATTTGTGGAACCAAAGCCAACCAATATTAAACATATTAAATTGCATTAATTACAATTTTGTTTTGATTGGTTAATTTCTCATAAATTTTAAGTTTCTGTAGACATTAGCTCAGCAATTTTTTATTATTAATTTAGTATAATTATCGTAATAAAATTTAAATTTTAGTAAGTCACAAAATAAATCTTGAGTGTTTAATTTTTCTGATTCATTGTCTTTAAGTTACAAATGCTTAAAAATAAAACAACAAAAAAACAATTAGTACGGTTCCAATTCAAGTGTTGGAATTGATTAAACTAATAATTAAAATACCTCATGGCCCCAAAGTATTTACAGAGTTTTTGTTTTAGCTAAATCTGGTGCTGCCAGATTAAATAAATAAATCATGAAATATTATGTTATGACAACTCGGCCAATCCTGCATGGAACTCCCTCGAGTTATTCGTCCAGTGACGTTGAGCAAGGGTTATCGTCGTAAGCATTGTCAATATCAGGGTAGAGAGAACACCACGGTTTCATATTGTCACTAGAAGCTACAGTTGATGTCTTCCACCAGATATCTAAGAACCCTTTTGATGACATATGACCCTTTGTATTTCACCTCTAACTTCTTTGATTCACCAGTACTGGGAATGGCAGCTTTAAGTAAGACCAAGTCATCTTCCTTATATTTATGAGGTCTTTTCTGCTTGGAGTAAAATCTCTTTTTCCAAATGTGTCTTGCCGCTGCACAGTAGCGTGAATTAAAAAAAAGTGGTAAAAAGTCCACAACTGTTTTGGAAAGTAGAAGTGTTGAAATTTTGAGAAAGCATATTCTGAGGCACCCTGTTGTAAGACAGTGTAGCTCCAAAGAGCCTCAAAGTAGGAAACTGCGGGTATCGAAATTCTTTCGGAGCTTGTAACTTTTTGAAATGTGGACCAATTTCAATAATTTTTTCAGCGGGATATTTGCTCCTGAGATATAGGCAATAATTTGAAATTATTTGGGAAATTTGTGTACTATTTTTTTAAAATTTTTTTATTCCTAGCGCACGCAGGAAAATTATTCAACATTTGTTTAATGTTTGTTTGATGAATAAAATTTTCTATTAAATCGAAAGCAGCAATTTCACATCGTTATCAATATCTCAGGAACTAATAAGAGCTCATTCAAATTTTTTGACACAAAATGCAGAAGAGACTGTCAAGATTAACATATATTTTTTTAGAATTTTAAAAATTAAATTTTTTGAGAGATAGTTCCCAAATTTTAAATTATGTGACAGTGATCTTTGACCTTTCAGAAAAAAAGTTAAACTAAATGCAGTTTTAAAGCTATTTTCAATACCTATAAATGGGACCAATATCGGCCCTGTATCTTAAAAACTTTTGAAGATATTAGCAATAATGGCAGACTACTTATGTGTTTTTAATGAATTCCCTACTTTTCGAACCGCCATATTTCGGGAACCACAAAAGATAGATACCCAAAATGTTTGAATTTATATTAGTTTAGTACTATAGAACATCCGTTGAAATTTTTGTACAATTCTAAAAGGGTTAGATAAAAATTGCGCTTTTTTTCCGTTAATTTAAAATGGTATTAGCCTTATAGCAAGAAATAATTTTGCAATTTGTATTTTCGAAAAATATGAGAAAATTTTATATATTTTGTGTAAAAAGTATTGTTAATTTTTTTGCAATATTTTAAAAAATTATTAAGTATTTGATTAAAACTTTGATTGTTTCTAAGAGAACACGCTTTAACAAATGCTGTGAAATAAATTTTGAAGATTTTTGTTGGTGCATCCTACATGCAGCATTGGTCGAAAACTAGCAATTTTTTTTTCAAAAATCTGATTTTCGGATGTGGCAAAACAATTGCACGGTCATTTTTTTGAATTTTTTGGTTTTTTATTATAAACAAACTTGTTGTAAGTAAACTGTAAGAAACTCTTGACATCCAGCACATAAATGTAGGCAGGAGAGGAGACTTTCTAAAAATGCTAAAATTTTTCTAACACAATTTTTCCCAATAAGAAAAAGGTATTATAAAATTATATATTGGGAAATATTTTAATTTTTTAGTATACATTTAGCTTTAAAAACTGAAAAAAAATTATTCTCCTACCTTCGCTACTTTTCGAAATATTCGAAATCCAATTTTGATTAAAAAGTTTAATTTTCTAAATTTTTTATTTTTGCCTAAATTATTGATCTTATTTTCTTTACTTCAAATGTTTCTTAATTTTTTCTTTGTTATCACAATAGTAGATATAATTGTCTATTCAACGGTATATAATATGCAGGGAAACCATAAATATGCTCTAAAAAAAGTGTTTTATGCGCATTCAATATGCACTAAAAACTTGAAAATATGTACTAAAAATTCAAAAGTATGCTCTTAAAAATAAAATAAGTTGGTTTATTTGTAAATGAAAATATATTTTTAACTCAAAAATTCAACAACATTTGCATATAAATTAAGACAAAAATAAAATAAACAAAAAAAAAAAAAATAAAGAATAACTGCCGTATTAAAAACAATAAATTGGGTTTGAAGTGTACGCTAAAATATAATCACTATATAAATTTTGACTAAAGCAAATAAATTAATTTTTTTGAATACTCTCCTAAAAAGCATGATATCAGAATTAAGACTGTGGTCCTATATCTTGGATAAATAAGACAAGATTTTTATTTATAATTTTTATTGCAATAAACAACAAAATATTGGCCTAGATTTTTAAGTAAAAATTGTTGCAGTCACATTTAAATAACATTTTCTACATTAACAATATGCCTTCAACGTCTTCTTGGATCAAAGTTCTTCTCAAATAACAAAACCGAATTCTTCTTGAAACTAACGTCCGTAATAACTGCGTAATAAATTAGCAAAATTTAAACACAAAATGGAACATTGGAATTAAGATTTAGATGACGAAAAATAAAAGTAATTAATTAAGTAGCACATTAATATGAAAAAAAAAATCTACAAGTATCAAAATATGCCCTAAAATATATGCTAAAAATATGCCTGCAAGACTGACATATGCAAAAACATGCTTTAAATGGTAAAATATGCAAAAATATGCACTAACAAATCGATGCCAAAATCCATAAAAAGTTCTGAAACGGATGACCTCACACAAGAAAAAGCATGCAATTGTATATTTGCGGTTTCCCTAATAATATGTATAAATATCTTTGTCATTGTATCAGTCTCAAAATGTATACACAAATATAACACCTCAGGTAACAATTTACGTGTTTTATCTGATATCCAAATAAACCCGCATTTTTTATGAACTTTTGAAGCTGTTATGAAATACTTTCTTTACTTAAATACAATAAAATATAAGAATTTATATACACACACAGTATATTTATATAACCACAAGGACAAAGGCACCTGCACGAATTAAAGCTTTCACTTAGGTTGAATTAAAAAAATTATTTATTTCTTTAACTCTGGAGAGATTTTCTTTTGTTGTATTGATGTATGTAGCTTCTATGAACTCTTAAATGTGTTTCCTTAACAATTCGAAGTTGATTGTTTCTATCAATTATATCTTTTAATTTTAAAATAAATAAAATAAATGTTTCTTTAATTAGGACTGCGTATTGGCACAAATCTTCTATATTCATATGTATAGCTACGATTCGGTTTGGAACCATTATCTTTTTTAATTCACTTATCAGGTCAATATTATTTGAAAAATTAATAGTGTGGCGTACTTTACTAGGAAAAATTGTGCGTGTTCGTGTTTCGGTAAAATTTGGAGTAGTTACGAGTTCTAATTGTATACCATATGTATTAAATGGCTGTGTAACAGTTTTTATTATATTACTTGCGGAGCTTTCAGCTGAGTGTTCCGTGTCTATGGAAGATGTATTAATAACTTGTCGTGATAGCGCGTCTTCTACAACATTTTCAATACCTGGCTTATATTTAATTTTAGCACCATAGTCCTCTATTATGGCTTACCAACGTTTCAATTTAGGGTTGGGATTTTTTTCGGAGATAGCATATGTCAGTGATTGATGATCTGTAAAAATGGTGAGATCTGCTATTCCATATTTATAACTTCGAAGTTTTTGCAAAGCCCAGATTATAGCTAACAACTCTTTTTCGTTCGTGCTGTAGTTTTGCTCTGTCGTACTAAGTGTACGGGATAGAAAATAAATTGGCTTTTTATTTTGGATTAGGACTGCACCAATAGCTATGTTGGATGGATCTGTGGTAAGTTCAAAAGGTTTGTCAAAATTGGGTTGAAATAATTCAACCTGTTCCTTTAACTTAAGTTTTAATACATTTACAGCTTCTATGGCTGCGTTGAAATTAATTTTTGTATTACTACTCTTGTTTTTCCCTTTTAAATGGAGCGTTAATGTTTTCGTAATTTGTGCATAGTTTTGTACAAATCTCCTATAGTAACCAGTTAATCATAGAAAACCTCGCAAATCCTTAAGTGTTGTGGGAATAGGAAATTTCTCAATAGCTTTTATTTTCTCGGGGTCTGTTGTTATTTTATTATGTTTATTAATATGACCTAAATACTCTACTTCAGTCAAAAAAAATTTAGACTTCTCATTCGAAATTTTAAGAGTAGCTTTATTTAAAGCTTTACACACTATGTGTATGTGTTTCATATGTTCTTCTAGGGAAGATGAAAAAATTAAAACATCGTCAATGTAGACGTACACGAATTTTCCTATGAATTCTCTCAGTATGTCATCTACACAACGTTGAAAATGGACGGGGCATTTTTTAAACCGAAAGGCATACGTACAAATTCGTACTTGCCTCCGTTAACGCAAAAAGCTGTTTTTTCTCTATCTTCTTTTTTATCTTTATCTGGTGGAACCCAGATTCTAAATCTAGTGTGGTGAAGTATTTGGCATTTCCTAAGTTTTGTAACGTAACAATGACACCAGGTATAATATACACTGTCTAGCGTTGTTGTAGTTATTGAAGTTTCTGGTGTTCCCTGAAGAGATGTCCATTGGTTCTGGCCTTGCAAAATTATTTCGTTGTTGCCAACTATGTTGGTGTTGATTAAATGGGCGATATGATGGCCGCCTAAAATTTTGAGGTTGCTGTGGGTTCTCCCTCTGTTGGTGTTTTGATGATGGATTTCTGTGTTGATTGTTCCTGTTATCTTCACGATTTATGTTGTTATTACCACAGTGTATATTTTTGTAGTTGTTGTCATGCTCTATGGTTTGTGCGACTGCATAGGCATGTTCTAAATCCTTGATAGGATTTTCGTATAGTGTTGAGCGAATAAAACTACTGTTTATTCCATTTTGAAATGCTCGAACAGCATCTTCCATTGCATGTGCCGTCATACATTTAATTGATTCTGGCGGGTCTCCGGACATCGTTATTTTTGATGTTACTACTGTTAATGCTTTACTAACCTCATCATGGAGTTCTGATAATGATAATTTCCCCGGGGTTAGTTTGGTTAATTCATCTTTCAGGACGTATAATGGGTGCTGGTCACAATATGTGTAGTCCAGTCGATTAATGATTGCCTCGAAATTGAATATTGTGTTATGGTTTAATATTATATTAGCTGCTGCACCCGTTATTTTTGATTTTACGATTGTTAAAGCTTCCATGTATTTGTTGGAATTGGTATGTTGGTTAATGCTGTTCATTAGCCGTGTTGCGTCTTCTCGCCAAAGCCGATAATTACTTTTTGTTCCATCAAAAATAGTTAATGCTTTAAATATCTCGTGAGTTTATTTCATTAGGGTTATTATAATTGGCTACCTTTGGTTCCAATAATAATTGTGGTTGAATTGCAGAAAAACTTGTTGGAATTCGGTAGTAGATTCTGTAGTGCTAGCTGTATACTAGCCAGTTGTTGACTCATTTGTTCCATGATTTCTTGTGTTGAGTCGTTCAAGTTCCTATTTTTGTCAAAGCTATTTTTTCTTGTGAATTTCATATATATTTTTTGCTATGTTAATAAGATTCGTTTTTTATTTATTACTTCACTTCACTCGCTTTCCGTACTTTTTTCTTTTAAAAAAATTTAATATCTTCTATAATATAGAATTATATTATCATATTATGAAGAATTGGTGAAAAGTTTTTTGTTGAATCCTTGCTGCCACAAGAATATATCGGTCCGCTTCTAGAGTAACAAAATATATGTTACTCCTGGCAGGATCGCCAATTAAAGTTTTCACTTAGGTTGAATTAAAAAATTAATTTATTTTTTAACTCTGGAGAGTTATTCCTAGTTCTATGCTAAAATTATAACTGACTTACAATTCTTAAAATATGCTTCTTAAATACTAAAGATAACAATAGATTTCTTACATTAAATGTACGTACATATGTATATATATTCAATAGTATAACTCCATCTTCTATTTGTTCTAAGTCGCTGTTATATTTCTGTATTATGTTACACTTACTATTCCTATTCTCGAGTAGTGGGATTATGCATGTATCCGTGTCATTGTTTATTCGGCAAATGTTTCTTCCTAAATGGTTCTGACAGTGATCTACTCTGATATATTTGTCGCATTGGGCAATTTGCTCATCTGTTACAATTTACCCATGCTTGAAACTTATAGGCGTAAATTTAAAAAATTCGCACTGTTTGTATAGTACAGGGTATTTATAAATAGTTATGAATAGTTCTCCTGTTCCGGCAATATGTATATCTGAGTGTTCTAGGATGTTTATTATAGGTACCGAGATTAATTCATGCTTTATGGTTTCCGTGAGGTATTCGTTATTCTTCGCGGCATTAATTGTTCTAACGAGTAGTAGTAGTTGATTATATACTTCCTGGATAATGAGGCTGTTCTTGAAGTGCATCAAAGTGCATGGGTTTATATTCTTTTGTAACAATTTCTCTATAAGGTATAAGTATTTTCGTTATATTATGTTCGTTTAATTGACTTGCGAATATTTCACTTTTCTTTATCCATATCATTTCTTGAGTAGTGGGCTTTTATTCTTCTGTAAAAATTTCTCTATAAGGTATACGTATTTTCGTTATATTAGTGACATGAAAGAGATATGAGTATTCGTTGAAGAGGAGGCCGTCATCTGTTTTTGTCAAAATAAACTTCTTGTTTTCTATTTTTTTAATTTCAATTATTGCTTCTGGTGTCTGGAATGACATTGCCAGCACGGCTAATATTAGGTATATTTGTATCATGTTCTTTAATTGTGATGTTCTTAATATTGTTTTTATGAACAGTTTTTTCTCCTCGGGTTAAGATAGTGTCCCCACGCCCTTCTTATACAATTTTTTTTAACACGGGTTGGCTTTTCTTTCTAACATCTGTGATTCTTACCAAAATTTGGGTACCTTTTTCGAATGTTCGATGTTTTGCGTATGTATGTGTTCAATCTTTATAGTACCTTAGTTGATGCTTTAGGTAAATTTTTTGTAACTTCTTCTTTACTGTAATTTTTTGTACCGAAATGTATTTGCCTTGGTCTGTATCCTGTTACAGTATGTATTGAGTTGTTTAATTCCTTAACAGCTCTAAATATTTCCTCTTTTACTGTGGAGGAGTTTTGTATCTTAAAATGCGTTTTAGCTCACTAATGGAATTATGGACTCTTTCTACTTGCCCGTTTGCTTTTGATCGATGCACTGGCGTTTCTATCTTCTGTATGCCATGTTTTATGCACCTTTGCTTAAATGCTGGTGTAGTGAAACTTGCCTCATTATCAGTCATGAGTCGTTTGCATTCGGGAAAATTATTGATAATTATTTCTTCCATTTTATCTTCTGGTCTTGCTTTTGTATTTATTTCTTGGGTGACTATGTATTTGGAGAATTTATCTATAGTCACAAGATACGTGTTATTATCATTAAAGTAAATATCCCCATGTATGTATTCTCTTGGCTGTGTTGGTATGTCTCATTCTCGGAGAGGCTCATTAGTTGGGTTTCTCTCATATCGTGCAAATAAACATGCAGAACAGTGATTATTAAATTGTTTGCTATCTTTTTTTAAGGTTGGCCAATAATATTTTTCTAAAATTTCTTTTGTTGTATTGATGTAGCTTCTATGAACTCTTAAATGTGTTTCCTTAACAATTCGAAGTTGATTGTTTGTATCAATTATATCTTTTAATTTTCTTAGTATATGTACAAAATTTGTACCTATAAATGTTTCTCTTAATTTGAATTTTATTTGCTGGTGGTTCAGCGTTGTCTATATATTTCATTGTTGCTCTAACAAATCATCAGTAGACTTCAACCACACATTTTGAATAGTCACAAAACTCTTATCTTATGCACAGGCTTTCAAGAACGATTAGAGAATTCACAAATAAGATATGTTTGCCATCTTTGCAAATAAGAAAAATAATATGCATAGGGAAAGGATTTTCATGCATTTAAAATCACGTTTTATGTACATAAAATATGCACTAAAACTATAAAAGTATGCATTTAAAACTAATAAAAATGCATTTATTACCTTTTTTTCAACATTTAATAACATTAAAAACTTTAAAAAATCGCGTTCATTGCTTTCTTTCTTAGTTTTCGTTGAACCTTCAAGCGGATTTTTTTTACATACGTACATACGAAACAAATATAAAAAACAACAAAATCAAAAATCATACAGCAAATATTCGTAATACATATTCACCTTGATAAAATAGCTTATTGGCTTTACTAATATTTTTTACATAGTAAGAAATAGCAAAAACAAAAAAAAACCGTAAACACAAAGTACCCTTGAGGAATAATACACTGTATGAGTACCTCAAAGGAAAAAAATTTTGAAGTGAGTTCTAACGGCAGAAATGCTTATTTTACTGTGAGTTCTGAAACTCTTAATGAAAACAACATAAATAATAAACCTGATGAAAGTCTTTTTCTAACGGATAAGCCACTTTTTCGTCATCGATCAACTTCGCTTTGTCTAATGCCAACTAGTGAATCGTTAACATTACCATTGCCTAGTACTTCTTCATTTAAGTCTTCGATATCATCCGCATCGGGCTCGCGTTCATCACTAAACTAAGTTATCACTACAGATAACAGTAGCTCAAAACCCAAGGTTTAAGTGGGAATGGACAGATATATAACCGTGGTAAAGCGTGTCTTCCTCTCCAAAGATGTCTAGGGATAACAGCGCATCATCTACCAATCGTCAAAATCGTTTTTCATTATTACAAGACACCGAGGACAAGCCCTCTACGTCATCGCAAAAGTCTTTTAAGCCACCACCTATTTATCTGAGAGAAAAGAATTCTAATGCGCTTATCAAAAAACTGCTGTCGACCATTGGTGAAAATACTTTTCACATCATTCCAATCAATCGAGGTAATATATATATATAATGAAAAAGATTTCCGAAAAATTGTTAGTGAATTCGAAAAAAATAAAACAAATTTTTACACATACCAACTTAAGAGTGCTAAAGGCCTACAGATAGTATTAAAGGGCCTAGATTCATATGTTGAACCCGAAGAAGTAAAATGTGCACTTGTCGATCAAGGATTTAAGGTAAAAAATGCTACCAACATAATTAAGAGAGAAAAGGTCCCCCAACCCCTATTTCGGGTTGAACTGGAGCCGAATACATACAATTGAAAAAAATGAAACCCATCCAATTTATAGCGTAAAGTATCTCTTACATCGAAAAATCACAGTTGAAGAGCCACGTAAGCGTTCAGGTCCCGTACAGTGCCAGAATTGCCAAGAATATGGCCATACGAAAACTTACTGCAAGTTACCTACAGTGTGTGTTATCTGCGGTGAATTGCATGGTACTGCTACCTGCACTAAGCCAAAAGACCAAGCAGAAAAAAATGTAGTAATTGTGGAGGTAATCACACAGCTAACTATAGAGGGTGCCCTGTATATTCTTTCATTAAACAGGCTATGGGTCAAAACCCGCAAATTAATTCCAGCTCAACCAGTAAACGCGAACTCCGCCACTTTTGCACAAATGAGCCAACCAGTTACTTCACGTGTATCGTATGCTGATGCTGCTAAGACTAGTTCAATTCCCACGCAAAATGCTCCACCGCCAAATAATTCAACGAATTCAAACTCAAGCTTTAACTTTAGTCGCCTTGAAGCTACTATTGAGAATCTGGTGCTAACTATAAACAACTTTACTACAAATATGACAAGTATGATCCAAGAAATGTTGCGAATGCAGAATACACTGCTTCAAGCATTAGTTAGTAAACCATGAACACGTTAAAAATATGTTTCTGGAACGCAAACGGCATTCGCCAACATAAAAATGAACTTGAGCACTTCCTCATGGAAAAAATATTGATATAATGTTGGTTTCTGAGACTCATTTGACCTCAAGAAGCTTATTTAAAATAAGTGGTTACACTTTATATGATACAAAGGACCCGAGAGGGAGAGCATGCGGTGGATCAGCAATTCTGATTAAGTCAAGACTCAAGCACTATGTCCCTGACAACCTTAGTGAAGAATATTTTCGTAGAAAATTTAAAAAAAATTTTTAAAATCAGTATTCACTCCCAATTCATGTACGGGTGCTGCTGATTTACCGAGTGTAGTTTCTCTACCTCCTCGTCCCTTAAGGTTTAAGATGCGTGAAGTACAAAAAGTAATTGCTGAACTCAACCCGAAGAAAGTTCCAGGTATTGATGGCATTAGTAACAAAATGCTCATGAACTTGTCTCATATTGCAATAAGAATCCTGCTATTTATTTTTAATGCTATTTTAAGTATGCAGTATTTTCCACATAACTGGAAACTTGCCAAGATCAAAGTGATTCCAAAGGCAGGCAAAGATCTTACCAAGACTGAGTCATATAGGCCTATAAGGTTACTATCTACAATCTCAAAGCTTTTCGAAAAGGTGCTCATGACTAAATTGTCCAAAATTTTTAACTGATAATGGGTGCATCCCGGACCATCAATTTGGCCTTAGAAGTCAGCTCAGGACGAATGAACAAGCGTATAGACTGGTCCAAGTTGTAAGAAGAACATTTGAAGAAAAGAAGTATTGTTCTGCTCTCTTTATTGATGTTTCTCAGGCGTTTGATAAAGTATGGCACGAAGGCCTAGTTTTAAAATTGAAGACATATCTGCCAATAATCGTTCAAAAGCTTTTAGAAAGTTATACTATTAATAGGAAGTTCTTCACTGTTGTGGAAGGAGAGTTCACGAGTGTTTCCGAATCTATATCTTCTGGTGTACCACCGGGTAGTATTCTGGGTCCTGTCTTGTATTTAATATATACCTTTGATATGCCTGTGAGCAATAATATCCATATTTCTACATTTGCCGATAATACAGCCTGTATGAGTGTGCACGAAAACCCTTATGAGGCATCCCGCGATTTCTAGGAACATATTACCCAGCTGGAAATATGGTTGAACTTATAGAGAATTAAAGTCAATGAACAAAAGTGTGTCCATATAACGTTTACCCCAAGAAGAGATACTTGCTCCCCCATAAAAATCAACAATCAAAGTTTTCCATAACATTCCCAAGTGAAATACCTTGGTATACACCTTGAGCGAAGACTTACAGCGAAACATCATACTGACTCTAAATTAACTCGGATGAAACTTAAATTAACTCAAATATATTGGTTGATTGGTAGAAATTCAACACTCAGCCTAGACTGCAAACTTTTACTATACAAGTCGCTTTTGAATCCAATATGGTGCTACGGAATTCAGTTATGGGGCTCTGCTTCAGCTTCCAATGTCGAGAGAATCCAACGAAGGCAAAACAAAATTTTACGGTTAATAACATCGGCTCCATGGTACATCCAAAATTCTATTATACATCGTGATTTAAATATGCCACTAGTGACTGAAGAAATTGCAAAATACGCAGGCAAATATTTAACAAAACTCGAATCACATCCTAATCCACTTGTTCGTAATATTCTGAACTTTACTCGACTCATCCGCCTAAAAACGAGGGACATACGGGCTCTTATACCTAACACTCCAGATGGGACTACTTGAAAATACTTTTTTTTCCTTTTTTTGATTATCACTACTAATGTATTAATTATAGCTATCACTAAGTTTATGTCCAACACTGGTCGGGCCTAATAATTTTTTTTATAGATTTAAGATTTGAATACTTATTGTTAGGTCATATATAAAAATACAATAAATAAATACATGCATTAAAAAAAATACTTTCTTAACAAACATTTTGACATTAAAAACTTAAAAAACATAAAAGGCTTAGCTTCAATGCCTTCTTAATAAATATTTTGTAAATTAATATGAAAAAAAAATAAAGTTCAGTCGAACTTTTATTTACGTACATGAATGAATAAATGTTTTTTTTTTTAATTTTCAAAGATAAATGTTTGACGATTTTTTCTGAAAAAAATTTATGTAATAAAATTGAACGTTAAATTCTGCAATTTGGTTTGTGGAATATTCAGTCTATAAATTTTCGTTCTTAGAACTATAAACTATTGATCCAATTTGTTGCATATACATATTTTAAGTCCATAATTTTTTTTTGTTTAACTATTTCTAATTTATTTTTATGGCCTGTTTCACAATAACTAAGCGAAACTTTCGTCTTACAATTTATATTGAAAACAAAAACAAATTTTCATATTTTATTGTTGTTTCCAATATAAATTTTAAGTCGAAAGTTTCGTTTCAGTTTTTTTTCCTTATTTGAAACAGGCCATTAACCTCTTCACTTATTCTGCCTTTCAGAGCACACTTTTTTTAACCGTATCTTCAATTAGATCAACTTGAGGTGTTAAAGTAAGGGAAGCCTCTAATTGGCCTATAGTGTTAACAAGAAAGCAGTACTATGTGTGCCCAAATATCAATTAGGCAGAAGGCTGTCGGATATTATATTTCTATTAATAATATTAAAGAAATTTTAAAGTCAAAAAACTTCCACCTATATGCAAAAAATAACGTGTGCTTCCAGTGCACGTTAAAACCAGTTTTGTATGGAAATTTTGTTTTAACGTACACTTAAGGCACACGTTATTTTTTGCATATGGGTGGACGTTTTTTGACTTTAAAATTTCTTTAATTTTATTAATAAAAATTTAGTATCCGACAGTATTCTACCACGTTCCCCATCTACCCGGAGTTACTATAGGATGTATCCGTATTATATCACTTAATATGTTTCATTAAAGTCTGAAAAACGCAAAAGTGATTTCAAAAGCACTTTATTATCAGCCATGTCACAGAGCTCAATTCCATTCGGAAATGGAATTCGATCTGTATTTTGGTGCTTTAGAAAACGAAAAAAAATTTCGGAATGAAATCACTTTTATTTTCAAGAACGCAATTAACATTTCCTGCATAAGTAAAATAAAATATTTTTAACAATTTTTTATTTCAATAAAGAATACTATCAGCCATGTCACAGAGCTCAATTCCATTCGGAAACGGAATTTGGTGCTTTAGAAAACGAAAAATATTTTCGGAATGAAATCACTTTTAATTTCATGGACGGAATTAACATTTTCTGCATGTTAAAGTAAAAAAAACATTTTAAACAATTTTTTTCAATTAATAATACTATTTTTCATTTATTTATTCAAAGCTGGATTACAATTATTTAGTTTTTATTTAATTCTTATGCAAATTTCTCAAGTAATTACAAAAATAAAATGAACAGAACAAAATGTACGGAATTGGTTTCTTTGGTATTGCCATACCATTTTTGTATGTACTTAATCAAAATCTTCATATTGGCAGCACACAAAACAAAAAAATACAAGGCAGAATGAAAATATGCATACAAGAAAATTTAAAACGTCTAAACATATGCCACATTATCATTTACTACAAAATTATGTTGCCACGCTTGTAAGATTAAGCATTTTTTTCGGATTGATGAAAACGATGGGAATCTGAAGCACCAAAATGAAATTTGAACGGAATGGTTAATACGGAATCAAAACCATTCCGAACGGAATCTGTGACACGGCTGTATATTTCATTTATTTATTCAAAGCTGGATTACAATTACTTAGTGTTTATTTATTTATTAAAGGTATTCATTTCAGGTTTTTTTTTTTTTGAAAAAATGGAAAAATGTAATTTTTTCACAACAAACAGAGGGAAAAAATTTAACAAAAAAACTGAAATGAATACCTTTATTATGTAAATTTCTGAAGTCATTACAAAAATAAAATCAACAGAACAAAATGTACGGAATTGGTTTCTTTGGTATTTCCATACCATTTCTGTATGTACTTTATCAAAATCTTCATATTACCAGCACAAAAAACAAAAAA
This sequence comes from Tachina grossa, assembly GCA_949987645.1. Lineage (NCBI taxonomy): Eukaryota > Metazoa > Arthropoda > Insecta > Diptera > Tachinidae > Tachina > Tachina grossa. The sequence goes on along the minus strand of OX465277.1, from coordinate 48,572,355 downwards.
AAAATGCAAAGCAGAATTAAAATATGCATACAAAAAATTTAAAACGCCAAAACATATGCCACATTATGGTATAATACAAAATTATATTGCCACACTTGCAACATAAAAACTATTTGACAATTTTTTTCGGATTGATGAAAACGATCGGAATCTGAAGCACCAAAATGAAACTCGAACGGAATGGTTAATACGGAATCAAAACCATTCCGAACTGAATCTGTGACACGGCTGTATATCCACATGAAATTAATGCGGAACCAGTAGAGAGCGCTGAAAAAAATTACACAAACATTTTTGGGTTTTAAAGGATCTTATCTCATGCTATTTTTTTAATTTTCAATGATATTGGTATTCTTGATTTAAGCCACGGTACTGAATTTGTTAAATAAGTTGAAGGAGTCATACGGTCCTCTTTTTTTGTTCTTACACAGTCGTAAAAACTGCAGCTTTTAAATACTTTACAACTAATAAAAAAAAAAACCAAAATTAGATTTATAGCATGAAAAAACTAAAATATGTATTAAAAATATACATTTATAATGAAATATGCAAAAATATATATTTCTTATAAAATATGCAGAAATATGCACTAACAAATCGAATCCATTTTGTTACAAATTTGTTGATTCGCAAAGATATATTATTTACGTTGATCTACGACCAACGACAGAAAACTTGTATCTACTTGAATATCCTTTCCCTAATAATTAAATATACTTTTATAATTTTTTAAATGTTTATTTGTTTGTTTTGTTACCTATGGCTCCTAAGAAAAGGGAAAATTCCACTTCTTTTCAAAATCATCGGCAATAATCTTCCATTCACTGGCGCTCTGAGGAAACTTGAAATATAAGTACACCCAGAAAAAAGATTGGTTGGAAAACTGTTAGTCCAATAAAATATCATTTGCATTAACTATATTTCAGTTCACGCTATCAATTTTCTGTTAATCCAAAAAACAATCCATGTTCATTGCCATAATGGCATAATTGTAACAAAGATCTGATTGTGACAATACTTAAACTGATTGCATCAACCGAGCGTATGCTTTTGTCATGACTAATAAACTGATTGATTAACCCAACCGAATAAAATATTACGAATTAGATTTTACTACCAACTTTTGGTATTAGAAACTAAAAAATTGTCGTTCTATATTAAAATTAAAATAAAAACTTTCAATCAGTTGCTGCAACTAACTAGAGGTTGAGTTTACTATCATAGTTTATAGCAGCAAATTAAAAAATTAAATTTTGTGACTTTCAAAGATATGATTTGTGAATTCTCAAATGGTTTTTGAAAGTCTGCACACCCAGAAAAAAGATTGGTTGGAAAATGGTTAGTCCAATAAAATATCATTTTTATTAACTATATTTCAGTTCACGCTATCAATTTTCTGTTAATCCAAAAAACAATCCATGTTCATTGCCATAATAGCATAATTGTAACAAAAATATGATTGTGACAATACTTAAGTTGATTGCATCAACCGAGCGTATGCTTTTGTCATGACTAATAAACTGATTGGTTAACCCAACCGAATAAAATATTACGAATTAGATTTTACTACCAACTTTTGGTATTAGAAACTAAAAAATTGTCGTTCTATATTAAAATTAAAATAAAAACTTTCAATCAGTTGCTGCAACCAACTAGAAGTTGTGTTTACTATCATAGTTTATAGCAGCAAATTAAAAAATTAACTTTTGTGACTTTCAAAGATATTATGATTTGTGAATTCTCAAATGGTTTTTGAAAGTCTGTGCATAAGATAACAGGTTTGTGGCTTTTCAAAATGTGTGGTTGAAGAAATCTATATAGACATGATTCACCATTAGGAAATAAATTTCAATTAAAATAAACTTATGACAATATGTCAAATAATAAATTTCTTAAATTGTGTATTTTTATTTGCGTTTATTGTTTATTTTTATTTCAGCAAGGAAGCCCAATTTTTCTTTTACAGGTACCAATTATGATATTGTTTTAATTATATTAACCAAATTTTCTGTAGCAAGAATAACATTTATTTCAAATTCCATACTGTCATTTTTTCTGTTGCTGCAACTATTGGGTTGAGGGTTATAATTAAAATATATTGGTACCACAAGAAAATTTCAGTCGCTATAGCAGAATTCTATGATAGTTGCTGCAACCGCCAAAATTCAATTGGCAACAAATTCGGGAAAATCTGTTTTTTAGATACATACATATACATTAAGATGTCGACTTTTTTACAAAAATTCAGATTTCAAAAATGATTCTAAAAAGAACTTTAAACAACTTTACCATTGAAACTATAAGTTTAAACTGGATTTTGAATATACCCATTCTACTGAACATACATTCATATGTATCTATGTATGTATTTATGTTTGAAGGCCAATTCATATGATGATTTAAAAACCTTGTTTTGTTTTTGATTCTTTTTAAAAGTTGCTTCCAAAAACATTTTACATTCATGCGATGATTTTTTTTACTTTGTTTGTTCCAAAAATTGTATCAGTGTTGCCAGTAGATTAAAAAAAGTTTTATCCTTTCCCTACATGTTAAAAAATTTCCCCCATACGAAAATCTAAAAATTTTAGTAATTTAATTTAAAGAAAGATAAATTAAAAACATTTAAGGCCTTAATGATCAAACAGAATTACGGCATAAATATATTTTCGATACAAATTGACACAAAAAAGTACCACAAGAAAACATTCATTTTCTATTTCCTGTGGTGCTTGCCATTAGAAGAGTATTAGACAAAAGTCTATATAATTTCGAGCAAAAACAAATTTTGAAACGGTTTATGAGCAAAAATATATTTTTAGTATAGTTATTTTTACATTTATGCACAAAAAATGTAATATGAGAATAAAAAATACCTACGTTTTGGCCAAAATAAAATATTCTTCATAGTCCCTATACTCATATATTAGTGACAAAATTACTTACAGGTAACACTGTTTTGTACTAAAAAAACTGTTGTCACATTGAATGAAAAAATTTGCTTTCCTATACCGTTCGCCTACAAATTTTAAAAATCGTGTTTCAAAAAATCAATAAAAATCAACGTGTGAATTACGTGTAATATATAAAAAAGGGGTAAAGAACCTTTAAAAATTCGCTCTTCTAAACTGAATACATAGCATCAATCGCTTCCGGTATGATGTCACTTATTGCTGCTACAGAAATTCTAAATCCATATAACAGTTCCTTATATTTTTCACCAGTGGCTAAGAATCACAACGTTAGGAGCAATCTGCATAAAAGAAAGGAATACTCGATTTATAAAACAGGTGTTGCGAACCAAAATTTTATTAACCTTGCAGTAAGAGAAATAGTTTTTTGAGTGCTTTGCCTCGAAATTAGAGGCTATACCCTTTCAAGCAACGTATGAACACAAAAATTATAAACCGTTTGTAAAACGCTGATTTCACATACACAGATAATATCGTGTATAAAAAAGTGACATTCCATGAGGCAAATACATATAATGTGAACACAGCTTTAATAATTACGTACATAATTAGCTAATTTTTACTTAAAATTAAATTTTGTTTACAATTTGTTTTTAAATACGATTTAATTTTTTCAATGGTTAATTAAAGTTCTTATTGACTTACGTTGAAAGTACGCAGCACTAAAAAATTTCCAACTATTATGAACAAAAAAGTTAGGTTATGTAATGTTTAAAAAGGAATTGATCGCCAAATAATGTTTAAAAAGGATTTGTAATGGTAGTGTGTTTGTGAGATCCTATAGCCCAATTATTATTTTTATTCAGCTGTACATGGGGTCCAGCTTATAAGTAGGCGTTCAAAGGAACTGCAAGAAAAAGTGAGAAGTCAATTTATAAACCAGGCAAGTTGTTGCCGGATTGCGTTTTTAAATTAAAGTCTGATTTTATTTAACATTATGACTGCTTATATACTATTTTACATTCTTCAATTTTTGTGTTTCTTTCTGTTCGTTCGTTTCGTTCTGTTAATTATTACAATGAACTGTGTTGCAATCAGGCTTGCCATTTTAGCGCTTTTAGTGCTAGATTTAGCACTTTTTGTTTCTTCGTTTAGCACTACAGACTTTGAAAATAATGCTAAGTGCTAGTTTAGCACTTTCTTAAAACTATTTAGCATTTTTTGCACTTTTTATTTCATTAAATTTATAAGATTGCGAGCCAATTAATATTATATTTTTATCAAATTTATTTATCTTCATTAAGTGTTTAATATGACAGGAGTCATATAACTGAACCGCTTTGAGATAGGTACACATATGGGTACAAATATATTAGTACACTATTTGAAATACTAAGTAAATTAACAAAACTTGTTTTAAGTTTTATTCTGTTTTGAAAACGTGTAGTGTTAATAAAGTTATTCATCATCTTAACAAAAAGCACAGTTAAAGCTAAAATGAGCCAAAGATTTTAGTTGTCGGTTATACGATTTTGTTTATCTTTTTGTTTTTCTTCCTTGGTATTCCATTCGCAGCTGGATTCAAAATTTATAAATTAAATATTTCAAGCGGCCTATACATATAATATTATTGAATATGTTATTGTTCACATCGTTGGGGTTGTCAAAAGGTCAAATAACGCACAATTTATGCAACACCATCCAAAATATTTGTCGCTTTCACCTATACTATGGAATGATTGATACAAATCTTTCAAAAAATATGGCGAAATTTTTCTCACTCTAAAAAAACTTAATAAAATACCATATAATTTTGCAACACATTATACAATATAATTATATTTTCTTTGTTATGAAAAAATGCATTGTGCCACCTATAAAATACAAAAAAAAAATATCACAATTTTATTGCAATATTATTGCTTAAAAAATAAGTGAAATTAATCATTTTAACTGATTTGTTAGCACTTTCTTGTGTGTGCTGTAGAACATTTTAGCACTTTTATTTCTGCAATCTAGCACTTTTCCTCTTACATTTTATGGCAACACTGGTTGCAATGCAACTAAACTATGATAAAGTGATTTACAGTAAGTGAGCTACACTACACCCTCACCCTTAAGAGAAAAATTATGTAAGTAATTTTTCTTACCATTCTCATAGTAAAGTTACAATATTAATAAATTTTTTAAATGTTTTCAATGTATGTATATAATTGTCTTAAAATAAAAATGTTTTTAATGAATATAATTTCCTTAAAATAATGTTTTTAATGTATATAATTCTCTTAAAATGTAAATAAATTTGATTTGGTAAATAATGTTTTTTTAAAGTGTAATAGGATTTTTAAAATGTTGTTATAAAACGTGTTTAATGGTTTTCTTTATATTAGTTGCTTACATATATAATATAGATACAATTTTCTTTAGTATTTTCTGAAACTTCCACTATGTCGAAAGAAAAACTCTGCGAAAGAAACATAGGCGCTCGAATTCTAGTACCTTTTCATTCCACTGTGTCGTCAGATTTCTTTCGCTTGTGATTACGTATGTCATTTTTTTGTTTTACGTGTTTATAAATTAAAGTAGTACCAATTTGTATATTTCAAGTATTTCTAGCGATTTTTTAAAACTTACTAACATTTACATGAAAATAATACAACCATATTGAACAAAGAAAAAGAATTCAACAAAATAGTAGCACAGCAACAGCAAGTTATTGCTGTTTTGCTTTACAACTACATTCGTTTTCTTTAAAATGTGCGAGTACTTTTTTAATGAACATAAAACAATAATCAAAACAGAAGTGTTCAATAATATTTTGGTGAATATTTTATGACTTTTCTCTACAAATAAAAAATAAATTGAAGAAATAGGAATAAAAAAAATTATAATGTGATAAAATAATAGTTTTACAAACCTTATTGAATTGTTTGAAAATAAATTTTACTACACGAAAGCAAAATAGCAAGTGGGTGATTTTAACATAGCGTTCGTTTTGTTGACGACTCATTCGAGTTAGTGGTATGAAAATCTGTATGAAAACACTTACGTTTTCTTGCGACTTGTCGTTCGAGTCAATGTTCGTAGAGAAGCAATATAGAGAAATGGAAATCATTTTTCTTTCGCTTAGAATGCGAATGAAGACCTTCTTCCGAAATAGTGGAAGAGGCAGTTAATGTTTTCTTACAGTTTATTTTAAAATTATACTTATGAATTTTATGTTTATGTACATATATAATTATCCTAGAATTTATATTTATAAAGTTTTGTAGGGTTTCAAATTATTTTTGTGTATTTCTTTGGTTTTTCCTTCATATTCTATTGTGGTGTTTACACCGTTTCTACTTATTATTTTATAAGGTCCCTTATATATGCTCTGATTTTTATACCCTTTACCAAAAAATGGTAAAAGGGTATATATACGTTTTTCCTTCTATTTTCTACTTTAACTAGTACTAAATCTCCTATCTTTAAATTAAATCTATTTTCATATTTATTGTTTATTACTCTATTTTCTTTTGCTTTTGTTGATAAGTCTCTAGCTCTTTTCAGTGTAAATTGTAATTTGACTCGTAGTTCTTGTGCGTAGTCATCATAATTATAAAATTTTGTATTGTTGTCTACAATGTCAGATGGAAGGAATGGCAATTTTCCGTATACTAATTCATATGGCGAGTATCCTGTGTCAATGTCTGACGCCGTGTTATAGGCAAAAGTAAAATATGGAATCCACTTATCAAACAGATAATAATTTGCGGTTGTTAATAGAAACTCGTTAAGTACCCTGTGATTTCTTTCAATTGATCCTAGTGTTTCATGATGATAAGGTGTTGAAAAATTTTGTTTTATTCCTAATAACGAACATATGTTACTCATTATTTCATTTTTAAATTCTGTTCCTCTGTCTGACTTAAGTACTTAACATTGTCCGTATTTAAAATTAATTGTTCAACAAGTGTTTTGGCTGTTGTAAGTGCATCTTTTGTCGGCATTGGATGTGCAACAATAAATTTAGTCGGCTCACATTGCATTGTTAAAATGTATCGGTAATCATTCGAAATACGAAGAGGTCCTACGGTGTCAATTGAAATTACTTCAAAACTATTGTTTGGTGTGTCTGTTAGTGTAAGTGGTTCCTTAATGTGTTTTGTTTGTTTATTTTTCGTACATTTGTCACAATATGACACAAATTTCTTTACCATTTATGACATGTTTTTCCAAATATATTTTTGTTTTAATTTGATGATAGTTTTTCTAACTCCTAAGTGACCTGCGTGTGTTGCATTGTGGTATTTGTCAATTAGTTTGTACTGCAATATTGAATCTTTTACTCTTTTTCGGTGCATTGTATATTAATACTTTTAGTTGAGGACTTCTGTTATTTATCTTTATCTTGGCATATGCTTCTTTTATTTCTTCTTTTGTATATACTTTAAATATTTCATCATTATTTGATAGCGTTCATTCTCTTATATATTATTTCAAGTAGATATGTAATGGTCGCGGACGACATGTTTTGGGAATTCAAAACCGGGAAAAAATAAAAACGATGGCAACCCTGTTACAATGGGGGGATTTTGGGGATTTTCATGCTAATATTGTGTGTGTGTGTGAGTTTGATTCTTTGTTCATGTGCATGTATGTACACTTGTGTGCACAGCTTTTGTTGTTATTGTAGAGAAACGTTGTGCTTACACTGCATGATGTGTGTGTGTGTGTGTGTGTGTGTGTGAGTCTAATACTTTGGTTACGCGTATGCATGTATATGTGGCTGGTTGTATGTGTTTATGGGAGTGTGTGTTTGTATGTGTGTGTATGAGTGTGTGTTGTTGTATTTACTTGTATGTTTGATGGCGTCCGATACTTTTGTTGTAGTGACAGACAACCATTATACCCAGTAGGAAATGCCGATGAAAAATGTACTGAGTCGCTTTTGACTTGTCGCTTGTGCGACGTACATACAAATGTATGTATATTCAAAAATTTATGACAATTCCACCCCAAATACACCAAATCTGTTTTCTCTTCTTCTTTTATACTGACGGATAGAAGAAAACTTATACCAAAATCGTTACTAGAACTTTAGTGTTGACACAAAGACACTTACTCCTAGTCTGACTGCGGGGTAGTTACAAAGGATCTGTGTATTTGTGTGCATGTAGTGATTGTTATTTGATAGACTTAGAGTTGCTGTTTTGAGTTATCATTGGTATGCTTATATAGGTTTATTGTATGTATGCATTTATGTTTGCGATCTCTGGGAAAATAATCTAATAGCTGCAGAGAGTGGCAACCCTGTTGCGAATGGAAGTAAATAGAGAATGTATTTGGTAATGTATGTATATGTTGTTGGATTCAATTATGTGATCGTATCTATTTTTGCTTTGAAGAATATCATTGCTTGTGTGAATTACATCATCACGTTTTCATACATATTTACAAATGAATGTTTATATATTTTCTAGGCTATTGACGTTGCTATTCTTATGGAGATAGAAAATATTGTGTGGGCATAGGTTTTATATATATGTATAAGTGCATTTCAGACGTTAAATGTTTTGAATCTGATCAGGTTGATAAGCATAGTTTTTGAATAGGGGTAGTGATATATTTATTTCAGTATATTTTACTCAGTTCTTGTGGTACCTTCATAGCGAACAGTCGATTAGCGGAATTTTGCTTACATACTTACCAAACAAATAAAAAATTATACAAAAAATATTCGTACTACATATTATTCGTAATAGGTACATACTGACTTTAATAAATAAGCTTTATGCTTTGCTAATATTTTTTACATAGTAGAAATAACAGAAATAAAAAAACAGGAAACAAAAAAAAACAAACAAAGTGACATTGAGGAATACGCAGTATGAGTACCTCAAAAACAAACAAACAATCATAAATAACAAAAACAAAAAAAAAGACCGCAAAAAAACACAAACGAAGTACCCTTGAGGAATTCTCTGAATGAGTACCTCAAATACAAAAAATTTTGAAGTGAGTTCTAACGGCAGAAATGCTTATTTTACTGTGAGTTCTGAAACTCTTAATGAAAACAATATAAATAATAAACCTGATGAAAGGCTTTTTTTAACGGCAGAGCAAATTTTTCGTCAGCGATCAATTTCGCTCAGTCCAATGTCAAATAGTAGTGATTCATTAACATTGCAGTTTCCTAATACTTCTTCATATAAGCCAGCAATATCATCCCCTTCAGACTCGTGTTCATCACTTAACAAAATTATCACTACAGACAACAGCGGCTCAAAACTCAAGGTACAAGTCGGAATGGACAGATATATAACCGTGGTAGAGCTGGGCGAAGCCCGAATTCTTCAAAAATTTCACCTGCTCCAAAAATGTCTAGGGATAACAGCGCAGTCTCAACTAATCGCCAAAACCGCTTTAAAATTTTGCAAGATGACAACGACAAACCCGAGGAATAAAACATCCAAGCCACCACCGATCTATTTGAGAAAAAATTCAAATGCTCTTATTAAAAAATTAATTTCGGTCATTGGTGAGAATAAGTTTAACATTGTTCCAATAAAACGTGGCAACATCGATGAAACGAATATTCAAATTTATGACGAAAAATATCTCCGCAAAATTGTTTCTGAATCTAAAAAAAATAAAACAAGTTTCTTCACACACCAGCTTAAGAGTGCTAAAGGCCTACAGATCGTATTGAAGGGCATAGATTCCTATGTTGTTCCCGAAGAAATAAAAGATGCACTCGTCCTCCAGGGATTTAAGGTAAAAAATGTATTTAACATAAAAAATAGGGAGAAGATCCCCCAACCTCTATTTCGAGTTGAACTTGAGCCAAATGACACAAAATTAAGAAAAAATGAGACGCAACCAATTTATAATTTAAAATACCTCTTGTACCGAAAAACGACAGTTGAAGAGCGACATAAGCGTTCAGGTCCTGTACAGTGCCATAATTGCCAAGAATATAGCCATACAAAAACATACTGCAATTTACCCTCTGTTTGTGTTGTGTGCGGCGAATTACACGGCACTGCTAGTTGCAATAAGCAAAAAAATCAAAGTGATAAAAAGTGTAGTAACTGTGGAGGTAATCACACCGCTAACTACAGAGGATGTCCTGTATATTCTTTCGTTAAACAAACTATGGGACAAAAACCAAAATTAGCTCCAGCCCAATCAGTAAAAGCTTACTCCGCCAATCCTGCTCAAATAAGCCAACCAGTTATTTCACGTGTATCATATGCCGATGCTGCTAATCCGACACAAAATGTTTCACCCCAAATAATTCAACAAATACAAACTCAAACTTTAATTTTAATCGCCTTGAAGCCACTATTGCTAATCTGGTCCAAACTATAAATAATTTTACAACAAATATGACTAGCATGATGCAAGAAATGCTACGAATGCAGAAAACACTGCTTCAAAAATTAATTAACAAGCTATGACCACGTTAAAAATGTGTTTCTGGAACGCAAACAGCATTCGCCAATATAAAAATGAACTTGAGCACTTCCTTACGGAAAAAAATATTAACATAATGTTGGTCTCTGAGACTCATTTGACTTCGTGAAGCTTTTTCAAAATTAATGGGTACACTATATATGATACAAAGGACTCTAGAGGGAGAGCATGCAGTGGATCTGCAATTCTAATTAAGTCAAGACTCAAGCACTATATCCTTGACAACGTTAGTGAAGAATATATGCAACCCACGAATATTTGTGTAGAAAATTTTTGTTCGAATTTAGTGATATCATCAATTTATTCACCTCCCAGATTTTCAGTTACTGAAGATCAGTATGAAAAGTTCTACAAATCGCTTGGATCTTGTTTCGTGGCAGCTGGAGACACTTCACTTTGGAGGTATTCTAAAATACTTCGTCGCCATGATCAATGTCACATTCGTTCGACGTCAATTTTAGCGCGTTTAGTTTAAATAAATAAAGAAAAAAGAGATACGAAGTGTTTGTATGGTATCTAAAACTGTTAATTAAGCTTTAATGGCATTCGGCCAGGCTCTACAAGACAATTAAGTTTTCTTAAATTCTTCAAAGATGTAAACACGTTTTTAAAACAAATAAAATAAGTAACTAACTTTACTTTTGCTGTTTATTGTTTTTTTGTATGTTACTTAGCACTTGTACTGTTAAGTTTTTTATTAATTATTTCTTTAAATTACTTCATAAATCCCTTTTTGTTTTCAACTTTTTCTGCATACAAGTCGGCTGTTTTCAATGTTGTTGATGTTTTTATAAGAGATAACATAATATCGATTACTTAAAACGATATTTCTTCGCACGTATTTTAGAATCTGTCGACGTCGAACTGTCGAAAGTGAACGTTCGACGATGAAGAAGTGAAGCGCGTATTCTCGAATAGACCTGAATATGTGCATACCGGACCATCAATTTGGTTTTAGAAGTCAGCATAGCACCATTGAACAAACGCATAGATTGGTTCAATCTGAGATATTTTTTGAACCCCAGCCAATTAACACGATTGATCATCTTCACATATGGGTCAGGTAAGTTACTTCTTAATGGGCTACAAATTGTAATGATCGTCGGAGAGTGATCGGCCGAGAAATCAAGAGAAGCTTGAACTTGAATTAAATCCCTAGAAATATTTTTTATGAAGCCGAAATCTATAACATCCGGAATTTGTTGTATGTCAGTAGGCCAATAAGTGGGCTCCCCACTCGAAATGACATCCAAGCCCATTTTTGAAATAGTGTGAACAATGCTCGACCTCTGGGTGTTATAAGACGCGAACCCCAAAACGTATGTTTTGCATCGTAGTCGCCAGCTGCTACAAAACAAGGTCTAAGAGATTTGTAGAAATCCTCATATTGATTCTCAGTGATTGAAAATTTGGGAGGGGAGTAAATTGCTGATATAAAAAAATTTGTACAAAAACTTTCAATGCAGATATTTGTTGCTTGTAGGTGTTCTTTACAAATGTTATCAAGAATATAGTGCTTGAGTCTTGACTTTATTAAAATTGCTGATCCACCGCAAGCTCTACCTCTAGGGTCCTTTGTATCATATATAGTGTAGCCATAAATTTTAAAAAGACTTCTCGAAGTCAAATGAGTCTCAGATACTAACATTATATCAATATTTTTTCCCGTGAGGAAGTGCTCAAGATCATTTTTATGATGGCGAATGCCGTTTGCGTTCCAGAAACATATTGTTAACGTGTTTATGGCTTATTAATTAATGCTTGAAGCAGTTATTCTGCATTCGTAGCATTTCTTGCATCATGCTAGTCATATTTGTTGTAAAATTGTTTATAGTTTGCACCAGATTATCAATAGTAGCTTTAAGGCGATTAAAATTAAAGCTTGCGTCAATATTTTTTAAATTATTTGTGGGGAAACATGTTGTGTGGGAATTTAATTTGTCTTAGCAGCAAAGTAGCTGGTTGGCTCATTTGTGCAAAAGTAGCAGAGTAAGCGTTTGCTGATTGAGCTGGAGCTAATTTAGGTTTTTGCATTCTGATGGTTTTGATGCATCAAAATCTTCTAAATATTTGTTATTCGCTTTCGAATGTCTTTGCGAGCATTGAACTAGTCCACTTCTAATTCCGTTTTGCATAAACATATACATTTCAGAATCAGTGAATTGTTCCAGTGAAACTTCTGTGGTTTTCAACATTGCATCCCAAGATAATCCTGGTGCTGTATAATAGTAGCAGGGCTCCAAATCGTATATATCTCTACAAATTTTTCTAAAATTTTCAAACACATCGGATAGAAGAATAACATCTGTCTTTAAGTAGAGCTCAGTATAGTCAAGGAGGTTTTACAATTAAACACCCTCAATATTTTTTGAGCATGTTCATACTCGACTACATCACATTCTTCATTCGTTAGAATATTGAAGAACTCGTCTCTACTAGGGAGCTTAGTTTCCTTATACTTAGTCATGGAATCCATGTAAGAGTACGGAAATACGCCCTTTCTTCTAATCAGGTTGAAATGAGCTTCATCAACGAAAATGATCGAATAGTATTAAAATCATTGCTATCAAGATTTTTCGCTAACGTATCTAAGCTCAAAGCCATAAATCTAATCGAGTCTATAAATCTTATTTCGAATCCATATTTTTCATCTAATTTGATGAAAATTGAAAGAGAAATATAACGCTCTGTGTTCTGGGGAATCACTTTTATTGTGGCATTTTTTATGGTATAAAGTTTTTTGAAAAATAGGTGAATATCATATGCTGAAAGATTATGAAAGATAACCGGTATAAACTGAGGTGTTTTATAATTCAAATTACATTCGCTATGAGCTGCCCCACGATAATTACCCGTAAGTTGACAATGATATCTAACTTTATCGTTATTCAATATTTTCTTACATATATGACAATTTTTTGCATTATTATATTGAGCTATTTCTATTAGGGTTATGAACATTTTTTTAACTTTAAGTAAATAATTTAGATAAATATCTGTACAATCTTCAACTATTTTTTGATAAATACATCTGCCGAATCTTCACCAAAATAATTCCTATATAAATTATTTTCTCTCTTAAAACTACAATTAATAAAATAACCGAATGCACACGCATGGTGTTTCTGTACATTTGTAGTGCTTTTACTTACAGGATCATCGACTTTTTCCAAAATAGACTCAAAGTCTGCGTAGATTATAAAATTACATCTAACTGTTTGTATTACTTCGTAAACTTGATCATCTTCGGGCATTCCGATGACGTTTTTGCCGCAAACGTTTTTATGATGATTATACACATAATCATCATGTGTATAATATAGACAGGTGTTGCATATCAGGATCTTATTAACATGTGATGTTATGCTGGAACGAAGAAGTCTGAGGAAAATATAGAAAATAAAATAGTATGTAAATAAATATAACAATAAGAAGTAACTTTTTAAATAGAGATGAAAATACATTTCGCTTAAATGCGCAAATGAAACTTACTTTGATATATCCTTGATGATTACATAGTGGCAGTTTTCATTATACTGGAGCAATAAGAGATTAATATGAACATGTTTTTCTCCTTTTGTTATGTAGTATGGTCCTATAAGCGATGTTCCATTGTGACCAAATACATTGATGCTCACATAATTTTGACTTTCAAATTTTTTTATCTGCTTCAATGGGAGTGGAAACTCTAGGTCTTTAAAATTTAGTACAATTTCCCCTATATTAATATTCTCATCAGAAATGTGTGCAGTATTGTAATTTCTATGGTTTTTTCGTTGTCTTCGATCTAAAGTACTATTTGTGTACAAAGCCGCAATGAGACACCATTTAAAGCAATAAATATCATTGTTCTCGACATTTATGCATGCACATTTCACTGCAATATTTTTTGGAAGAGGGTAAAGCTTGATCCTTTTATTATGGACGCCTTGTTTATATTAACTTCAAGGGAATTTATTGAAATCAAGGTCCATCCGCTATCCCTTTCTTCCATTTTGGCTCTTATATCCTCGGCTTGTTTCTTGTACATGTCCTCTATGTCATCAGACAAAGTCACCAACATCGTTTTCGAAATATGTACAAGTTGGGAAACATTCATCTCATCATTCACCATCTTCATATAATCACACGCGAGCTCCATATTAAATTTAAATGAACTATGTATCTTACTACGTTCATTTAGTTGTACTATGGAGCTCTTGGCAGATTTCAGAAACTCCTCCGGCAACAAGACACCCACATTTTTGTTGAGGAGGATGTATGTCTAGATCCTCCCATTGAAGGTGCTTGCTCTTTTTGTGAGAAAATCTCCAATCCGTTCTTGTTGACAACTGTTTTTATGTTTTGTGGTTCTGACATGAGCCATATAACCATTTGATGGGATCATCTCATCACAATCCTCACAATATTTGTTTTGAAGATTTAGCTTACTAGTTCCAAGGACAGCCTTTGATTAGTTAGCATATGAGTGCGTTTCCATATGCTGATTTAGTTTTGTTTGAGTCATAAAGACTTTATAGCAGATGGTACAGTTTGTAGTATTCATTTTATGTAATTATTTATTTGTTTATAAATTAATTTAATTATTTTATTTATAAACTATTTATTTAATTATTTTTTATATTTTTTTTTTAGTTCTAGCACTTTTATAGTTTTTGGATTTTAAACACTAGAAATTTTGGTTGGGAAATTAGGTTGTCACTTGTTGAGATATCAGAGCAGACTGATGACAATCTACATTATTTCTTCTACTTATATACTTTATATGAAAATCGCGTAGTAGTCATCAAATCTAATTTATTACGACATATGATGAAACTCATATACACACACACACACATGTAGGGATATATATATATATATATATATATATATATATATATATATATATATATATATATATATATATATATATATACTCACACACACATACACATTTACACAATTCTCTGTTGGTATTACGATATATGAAGAAATTCATATACACAGCAACACCCAGAACAAAATCGCTAGCATCAGTTTGCAATATAAAGTTACAAGAAAAATCGGGACACGTGAAAGTAGGTGCTTTTATAAGTTTTTGCAGTATTTCTCCAAAAGCTATTTCTTATAATTGTTACATTAAAGTAAAATATACTACCCCTATTCAAAAACTCTGCTTATCAACCTGATTGTATTCAAAACATTTAACATCTGAAATGCACTTGTACATATATAAAACCTATACCCACACTATATTCTTGACAACATTTGTGAACAACACCTACCAGCAACAAATATTGGCATTGAAAGTTTTGGTACAAATTTATCAATTTACTCCCCTCCCAGATTTTCAATCACTGAAGATCAATACGAAAATTTCTACAAATCTCTTGGACCTCGTTTTGTAGCAGCTGGGGAGTACAATGCAAAACATACGTTTTGGGGTTCGCGTCGTATTACATCCAGATGTCGACCATTGTTCAACACAATTTCAAAAATGGGCTTGGATGTCATTTCGAGTGGGGAGTCCACTTATTGGCCTACTGACATACAAAAAATTCCGGATGTTATAGATTTTGGCATCATAAAAAATATCTCTAGGGATTTAATTCAGGTTCCAGCTTCTCTTGATCTCTCGTCCGATCACTCGCCAACGATCATTACAATTTGAAGCCCATTAAGAAGTAACTTACCTGACCCATATGTGAAGATGAACAATCGTGTTAATTGGCTGGGGTTCAAAAAATATCTCAGTAGTCATTGCACGGAAAATATTACGTAAAGAACACCCAATGATATTGAATCTAGCATTGCCTATATTAATGAAAATATTAAACAGGCTACTGAGCATGCCACTACCTCCCATCCGCAGACTGGTTTCAATTGAATTCGTTCTTTAGACATTTAACGTCTCGACGTGAAAAAGGAAGAGCTAGAAGGGAATGCCAACAGCACAGATCACCCCAAAATAAAATCAGATTTAAAGAGTGCACTAAACGACTCCAAGAGTTGCTTGCATCTGAAAAAACTGCATCTTTTAAAAATTATCTGGAAGATCTTGATGTCACACCAGCATCTAATTACTCCTTGTGGCGTGCTGCTAGAAAGCTTAAAACATCTGTTGAGTATAAGCCACCTCTACGCACATCTACCGGAAGTTGGGCAAGAAGCGATACTGAAAAAAGGTAAAATATTTGCTGAGCACTTAAAATCCGTTTTTAAGTTAAACTTATGTGCTGGTGTTCCTGTTTTGCCGAATGTAGTCGCTCTACCCCCTCAACACATTAAGTTTAAGACGCGTAATTTACAAAAATTAATTACCGAACTCAACCCGAAGAAAGCTCCGGGTATTGATGAAATTAGTAACTAGATGCTGATGAAGTTGCCTCGTGTTGCAGTGAGAATCCTGTTATTAATTTTCAATGCCATTTTACGACTGGAGTATTATCCACACAGCTGGAAGCTTGCCAAGGTTAAAATGATTCGAAAGCCGGGCAAAGATCTAACCAAGGCTGAGTCATATAGGCCAATAAGTCTACTATCAACAATGTCAAAGCTTTTCGAAAAACTGCTCAAAACAAAATTGTTCCCAATTCTAATTAATAGTGGGTACATACCAGACCATCAATTTGGATTTAGAAGTCAGCATAGCATCATTGAACAAACTCATAGATTGGTTCAATTTATAAGAAGAACTTTTGAAGAAAAAAAGTATTGTTCTGCGCTGTTTATTGACATTTCCCAGGCATTTGATAAAGTGTGGCAGGAAGGCCTAATTTTAAAATTGAAGACTTACTAACCAATAAACATTTTAAATCTTTTGGAAAGTTACATTATTTCCCGTAAGTTCACTGTTTGGAAGGAGACTTTACGAGTAGGCCTGAAACTATTTCATCCGGTGTGGCACAGGGGAGTATACTGGGGCCAGTTTTATATTTGATTTATACTTGTGATATGCCTGTGAGCAGTAGTATCTATACTTCCACATTTGCCGATGATACAGCCTGCCTTAGTATGCACGAAAACCCTGATGAGGCATTCCGCAAACTCCAGGAACAGATTAGCCAGATGGACCTCTCGTTAAACTTATGGAGAATTAAGGTAAATGAACAAAAGTGTGTTCAAGTAACATTTACCTTACGAAGAGCTACTTGTTCCCCATTCGGATTAACAATCAAGTTGTTCCTCAACATTCACATGTGAAATATCTTGGTATACACCTTGATTGACGACTTACATGGAAACACCACATTGATTCTTAGCTATCACAAATGAAACTTAAATTAACTCAGGTACATTGGCTGATTGGTGGAAATTCAACACTCAGCCTAGACTGCAAACTTTTAATATACAAGTCGCTTTTAAAGCCAATATGGTGCTACGGAATTCAGCTATGGGGCACGGCTTCAGCTTCAAATGTTGGGGAAATCCAACGAAGGCAAAACAAAATTTTACGCTTGATAACGTCGGCTCCATGGTACATCAAAAATTGAAATATATATTTAGTGACTGAAGAAATTGCAAAATACGCAGGCAAATACCTAACAAAACTCGAGTCACATTCTTATCCGCTTGCTCGTAATATATTGAACTTTACTGGACACATCCGCTTAAAAAAGAGAGATACAAGGGCTCTAATAAACAACACTCCAGATGCAGCTGCTTAAAAATATTTTTTTTTTGCCTTATCACTACTTATGATTATTAATAACTATAACTTAGTCTATGTCCGACATTGGTTGGGCCTAATAATTATACTTTAGATTAAGATTTGAATACTTATTGTTAGTTCATAATTGAAGATACAGGGTGGGCCAAAAGAAACCAAGGGGTGTAAAAGTTTAATAACTTTTTTGTTTATTAACTTTTTTTATTTTTTCTTTCAGATTATATAATATACAAAATGGAAATTTTTTTACACTAAGTACGAAAAATGATGTCTCTTAAATGACCACTGTTTTCAGCTTCGGACTGATGGGCTCTTTTTAGAGCATTTTCCATAACATCTTTCAAAACTTGTGGCTGTAGCGTTGAGTTGAGTTCAAGGATTGTCTCTGGCTTGTTCACATACACTCGGTCCTTCAAAAAACCCCAAAGAAAATAGTCGGGTGCTGTCAAATCTGGCGATCGCGCTGGCCAAATAATTTCCGAATTTCGTGAAATTATTCGCTCTCCAAAAATTTGACTTAAAAGTCCCATTGTGTCTCGGGCAGTATGGGCAGTGGCTCCGTCCTGCTGAAACCACATACCAGGTCTGTTTTCAAGAGCAGGACGTAAAAAATTTTCTATCATAAACCGATACCGCTCTCCATTTACGGTTACAGCACTTCCATCTACATTCTCGAAGAAGTAGGGCCCAATGACATTTTCAGATGTGATCCCACACCATACTGTACACCTGATGGGGTGCAATTGGCGCTGATGAATGGCTTTTGGATTTTGAGAACCCCAGAACCTACAGTTCTGCTTATTAACAAAGCCATTAAAAAAAAAAGCCGTTAAAATAATTGATCTCTGGTTTAAATAATAAAATTCTATTGTTCTGGTTCTCTGTTCAGTTGTGAACCTCTCCATTATAAATTCTCCAAGTATTGTCTATATAATCTGAAAGAAAAAATAAAAAAAAATTAATAAACAAAAAAGTTTTTAAACTTTTACACCCCTTGGTTTCTTTTGGCCCACCCGTACAATAAAAAAAAACGTCTTAAAAAATTGTCGTCCACCACCATTACCAATCTACTCTTTCCTCAGCTTATTAATTTCATTATTTATTTCACTATTAATTTTATTACTCATATTTTGGGTGTGTAACTTCTTCATAGTCGAATCTGGTTTCGATGAATTATCATTCCATCCTATATTCATATTTATGGTACGCAATTTCTTCATTTTCGAATCTGGTTTCGATGAATTATCATTACGTCGTATGTGCACAATATTATTTTCAATAAATATATCTTTTTCTTTTATATTTTCAGCTTGTTAAATTTCAATTTCTTCATATTTTTGATGTCATTGATGGATATGCATTCCCATATTTGAAGTTGATCAGACTTCTGAGAATCATATTTTTCCATATTTCTTTGTGTTGCGCGAGTTAATTTCCTATTTAAGGAAATGAGTAAAAAAAATATACTTTCTTTTTTTTCTGCACCGAAATGTGCGTTTCTTTATTAAATATATTCTTAAGACTAACTTACAAAGTGTTACTTAATATCTATTTATAATAATAATTATGTTTAATGTTTCTTTGTTCTAACTCAAAATATGTTTTTCTTTGTTCTAATATGTTTTTCTTTGTTTAGGTTACTAGTACCTTTCTTATCAGCAAAACATGTTTTGAGAAAAAATGTGTTTTTTATCGTTACAATAGTTGTATTTATGATGTTTGTCTTATCTCTAGCTTAGAATAGTTACATTTGAGTTTATGGATTTGTTATCATCTTTTATTACTATTTTAGTTATATTTGAATTTATGGATTTGTTATTACTATCTTAAAATAAGAGATGTTAACTCTCCTCCTTCTTAAAAAAACGTCCTCGTTTTAAACTGTATATTGTCTCTATTTCATATAATTCGTCGATTTTTTTCCTTTGTGTTTCTATTTTCTTTATTCTGTAGCATTCGCAGAATTTAATCATACCATAAGTTAGTAATGCTAATGTACATAGTCCCAATATGAAATAAAATGTGTATTTGACTGGATGTTTTTCGATGGGTATCAGGAAGGTTGATATTTCTTGGATATTGTTAAATTTGTAATTACCATTAGATTCTAAGATGCGCATTATTTGTAATTGTTCGTCGTGTTGGTTATGTATGACATTTTTGAGTGCTTGTTGGTGGTTGTAGTATTGTTTTCCATCTAGATTTGTTGAGTAATTGAATTGTATTAGTTTAGGTCCATTTATTTTTACGTTATTCCAGGTGTGTTCGTAATCTGTAATGATGTTTCCACTTTCGAGTACTTGTAGTGGTGCGTTATTTTCATGTATCACTTCGCATTTGGCTGGCCTGTTTTCTAATACATTAATAGTACAGTTGTCCGGTTTCTTAATTCTGCATATAAAGTTTCCTAGATAATTTTTACATTTTTCGATACTTGTAAATTTAGTATTGCATTTTGTTATTCTAGAGTCTAGTAATAGTTTTCCGTGCTTAAATGCTAGTGAATACAAATTAAATAGCTTACATTTCGTTTTTAATAATGGGTATTTATAGGTGTTTACAATTGTGTGATGAAAATAAAAAACATTAATATCGGCATATTCTAATATATTTATTATAGGTAGATCTAACGCTTCATTAGACACTATTTGTTGAATATCTTTTAAATTTAAAGTTCCGGAATAAAAGTTTCCGTTTTTTGCGAAATTAATCATTGTAGCGATAGAATGTAGTTCGTTGTATACTTCGGTAAGTATTAAATGTTCTGAAATAGATTCTGGGCTAATTCTTTCTAATATTTTTTCAAATTCAGAGTTTATTTTCTTTTGTTTATTATTATTTTCTATTAGCATATTCAATCCTGTCTTGATTTCGATTAGGTCATCGTGGTCAGGTGTTCCTGTAATAAGTTTGAGGGCTGATCCTAGAAAGTTAAGTGAAAGTTTAGTTCTGGAGATTCTAGGAAGTAGTTGTGACTTCAGATTTTCTATTTTAGTTATCAACAAATATTCTGCAGAGTTTTGTTCTAAATTATATGCAAATAGTACTATATTTTCGTAGGGTGTCAAGATTCTAGAAAGGTTTGTCATATGGTATAAGAACGCTGTGTCCTGAAAAACGTATACAGGGTCAGTCTCTATCATTATATATTTTTTGTCTTTTAAGTCTATTAGTCTGTTACCGAATGCGACGGATATATATAATAATATTATTATTCTTTGCATGTTTGTACTCGTATATTATCTTTATGTATAACAATATTTTTGTTTGTAATTATTGTGTTACCTTTATCTTCCTTTACAATGTGTTTTGAGTATTTCCTTACGTTTTTATTGCGTCAGTGCGTTTTGGAGTATATAACGTCCCCTGCTTGGTATGTGATGTTCTTACGATTTTTGTTGTGATATAGAAGTATTTTCTGTTGGTTTATTTCAATTTTTTCTTTAATATCAGGATGTGCTCCCCGGTTTAAAAACACGTCCTCGGGTTTCTCTCCAATGACTGAGTGTATTGTTTTGTTGTATTGTCGAACGCCATTAAAGATTTCGTCTCCTGGTGAAGAATTGTTTTCTTGAGCTAGGACTCTAGTGAGTTCGATCAGCGTGCTATGAGTGCGTTCCACTTGACCGTTTGTTGTTGAATGGTATGTTGGCGTTAACGTATGCTCAATATGTAGTTTTTCATAAACCTGTTTTACGCATATACTTGATAATGCTGCTTCGTTGTCAGTTATTATGAATCTAGCATTTGGATAGATTTGCGATAGTATTTCTTCGATGTATTTGTGTATGTTTTTCTTATTTGGAATTTCTCGTATATAGCAATATTTTGAGTACATATCAGTTGTGGTGATGTATGTGTTTCCGTTCATATAAAATAAATCTAAGTGTATGTGTTCTCCCACGTGATTTGGAATCGGTGTCGCTCCAATTGGTTGTTTATTTGGTCTTCTTTCGTATTTGTTCGTAAGACAGATTTCACAGTCTTGTGTTTCTTTTTTACACATGGTGCGTATGGTTGGCCAAAAATACGTTGTCTGTATTTCTTGAGCGTTATTTTTGTAATTTCTGTGTGCTCGTCTATGTGCTAGTACTACGATTTCTTTTTGTCTATCTATGTTTTCTATATCTTCTGTCATTTTCTGAGCTACTACAATTTTACATTTGGAAAAGAAGAAATGATATTATCTTCGACGTGGAATAGAGTTTCTTCCTCTATTTTTATAGCATTTGTTACTTTTGGGCTTATTATTTGTTTTAATCTGTCTAATAATTCGTCCTTGGTTGAATAGAAAAGTGTGTGTCGTGCGTATGAGAAAATATTTTGTGAAGATATTTGCACTAAGTTATCTGTGTTATAGTGAATAATTATTTGATTCTTAAATGCATTTAATGGTTGTTTCACGCGTTTCAATTTTTCGATTGGCGAACTTTGTGCTGAATGTTGTGAACAACTCGAAGTATTATTAATCTGTTGACGTGACAATGCGTCAGCGACGACGTTTTGATTTCCTGGTTTATATACTAATTTAGCGCCATATTCTTCGATAAAATTTTTCCATCGTTTCAATTTTGTGTTGGGATTTTTATCAGATATAGAAAAAATAAGTGACTGGTGGTCCGTGTAAATGGTTAAGTCTGCTAACCGTAAAGGTAATTTCTTAATTTTTGAAGTGACCAAACGATCGCAAGAAGCTCTTTTTCGTTTGTGCTATAGTTTTGTTCGGTTTGGTTAAGGGTTCTAGATATAAATGAAATAGGTTTCTTATTCTGAGAAAGTACAGCTCCTATTACAAAGTTGCTTGCATCAGTCGTTAGTTCGAAGGGCTTGTTGAAATCTGGTTGAAATAATTCGACTTGTGCTTGTAACATATCTTTAATTTTCTCTATCGCTTCGAGTGCTGGTTTATTTAGATTAATTAATACTTTGTGCTTTGCTTTTTGTTTACACCGCCATTGTCTCCGCGTAAGAATGTAGTAAGAGATTTCACTATTGAAGCGAAGTTTTGTACAAATTTCCTATAATAACTAGCTAGTCCTAAAAATGACCTTAATTCTTTTAAATTTTTAGGTATTGGATAATCCTTTATTGTTTGGATCTTACTAGGAACTACAGTTATTTTATTGTGTTTGATTACGTGACCAAGATATTCTACTGAGTCTTGGAAAAAATGTGATTTCTCGTCAGAAATTTTCATATTTGCATTGTGTAATGCGTTTATTATTATTCGAATGTGCTCCATGTGTTCTTCAGGCGAAGAAGAATATATAAGCACGTCGTCGATATAAACGTAAGCGAACTTACCAATATATGGACGCAGAATATCATCTATACATCGCTGAAATATAGAAGGTGCGTTCTTTAGGCCGAATGGCATTCTAAGAAATTCGTATTTTGCTCCATTCACACTGAATGCAGTCTTTTCTCTGTCTGATTTTTTTATCGAGATTTGGTGAAATCCTGACTCTAAGTCTAGTGTTGTAAAGACTTTTGCTTTACCTAAATTTTGAATAGTCATTGCTACATCTGGGATAGGGTACCTGTCAGTTATAGTCTGAGCATTAAGCTTTTGAAAATCTATTACCATACGTTTTTTTGGTTTCCCTTCCTCATCTGTGCCCTTCTTCGCAACGGTCCATACTGGAGAGTTGTATGGGCTTTTGCTAGGTTGTATTATTTGGTTGTCTAATAATGTTTGAATTTCTTTATTTATAAATTCATTGTCTGCTTTTGGATACGGGTACTGTTTCACCCAAATAGGATCTTCTGATTTTGTCCTAATTGTAGCTTGTACAGTGGTTGTAAAGGGCAGAATTTTGTTGGTTTTGTCATTTATTCTCATTATATTTTCAATTTCATTTTTATATTTGTCATTATTGACTGTATAATTCACTTTTTGTCCGCTAATTTCTTCTTTTCTTTTAAATTTATACGTGATTTTATACTCAAATAAGTTAATTTCTGCTTTTATGGCTCTGAGACCATGTTCCCCGAGAAGCATATCGAACTCTTCTAAGGCTTCAGTTTCGAAAAATACTAAATTATGGCCTAATAGTGTAATAATTTTTTTTGCTTTCGTTAAAGAGTATCCGTGAAGCGTTTTTACCTTAACTGGTTTTATTGGAATAGATTTTCCTATGTTGCACTTAGAACTAATATAATTGTTTGTCGCACCTGTGTCAATTAATATATTAACGGATTTACCTGTTGTTTGGCAGTGCCTCTGCAGACATGGCAATCCGTTTATTCGCCTAAAAAAGCGCTGCCGGTTTCATAAGTATCTTCGGTGTGTGGTACAAGTGATTGTATGTCTTCATCTCTCGTCTGGTTTACTCGTTGAACTTTGGTCGGATTATAATTTTTTGATGAAGGCATTCTATCCCTTTTTGTTGGTTGTTGCTCCCTTCTGAATGGGTTGTATTGCTGCTGTGGGGAATATTGTGTTGAACGTCTAAATTGTTGCGAACTATCCACTTCCATGGGTTCCTGCCGTGGTTGATGATTAAATTGAGCTTGTACATTGGGATTGTACCTCCTTCTATCTTCGTATCGTTGTGGTCCAAAGTTTGGTTTTTGGTTGTATTGTGTTCTAGCCAGTGTGTCGAACTGCATATTTGCGTTGTCATGGTATATAGTGCTTGCGATTGCAAATGCAGTTTCTAGGTCCTTTGGATAATGGCTATATAATGTACCGCTTGTATATTTGCTGTTGAGTCCTGTGATGAATGTACGGACTGCTTCCTGATTTGCATATTCCGCCATGGATGCAGATCCCTGATCACCTGACATCTCTATCTTCGAAAGTGCGAGGTTCAGTGCTTTGCTGATTTTGCTGTGGAATTCTGAGAGTGTTTGTCTTCCCTGTTTATGTTTCTTCATTTCCTCGAGTAGTACATATAATGGTCGTTGGTCTGCGTAGGTGTAGTCAAGCCTGTTAATTATAGAATAAAAGTTCATCTTGGTATTGTGGTTGATGAGGATGTCTGCTGCTTCTCCAACAATTTTTGAATGCAGTATCGTGAATGCTGTGTAGTAATTTGGGTGGTTGGAAAATTGTTTGGTATTTTCCATGAATGTCCATGCCCTTTTCCGCCAGGATCTATATTGGTTTTTATCCCCACTGAAACACGGTATGGCTTCGAATGTTTTTAAATTTATCTGAGTTGCATCAGTTATATTTGGTGTGAAGTCACTATGTTGTTCCTGCGTAATGATTGTGTGGGGAGATCGTTCCGCCTCCAGTGTATTTACCTTCAATTGGGTAGAGTTTGTGTGAGTACCTCTATTTGTGCTCGTAAAGCTGCGATATCTTGATTCATTGTGTCGTTGTCTTTTCCCATAGATCGTAAGGAATTGAATATTTTCTGCCGTTTCTGACGTTGGTCCAGCGTGGTAATTTCTCACTTTTTCAGGGATTGGTTTGCTTTTCTTCAAAGCCGTGGAATTTTATTTAAATATCTTGAATGTCAAGAATATTTGGCTGTGGTCAAGAGTTTAGACCGGCTTGAGCCCCCAGTTAATTTCCTATTTAAGGAAATGAGTAAAAAAAATATATTTTCTTTTTTTTCTGCACCGAAATGTGCGTTTCTTTATTAAATATATTCTTAAGACTAACTTACAAAGTGTTACTTAATATCTATTTATAATAATAATTATGTTTAATGTTTCTTTGTTCTAACTCAAAATATGTTTTTCTTTGTTCTAATATGTTTTTCTTTGTTTAGGTTACTAGTACCTTTCTTATCAACAAAACATGTTTTGAGAAAAAATGTGTTTCTTATCGTTACAATAGTTGTATTTATGATGTTTGTCTTATCTCTAGCTTAGAATAGTTACATTTGAGTTTATGGATTTGTTATCATCTTTTATTACTATTTTAGTTATATTTGAATTTATGGATTTGTTATTACTATCTTAAAATAAGAGATGTTAACTGGCGCGCATTATTTTCATTTATATTATTTTTATTTGCCTCATTATTTTCTTTTGTATTTGCCTCATTAGTTTTGTTTTTCATTGCCCTTGTAGTTACTAATAACTTTCCTACTTTTTCATCGTTTTCTAATGGTATCATTTGTTTTAATATGTCAGAGTCAATTTTTATTCTTGAAAGTGCATCAGCATTAGTGTTAATTTTTCCTTTCTTATAAATAATTGTAAAATCATAATCACTTAGGTCCAGTCTAATTCTTGTTATTTTAGACGAAGGATTCTTATGTGAAAAGAGTGAAATCAAAGGTCTGTGGGCTGTTACTACTATAAATTGTCTTCCATATAGATACGGTTTAAAATAATTTATTCCCCAGTGTATTGCTAATAGTTCTTTTTCAATTACTGGTAAATTGGTAAATCTTGTTCTATTTCTCCTTGTGATAGTACATCACCTAACGCGTAGTTTGAATTGTCGGTTGTAAGTATAAAAGGTTTTTCAAAATTTGGGTATTGTAATACAGGTGGGTTAATAAGCTTTTCTTTTAGTGTTTCGAAGGCATGTTGGCATTGTTCTGTCCATTTGAATTCTGTTGATTTCTTTAAAAGTGCGTTTAGGTCTTTAGTAATGTGGGCGAAATTAGGTATGAATTTTCTGTAATAATTGCAAAATGCAATGAATCGTCTTAATTCGTCTGTGTTTCTAGGTATTGAATAATTTTTTATTGTTTCATATTTGGATGGGTCTGTCTTTACACCGTCTTTTGTTATTAAGTGTCCTAAGTAAATTACTTCTGGCCTTAAAAAACAACATTTCTTTGGGTTAAGTTTAAGATTGTACTTTTGAAGTCTATCCAGTACTTTTATTAAATTTTGGTTGTGTTGGTTTAAGCTACATCCATATACTGTTATGTCGTCTACGTAAAGAAATGCTTCGGATTCTAGTTTGGAAAGTGTTATTGTTAGCATTCGTTGGAAGCTATTTGAAGAAATTTTTAGTCCGAAAGGGAGTCTTTTGAATTGATAGTGGCCTTGTGGCGTAGAAAATGCTGTAAGTGGTCTAGATTCTTGATTTAGTTCAATCTGGTGAAATGAACTTGTCATGTCTAGTGTAGAAAACCATTTGGCTCTGCCAAGTTTATCCAAAATATCTTCTAACCTAGTTAGTGGAAATTTGTCGCTTTCTAAAGTCTACTACTAGTCTCCATTTCTTTTTGTCTTCCGTGTTCTTCTTGGGTACCAAGAGGAGTGGAGCATTATATGGGCTAATTGATGGTTCTATTATGTGTTCAATAAGCATTGTTTGTACTTGTTCGTTTATTACTTCAGTATGTGCATGTGGTAATCTGTAGTTTTTTATGTAAACTGGTGTATTGCTTGACGTCATGATTTTCTGTGTGTAAAAATTGTTGACGCTTAATGTTTCGTCTTCGAGGTGAAAAACATTTTGATATTTCCTAAAAATTTTTATTAATTCTGTTTTTGCATAATTGTTATTATTAACATTATTGCAATTTAATCTTTCATAGTTTTTAAGTGGGTCAGTTTGGAGTTTAGAGCCTTTTAAAATTATCTCATCATTTGTTGTATTTAATATTTTCAAATGAGTCATGCCGTTTTTGGGTGCTATTGAATTACTTAAAAATATGCCTGGTTTTAATTCATTATTTAAGAAATTTATTATTCGACATATTGTCAGAAGTTTATTTTAATTTGAAATTTATTTGCTGGTGGTTCAGCGTTGTCTATATATTTCATTGTTGCTGTAACAAATCATCAGTAGACTTCAACCATACATTTTGAATAGTCACAAACCTCTTATCTTATGATCAGACTTTCAAGAACTATTTGAGAGTTCACAAATAATAAGATTTTTGAAAATCACAAAAGAAAAATAAGCGTAGTAGAATTTGAAACTATTACAAAAAACCCAGCAAATAATTTATATTCGATTTGAATCTATTTTATTTTTCTACACCTTTATACAATTAGAAATCCATTGGATAACAATAAAAGTAATTATAAGGCAAAATGAAAAATAATATATAAATTTAACATTTAAGAAATTTATTATTCAACATATTGTCAGAAGTTTATTTTAATTTGAAATTTATTTGCTGGTGGTTCAGCGTTGTCTATATATTTCATTGTTGCTGTAACAAATCATCAGTAGACTTCAACCATACATTTTGAATAGTCACAAAATATTTGGTGTTTGTTTTGTCTTATAATTTTTCTTTAGTTCATTGATTAATTATTCTAAATTGTTTGGTATTCTAGTTAGTTTTATTCAGTTTTGTACTTTTTGATCTAATCGTGTTTTAAAAATACGTTGAAAGAAATTGGGTTTCCTTGTATCATCTAGGGTCTCTTGAATCAATTCCAAATTGTCTATGAATGGGTTAAGTTCTTCCTTTCTACAGGGTGGGCCAAAAGAAACCAAGGGGTGTGAAAGCTTAATAACTTTTTTGTTTATTAACTTTTTTTTATTTTTTCTTTCAGATTATATAATATACAAAATGAAATTTTTTTACACTAAGTATGAAAAAGGATGTCTCTTAAATGACCACCGTTTTCAGCTTCGCACTGATGGGCTCTTTTTAGAGCATTTTCCATAACATCTTTCAAAACTTGTGGCTGTAGCGTTCGAATTTCTGCAACAATGTTTGCCTTGAGTTCAAGGATTGTCTCTGGCTTGTTCACATACACTCGCTCCTTCAAAAAACCCCAAAGAAAATAGTCGGGTGCTGTCAAATCTGGCGATCGCGCTGGCCAAATAATTTCCGAATTTCGAGAAATTATTCGCTATCCAAAAATTTGACTTAAAAGTGCCATTGTGTCTCGGGCAGTATGGGCAGTGGCTCCGTCCTGCTGAAACCACATACCAGGTCTGTTTTCAAGAGCAGGACGTAAAAAATTTTTTATCATAAACCGATACCGCTCTCCATTTACGGTTACAGCACTTCCATCTACATTCTCGAAGAAGTAGGGCCCAATGACATTTTCAGATGTGATCCCACACCATACTGTACACCTGATGGGGTGCAATTGGCGTTGATGAATGGCTCTTGGATTTTGAGAACCCCAGAACCTACAGTTATGCTTATTAACAAAGCCATTCAAATGAAAATGAGCTTCATCACTCATAATCAAATTTTCATCCCTGGTTTAAATAATAAAATTCTATTGTTCTGGTTCTCTGTTCAGTTGTGAACCTCTCCATTATAAATTCTCCAAGTGTTGTCTATATAATCTGAAAGAAAAAATAAAAAAAATTAATAAACAAAAAAGTTATTAAACTTTTACACCCCTTGGTTTCTTTTGGCCCACCCTGTACCAGAGTAAATGGGAATTAATTTTGCAATTGATGCAAGTTCTGAAGCGTTCATTGGCATTGTTGCAGTTAATTGTGAAGTTTTGTTTGTCATGTCTGAGTTTTTCGAAATTTTCTAATTACTTGTTGATGTAGAGAGCTAGGTATTTCTAATTATAATCCTTTTCTTGTTTATATTTTTGTAAGTTTTTCTGCGTCTGCGACTTTGTGTGAAGTTGTTAGTCGATTGTAATTTACATTTAATATTACTCTTATATCTTCAAACTT
Source organism: Tachina grossa (assembly GCA_949987645.1). Classification (NCBI taxonomy): domain Eukaryota; kingdom Metazoa; phylum Arthropoda; class Insecta; order Diptera; family Tachinidae; genus Tachina; species Tachina grossa. Next base: position 48,542,804 of record OX465277.1, on the reverse strand, counting down.
GTTTATTAAATTTTGTATATTTTTTTCAATTGTCTCATCTTTTGTACCTTTATCAGTGTTTAAACATTTTTAGGACTTGTTAATTTTCTTTTATCAATCTTATTTTACTAACAATATTTTGCCATTCCATTGATTTAAAATGTATGTTTATTTGTTTTTTTTGTTATCTTTTAAATATTGTATTTTCTTAACAATGATATTGTTTCTAACTCATTTTTTGTTGGATTTAGTATTTCTTCCCTATCTGGAGTTCCCTCAATTCCTAAGTCTTTCCATAGTTCGGTTAACCACTGAATTATGTTGTAGTCATAAATTTTTAACAAGACTATATTGTTAAACTCTAACCATATCACACTTTTTTATGGATGTGATAATGGTATTATTAAATTCAAACATTACTCTGTTTATCGTAACGAAATAAATGTTTCAAATAACAATAACTAGTTTTCGACAACCACACATTTGTTTCAGAGAACATAATATTGTTTTCTCAACCATTCTAAAACCAGATCTTTTCTGTGCGTGCAAATAGTATATATGAGTATGAGTATATGAGTACTGAAATACAAAAAATTTTGAAATGAGTTCTAACGGCAGAAATGCTTATTTTACTGTGAGTTCTGAAACTCTTAATGAAATCAATGAAAATAAAAAATCTGATGATAATAGTGCTGTGAGTTCTGGAGCTCTTAATGAAAACAATAAAAATAAAAAATCTGGTGATAGTATTTTTCTAACGGCAAATCCAATTTTTCGTCAGCGTTCCACTTCGCTTTGCCCAATGCCAACTAGTGATTTGTTAACATTTGAGTTGCCTGGTACTTCTTCAGTTAAGTCAGCGATATCATCCGCTCGTGTTCATCACTTAATCAAGTTATCACTTTAGATTGTAGTAGGCAAAAATCTAAAGTTCAAATCGGAATGGACAGATATATGACAGTTATAAAGCGTTAAAAAATTAGTCTCGGCAATTGGAGAGAACGAATTTCACGTTTGTGGTAACATTGACGAAATTAAAATTCAAATATACGAAGAAAAAGATTTCCGCAAAATAGTAACAGAATTCGAAAAAAATAAAACAAGTTTTTATACGTACCAGCTTAAGAGTGCTAAAGGTATGCAAATCGTATTGAAGGGCATTGATTCTTATGTTAATCCCGAAGAAGTAAAAGATGCACTCATCATACAAGGATTTAAGGTAAAAAATGTTACTAATATATTCAAAAGGGAGAAAAATCCCCCAGCCTCTATTTCGTGTTGAACTGGAGCCGAATGATATAAAGTTAAAAAAATGAGACACATCCAATTTATAATCTAAAATACCTCTTATATCGAAAAATCACAGTTGAAGAGCCACATAAGCGATCAGGAGCTGTACAGTGCCATAATTACCAAGAATATGGTCACACAAAAACTTAATGCAAATTACCTACAGTTTATAGGGATGAAACGATTTGAGTAAATACAAGTAAGTACTCTATACTTTTTCTTAAAAACCAAGTACTTTTGGTATTGATACTTTACTACCAAGTACAAAGTAGGCATCGGTAAAAAGTACTCGTATCGGTCAAACATACGCGTTTCTTATTTGCCACAACAATGTTGAACATGACGCCAGTTTAACAAAATTTCATTTGTTCGTATTAAATCTAAATTTATGTTTAGAATATATCTGTGGCAAAAAGGAAAAATTGCTTAGATAATCTGTTTTTAGGTTAACGGTACCAATATTATCCTCGAATTAGAAAGTACTCCTGGGAAAAATTTAATTTATTTCGTGCGCTTTTTTAGGAAGTTATAGCGCAATGACTTGCTTTTCATATCTTTTTTCATTTTATAATCTCATATAGAATATTACCTTACTTTAGCTTATACTTTCGTATATTTCTAATTGAATGTATTATTTGAGTGAATACCGAATTTCCTAATTTAACTGTAAAAGAAATAGATTTCCGAAAATTGACTTGAAGGTTGAAAAGTGCCCTTGCAGTAAAGCAGTAAAATATGACTTAAGCACTTTTTCCTTATTGCCACATATATTAAAGTCATTTTAAGAAAATGGTACCAAGTTAAGTGTGTGATTATATTTTATAAAAAAGACGATAAAATTGCCAGCTGAAAAAAATTGTTATGAAAGCGAGTGTTATTGCAGCAATACATCGAATTTGCTCAAACGTTTAAAATGTTATCCCGACTATACTGCTCCTGTCGACGAAAATATTTCAAAGCAAGTACATACAGTGAGTTTCACTAGTATTCGGTTTTCACATTCAGAATGTGAATGGCAAGTTTTTCAGATTAAAAGGTTGCCATTGCTTGGCAGACTTTTTATTGATTCTGAATCTGAAAACAGAATATTAGTGACACTAAATGTACATTCTACATACATATGTACATATGTATATGTGTGTATTTATTTTTGTTTCACTATTTCAAATCATATGAAGAACTTTACCGATACAAGTAAGTATCGATACTTTTTATTCGATACTCAGTAGGTATCGATACTTTTGAACTGATACCGTGTTAAGTAAAAGTATCGATACCTTAGTGGTATCGTTTCATCCCTAACAGTTTGTGTTATCTGCGGTGAATTGCACGGTACTGCTAGTTGTATTAAACCAAAAGATCAAGCAGAAAAAAATGCAGGAATTGTGGAAGTAACCACACAGCTAAATACAGAGGTTGTCCTGTGTACTCTTTCGTCAAGCAGGCTATGGTGCAAAAACCTAAATTAGTTCCAGTTCAAACAGCAAACGCTTCCTCCTCCACTTCTGCGCAAATGAGCCAACCAGTTACTTCCCATGCATCGTATGCCGATGCTGCTAGGGCTAGTTCTATTACCACATAAAATGTTGAATTGGCAAATAATTCAACAAATACAAATTCCAGATTTAATTTCAATCGCCTTGAAGCTACTATTGATAATCTGGTGCAAACTATAAACAATTTTACAAGAAATGTAACTAGCATGATGCAGGAAATGCTTCGAATGCAGAATACACTGATTCATGCATTAGTTAACAAACCATTAAAATGTTAAAAATATGTTTCTGGAACGCAAATGATATTCGCCAACATAAAAATGAGCTTGAGAACTTTCTCACGGAAAAAAATATTGATGTAATGCTAGTCTCTGAGACTCATTTGATTTCGAGAAGCATTTTTAAAATTTATGGCTACACCTTATATGATTCAAAGGACCCGTGAGGAAGAGCATGCGGTGGATCAGCGATTCTAATAAAGTCAAGACTCAATCACTATATTCTAGACAACATTTGTGAACAACACCTACCGGCAACAAATATTGGCATTGAAAGTTTTTGTACAAACTTCGTGATATCATCAATTTACTCCCCCGCCAGATTTTCAATCACTGAAGATCAATACGAAAATTTCTACAAATCTTTTGGACCTCGTTTTGTAGCAGCTGGCGACTACAATGCAAAACATACGTTCTGGTGTTCGCGTCTTATTACACCGAGATGTCGAGCGTTGTTCAACACAATCTCAAAACTTTTCTTGGATGTCATTTCGAGCGGGTAGCCCACTTATTGGCCTACTGACATACAAAAAATTCCGGATGTTATAGATTTTGGCGTCATAAAAAATATCTCTAGGGATTTAATTCAGGTTCAAGCTTCTCTTGATCTCTCGTCCGATCACTCCCCAACGATTATTACAATTACAAATACAATTAACTTACCTGACCCATATGTGAAGATGAACAATCGTGTTAATTGGCTGGGGTTCAAAAAATATCTCAGTAGTCATTGCACGGAAAATATTACGCTAAGAACAACCAATGATATTGAATCTAGCATTGCCAATCTTAACAAAAATATTAAACAGGCTGCTGAACATGCCACTACCTCCCATCCGCAAACTGGTTTTAATAGAATTTATTCTACAGATATTGAACGTCTCGTACGGGAAAAAGAAGAGCTAGAAGGGAATGGCAACAGCACAGATCACCCCAAAATAAAATCAGATTTAAAGAGTGCACTAAACGACTCCAAGAATTCCTTCATCTGAAAAACTGCATCTCTTAAAAATTATCTGAAAGTTCTTGATGTCACACCAGCATCTAATTACTCCTTGTTGCGCGCTGCTAGAAAGCTTAAAACGCTCGTTGAGTATAAGCCAACTCTACGCACATTTACCGGAGGTTGGGCAAGAAGCGATATTAAAAAAGGTAACATATTTGCTCAGTACTTAAAATTCGTTTTTAAGCCAAACATATGTACGGGTGTTGCTGATTTGCTGAGTGTAGTCGCTCTACACCCTCAACACATTAAGTTTAAGACGCGTGATTTACAAAAATTAATTTGCCGAACTCAACCCGAAAAAAGCTCCCGGTATTAATGGAATTAGTAACCAGATGCTGATGAAGTTGCCTCGTATTGCAGTTAGAATCCTGTTATTCATTTTTAATGCCATTTTACGACTGTAGTATTATCCGCACAGCTGGCAGCTTGCCAAGGTTAAAATTATTCCAAAGCTGGGCAAAGATCTAACCAAGGCTGAGTCATATAGGCCAATAAGTCGACTATCAACAATGTCAAAGCTTTTCGAAAAACTGCTCAAAACAAAATTGTCCCCAATTCTAATTAGTAGTGGGTGCATACCAGACCATCAATTTGGTTTTAGAAGTCAGCATAGCACCATTGAACAAACTCATACATTGGTTCAATTTATAAGAAGAACTTTTGTGAAAAAAAGTATTGCTCTGCGCTGTTTATTGACATTTCCCAGGCATTTGATAAAGTGTGCCATGAAGGCAGAATTTTAAAATTGAAGACATACTTACCAATAAACGTTTTAAATCTTTTGGAAAGTTACATTATTTCCCGTAAGTTCACTGTTGTGGAAGGAGACTTTACGAGTATGCCTGAAACTATATCATCCGGTGTGCCACAGGGGAGTATACTGGGGCCAGTTTTATATTTGATTTATACTTGTGATATGCCTGTGAGCAGTAGTATGCATACTTCCACATTTGCCGACGATACAGCCTGCCTTAGTATGCACGAAAACCCAGGAACACATTAGACAGATGAAGCTATGGTTAAACTTATGAATAATTAAGGTAAATGAACAAAAGTGTGTTCAAGTAACATTTACCTTACGAAGAGCTACTTGTTCCCCCATTCGGATTAACAATCAACTTGTTCCCCAACATTTACATGTGAAATATCTTGGTATACACCTTAATCGACGACTTACATAGAAACACCAATTTGATTCTAAACTATCACAAATGAAACTTAATTTAACTCAGGTACATTGGCTGATTGGTAGAAATTCAACACTCAGCCTTGACTGCAAACTTTTAATATACAAGTCGCTTTTAAAACCAATATGGTGCTACAGAATTCAGATATGGGGCACTGCTTCAGCTTCAAATGTTGAGAAAATCCAACGAAAGCAAAACAAAATGAAATATGACACTAGTGACTGAAGAAATTGCAAAATACGCAGGCAAATACCTAACAAAACTCGAGTCACATCCTAATCCGCTTGCTCGTAATATATTGAATTTTACTGGACACATCCGCTTAAAGAAGAGAGATACAAGGGCTCTAATAAACAACACTCCAGATGCAGCTGCTTAAAAATATATATTTTTTTGTGCTTATCACTACGTATGTATTAATAATAACTATCACTTAGTTTATGTCCGACAGTGGTTGGGCCTAATATTAAAAAAAAAATATACTGCAACAAAATTTCATTATCAGTAAAATGCTGTAAAAATTTCATTATCAGTAAAATACTGTAAAAAATTTCATTATCAGTAAATTACTGTAAAAAAAATTTCATTTTCAGTAAAAATTTACTGGTTACTGTTTTTTTTTAATTTAGTAAAGTTTTACTGAATACTGCAAATTTTTTCAGTAAGCAGTAAAATTTTACTGAATACTACAAATTTTTTCAGTATTTTTTACTGCAGTAATTATTTACTGCAGTATTCCCATGTCTGCCTAATAATTATACTGTAGATTAAGATTTGAATACTTATTGTTAGTTCATATTTGAAGATACAATAAATAAAAAAACGTCTTAAAATAAAAAAAACTTTAATAATGTTTTTGGATCACATTGGAGTGCTGACGATGTTGAACTAATTTCTTTCGGCATTTACAAAATGCAATTAAATTACATTGGTATTTCAGAAAAGGATTTCAAAATGTAAGATTTCATATTTATTGAAGGCATTTTGTAGCTTCGTGTTGAAAGTTTACTACAAGGTTTTAGTAGGTATTTTGTAAAACTTCCTCGTCTATCTCTTCGAACATTTGTTAAAAGTCACGGGTTACATGCAAGTATGTAGAAATTAAACAAATGTTTTTTTTGTCAGCTGATTGCAGGATATTAGCTCATTGTTTATCAAATTTTCGCTCAGCTGCTGGTTGATTTTGGTTGCAGTTATCTAAGGATCTCAGTTGCAGCGTGCTCAGGATCATAGTTGCAGGATCACCATGTAATGTTTAAAAAGGAATTGATCTCCAAATAATGTTTAATAAGGATATGTAATGGTAGTGTGTTTGTGAGGTCCTATAGCCCAATTATTATTTTTATCCAGCTGTACAGGGGGTCCAGCTTATAAGTAGGCGTTCATAGGAACTGTCAGAAAAATTGAGAAGTCAATTTATAAACCAGGCAAGTTGTTGCCGGATTGCGTTTTTAGATTAAAGTCTGATTTTATTTGACATTATGACTGCTTATATACTATTTTACATTCTTAAATTTTTGCGTTTCTTTCTATTCGTTCGTTCGTTTCGTTCTGTTAATTATTACAATGAACTGTATTGCAATGCAACTAAAGTATGATACAGTGATTTACAGTAAGTGAGGTACACTACAGTTATCAACACATAGAAAATTAGAATTGCATAAAACAGATATTATGAAACCAAACATAATATGTGTTTGTACATATTATGTGCATTTTTCTATTTTCATATCATGAAATATGAAACAAATGGCCAAGTTCTGAAAACCATTTCGTTTTGAAACTGACAAATTTCAGGAAAAAAATCAACAAGAAACCTCACTTATTGGTTTTAAGATCTCATATGCTTGAGACATTTTATCCGAACTCTTTTTAAATCTTTGCGATTTCAAATCGAAACTGTTTTCAGAACCTGGCTGAATGTATTGTATGTGTTATATTTATATGAATTTAAAAGAAATTCTTTTAAATAATAGTGAACAGACGATTAGCGGATTTTTTCTTACAAACTGACTAAACAAACAAAAAATTACACAAAAAAATATTCGTAGTACATATTATTCGTAATATGTACACACTGAGTTTGATAGATGATAAGCTTTATTTGCAATTTTTTATTTTATTTTAAATAAAATTTTATTTTAAATACAAACAAAGTGACATTGAGGTATACTCTATATGAGTATCTCAACTACAAAATATTTTTTTTTTAATGCATGTATTTATTTATTGTATCTTCAAATATGAACTAACAATAAGTATTCAAATCTTAAATCTAGAATATAATTATTAGGCCCGAACACTGTCGGACATAAACTTAGTGATAGTTATAATTAATATAAAAATTTTGAAATCAGTTCTAAAGGCAGAAATGTTTATTTTACTGTGAGTTTTAAAACTCTAAATACAATAAAAATAAAAATAGTTTTTTAACGGCAAAGCCAATTTTTCGTCAGCGATCAACTTCGCTTTGTCCAATGCCAACTAGTGATTCATTAACATTATAGTTGCCTAGTACTTTTTCATATAAGTCAGCGATGTCATCCCCTTCGGGCTCGTCTTCATCACTTAACAAAGTTATAACTACACATGACAGCAGCTCAAAACCCAAGTTCCAAGCCCGAATGGACAGATATATAACCGTGGTAAAGCGTGGGCGAAGCCCTAATTCATCGAAAATTTCAACTGCTACAAAGATGTCTAGGGATAACAGTGCATCATCTACTAATCGTCAAAACCGCTTCAAAATTTTGCAAGATGACAACGACAAACCCGATGTATCATCGAGCATAATTTCCAAACCACCGCTAATATATTTGACAGAAAAAATTTAAACGCGCTTATTAAAAAACTAATTTCGGTCATTGGTGAGAATGATTTTCACATTGTTCCAATAAAACGTGATAACATTGATGAAACGAAATTTCAAATTTATGAAGAAAAATATTTCCGCTAAATGGTTAATGAATTAATAAAATAATAAAACAAGTTTCTACACATGCCAGCTTGAGAGTGCTAAGGGTCTTGCGATCGTATTGTAGGGCATAGATTCTTATGTTGTTCCCCAGCAAATAAAAGATGCACTCGTCCTCCAGGGATTTAAGGCAAAAAATGTATCTAACATAATAAATAGGAAGAAGATCCCGCAACCTCTATTTCGTATTGAACTTGTGCAAATTGATATAAAGTTGACAAAAAATTAGATACATCCAATATGTAATTTAAAATATCTGTTATACCGAAAAATATCAGTTGAAGAACCACACAAGCGTTTAGGACCCGTACAGTGCCATAATTGTCAAAAATATGGCCATACGAAAACTTACTGCAAATTACCTACAGTTTGTATTATCTGCGGTGAATTGTACTTTTGTGCACTTATGCCGATGCTGCTAAGACAAATTCTTTTCCCACGTAGAAAGTGTCCCCACAAAGTAATTCAACAAATGCTAACACAAGCTTTAATTTCAGTCGCCCTTGAAGCCACAATTGAAAAGCTTGTGCAAACTGTAAAGAAATTTACTACAAATATGACTAGAATGAAAATTTTTGTTGCTGCAATTTTTTAAAATTCTGCTTTGAAATTGCAGAAGTGTCGGCATTAGAAAATTCTAGTTTTGCAATTGTGTATTGAAAAATTCTATTAGACCACAAATTTCCCTGAAAAATTAACAATTCTATTTAATTTTTGCTATATTTTGTGTTTTTCGTAAACTGAAGAAAGAAAATAACATTAAACGTCAAATAAATGTATTAACATTTAACAAATAACACGGAAGAATTTCAAAACCAAAAAGAATTGCAGAGCATATAGAACTGTGTACCCATCTCCAATTTTCTCACCTCTCTCACCTATAAACTCAAAAATCGCTGCAACAAAAATTGCTTTATTGAATCAGAAGATCTTAGTTAATTTTTAATAAACTTTTTATTGTACGAGTACATACTAATATTCTTTGTTTTAATAATTGCGAAGAATATTAAATTTTTTTCAATCATAAGAAGCTAGCGAACAGTCGATTAGCGGAATTTTTCTTACATATTTACTAAACAAACAAAAAATTATACAAAAAAATATTCGTAGTACATATTATTAGTAATAGGTACATACTGACTTTAATAAATAATCTTTATTGCTTTGCTAATATTTTTTGCATATTTATTACATACAAAAACAAAAAAACAGCGCAAACAAAAAAACACAAATAAAGTGCCCTTGAGGAACACTCCATATGAGCACCTCAAATATAAAAAATTTTGAAGTGAGTTCTAACGACAGAAATGCTTATTTTACTGTGAGTTCTGAATCTCTTAATGAGAACAATATAAATAATAAATCTTATGAAAGTCTTTTTTTTTTAACGGCAAAGCCAATTTTTCGTCAGCGATCAACTTCGCTTTGTCCAATGTCAAATAGTAGTGATTCATTAACATTACAGTTGCCCAGTACTTCTTCATATAAGTCAGTAATATCATCCCCTTCAGGATCGTGTTCATCACTTAACAAAGTTATCACTATAGACAAAAGCGGCTCAAAACTCAAGGCACAAGTCGGAATGGACAGATATATAACTGTAGTAAAGCGTGGGCGAAGCCCGAAATCTTCAGAAATTTCATCTGCTCTAAAAATGTCTAGGGATAACAGCGCAGCCTCAACTAATCGCCAAAACCGCTTTAAAATTTTGCAAGATGACAACGACAAACCGGAAGTATCCTCGAATAAAACATCCAAGCCGCCACCAATCTATATGAGCGAAAAAAATTCAAATGCCCTTATTAAAAAATTAATTTCGGTCATTGGTGAGAATAAATTTCACATTGTTCTAATAAAACGTGGCAACATCGATGAAACTAAAATTCAAATTTATGACGAAAAAGATTTCCGCAAAGTGGTTGCTGAATTTGAAAAAATAAAACAAGCTTCTACACATACCAGCTTAAGAGCGCTAAAGGCCTGCAGAAGAAATAAAAGATGCACTCGTCCTCCAGGGATTTAAGGTAAAATATGGTTCTAGCATAATAAATAGGGGGAAGATCCCCCAACCTCTATTTCGAGTTGAACTTCAGCCAAATGATATAAAATTAAGAAAAAAATTAAACGAATCCAAATTATAATTTAAAATACCTCTTGTACTGAAAACTCACAGTTGAAGAGCCACATAAGCGTTCAGGTTCTGTACAGTGCCATAATTGCCAAGAATATGGCCATACAAAAACATACTGCAATTTACCCTCAGTTTGTGTTGTGTAATTGTGAAGGTAATCACACCGCTAAATACAGAGGATGTCCTGTGTACTCTTTCGTCAAACAGACTATGGTGCAAAAACCTAAATTAGTTCCAGTTCAAACAGCAAACGCTTACTCAGCAACTTTTGCACAAATGAGCCAACCAGTCACTTCGCGTGTTTTGTATGCTGATGCTGCGAAGACAAATTCTATTCCATCACAAAATGTCTCACCACCAAATAATTTAACAAATGCAAACTCAAGCTTTAATTTCAGTCGCCTTGAAACCACTATTGATAATCTGGTGCAAACTATAAGCAAGTTTACAACAAATATGACTAGCATGATGCAGGAAATGCTTCGAATGCAGAATACACTGCTTCAAGCATTAGTTAACAAACAATGAACATGTTAAAAATATGTTTCTGGAACGCAAACGACATTCGTCAACATAAAAATGAACTTGACCACTTCTTCATGAAAAAAAGATTGATATAATGTTGGTCTCTGAGCCACATTTGACTTCGAAAAGCCTTTTTAAATTTTATGGCTACTTTATATATTATACAAAGGACCCTAGAGGAAGAGCTTGCGGTGGATCAGCTATTCTAATAAAGTCAAGACTCAAGCACTATATTCTTGACAAAATATGTCAAGAACATCTGCAAGCAACAAATATTGGCATTGAACATTTTTGTACAAATTCGTGATATTATCAATTTACTCCCAGATTTTCAATCACTGAGGATCAATACGAGAATTTCTACAAATCCCTTGGACCTTGTTTTGTAGCACCTGGCGACTACAATGCAAAACATACTTTCTGGGGTTCGCGTCTTGTTACACCCAGAAGTCGAGCGTTGTTCAACACAATTGCAAAAATGGACTTGGACGCCATTTCAAGTGGGGAGGCCACTTATTGGCCTACTGACATACAGAAAATTCCGGATGTCATAGATTTTGGCGTCATGAAAAATATCTCTAGGGATTTAGTTCAAGTTGAAGCTTCTCTAGATCTCTCGTCCGATCACTCTGCCTTTATCGTGGCAATCTATAACCCACTAAGGAGTGACTTACCTCCTCCATATATGAAGATGATCAATCGTGTTAATTGGCTGGGACTCAAAAAATATCTTAGTAGTCATTGTACGGAGAATATTAAGCTATGAACGCACGAAGATATTGAAGTTAACATTTCTAACCTTAACAAAATGATTACACAGGCTGCTGAACATGCTGCTACCTCCCATTCGCAGACTGGGCTTAACAGAATTTATTCTACAGACATTGAACGTCTCGTACGTGAAAAAAGAAGAGCTAGAAAGGAATGGGAACAGCACAGATCACCCCAGAATAAAGTTAGATTTAAAGAGTGCACGAAACGACTCCAAGAGTTGCTTGCATATGAGAAAACTGCATCTCTTAGAAATTATTTTGAAAGTCTCGATGTCACACCAGCATCTAATTACTCCTTGTGGCGTGCTACTAAAAAGCTTAAAAGACCCGTTGAGTTTAAACCACCTCTGCGCACTCCGACCGGTAATTGGGCAAGAAGCGATACTGAAAAAGGTAAAATATTTGCTGAGCATTTAAAATCCGTATTTTCCCCAAATACATGTACTGGTGTTGCTGATTTGCCGAGTGTAGTTGCTCTACTCCCTCGACCCTTAAAGTTTAAGATGCGTGATGTACATAAACTAATTGCTGAGCTCAACCCGAAGAAAGCTCCAGGCATTGATGGAATTAGTAACAAGCTGCTGATGAATCTGCCGCATATTGCAATAAGAATCCTGCTGTTTATTTTTAATGCCATATTACGACTAGAGTATTATCCACACAGCTTGAAGCTTGCCAAGGTCAAAATGATTCCAAAGCCGGGCAAAGATCTTGTCAAAGCTGAGTCATACAGACCAATAAGTTTACTATCAACAATATCAAAGCTTTTCTAAAAGCTGCTAATGACAAAATTGTCCCCAATTATAACTGATAGTGGGTGCATACCGGACCATCAATTTTGATTTAGAAGTCAGCATATAGATTGGTTCAAGTTATGAGAAGAACATTTGAAGAAAGGAAGTATTGTTCTCTCTCTTTATTGATGTTTCTCAGGCATTTGATAAAGTATGACATGAAGACCTAATTTTAAAATTGTATACATATCTTCCAATAAATTTTCTAAAGCTATTGAAAAGTTATATTCTATCCCGGAAATTCATTGTTGTGGAAGGAGACTTCATGAGTGTGCCCGAAACTATCTCTGCCGGTGTGCCATAGGAGAGTATATTGGGACCAGTTTTGCATTTGATTTATACTTGTGATAGCCTGTTAGCACTAAAATCCATACATCAACTTTTTCCGATGATACAGCCTTCTTTAGCATGCACGAAAACCCTCACGAGACATCCCGATGTATTCAGGAACATACATTCCCCACCACATGAATAGGAACCCCTTTGTATTTTGTACAACTGCAGTTCTCTCCGATATTTTCGAATAATTGTTGGTGGTTTGTTTTGCGTTTTAAGGGTGTCTATGTTTAGTTACTCTGCAATCAAATTTGTGTTCTGCAAAAGTTTCGTTATAATTTGTTTTTCCAATTTTGTTTTGTGATTAACCAAAATTGTCTATATTTTTTGCGTCACTTCATTAGGACCCCCGCAATAACTTTAGTTTTCTTAAGCAAGTGACCAAGTACAGTTGGAAAGAGTTGTTTTGATGGAAATGGAGTTCTTTTAATAAAAATTTTTTTTGGAAATGGGCCGAGGAAAATCCTTAACAGAAGCTGAAAAAACAAGGTTTGAAATTTATAAGAAATCTGGACAATCGATCAACAAAATTGCTAAACGAATCAAAAGAAGCCGAAATGTGGTATCTATTTTTTTTAACGGAACAAGTCAAACTACCGAAAAAATATGAAAGGTCGATCTAAAAGTGCACTTTCCGGCAACTGAAAAACACGCTATTCTGAGAGCAGCATCAAATTCTCACGACTCGTTTGCACAAATTAAAGCTAAAACTGGTTTTTCGGCAATCATAAGAACAGTGCAGTGTTTAATTTCGAAGGCTGAACATCTGAAGCGATTAAAACTTAAGAAAAAACCACCACTTAACCATGCTCGAAAGAAAATGCGTTTGGGTTTTTGTCGAATTCACATAACGTGGAACAACGAGTGGCACCGTGTCGTTTTTTCTGATGAAAAAAATATTGAATCTAGAAGGCCATGATGGGTTTTATTATTATTTTCACGATCTTCGAAAAGAAGAGCATCAATTGGATCGTTTGCATAGCAGAGTGGGAGGGGTTATGGTGTGGGGAGCCATATCCTATTATGGTACCTGTGAGCTGAAATTTTTGTCTGACACCGTGAACGCTAATTGCTAGAGATGTGCAATGTCGTGATTTTATCGATTGACTCACGCATGATCATGATCAAAATTTATAATTAATCACTCGTGAGTGCGTGAGCGTGACTTAAAAATAAATTACTCGTGCGTGATCGTGAGTGAGCTATTTTTATTAATCACGCACGAATTATCACGCTCTCACGAGGTATCATTCCTGAATAGGTGAGTATCAATATACTATACCATTTTGCACATGCTACGATGCAAGACCATTTGCACAAGGCGTAGTAAACTGGCTCATATGCAATTCAAATATACCAATCAAGGTGTATCTCACTAAGTGGCAGCGCTACTTCAGCTGATAATTTTTTGCTCTATGTGCTTTGTAGCTGAGGAATGTCAAAAAATTCGATTTTGTTTTGGTTTTAGTACAATTATTTTTGTGCTTTTGACGTTTTTCGGTTATTTACACAGCTATGGTTGACGTATTTTTTAATAAAAAATCCTTACGCAGTCACCTGTACAATTACATTATGATACCAATGTAGAAAAATAAAATTATTTTAATATATTTTTTATGGTACACAACTATATTTTCCCTAAATTTTAAAAATACGTAGTTTTGAAATTTTGAAAAACTACGCGTACATCCGCATTTATGAAACGGCACTTTTAAATTTTAGTTAAAAATGTATAAAACTATTTACATAATAAAATCTTATAGTTGAAACTTTCAAAATCTACCGTCACAACTTTTTTTAACTGCTTAAACCCAAAAAATATTTTTAAAATTTACTATTTTAGGATATTGTTAAATGTGGGTCCGAAATACAGAATAATTGGCTCTGAGCATATTCTTAATGCATTGTCTTTAGCGTTATGTAATTTAAAAATTAAAAATGTATCAAAGTTTTTCACAAAACTGAAAATAATGAAGAGACTTAAAAAAACACATGCCTTTTTCAGGGAAAATTTTAAAATTTGAATTTTTTAGCGTTTTCCAGATTTCACAAATAGATATGTTCATAAATTTTTTTTCTATTTTTATTTAAAATGTTGTCAAAAATTTAATGCTGTCTTTTAACTTAAAATCTAACAATTCACTAAAAAATAATAAGCAAAATACTAAAAAAGGTCAAGGCAAAAAAAATTCTTTGGCTTAATTAAAATATCTTATGAGAGATACGGAAACACATCTTGGGAAATTATTTCTTAAGAATTAGAAGTTTATCTTTATGATTTATTGCCATTTACTTTCTAAAAGTCCCCAATGTGCAATGTAAATTTTGCATATACACGTGCATACATATCTAAATACATACATATATATGTGTAAAAACTTATTTTTCAACCCAAAAAAAGATACAAATTGGATTACATACTTTTTCGTGAGCGTGTGTGATCGTGAGATAAGTTGTAAACCACTCGTGCGTGATTAAGAATATTTAGTTCGTAAGCGTGCGTGATCGTGAAAGTTTTCAATATCATTCGTGCGTGAAAGTGCGTGAGTAAAATATTGATCTGCGTGAGCGTGCGTGTCGTGAGTCGAAAAACGCTCACGTGCACATCTCTACTAATTGCTATATTGGGGTGCTACAAGAAGCGTTTCCTCACTTTCAGGACATTTTTGGAAGCTTACAGTGGACATTCCAGCATGACAATGCACCATTTCATACTGCAGTATGAGTGTATATATGCAAAGAAAAAATATGGTTGAAGCAACCACAATCAAACAGCAACATACTATGATTGAATTATATGGTTGCAGTCAAATCATATTATTGTTAAGAGAAAAGCAAACTTTAATAATATTATTATCTGAGTTAATAATAATATTATCTACAAAAACAATAAACTTTGTTACAACTAATCTTAGTATTGCAAATATGACAACACTATTGTTAGATGTGACTAAAATATAATTGAGACTCACCATACCATGTTCTAATGTATTAATATTGTTAAATACGACCACAGTATTATTTAATATAATAATACTATTTTGTTTTTTAATCATATATTTATTGTAGAAACAGCTGTTGTTGAAATAAAATGTATATATAGAAATGTATACTTACACGACATACAGTCATGTCTGTATAAAAAGATACACAAATGTTTATATATATTTATTGGTCTACCCTTTTGATTATACTTTATTTATCTATTAATTTATTTAACACCACCCGTGCACTACCGATAGCTTACAAACGAAATACACAACTGACAGATGTTTCTGAAAAATATTTTTTTTAAACTTAACATAGTATGGTTGTGGATAACATTATATTTTTATTTACATCATATTATTTTTAAATAATAATGCAAATTATGTTGTAGTCATAAATTTTTAACAAGACTATATTGTTAAACTCTAACCATATCACACTTTTTTATGGATGTGATAATGGTATTATTAAATTCAAACATTACTCAGTTTATCGTAACGAAATAAATGTTTAAAATAACAATAACTAGTTTTCAACGACCACACATTTGTTTCAGAGAACATAATGTTGTTTTCTCAACCATTCTACAACCATATCTTTTCTTTGCGTGTGCCCGTGCGGTAAAGTCATGGCTACGCGATCAAAATGCTGATGTGGCGATTCGCTCCCTTATTCGCCAAGTCTTAACATCATTTGGGGTGGGTAGCTCGGAAAGTGTATGCTTCTGGTAAGCAGTATGATACCAAAGAGGAACTCATTGAAGGCAAAAAGGTGGCTTGGTCGACCATTTCGCTCGATTACGTAAAATCATTGCATGATTCTATTCCTAATCGAATTAACGAAACAATGAGTAAAAATGGAGGCTCCACGCAATATTGAAAAGGCTTTAAAATGTAAAAACTTTCACAAAATGTAAATAAAATTAAAAATATTTATTGAAAACTATACATAAACTCTTTTTTCATAGTAGGGTCCTATTCAAGTGACGTGAATTTTTAAGGAACTTTTTACTAGGTTCACAAAATTTTTTTATAAAAACAAAACTAGTGTAAATAATAAATATTAAAATAAAAATATAAATATAATATAATAAAATATACATTAAAATAAAATTATAAATATAAATAATAAATATTTAACAAAACTCGAATCACATCCTTATCCGCTTGCTCGTAATATTTTGAACTTTACTGGACACATCCGCCTAAAAAAGAGGGACCCAAGGGCCCTTATACTCAACACTCCAGATGGGACTACTTGAAAACATATTTATTTTTCCTTTTTGATTATCACTACTTATGTATTATTTATAACTATCACTAAGTTTATGTCCGACAATGGTCGGGCCTAATAATTATATTTTAGATTTAAGATTTGAATACTTATTGTAAGTTCATATTTGAAGATACAATAAATAAATACATGTATTAAAAAAAAATAATAATAATAAGAAACTGGCTTAGGTTGTACCTGGATCAAAACTTGTTTTCCTTGGAAATCTTCCTCCAGTTATCGTGCTTTGATTGGACAGATATCATCTTATCGTCGATTTCAAACTACATGGATAAATCATTTAGTATATGTACATTTATGTCCATCCCATGTCCGTACTTTTTACACTACCTGTAGTTTATTCCACTTGAAAAGCTTTTCATTATACTCCATGGGAGAACCAGGAATGGAAATTGTTTCCCTTACGTTCCTCTGTTGCATGTATTGTAAACAGTGTTACTAGAAAGAGTCCGATCTTTCTGAGTCCCATCTTACAGCGAGTTGAGCAGAAGAAAATAATTATTCAATCAGAACTAATGCGGCATGTGTATGCAGAATGGTTTCATATGTATATTTTTTATCTGCAGTGTGGTGGTACAACTATAAAAAACACTGCAGATTAACATATAAATTCCTTACGATTAATCTTTAAATTACGATTATTATTTAATTGACACTATTTACCAATAAAGTATATTATATATATATACTTTTTCTATATATTGTAAGGATGCTAACAGAAGCAATTATTATATTGTGGTCACACAAGGCAATTTTAGTTGTGCAACTTTCGAGCTTATGGAAGATGAAAAAGAAGGTAATGAAAATTAAACCATGAATTAAAAAGTTGCTCAACTAAAATTTTCATGTGTGAACATAGATTTATTGAAAACAACACTCCAACTCGATAAAATGTACAGTTTATATTAATCGTTTGCTTATAAGCCCATATCTTCTACTTACTCTATATACGGTATACTCACAGGCAGTTTCATGGTCCCTCAGAAGCTGGAGCATTTTTGAGTCATCATTTGTTTTCACTTTTTATTTTATTTCATTTACATTTTCCACACTACGAGTATTTTGAATCAACCGCACTTAATCAAACTTAAACAAAACAATTTTTTTCTTCTAAATCTTAAATTTTTAGTTAAGTAGTACGTATGTAGATATATTATATCCTCACAAAAACATCAATGTGAAAAAAGGCCAAGTTCCTATCAAAAATTTCGGCCATCAAAAGCAGTGAGATATAAATTTTGACCAAGTTCTTGTTTGGCACAACACCTTTCACTGACATATGCTATGCATTATATACATTTGTAATCGTAAGGGTGTCATATAATTTTTAGATAATCTGCTAACTTGACAACATTTTTACCGATATAAAGAAATGAACATTACTCTCTCTTTTTGTAGAAGGGTAAAAATATTGCCAAGTTAGCAGATTATCTAAAAATTATATGACAACCTTACGATTACAAATGTATATAATGCATAGCATATGTCAGTGAAAGGTGTTGTGCCAAACAAGAACTTGGTCAAAATTTATATCTCACTGCTTTTGATGGCCGAAATTTTTGATAGGAACTTGGACTTTTTTCACATTGATGTTTTTTTTTTTTTTTTTTTAATGCATGTATTTATTTATTGTATCTTCATATATGAACTAACAATAAGTATTCAAATCTTAAATCTATAAAAAAAATTATTAGGCCCAACCAGTGTCGGACATAAACTTAGTGGTAGTTATAAATAATACATTAGTAGTGATAATCAAAAAAAAAGGGGGGGGGAAGTATTTTCAAGTCGTCCCATCTGGAGTGTTAGGTATAAGAGCCCGTGTGTCCCTCTTTTTTAAGCGGACGTGTCCAGTAAAGTTCAAAATATTACGAGCAAGCGGATTAGGATGTGATTCGAGTTTTGTTAAATATTTGCCTGCGTATTTTGCAATTTCTTCAGTCACTAGTGGCATATTTAAATCACGATGTATAATAGAATTTTGGATGTACCATGGAGCCGATGTTATTAACCGTAAAATTTTGTTTTGCCTTCGTTGGATTCTGTCGACATTGGAAGCTGAAGCAGTGCCCCATAACTGAATTCCGTAGTACCATATTGGCTTCAAAAGCGACTTGTACAGTAAAAGTTTGCAGTCTAAGCTGAGTGTTGAGTTTCTGCCAATCAACCAATATATTTGAGTTAATTTAAGTTTCATCTGAGTTAACTTAGAGTCGATATGATGTTTCCATGTAAGTCTTCGATCAAGGTGTATACCAAGGTATTTCACTTGGGAATGTTGAGGAATATTTTGATTGTTGATTCGAATGGGGGAGCAAGTATCTCTTCTTAGGGTGAACGTTATATGGACACACTTTTGTTCATTGACTTTAATTCTCCATAAGTTCAACCATATTTCCAGCTGAGTGATATGTTCCTGGAGATTGCGGGATGCCTCATAAGGGTTTTCGTGCACACTCATACAGGCTGTATCATCGGCAAAAGTAGAAATATGGTTCTCGTTGAACCTTCATAGTGAAGAGACATTAAAGCGGATTTTTTTTTTACATACATACATACGAAACAAATATAAAAAACAACAAAATCAAAAATCATACAAAAAATATTCGTAATACATATTCACCTTGATAAATAAGCTTATTGGCTTTACTAATATTTTTTACATAGCAAGAAATAGCAAAAACAAAAAAAAACCGTAAACACAAACAAAGTTCCCTTGAGGAATAATACTCTGTATGAGTACCTCAAAGGAAAAAAATTTTGAAGTGAGTTCTAACGGCAGAAATGCTTATTTTACTGTGAGTTCTGAAACTCTTAATGAAAAAAATATAAATAATAAATCTGATGAAAATCTTTTTTTAACGGCAAAGCCAATTTTTCGTCAGCGATCAACTTCGCTTTGTCCAATGCCAACTAGTGAATCGTTAACATTGCCTAGTACTTCTTCATTTAAGTCTGCGATATCATCCGCATCGGGCTCGCCTTCATCACTAAACCAAGTTATCACTACAGATAACAGTAGCTCAAAACCCAAGGTACAAGTGGGAATGGACAGATATATAACAGTGGTAAAGCGTGGGCGAAGCCCAAATTCTTCAAAAATTTCATCTGCCCCAAAGATGTCTAGGGATAACAGCGCATCATCTACCAATCGTCAAAATCGTTTTTCATTATTGCAAGACACCGACGATAAGCCCTCTACATCATCGCAAAAGTCTTTTAAGCCACCACCTATTTATCTGAGAGAAAAAAATTCTAACGCGCTTATAAAAAAACTACTGTCGACCATTGGTGAAAATACTTTTCACATCATTCCAATTAAACGAGGTAATATTGATGAAACTAAAATCCAAATATATAATGAAAAAGATTTATGAAAAATTGTTAGTGAATTCGAAAAAAATAAAACAAATTTTTACACATACCAACTTAAGAGTGCTAAAGGCCTACAGATAGTATTAAAGGGCATAGATTCATATGTTGAACCCGAAGAAGTAAAATGTGCACTTGTCGACCAAGGATTCAAGGTAAAAAATGTTACCAACATATGTAATAGAGAAAAGGTCCCCCAACCCCTATTTCGGGTTGAACTGGAGCCGAATACATACAATTGAAAAAAATGAAACCCATCCAATTTATAGCGTAAAGTATCTCTTACATCGAAAAATCACAGTTGAAGAGCCCCGTAAGCGTTCAGGTCCCGTACAGTGCCAGAATTGCCAAGAATATGGCCATACGAAAACTTACTGCAAGTTACCTACAGTGTGTGTTATCTGCGGTGAATTGCATGGTACTGCTAGCTGCACTAAGCCAAAAGATCAAGCAGAAAAAAAATGTAGTAATTGTGGACTATAGAGGGTGCCCTGTATTTTCTTTCTTTAAACAGGCTATGGGTCAAAAACCCAAGCTAACTCCAGCTCTACAAGTAAACGCGAACTCCGACACTTTTGCTCAAATCAGCCAACCAGTTACTTCACGTGTATCGTATGCTGATGCTGCTAAGACTAGTTCAATTCCCACGCAAAATGTTCCACCGCCAAATAATTCAACGAATTCAAACTCAAGCTTTAACTTTAGTCGCCTTGAAGCTACTATTGAGAATCTGGTGCTAACTATAAACAACTTTACTACAAATATGACAAGTATGATGCAAGAAATGCTGCGAATGCAGAATACACTGCTTCAAGCATTAGTTAATAAACCATGAACACGTTAAAAATATGTTTCTGGAACGCAAACGGCATTCGCCAACATAAAAATGAACTTGAGCACTTCCTCATGGAAAAAATATTGATATAATGTTGGTTTCTGAGACTCATTTGACCTCAAGAAGCTTATTTAAAATAAATGGTTACACTTTATATGATACAAAGGACCCGAGAGAGAGAGCATGTGGTGGATCAGCAATTCTGATTAAGTCAAGACTCAAGCACTATGTCCTTGACAACGTTAGTGAAGAATATTTGCAAGCAACGAATATTTTCGTTGAAAATTTTTGTGCGAACTTCGTGATATCATCAATTTACTCACCTCCCAGATTTTCAGTTACCGAAGATCAGTATGAGAAGTTCTACAAATCGCTTGGATCTTGTTTCGTGGCAGCTGGTGACTACAATGCAAAACATACGTACTGCGGATCGCGTCTTGTTACACCTAGAGGTCGAGCCTTGTTCAATACAATTTCAAAAATGGGCTTAGATGTCATTTCGAGTGGGGAGCCTACTTACTGGCCTACTGACGTAAGAAAAATTCCAGATGTTATAGATTTTGCCGTCACGAAAAATATTCATAGGGACTTAATTCATGTAGAGGCCTCTCTAGATCTGTCCTCCGATCACTCTCCAACAATAGTTACAATTTTCAACCCACTAAGGAGTGATTTAACTAACTCATATGTGAAGATGATTAATGGAATCAACTGGCTGGTATTCAAAAAATATCTTAGTAGTCACTGCGTAGAAAACATTCAGCTTAGATCATGCGATGATATTGAATTTAACATTGCCAATCTTAACGAAAATATTAAACAGGCTGCTGAACACGCCACTACCTCCTATCCGCAGACCGGCTTTAACAGAATTTATTCTACGGAAATTGAACGTCTTGTATGTGAAAAAAGGAGAGCTAGAAGAGAATGGCAACAACACAGATCACCCCTAAATAAAATCAGACTTAAAGAATGTACTAAACGACTCAAAGAGCTGCTATCGTCGGAAAAAACTGCACTACTGGAAAAGTATTTAGAAGGTCTTGATGTAACGTCCGCATCTAATTACTCTTTATGGCGCGCTACTAGAAATCTTAAACGACCCGTTGATCTTAAATCACCATTGCGTACTGCGACCGGAGGCTGGGCAAGAAGTGATAGTGAGAAAGGTAACTTATTTTCTGAGTATTTAAAATCTGTATTCACTCCCAATTCATGTACGGGTGCTGCTGATTTACCGAGTGTAGTTTCTCTACCCCCTCGTCCCTTAAGGTTTAAGATGCGTGAAGTACAAAAAGTAATTGCTGAACTCAACCCGAAGAAAGCTCCAGGTATTGATGGCATTAGTAACAAAATGCTCATGAACTTGCCTCATATTGCAATAAGAATCCTGCTATTTACTTTTAATGCTATTTTAAGAATGCAGTATTTTCCACATAACTGGAAACTGGCCAAGATCAAAATGATTCCAAAGGCGGGCAAAGATCTTACCAAGACTGAGTCATATAGGCCCATAAGCTTACTATCTACAATCTCAAAGCTTTTCGAAAAGCTGCTCATGACTAAATTGTCCAAAATTTTAACTGATAATGGGTGCATCCCGGACCATCAATTTGGCTTTAGAAGTCAGCACAGCACGATTGAACAAACGCATAGACTGGTCCAAGTTGTAAGAAGAACATTTGAAGAAAAGAAGTATTGTTCTGCTCTCTTTATTGATGTTTCTCAGGCATTTGATAAAGTATGGCACGAAGGCCTAGTTTTAAAATTGAAGACATATCTGCCAATAAATATTCAAAAGCTTTTGGAAAGTTATATTATTGATAGGAAGTTCACTGTTGTGGAAGGAGAGTTCACGAGTGTGCCCGAATCTATATCTTCTGGTGTGCCCCAGGGTAGTATTCTTGGTCCTGTCTTGTATTTAATATATACTTGTGATATGCCTGTGAGCAATAATATCCGATGTTTTTGTGAAAAATTTTCTATGTTAACACTTTTTAAACTTAAGGTTTCTGGGGTGTTTTATTTCTATTCATGATCACTGTGACACTTAACAATGGTATAGTTACATAAAAAAATGGGTTAGAGCATGATGAGTGTTGGATTGTACACCTTAAAAATGAATTATTTTGCTATTACAACGGGTCGCCAGTGTGTACGCAATTTGTTAAGAGTCGTCTAAAAAGAAATATGTAAAATACAGCGTCAATTCTAGTGGGAGTGATCCCGTGTATTTTCTCAATATAGCTACATATTAAAGTCTGCTTAGCCGAAGTACATAAATCAAAAGGATATGCCCAATGTGCATACAAAGTTTCAATAGGGTGAGTGGTGCTTTAATTTTTGGATATTCCGACTGAGTAAATTAATTAGGACTATTTGTCTACAAAATGTCAACTTTCTACGGTACAATATTACTTAAAAATTTTATGGGCCTGGCCACGCCGACTTTTATATCTGTTAGTGCTTATGATTCATGTAAAGTTTTGTATGAAAAAGCTATTGAGAAATACATGAGTAATAGACTAAAAACTGCTAAGTCGATGTATATGAAAGAAAAAGCTACGATTTATGGGTGTAGTCACGTCCACTTTTCAAAACAGGAAATTTTTACTTTGGATAAGTGCAATGTGGATGCAAAGTTTCAATAAAATTGAACTTAATTTTTAGTTAACAGTGCTTGTTCCCAACCCCTGATTGAAACTTCTGGTTTCTTAGATTTTTCTAAGTGATCTCTGATCTAGATTAATTTGTGTACCAAATTTCTGCACTCTACTGTGAATTGAAGTTTTAGCGGATAAAACTTCTTGGTTTTAAGATTTTTCCATTGGTTTACTCATCTACACTTGCTTGTGTATAAAATTTCAGCTCTTTAGCATGAATTTTACCTTATAATTTTATGAGCATTACCCCTCCCACTATTTTAAACTCACAATATTGTTGTGAGCCGCGCTTATAATTCATGCTAATTTTCTTCTAAAATATGCTAGACCGAAGTAGATTAAACACAAGGCTAAAATTTTATGGGAGTGATCACGCCCACTTTTTTACGTTATAGTTTAAAGTATTGTATAAGTGTAACGTATATGGAAATTTTCACTAAAATGGCTTAAGTTAAAAGTTATTTATTTAACTTATTAAAGCTTTATAAAGGGGTTTTAAGATAAATTTTCATAACAAATTTTTCTTAAAAAGTCTTAATAAGTTTTATAAATACGGCTGTAATTTCTCTAGTTCGTTTCTCCGCTAGACCTACTTGTGTATCAAATTTCAGCTCATAAAAGCAACTTTTAATTTTTAATTTTTGTGAGCGCAGCCCCGCCCCTCTGACTAAAATTTCTGGGTTTTCAGGGTTTTCTTGTTGTTTTCTCCCCTATACCTATTCGTGTATCAAATTTCAGCTCTTTAGCACAACTTTTCATTTATAATTTTAATGGGCGTAACCCCACCCACTTTTCCAAACTTAAAATTTTTTCGGTCAGTGCTAATTATTCCTGTCAAGTTTCGTTGCAAACGGATAATAATACATACAGAAATAGTATATCTAAATATGCTGAGCCGTAGTATACGAAAATGAGGTTGAAATTGTATGGGCGTGTCAACGCCCACTTTTTTAATGAGAATTTTTTAGGCTTTTCTTGTCGCAGCATGTATGCCGAATTTCAATAAAATAGCTTCCATTAAGCGTCTTAGATTTGCTTTTTTAATTCTAACCTTTATGGGCGTAGCCCCGCCCTTCTGGCCAAAATTTTCGAGTTTTAAAACTTTTTTAGTTTATTGCTCACCTAGACCTAGCTCTGTAGCAAATTTTAGCTCACTAGCACAGATTTTAATTTTTATATGCGTAGCCCCGCCCCCGTGTTTAAAATTTTTAGGTTTTCAGATTTTTCTGGTTCATTGCTCACCTAGATCTACTCGTGTGCCAAATCTTAGCTCTCTAGCTATAGCGGAAGTGCTTCATTAATTTGATGAGTGATCAGTGAGTCAGTGAGTATGTCTTAAAATATGCACTTTTTGCACCTCCATATCTCCGGAACTTTTGATTGTAAAACTTTCTAACTTCGCATATAAGGTTATATGAGTTTATTCTAATTATGATTTAGATTTCATAATTTTACGGTTGCGGGGAAGAAAGTTATGAGGGGGGTAAAAACAGCTCGAATGGCTTCCTGTAAATATACACACTCGGTGCATTGGCCGGAACTTGGCCTGGCGCACTACGGTGCGCCTAGATTATTTTTATGTTAAGCACTGATTTTTTGATTAATTTTTTAATTTTATTGAATTTCAATCATAAGCACACTAATGAACTTGAAATTTTTTGGAAAAAACGTTTTTCTATTTTTCTTTTCATATTTTACACGCAGTCGTACTTTAAATAAGATGTTTTTCAACTCATTTTAAGAACTTTGTACTTGTTTTAAAAATTTTTACATAATTTAAACACTTCATACTCAATTTAAGAAACTTCAGGATTGATTTCCCAAAGTAATCCCGTTTTTGGTTTGATTTAAGTAAATGTTAGTTCTATTCGTACTTGAATTTTTAAATACGATTCTTACTAAAAGTAAGTAGAAAAAAACTTGAATTTAGTACGGCTTTTTTCTTTCTGTGTATGTGCTTCGTAGCTGAAGAATGTCAAACACTTCGATTTTGTTTTGGTTTTAATACAACTATTTTTGAGCTTTTAACATTCTTCGGTTCTTTACACAGCTATGGTTGGTGTATTTTTGTATAACAAATCCTAACGCAGTCACCTCCATAATTACACCAGGATATATGCAATGCAATCGTCAGAAAAGAAATCGCTATAAAATGGATAATACAAACTAAGACGGCGACGGAAATACTTGTCATTGTTTGTTTAAATTTTATTAATATTTTTGAGCATACATTTTTATAAAAAATTTACTCTTGTGTTAAATATTTTGTAATGGCAGTAACTAAAAACAAAAAATGATTGACATTTTATACATTCGCAGACATATTTGATATATTTTTAAAGCACCCCATACACGTTTCAATTTAATTGTGAATGGAGTCTTTCAATTGAATTGTTTCTTGGCCACACACTTCATAAACTGAATTGAAATATTTTCATTCAACCGTCAAATTGATATATTTTTCACAATTACAAATTTAAAAATTTAAAACTTCTATTGCATTCATTCATTAATTTTTATATTTTATATTTAGAATTCAATCAAATTAAATACAATTTTAAAAATACATAACTTTTTCTATACAAAATAAAGCTACAAACATAAATTTTAACAGCTAATCAAGAGGCTCGAACACACACAGGACAATCGAATTGATAGATTTACTAGTCAACATAAAAAATCAAAATCTTTTGATTTTTGTTCAACCAACTCGACAACTGCCGAACTAATCAGTTGACAAAGCCATACACGCTTTGATTTGGAAATTTTTTTGAGTTTGTTTCATCAAAATCGGACAAGCGGTTCTCGAGTTATGTTAAACTACGTTTTTGCCAAAATGTTACAACTAAGCGAAAAAACATCAAGATAAGGAAAAAATTTAAAATGTCATAAAAAAAACTGACGCATACGAACGCCAAACCCTTTGAGGGTTTTACTATACTGACCTAGTACCATCACCCTGACTTGGAATTTCTCACCTCCCAGGCAATAATCCCAAAAATGTTCCATAGTGTAATTAACTAGCTCTGAGTTAACTCAAATTCCCACTGGGTATGAGCAAACACAAACACGTTCACATGTTCGAGTAATCAAATACAAATGCATACAAAAAAAAACGATTTTTTTTATTAAAAAAGCGGAAACGTATCACTTTTTTAATGCAAAAAGAAACAACATTAGGACTTCACACAAACAACAACTTTAAGAATATATACAGTGCAAAATGGGGCTTTTGCAAAATAAATGGAAATAAATCTGGAACTTTTAAACTAATGAAACTTCGAACATCTGTAGAGGAGGACTTAGGCCTTATAACAATGTCTTGACAACCTTCTGGCTTAAGTTGACCACATGGGACTCAGAAAAACTTCTGAGGCTTGTAACTTTTAGAAAAATTATCCGATTTTAATGGGATGAAGCGTTTTAGGCTAAACTTACAATTTTTAAGAAATAATGTCCTTAAATGCGTTATCGTATCTCTCATAGCTTAGAAGACAAAAAAAATTGTTTTTGCCTTGACTTTTTTTTAGTATTTCTCCTATAACTTTTTAGTAGATTGTTCACTGAAAGGAAAATCATTCATTCAGAGAATGAAACGGTTTCATTAAATGTTCTGCATTATATTAACAAAACTTTTCATTAATACAATGAACAATTTCATTGTGTGCATGAAATCTTTCCATCTCTGCTCTTCATGTGTTCTTCATAGTTCATTGTATTAATGAAAATCGTTGCGTTGTTTAAACGAATTTTCTTTTTGGCGAATTTTGGGGCAAATATAAATAAGTTCCAAAAATATTATTTTCTTACTGTATTCAGTTTGTCAAACTAAAATAAATAAAAAGTTATTTTCTTCAAATATATTTTCTATTTCTTACTTTTCCAATCCTTTTAATTTCAAAGCAGTATGGTCATCATAAATGCAATGAAATCATTCCATTTATACAATGTAATATTCTTCATTGTATAGCAGATATCTCTCTCTTTCTCTTTTTTTATCTATTCACGTCCCTCACCACTATACAAACGCAAGAAGGTTGTGCCAAACATCTTATAAAGATGCTTGTTTTGTTAAGATTTTTGTTTGATTCTTTTAAACTTATGTTTGTGTATTGTGATTCTCAACAACATATTAAGAGTTTTACTATAAACATGCAAGTTTTTCGGCCTACTTAAACATTATTTGGGTTGAACTCTACTGATGAGTTCCTTAAATTTTAAATGTTTTACGTTAATAAATACATACATATGCTTATATATTAAGTACATATGTATTTCTATATATTAAATAAAATAAAAAAATCTGTATACCTTTTATTAAGTAGGTGGTTGGGAAGGGATATGATCTCATGTTTTTAATACAAAATTTTCATTATTTACTGCTTATATTTCATTATATATATGAAATTTTCTTTATTTTAATGAATAAACTTCATTTATAGTATGTAAAAACTTCATTAAATCAATGAAACAACTACATTATATTCATGAAAAAGTTTCATTGAACTAATGAAATAGTTTCATTCTATTTATGATATAGCTGCCAAAATTAACTTCATAAATACAATGAATCATTCTTCATTGATCCAATGAAGGGCTTCATTACCTGACTTTCAATGAAACATTTCATTAATACAATGAAGAATTTCATTGTCTGAATGAAGGTTTTCCTTTCAGTGTTGGATTTTAAATTAAAAGATAGATAGAAGATTTTTTTAAGAAAAAGTATCTTCATTATTTTAAATTTTTTGAAAAACTTTATTTAACACATTCACTTTTAAACCACATAGCTCTAAAAACAATTTATTAAGAATTTGCTTAGAGCCAATTATTTTGTACTTTGGACATGCACCCTACATTCAGCAGTGTCCGAAAATTACCAATTTTAAAAATATTTTTTGTTTTTAAGCGCTTATAAAAAGTTGTGACGGTCGATTTTGAAAGTTTTAGCTCTAACATTTAACTATATAAATAGTTTTCAACGTGTTTAACTAAAATTTTGGAGAGCGTTTTCATAAATACCAATATACGCGCAGATTTTCTGAAAAAAAATCAAAATTTTGGAAAGATATTGTTTTGTACCATAAAAAATATATAGTGAAATAATTATATTTTTTTATATTGGCATTTTTAGCTTTCATATGAGTCTTTTTACTTTGCCTGAAAAAATTATTCCAATATATTTAACTGATCTCGAGATATTCCGATTGTAGGGTGAAATTCAAAAAATATACAGAATGCGCCTAACTTTTTCCTTTTATTGGCACATCAGCTGTTTAAAACTTTTGTGAATTCTGAAATTCAACCTAAATAGAAAAACAAAAATAAATTTGGAATGTTATACAACAAGTCTATGTACTCTTTTTTTACACTACCTGTAGTTTATTCCACTTGAAAAGCTTTTCATTATACTCCATGGGAGAACCAGGAATGGAAATTATTTCCCTTACGTTCCTCTGTGGCATGTATTGTAAACAGTGTTACTAGAAAGAGTGTTACCAGAAAAGTTATGATGGAAGAATGCTAGGTCAGAGCAAAATTTCTATTCTACATAAGAAACAAATTATAGATTTTTAATTTACATAGGTTCTTTTACCAGTTTATTGAATGCTTTTTTTTAATAAATAATAAAGATACATATGTATAAGTACCTGCATAATACTGCATTGAGCAGAAGAAAATAATTATTCAATCAGAACTAATGCGGCATGTGTATGCAGAATTGTTTCATATGTATATTTTTTATCTGCAGCGTGATGGTACAACTATAAAAAAACTGCAGATTAACATATAAATTCCTTACGATTATTTAATTAACACTATTTACCAATAAAGTATCTTTTATATATGTACTTTTTTTATTGTAAAGATGCTAACAGAAGCAATTATTATATTGTGGTCACACAAGGCAATTTTAGTTGAGCAACTTTCGAGCTTATGGAAGATGAAAAAGAAGGTAATGAAAATTAAACCATGAACTAAAAAGTTGCTTACTAAAATTTCCATGTGTTAACATGGATTTATTGAAAACAACACTCCAACTCGATAAAATGTACAGTTTATATTAATCGCTTGTTTATAAGACCATATCTTCTACTTACTCTATATACGGTATACTCACAGGCATTTTCATGGTCCCTCAGAAGCTGGAGCATTTTTGAGTCATCATTTGTTTTCACTTTTTATTTTATTTCATTTACATTTTGCACACTACGAGTATTTTGAATCAACCGCACTTAATCAAACTTAAACAAAACAATTTTTTTTCTTCTAAATCTTAAATTTTTAGTTAAGTAGTACGTATGTAGATACATAAATGTTTTTCTATTATCTAAACCAAAACGAATATACATATCGGTGGACTTTTAGCACTACCGCATAAGTTGACTTACGAAAAATTTTAGATTCATTTTCATACAAATAAGTTGCAAAAACAATATTGTTTTGTTAAAAATATATCTACTAACTTTTTTTTAATTGCGATTGATCAACAACAAGTATAACGGTTCTTACATATGTATGTATACCAAGCATTATCTAATTTTTTATCGATTTCGTTACGACTATGACAACGATAATAAGGCTGAACATGTCGAAAAATTTAAAGAAATATATACACTATTCTAATCCAATTCGATTAATTACGTCTAAAGATCACATTTTTATAGGCACATACATTAAAAGCTTGCCTGAGCACTTGAAAAGTATTTTTGCTCTACTGAAAATTTTTAAATTCATACATAAGTTTTTTTCTACAAGTTAAACAGATACATATGTATGTATTCATAAGATCGCTAAGAGGAGTATGGTTTATTAGTGTCCTGGCCTTCTACTCTGCAACTCGAATACAACTATAATTGAGTCGAACTCATTCAGTCGGTCGTTTTTGACTAAAACTATTTATCAAATCCATGTAATTTAAATGGGTTTGATCTTAGGTCAAAAACGACCTAAATGGTCTAAATAAAAAACAAAATAATTTTGAACTGCAATGTAAAAAAACATACATACACACTCAACTCATACTCAATTGTTACCGACAAGTAGATAAGTGCTAATGTTTTTAGCGTTGAGGAGTCGACATACAGATAGTTATACACTGCAATTATGAATCAATTTCCGCAAGAAATTTCTCCCTTTTCCAATTAGATTTTTTTGTTTTGCCTATTACTTGCTACTGTTTGAAATTATTCCCCGGGAAAAATTTCTCGTTTAATTTGAATTATAATTGCCCTTATAATATAGAATAAGACGGAATAAATCTGTCAAACTTATGAATTTTTCAAATGTTATTTTCCTTCCAAAGGTAATATGTTTCTTTTGTTTTCAAAATAATTCTAAAATGTACATACATATATTGTAGCACCTTTGATGAAAATAATAAAAATTGCTAAGAAGTCCCGGGATTGAATTTTAAAAATCCCAGGATTCGGGATTTGCTAAATCCCGAAAATCCCGAGATTTCCGGGTTCGGGATTTTCCGTTTGGCATCCCTAATATGTACCTTTAGCAAACACTGACGTCAGAAAATACTGTAAACTAAAGATTTCCCCCGGAAGATGTTATATCAAGCGCGGAAAATTTATAGTAACATATATAAATATTAATGATTTGTTTACTAATGGGAATTTTGACTTAGGACAATTTTTCTCTAGGTTCGAAAAAGTGGCCGGTAAACACAATATATATAATTTACAAGTGGCACCTAGTGAGAAAATTTTCGATTTTATCTCTATTAATGAATTTAAAATTATGGGCAATAAAATATTAAATAAAATTAAAGTAGCGCTACTAAATGAGGTGACCCAAATTGATAACAAGAATGATAAGGCAATTCTTGAAATTATGCTGAAATATCACGATGATCCCCAGAAGGAAGACATTGTGGACTATATAGAACATTAGAAAAAATAAAGAGATATTACTATTGGAAAAATATGTCCAAAGACATATCTTAATACGTAAAAACATGTCATAAATGTCAAACTGCTAAAACTTTAAAACACAACAAAAGTCCAATGACTGTGACACCAACGCCAACAAAAGCATTTGATACGGTAGTGGTAGACACAATAGGACCATTCCCAAAATCATTATTTGGAAGTGAATATGCTATCACAATAATATGTGATTTAACTAAATATTTAGTTACTATACCAATAAAAGACGAAAGCCCTAAAACAATCGCTAATGCGATATTTGAAAATTTTATACTTACCTATGGTCTAATGAAGACGTTCATTTCGGACATGGGTACAGAACTTTGTAATCTACTAAAAATTGAAAAACTAACTTCGACAGTTCATCACCACCAAACAGTAGTCAGTTGTTTTAATACAACACCTTCAACAATACATAATTATTGTCCTTATGAGTTAGTCTTTGCAAAAACACCTAATAGTTTTCAGATATTCAATGTAGATAAAGTGGCACCACTATATAATATATATGACTATGCCAAGGAAACAAAATTTAGGTTAGAAGTAGCATATAAGAGAGCTCAACAATTACTTAATAAGCATAAACTTAGACAAAAATTAAATTACGATAAGGAAATAATAGAATATAATTTTCAAACAGGGGATCTAGTTTTACTTAAAAATGAAGCAGGTCATAAGTTAGAAATACAATATAGAGGACCTTACAAAATTAAGAAAATACTCTTAAGAAATAATGTAACTATAGTTGATAAGAAAACAAATAAAACACAAATAGTTCATAAGAATAGACTTAAGCCATATAAAACTAAATAAAATAATATGTATACATGTATGTCCAGACTAAAAAAAAAAATTAAAATAAAAAAAATATATATATAATTGTATTCGTATTATATAATTTAAAATAAAAAATTGTACAAGAATGTCCATAAAACTAACGTTATATGAACATTCTTGTAAAAGGTGGAGGTGTAGCGTGGTTTGATTATTACTATAACCAGCAGTGTATAGTAAACATCAAAATCAACTTGACCGCAACCTACATAATAAACAGCTGCATGAATGCTTTGATTTTCTGTCTATTGAGAATGAAGCGAAAACAGAACTCTAATTGAGAATACATCTGACGAACGAAACGAATATTTACTCCATTCGCTAGGAGACAAGCAGTCGAAACGAAACGAAACACACATGGAAACATGAGAGAATGGAGACATTAGAGTAATGAAACATGAGAGATCGAATTGAATATAACATCTCTCTAGTTGTCGTTTGTTTCGTTCAAAAAAGCGAAACAAACGAAACATGCATGTCTTTGCGAGAATGACAAACGAAACACACATTTACTCTCATCTTTCTAAATTATTATGGAAACATTCGAATGTTTTGGTTTGAAAAGGAAACAAAGGAAACATTCACGCATTTATTTTGTTTTTCTCTGAATCAGTTGCTTGTGCGCAGTGTGACCAGATTGCAAAATAATATGAAGCTAAATCAGGTTTAAAATAGACTCAAAGAAGGAATTTTAAAGCCAAAAAATAAAGCTAAATTTTTTTATATCTTTGCAATAGCAACTTTTCATTATTTCAGGGTAGGAAGAGTGCTCGAATTGATTTCTTTCGCAAACGAGTTTAATTCGAACGAATTTTATTTTCAATATTGTAAAGAATTATTCTTTTTAATTCGCAAATTTTATAAATAAAAAAATATCAAAGAATGCAAAATAAAATTCATCTTGAAAATTTAAAAATAAAATTCCCAAACGAAAAGAAATTATAATTCGCGATTAAATTAAAAATACAAATAGTCCAAAGTAAAGACAAAATTTTTTTAAGGAGATTTTATTGTTAACGACTATAGCTAGAAAACTGAAATTGGGTGTGCAGGTTCCTCTTTCGATGCATAAATCCACTAAGAAGGAATTTTTCGTAGTTCAAACGCGAAAACGGGTAAAAAGGGAAAAAAAGTTTAACATCGGTATCATCATATCTCAGAAACTACGGTGGATAGCCTAAAAATTCTAAAAGCATACGTATGATTATAAAAAATAACCGACACGTGGTAGTACTTTTTCAATATGTGTACTTTTAGGCGTTGAAAGGGGATAAAAACTGAATTTTGGTACTTTTTTTGCACACGAAATATCTTCTAAATTAGTGGATGTAGCAGAAAGATTTTTGGGCGTTCTTTTCTTCTGTACAGAATATCGAATAAGTTTTGACACTTTCTGAACATTTGCGACTATAAGGGGTAAAATTTTACCCGTTTACCGAGTACCTTATCCAGAAAGTACTTTCTACAAAAAAGTACCTTTTTCTAAAAAGTACTATCTTCAAAAAGTACTTTTTTCAAAAAAGTACCTTCTCCAGAAAGAATTTTCTTTAAAAAGTAGTATTTTCTCAAAAGTACTTTTTCCTAGAAGTACTTTTTTGCTAAAAAGGGATTTTCCAAAGAAGTACCTTTTTCTAAAAGTACCTTCTGAAGAAAGTATTCTCTTCAAAAAGTACATTTTTCTAAAAAGTACCTTTTTCAGAAAGTACTTTATTTAAAAAGTACATTTTTTTAAAAAAGTACTTTTCCCTAAATGTACCTTTTTCAAAAAAGGACTTTTTAAGCCTTTAATGCCAATGATTAGCAACACACTATATGATAATGAACTCAGATTTAAAATGTTTCAATAATATGAATTACCCGGAATTTTAAATTTGTTAAGACTGTTTCCCGAATTTACCCTTTTTAGTACCTTTTTTGGACTCTTCGAAAAAACATTAATATTCTTACCTCAGCTTCTACTGAGCGGTTTGAAGCAAAAGCAAAGTATTTGTATGTTTATTTGTACATTATAATTAACATAAAAGTACCGTAAACGGCTAAAATTTTACCCCTTATAGTCGCAAATGTTCAGAGAGTGTCAAAACTTATTCGAGATTCTGTACAGTAGAAAAGAACCCCGAAAAAGCTTTCTGCTACATTCACTGTGCTAAAAATGTACCAAAATTTAGTTTGTACCCCATTTTAATCACTAACAGTACACATATTGAAAAAGTACTAAACTTGTGTCGGCTTATTTTTTATAGGCATTTGTATGCTTTTAGAATTTTTAGTCTATCCAACGTAGTTTCTGAGATATAGTGATATCGATTTTACCCTTTTTTGCCCCTTTTCGCGTTCGAATTTCCAAAAATTCCTTCTTAGTGGTTCTATACATCAGAACAGGAATCTACGCACCGAATATCATCTGTGTAGCTATAGTGGTTTGGGCTTGGCGATGACATGTCAAAAAGAACTCCATTTGCCGCCTAACTTAAACATTTATACGAATAATTCTTTTGCATTCGTTCTTAAGAATTATAAAATAAAATTCGGAAAATAATTCTATTTTGAATTCTTAGTTTTTTTCGTTCTTCTCGCAAACGAATTAAATCAATTTTTGTTTATTTTTTTCGTTTGCGAGGAGAACGAAAAAAAAGAATTTAAAATAGAATTCTTTTCCGAATTTTATTTTTAAAATTCCGAATACAAATTTTAAAACGAACGAAAAAAATAAAATAGCATTTGCGAGCAGAATTTTTTCCTACCCTGCATTATTTCTATATTTTTATAGTTTAAATGGTGTTTATGAAGGTATAAATAAAATAAAAATATATTTTTGGTTCATTTAAACAAAAAACATTGAATCAAAAACAACATCAAATTATTTATTAACTTGGGGTTACACGATAAATTTTTGCCTTTCAAGTTAATAAATAATTTTATGTTATTTTTGATTCAATGTTTTTGTTTAAATGAATCAAAAATATATTTTTATATTATTTATACCTACATAAACTATAAAAATATAGAAATGATGAAAAGTTGCTATTGCAAAGCTATAAAAAAAAATTAATTTTATTTTATGGCATTAAAATTCCTTCTTTAGCTCTATTTCAAACCTGATTTAGCTTCATATTATTTTACAATCTGGTCACACTGCGCAAAAGCAAATGATTCAAAGAAAAACAAAATAAATGCGTGAATGTTTCCGTTGTTTCCTTTTCAAACCAAAACATTCGAATGTTTTCATAATAATTTAGAAAGATGAGAGTAAATGTGTGTTTCGTTTATCATTCTCGCAAAGTCATGCATGTTTCGTTTGTTTCGCTTATTTTGAACGAAACAAATGACAACTAGTGTGATGTTATATTCAATTCGATCTCTCATGTTTCATTACTATAATGTCTCCATTCTCTTAAGTTTCCGTTCTCTCATGTTTCCATTCTCTAACAGCAACACACATTTTTTCAGTTCCATTGCTCGTTTCGCTTTTACAAATGAGAATAGGAAGACTGGTTGAAAATTTGAGAATGTGTTGAACAGCGTTTCAATCACATTAGTGCAGATCATTAATACATAATATCTAATTGCATTAAAAGCATTTTTGTACACTGGGCAATTGACGCTCATGCATTCGGGCAAATACCGCTGCATGAAGTGTTAGA
This sequence comes from Tachina grossa, assembly GCA_949987645.1. Lineage (NCBI taxonomy): Eukaryota > Metazoa > Arthropoda > Insecta > Diptera > Tachinidae > Tachina > Tachina grossa. The sequence continues at coordinate 48,506,466 of OX465277.1, read as the reverse complement.
TAAATGCATTGACAGACTGCAACGTAAATATGTATTTTGTACTACGGCCATTTGACACTCGCAAGTCTGTTCAAAGGCCGCAGCATAAAGCATTTATGTTTATTTATTCAAAACTAATAAACCAACATTACACACCTTTTGCACAACTCTAGTTAGTACGTATAAAATATCCGCTAGCAAAGTAGCGGACAATATGCTAGTACGATATAAATTTGCCAAAAATATAACACAATACAGTTCTATTTTCTGTGTTATGAAAAAATGGATTGTGCCACCTATGAATATGATATAGAATACAAAAAATTCTCAATTTCATTGTAATTGTATGGGTCACTTAATAAATAAGAGAAACTAAAAATGATAACTGATTTTAGCACTTTGCTGTGTGTGTTGTAGAACATTTTAGCACTTTCATTTCTGCAATCTAGCACTTTGCCTCTTACATCTTATGGCAACACTGACTTCAACTGAAACAAAACTCTTAAAACGAAATTAAACTAATACAAGAAAGAGCAAATGATATTGAAGACCCAATTGCGTCGATTGAAAGTGATATGTGTGTTGTCGACAGTTTAAAAAATTAAATAGATATTGAAATAGAAATGAAATAAAAGGCATAAAACAATCGTCAAATATACTACAGTGCAGGACATTCTATCAGATGTAATAATATTCGGGCTGGATTTTGAACAAGCTGAAAATTTAACAAGTAAATTCAATCAAGTTTGGAGACATAGATTTTATTTCTCCATAAATTCGTGACATTTAGAGTAAGGTCAAAAAATTCAACTGGTAGTAACGCTACAGTAGTAGGAAAATTTTATACTTCGTTTGATAGAAATCGTACACTTAAAGCGTTTTCTGATTATCGAAAGCAATATATGTATGTAAGTGTTGCGTCTCCCTGCATGCAGCAGGTTTCGAGAGTGATAAAGTGTTTCGAATTTGTGAGAGTCTGACAATTGAAAATAGAAATCTACTACAATTAGCAGTCAAAAAAAAAGCGTTTGTGCAAATTACATAGTGCATTCTAACATAGAGATCAAGTATGTGTTCGAACCAGAAAAGGATCTGAGCCAGTGTGTATTGCTAATATCAATCAACTACAAATATATAAAAACACATAGTTCACTTAGTTATATACAAATCTATTCAAATAAAAAAACATGTTATTTGTACAAATATATTTGGAATCAAACTTACTCGAATATATACTAAGTTTATACGCGCACTATTTGCAAATAAAAATATATGTAAATAAATTAACTCGCTGTTTATACGGCATTGTAAATGTATAAAAACTTGGTAGCACTTCTATAGAAATGTTTATTATGTTTGCAAAAAAATTGTGTAAATATATAAAATAATAATTTGTTTTTGTTATCATTATTTTCTTCTATAAATGTTTTTTTGTGCAATATTTATCAATTTATTGTTTTTTATTAGCAAATATTTGTTGCCCAATGTGGCAGCTAATGGTAAAAAGGTGGTTCAAAATATAATAGATGCACAATCGAATTATGATGCTTGTTTTCTAAAGATTTTTGTTTGCGGCTTTCAAACTTATTATGTTAGTATGTTATAATTCTCAATATAGTATTCAGAGTCTTACCATAAACATACAAAGTTTGTTCACTAAATTAAAAAATATTTTGGGTTGAAGTCTACTGACGAGTTTCAAAAGCGGGAACGAAATGCATATAGACAATTGCTTAACCATAAAAACAAGTAAAATTTTTCAGTGATTTCTTTAAAAAAATCATTTAAACACCCCAGATAATCCCACTTTTTCCTAGTAGCTTGCAGATGATTCGTTTTTTACTTTTAATAAAAGAACAAATATAAAAGTTTTTATTTATATTTTTTTTTACGTAGGCTATTTTTGGTCAGTTTTCTTAATTATTAAGATGCAAATAAAACAAATCTATTTCATATTTTTCCTCAACGTTTCGTCAGCTTTTTTCCGACGTCTTCAGGAGAAGTTTTTATTATTAAGTTCTATCAACAAATTACAAAATGTTTGTTATTTATAGTTTTTGTGTGTTATAATAGTTTTTATGTTGTACTCACGATTCTTCAGTTACATTACTAAATAAATTATAAATAACAAAAATTAAAAATTTTAAAAACCCCCGACTTTTTTCAGAAAAGATGTTATATCTTCTAAACGGCTGGACCGATATTTTTCAAACATAGCTAAGAACCCTCTCGATCAAGTCATCTTTCAAACAGAAAAAACTAAATGAAAATCGGTCCAGCCGTTTGGCCTGTACGTGGAAACAGACTGACACACAGACACACACTAAAAACTTATAACACCCCTTTTTTAGTCGGGGGTTAAAAATTGGACATTACGAACAATTAAGTGTATAATTTAAATATTAATAAATAAAAGAAAATATCACAGTCGAACTTAAAAACTAATATCACAGAACTTTACTTGTCAGGTTATTGCAATGGAATATTGTAGTTTGGTGTTGTCTTTGTCTTTTTTGGTGTTTATAGATTTCTTTATGCGTTGTTGTATCCTTTCTAGTGTATACCTTTTGTTCGTTTTCTTTTCTCTGTCTAATATTTTCACTCCTTTAAAATCTATTTTATGTTTCGTTTCTTTCGCATGTTGGGCTAGAGCTGTTGTCTCCTTTCCTTTATTTATATCTGCTTCATGTTCTGATATTCTAGTCCCGAGTTTCCGTTTTGTTGTTCCGCCTTTCCACTTCATTCCCTTGACAAGTGATCTCGTATACAACGTTGTCTGTTTCTACTTTGTCCAATTTCGTGCTTTCCCGCGTAAATAGATGTCTCAGTGTTTTGTTCGATCTGTGTTTGACTTTTTCTACTTCTTTATTAGTAGTGTTACCAGTTTGTTTTTTGTTACTTAAGCATATGTTTATTAAGTTGTTCGTGTTGTAGTGTGTTCCTTAAGGTTTCCCCATTTGTCAAGTATATTCTTAATGGCTAAGTGTGTAGGTATATTTGTAAATAGCGATACCACGTCAAAAGATACAATAATGTCATTCTCATCTAAAATAATATCACAGATCTTATCTTTTAGTTGCATTGACTTCTTGATAAGGTAATTTTGAGAAATTATATTTTTTAATATGTCCCCAATGTATTTTGATAGGTAGTAACACGGTACTTTCAAAGACGATGAAATTGGTCTCAGTGGTATATTTTCTTTATGGATTTTTGGCAAACCATAAAGTTCCGGTGCTGCAGCTGCATGTGATGTCATTCTCATTTTCTCTACGTTTCTTATGTGCCCCTCTTTCAGAAGTTCTGTTAATATATTGTTATTTGTTTTTTGTAGTTGTGATGTGGGATCTTTCCTGATAACTTTATAAGTTGATTTTTCATCTAGTAGTTTCCCCATTTTATTTCTATATTCATTCTTATACATCACCACTGTCTTGTTTCCTTTTTCAGCTGTGGTAATCATGATTGTATTTCTATTTTCTTTTATTTTTTTCTGTTTTTTTCATATATATCTAGTATAAATTTTTTTCTTTTTCGTTGTTTCTTGAATTTCGTCTAAAATTTGATATTCTATTGACCATTTTGGTTCTTAGTGTGTCTTTTTCGTTTTCATTCTTAATTTTCTGAACCCATTGTTCGAAGTCTGCTACTAAGGATACAGGTGAGAAGTTTTTCTTTGTTACAGGAATGGCGAATTTATTTTCTAACGATAGCAGCCACTTACTTTCTATATCAAAATTAATGTCAGTGTAATTTAAAATCCAGTCCTCGTTGAAAGTGAACCCAAATTCTTAAAACTTTTCTATTTTAAGTTTCTTTATTTTAGATGAGTGATTTTATATTTATAAACCTTTTCCATTACCCGTTTTTAAATTTCGTAAATTCTGTTTCGTTCAGTGTATTTACCAGCTGATTTTCTATGCTTTCAATTTCCCTCTTCATCAAAGTTGTGAGTTCTCGTTGAACCTTCATAGTGAAGAGACATTAAAGCGGATTTTTTTTACATACATACATACGAAACAAATATAAAAAACAACAAAATCAAAAATTATACAAAAAATATTCGTAATACATATTCACCTTGATAAATAAGCTTATTGGCTTTACTAATATTTTTTTACATAGCAAGAAATAGCAAAAACAAAAAAAAACCGTAAACACAAACAAAGTTCCCTTGAGGAATAATACTCTGTATGAGTACCTCAAAGGAAAAAAATTTTGAAGTGAGTTCTAACGGCAGAAATGCTTATTTTACTGTGAGTTCTGAAACTCTTAATGAAAAAAATATAAATAATAAATCTGATGAAAATCTTTTTTTAACGGCAAAGCCAATTTTTCGTCAGCGATCAACTTCGCTTTGTCCAATGCCAACTAGTGAATCGTTAACATTACCATTGCCTAGTACTTCTTCATTTAAGTCTGCGATATCATCCGCATCGGGCTCGCCTTCATCACTAAACCAAGTTATCACTACAGATAACAGTAGCTCAAAACCCAAGGTACAAGTGGGAATGGACAGATATATAACAGTGGTAAAGCGTGGGCGAAGCCCAAATTCTTCAAAAATTTCATCTGCTCCAAAGATGTCTAGGGATAACAGCGCATCATCTACCAATCGTCTAAATCGTTTTTCATTATTGCAAGACACCGACGACAAGCCCTCTACATCATCGCAAAAGTCTTTTAAGCCACCACCTATTTATCTGAGAGAAAAAAATTCTAACGCGCTTATAAAAAAACTACTGTCGACCATTGGTGAAAATACTTTTCACATCATTCCAATTAAACGAGGTAATATTGATGAAACTAAAATCCAAATATATAATGAAAAAGATTTATGAAAAATTGTTAGTGAATTCGAAAAAAATAAAACAAATTTTTACACATACCAACTTAAGAGTGCTAAAGGCCTACAGATAGTATTAAAGGGCATAGATTCATATGTTGAACCCGAAGAAGTAAAATGTGCACTTGTCGACCAAGGATTCAAGGTTAAAAATGTTACCAACATATTTAATAGAGAAAAGGTCCCCCAACCCCTATTTTGGGTTGAACTGGAGCCGAACGACATACAATTGAAAAAAAATGAAGCCCATCCAGTTTATAACGTAAAGTATCTCTTACATCGAAAAATCACAGTTGAAGAGCCACGTAAGCGTTCAGGTCCCGTACAGTGCCATAATTGCCAAGAATATGGCCATACGAAAACTTACTGCAAGTTACCTACAGTTTGTGTTATCTGCGGTGAATTGCATGGTACTGCTAGCTGCACTAAGCCAAAAGATCAAGCAGAAAAAAAATGTAGTAATTGTGGAGGTAATCACACAGCTAACTATAGAGGGTGCCCTGTATTTTCTTTCTTTAAACAGGCTATGGGTCAAAAACCCAAGCTAACTCCAGCTCTACAAGTAAACGCGAACTCCGACACTTTTGCTCAAATCAGCCAACCAGTTACTTCACGTGTATCGTATGCTGATGCTGCTAAGACTAGTTCAATTCCCACGCAAAATGTTCCACCGCCAAATAATTCAACGAATTCAAACTCAAGCTTTAACTTTAGTCGCCTTGAAGCTACTATTGAGAATCTGGTGCTAACTATAAACAACTTTACTACAAATATGACAAGTATGATGCAAGAAATGCTGCGAATGCAGAATACACTGCTTCAAGCATTAGTTAATAAACCATGAACACGTTAAAAATATGTTTCTGGAACGCAAACGGCATTCGCCAACATAAAAATGAACTTGAGCACTTCCTCATGGAAAAAAATATTGATATAATGTTGGTTTCTGAGACTCATTTGACCTCAAGAAGCTTATTTAAAATAAATGGTTACACTTTATATGATACAAAGGACCCGAGAGAGAGAGCATGTGGTGGATCAGCAATTCTGATTAAGTCAAGACTCAAGCACTATGTCCTTGACAACGTTAGTGAAGAATATTTGCAAGCAACGAATATTTTCGTAGAAAATTTTTGTGCGAATTTCGTGATATCATCAATTTACTCACCTCCCAGATTTTCAGTTAGCGAAGATCAGTATGAGAAGTTCTACAAATCGCTTGGATCTTGTTTCGTGGCAGCTGGTGACTACAATGCAAAACATACCTACTGGGGATCGCGTCTTGTTACACCTAGAGGTCGAGCCTTGTTCAATACAATTTCAAAAATGGGCTTAGATGTCATTTCGAGTGGGGAGCCTACTTACTGGCCTACTGACGTAAGAAAAATTCCAGATGTTATAGATTTTGCCGTCACGAAAAATATTCATAGGGACTTAATTCATGTAGAGGCCTCTCTAGATCTGTCCTCCGATCACTCTCCAACAATAGTCACAATTTTCAACCCACTAAGGAGTGATTTAACTAACTCATATGTGAAGATGATTAATGGAATCAACTGGCTGGTATTCAAAAAATATCTTAGTAGTCACTGCGTAGAAAACATTCAGCTTAGATCATGCGATGATATTGAATTTAATATTGCCAATCTTAACGAAAATATTAAACAGGCTGCTGAACACGCCACTACCTCCTATCCGCAGACCGGCTTTAACAGAATTTATTCTACGGAAATTGAACGTCTTGTATGTGAAAAAAGGAGAGCTAGAAGAGAATGGCAACAACACAGATCACCCCTAAATAAAATCAGACTTAAAGAATGTACTAAACGACTCAAAGAGCTGCTATCGTCGGAAAAAACTGCACTACTGGAAAAGTATTTAGAAGGTCTTGATGTAACGTCCGCATCTTATTACTCTTTATGGCGCGCTACTAGAAATCTTAAACGACCCGTTGATCTTAAATCACCATTGCGTACTGCGACCGGAGGCTGGGCAAGAAGTGATAGTGAGAAAGGTAACTTATTTTCTGAGCATTTAAAATCTGTATTCACTCCCAATTCATGTACGGGTGCTGCTGATTTACCGAGTGTAGTTTCTCTACCCCCTCGTCCCTTAAGGTTTAAGATGCGTGAAGTACAAAAAGTAATTGCTGAACTCAACCCGAAGAAAGCTCCAGGTATTGATGGCATTAGTAACAAAATGCTCATGAACTTGCCTCATATTGCAATAAGAATCCTGCTATTTACTTTTAATGCTATTTTAAGAATGCAGTATTTTCCACATAACTGGAAACTGGCCAAGATCAAAATGATTCCAAAGGCGGGCAAAGATCTTACCAAGACTGAGTCATATAGGCCTATAAGCTTACTATCTACAATCTCAAAGCTTTTCGAAAAGCTGCTCATGACTAAATTGTCCAAAATTTTAACTGATAATGGGTGCATCCCGGACCATCAATTTGGCTTTAGAAGTCAGCACAGCACGATTGAACAAACGCATAGACTGGTCCAAGTTGTAAGAAGAACATTTGAAGAAAAGAAGTATTGTTCTGCTCTCTTTATTGATGTTTCTCAGGCATTTGATAAAGTATGGCACGAAGGCCTAGTTTTAAAATTGAAGACATATCTGCCAATAAACATTCAAAAGCTTTTGGAAAGTTATATTATTGATAGGAAGTTCACTGTTGTGGAAGGAGAGTTCACGAGTGTGCCCGAATCTATATCTTCTGGTGTGCCCCAGGGTAGTATTCTGGGTCCTGTCTTGTATTTAATATATACTTGTGATATGCCTGTGAGCAATAATATCCATATTTCTACTTTTGCCGATGATACAGCCTGTATGAGTGTGCACGAAAACCCTTATGAGGCATCCCGCAATCTCCAGGAACATATCACTCAGCTGGAAATATGGTTGAACTTATGGAGAATTAAAGTCAATGAACAAAAGTGTGTCCATATAACGTTCACCCTAAGAAGAGATACTTGCTCCCCCATTCGAATCAACAATCATAATATTCCTCAACATTCCCAAGTGAAATACCTTGGTATACACCTTGATTGAAGACTTACATGGAAACATCATATTGACTCTAAGTTAACTCAGATGAAACTTAAGTTAACTCAAATCTATTGGTTGATTGGCAGAAACTCAACACTCAGCTTAGACTGCAAACTTTTACTGTACAAGTCGCTTTTGAAGCCAATATGGTGCTACGGAATTCAGTTATGGGGCACTGCTTCAGCTTCCAATGTCGAGAGAATCCAACGAAGGCAAAACAAAATTTTACGGTTAATAACATCGGCTCCATGGTACATCCAAAATTCTATTATACATCGTGATTTAAATATGCCACTAGTGACCGAAGAAATTGCAAAATACGCAGGCAAATATTTAACAAAACTCGAATCACATCCTAATCCGCTTGCTCGTAATATTTTGAACTTTACTGGACACATCCGCTTAAAAAAGAAGGACACACGAGCTCTTATACCTAACACTCCAGATGGGACTACTTGAAAATACTTTCCCCCCCCCCCCCCCTTTTTTGATTATCACTACTAATGTATTATTTATAACTACCACTAAGTTTATGTCCGACACTGGTCGGGCCTAATAATTTTTTTTATAGATTTAAGATTTGAATACTTATTGTTAGTTCACATATGAAGATACAATATATAAATACATGCATTATAAAAAAAAAAAAAAAAAAAAATCAAAGTTGTATTTGTGTGTGTGTCTATAACTTCAACATTGAGTATTTTTTGATGAACGTTTTTCTCTACCTTTTTCATTTGATTCTGTGTTTTATTCGTTTTAAGTAAATGTTTTAGTTTTTGTGTTGAATATCTTACGTGTTTTGGTATTATTCCAGCTTTTCTGCATTGTTGTAAAAAATTTGATCTTTCAATTGAATTAGCTAATTTGTGTATTTATCTGCAATATTGTTTCATCAAGTTTGTGGTCGCTGTATTGTATTTGTATTTGATGTGTTGAAAAAGATCCTTCATCTTGTAATGTTGCTGTAGACTTAGTTTATTGTTGTTATTGCTCAAGTTCAGGTTTATAATGTATATGTACATATGTACAAACATACACGTATGTTACTCGGCGGGCCTTCCGATTTTGTTTATTTTGTTTATATTTTATGACCAATTTCGTTAGTGAAAATTTATTTTGGGTCAGTTTTCTTAATTATTAAGATTCAAATAAACCAAATCTATTTCATCTTTTTCCTCAACATTTCGTCAGCTTTTTTCCGACGTCTTCAGGAGAAGTTTTTATTATAAGTTCTATTAACAAATTACAAAATGTTTGTTATTTATAGTTTTTGTGTGTTATATAAGTTTTTATGTTGTACTCACGATTCTTCAGTTACATTACTAAATAAATTATACAAAATTTGACATCACGAACAGTCGAACTTAAAAACTAATATCACAGAACTTTACTTGTCAAATTATTGCAATGGAATATTGTAGTTTGGTGTTGTCTTTGTCTTTTTTGGTGTTTATAGATTTCTTTATGCATTGTTGTATCCGTAGGCTTTCTAGTGTATACCTTTTGTTCGTTTTCTTTTCTCTGTCTAATATTTTCACTCTGCTAAATAGCTTAAAATACCGGTTGAGTTTAAGCCACCCCTGCGCACATCTACCCAAGGTTTGTCAACAAGCGATACTAAAAAAGGTAACATAATTGCTGAGTATTTAAAAATCCGTATTTATTCCAAACACATGTACTGGTGCTGTTGATTTGCCGAGTGTAGTTGCTGTACCCCCTCGACCCTTAAATTTAAGATGCGTGATGTTCAAAAACAAATTGCTGAGCTTAATCCGAAGACAGCTCCAGGTATTGATGGCATTAGTAACAAGATGCTGATGAACTAGCTTCATAATACAATAAGAATCCGGCTTTTTATTTTTATTGCCATTTCACGAATACAGTATTTTCCACATAATTGTAAACTTGCCAAGATAAAAATGATTCCGAAGTCGGACAAAGATCTTACCAAGGCTGAGTCATATAGTCCTATAAGCTTACTATCAATAATCTCAAAGCTTTTCGAAAAGCTGCCATAACAAAATTGTCCAGAATTTAAGCTGATAATGGGTGCATCCTGGACCATCAGTTTGGCTTTAAAAGTCAGCATAGCACTATTGAGCAAACGCATAGATTGTTTCAAGTTGTAGGAGGACATTTGAAGAAAGGAAGTATTGTTCTGCCCTTTTTATTGATGTTTCTCAGGCATTTGATAAAGTATTGCATGAAGGCCAATTTTTAAAATTGAAGACATCTGCCAATAAACATAGAAAAACTCTTGGAAAGTTATATTATTGGTAGGAAGTTCACTGTTCTGGAAGGAACATTCAAGAGTTTGCTGGAATCTATATCTTCCGGTGTACGACAGGGTAGTATTCTGGGGCCAGTCTTGTATTTAATATACAGTTCTAAACTTCAACTAAGTTCTAAGTTCAACTTCTACATTTGCCGATGATACAGCCTGTATGAGTATGCACGAAAGCCCTTATGAGGCATTCCGCAATCTCCAGAAACATATTACTCAGCTGGAAATATTTTTGAACTTATGGATAATTAAAGTAAATGAACAAAAGTGTGTTCATATAACGTTTACCCAAAGAAACGATACTTGTTCCCCCATTCGAATCAACAATCAAAATATCCCTCAACATTCACAAGTAAAATACCTTGATCGAAGGCTTATAGGAAAACATAATATTGACTCTAAGCTCACTCAAATGAAACTTAAGTTAACTCAAATAAATTGGTTGATTGGCAGAAATTCAACACAGCCTAGACTGCAAACTTTTGATATACAAGTCGCTTTTGAAGCCAATATGGTGCTATGGAATTCAATTATGGGGCACTGCTTCAGTTTCCAATGTCGAGAAAATCCAACGAAGCCAAAGCAAAATTTTAAGGTTAATAACATCGGCTCTATGGTACATTAAAAACTCATATATACATCGTGATTTATATATGCCACTAGTAACTGAAGAAATTGCTAGATACGCAGGCAAATATTTAACTAAACATACTTATCCGCTTGCTCGTAATATTTTGAACTTTACTGAACACATCCGCCTAAAAAAGAGGGACACAAGGGCCCTTATACTCAACACTCCAGATGGGACTGCCTGAAAATACGTTTTTTTTTTGATTATCACTACTTACTGTATGTATTATTTAGAACTATCATTAAGTTTATGTCCAACACTGGTCGGTCCTAATAATTATATTTTAGATTTAAGATTTGAATACTTATTGTTAGTTCAATACAATAAATAAACACGTGTATTAAAAAATCTCCATATCGAGATAACGGCCATCTCACACGTGAACAAAAAAATTTAATTATTGTCTGAGTTCTACACGAGTGTTTATTGAACAAGCTTTTGGAATTTAAAAAAATAAATTCAGAATTTTGGATCGTTTAGAAATTTTATGTCTTAAAACCGTTTCCGAAATTATTTTGTCTTGTACAATTCTACATCATTTCATTATAAATAAGGGAAGTCCTTAGGAATATTTTTTTTTTTTTGTTGAGGGGAATTTTTTAAATATGTCGTATCTTTATTTTATCTTTTTCTATTTTATTCACTTGCAAGTAATACATTTCTATTGGTTATTGTGTTTGTGTGCGTTAGGAAATTGTATTATATTACGATGAAAATTTTTTTGAGGGGAATTTTTTTAATATTTCGTATCTTTATTTTATCTTTTTCTATTTTATGCACTTACAAGTGATAAATTTCTACTGGTTATTGTGTTTGTGTGCGTTAGGATATTTCATCATGTTATGTATGTCTGTGCGGGTTGTGTTTGCATTGAATAATTTTCTAACTGTGTTTTTATATCACATATCTTGTTGTTGACTCTTTTTATTACACATATTTTATAGCTTTTCCCAGGAAAAAGGATCAGTAATTAAAAAAAGGATGAAAGAAACAGAACGTCATACATTTGCAGCACGAAAATGTATACCGTATATGGGAAAATCTCAACACATGTTAAACATATGTCTAGTATTTAGAACACTTGATATATAAATCTTTTCTTATTGCACGTTTTGGGTTTAAAATGAAATTTGCATGTTCGTTTGTCTCCTCTGTCTATCTGGCTATTTTTATTACACATATTTTATAGCTTTTCCTAGGAAGAAGGATCGGTAATTAAAAAAAGGAACGTGTATTTGCAGCATGTAAATGTATGCCGTATATGGGAAAATATCAACATATGTTAAACATATGTCTAGTATTTAGAACACTTGATATGTAAATCTTTTCTTAGTGCACATTTTTGGTTTGAATTTTTATTTTTTTCTTTAAAATGAAATTTTTATGATCGTTTATCTCCTCTGTCTATCTGGCTATTTTTATTACACATATTTTATAGCTTTCCCCACGAAAAAGGATCAGTAATTAAAAAAAATGATTAAAGAAAACAAACGTGAATTTGCAGCACGTAACTGCATGACATTTTTGTTTAATTATTTCGATATGTTAATTCTTTTTACATTTTTTATATGTTTAATTTTGTTAGTGCGGAAAGACATAAAAAAGGAGATGAATTCTTAGATTTATGTTTGCATCTACGGTTGGGAAAAATCGTTCAATTAGGGTTGTGAAATGCATTGCCTGTTGTGTAGAAATTGTGTTGTTGTTTTCTTCTTAGTGTCTTGAGTCTTGTATGGTATTGTATTGAATTGGTTAGTGCATATGGAAAAGGTGCACGTGCGAGATGTAATCATTTATGAGGGTTTTAATTGTTATATATTTTGTTTAAAATTAAATTTTTATGATCGTCTGACTCTTTTGTCTTCTACCTTTTTTATTGGTTATTTAAAGAGGGAAAATATGCGTTCAACAAAAAAGGGTACTAGAAAAAATCTTAGTTAGTTTGAGTCTGTGCGTTAGGATATTTCATCATGTTCTGTGTGTGTGAGTTGTGTTTGCATTAGATAATTTACCTACCTGAAATTTTATGTGTGGGTTTGTGTTCAGTAGTCAGTTATATTGTTATGGAAAGAACAAATATACTTACATATGTTTTTGGTCAAATAAATAAAAACAAATTTTGCATTTAAATCATAATATAAATTTTATTTAAAAATCTTTTATATTTCTTTTACTTTTGAAATAAAGGTTTATAGTAAAAAGTTCCTTTATATAAATTAAAAAGTTTTTGAGTTAATAAATATACATTGTAATGTAATTTACATGCACATATGTTAACATCTTGAATACAATCTTTTGTTATTATATCACAATCATATTTGTGCAAGTTATTACGATAATATATGAAAGGAGTGTAGACATTGCTTTACATCAATGATGTCAGTTTCATGGCACAATTGTGCAAACTAAAATCACACACATTCTTATTCTCTTCCATTTAGTCGTCAATGAAACAGTGACGATAACACATGCGCAGCGGGTGTATTAAATTCTTTATAGATACAGTGAAAGAAAAAAGTGGTATGCGAAAAATATTCTATGATCAGTAATGCTTTTTGCGACATTCAATGTATTTTATGTTACAAAACTTTTAAGGAAAGAAATGAATATATATTAAAAAGATATTTTGGTTTTTTTTTGGAGCAGCTTCACTAAATTGCATTTAATATCAAAACTTAAAAGACCAATAACTCGGAAAATATTGGTCGCAGCCAATTTTTTTGTTTAATTTTTTCTTCTTATTTTTCAAGTTTCTATCAGATAAGCTATTTAAAAATTTATTTTTGGAATTTCTTCACAGTTTCCTATGAAAAGTTTACAGCGCCGTAACTCGGAAAATATGGGTCGCCCGCAACTTTTTTATTTAATTTTTATTCCTTGTTTTTTAATTTTCTACTATATAGACTGATTTTTATATATTTTGAGCTGCTTCACTAAACTGCATTTGTTGCAAATATTAATTTTTTTCGATGTACTTCAGAGACGAATGAGACAGCTTTTCTCACACATACAACTATAGTTTTATTTTTGACACCACTGCTTTACATTCGTAATTCGTTTATCATTCTCAGGAATAATTTCTTGTGGTCCTTATTAATATGACAACTATAACCATCTAATAGTTTCTGCAATTCAGCTGATGAAACCATTTCATATAAAAGACAATGTAGCTCGCAAAAGGATGATTGATTAACTAATTGAAATTTGTCAGTAAAGTACTATTTATTATTAAAAAATGTTAAATGAGCAACAGTTTTCAGATGTTTTCTATGTTCTCTTTATTAAGAGATATATGTACATTAGGCTTATGTAAAAAAAAATTGAGTGATAATTTCACAAACTCGAAAACCATTTAATGGATTTTAAAATGAATAGCAGATTCGTGATCAGACAAAAAATTTTTTGTCATTACAAAAATATGAGATTTTTTTGGATTTGAAAAATCCACATTTTTGCTGCAGAAAATGCATTTGGTGCGGAACTTTTTTTTAAGATATCAAAAAAGTAAATACGCAGTTTGTCTTAGAATTTTAACCCGCATATGAAAACCCATTGATCCTTTATGTTTAAAAAATACGCATAAGCCTAATGTACATATATATAATTTCTAGCTTGTTTATTTATATTTTTTTAAAAAATAAAAAACATTTAGTTACATTGTATATCTTTTAGATTTTATTGACATTACAATTTTTGCATTTAGTTACATTGTAGATATTTTAATAATTTTGTATTAGCTGTTTTGCTTCTTCTTCTGCTTCCATATGTTGTCTTCTATAGTACGAGCAGGAGCAGGTGTCTTGGTCCACATGTTTCATTTTCGTTAGACCAACAACAATTGTCATAATGCTCTCCATATTTATTTTTTATTGTTTTCAAACTGCTTGAAATCTCCAAATGAGTTTGAATATTGATGAGTTTATATTTGTCTTCATCAGAAACAATATGAGAACATCTTTTTAAGAAATTATATCTTTTAATATCATTCTAACTACTGAGTATGACTACATGAGTGCACTAAATGATTATGAATAACCATTAGTGTTGAAAGTTTCGTTATTTATACTCTAATAATTACTTACTTAATCATTCTTTTCTACTTTTTTAACAAAAAGATAACAAATATTTTAATTTTTTTATTTTATTTTATTTTAATTATCTGTCTTAAACTAACTATAAAATATAAAAAATTAGTATGGTAACAATAGTTTTCTTATTTCGTTTGTATATTTGAATACATTTAATCATGTATAATTAACCCATTTTTCGCCGACCGGAGATTATAATTACCAGAAGTTCTACTATCCATAACCGACAAACAAAATAGTTTTGATTCGATAGACTTTTTTTAATAAGTTATTTGGGGACTAGTTTGTTTATTAAATACTCAGTTAAGTTTCTTTCGCTACTTAAATTTCTTTTTTTTAGGTAATTTTAGAGATTAGTAATTAAAGGGAATTGAAAAACATGGAGATAAAGTACCAATAATTTATTATATTTATCAATTACACCTATTTTTATAAAACCAAACGTTTACTTTTATCTTTTGTGTACTATTTACCAAAAATAATATTCATTTATAATGTAAAAGTTCATTATGAATATTGTGGTAATTATAATCACCACTGGCGAAAAACGCATACCCCTTATAGTAAGTCTTATTCACATGCCTTGTTGTATACGCTCTCTCTGAAGAAGTACATAAATTGACCTCGGTTCTCTCGTGGCCTTAAACTTAATCGAATATTTGAAGCATCCGGAGCGTCTGTCTACTATCTGAAATGAAATTTAATGCCAGTGCACAAAAACAGATTGCCAGCTAATTAATCTGGAAATTAAATATGTGAACCGCTTACCAAAAAAGAGTACAACTTCATGTTCGATCACGCAAATGAGATCTATATTGCAAAATAGCATGATAAAGTAATTTTTACCTTAACAATCGGATTTTGATACCATCGATCCTTCTACAATTGACCGACGCTACCAAAAGTTACATAAGTATATAATGTTGAATAATCTAATGTCATACAAAGTTATAAATTGCATATGGGGTGGGGTGGACGTAGTTATCGAAGGTAATACAGCATCGAACTACCGCATAAATGTTAGAAGCAAGAAGTGGTTAGGTTAGGTGAGGTTAGCAGACTGCTGGTAAGGGAGGGTGAAATTTAGAGTCCAGCTCACTTGGGTCCAATACAATGATACCTTTGTGCTACCTCTAAGTAAGAGGATGATAGAGAAGGGATAGGGACAGAAAAGACAGGTGGTGAAGGAAGAGATAGAGGAAAGCTGCATTCTTTTGCAACTCTGCTTTTTGCACGTTTTTAATGATGCAGTGTTGAAGCGCCTCTGGTGTCAATGAGGCGTATTAAATTTTGAAGGTGTATTAGCTTGCAATTTCTAATTTTTATTTTACCTGCTACACATTACCGACGAAGGAGGCTGTTCTGATGTTGGCGGATTAGTATCCGCTGAATCCGACGTAGTTCAATAACCAGTGTCTTTGCCTTCATCACTCGAACTTTCCTACAACAACTGACACAAAGGGACAATAATACACATAAGAAAAATGCCTGGAGTTATAATTAAATAGCTTCGTCAGTGATCGGGCTCGAACCCAGGACCTTCGGTTTTGTAGTAAACGTGTAAACTACTTCAGCCAACTCCACCGTCAGCAAGAAGTGGTGATGGCATCTTTTTTGAAAGTAGTGAACTCGGTTGTTGTGAATGCTTGTAACTTGAAATTTTTTTTTTTGCAACATTAGAAAAAATTGAGGGAAAAACCAACACCAATTTCGGTCGGCAATTACTAGAACTCTTCTGGTTTGCGAGGATTCTGACAAACAGTAAATGGAAACAGAGGTGCCAAGACCAAAACGCATGAAAGTGACCCAATACGTTATTGTAAGCCAGATGATGGCGAAATTATCGGTGCAAGAAATGCCACATCCGCACCCAATTTGTGTGTAAAAAATTTGAGGAGCACCTGCATAGAATTGCTTTAAAGTTTACCATAATAAAAACATTTTATCATTAAATAAAATGCCTTCTAGTTACCTTTGAAAAATCGTACACC
The DNA here is from genome assembly GCA_949987645.1 of Tachina grossa. Taxonomy (NCBI): domain Eukaryota; kingdom Metazoa; phylum Arthropoda; class Insecta; order Diptera; family Tachinidae; genus Tachina; species Tachina grossa. The sequence continues at coordinate 48,489,587 of OX465277.1, read as the reverse complement.
TGTATACATATTACGCCGATGGTGATTACAATTACCACTTATTTTCTAGGAAACGTGAAAAGCCACTTAGTCCAAAGTTGGAAATTTTCTTAATTAGTATCAGAATATGTTCTATACAAAATTTTATTCAAATCGGTCAACAGGAACTTGGTGCGGCGAAAAATGGGTTAAACAATATGCGGATGTATTAGGTGGAATATTTTTCAAGGTTTTTAATTCAATACGAATATCGATAGGTCCAGTTTTAACAGATTCATTTTGATTAGTAACATCTAAAACTATTATTGGCTCCATACTTTTGAAATTTTCTGGGGTTAATAATGGTTGGGAATCACGTGAATAATAACTTTGTTGAAATTTTAAGTACATATTGTATAGAATAGCAAAACGATTTCTGTCGAATTTAAATCATCATAAGGATATGTAACAGAGTTAAGATGCACTTTAAAATCACTTAAATCGCAGTGTTGAAACTTGTTGTCATCATTTCGAAGACCCAATAATAAAAAACGAGGTCTTTCGTTTTCGGTAGCTAGCTTAATATTCCATAAAACTGTTGTACTTTCTGGAAGTAAAGGATAGTAGTACATATCCCAACTTCTAAAACATATATTTAATGGGTGACGATTGTTTATTGTTCTAAACATCTACAATTTGTACGCATCAGCAAGTTGAATGTGTGGGACTTTCCAAGTAATATTTAAAATTGATAACTTAATTTTATTCAGCTGTCGTTTGAGATGTAAGAACTTGTCTATCATCTTTAGATCGTGAAAGTGCCAATTCACGCTTAGAATTAACTATAATTTTATTAAAGTCTTCAGCAAATCCGAGTAAATATTTTAGTGGTACAGAAAAATTAAAATAAACCTTTTCAAGCGTAAGATCATCAATGTTAAAAGGAGACCATCCAGCATTTAGTATACTGTCACTTTCAGATTTATTCAGAGAGACATAGTTTTTTAATTCTGTTGCAATACCCAAATGCCGTGTGCGATCAATTTCAACACCATTAATTTCATAACGAATTTCATCAAATAGATGTGCCATGCAATTGTTTAAGAGACGTATGGATACAGAAACTGTTGAATCTTCCTTTGTAGCAAGTCCTTCTATGTATATAAGACTTTCACATGGTAAAACATACAAATCTTGATTTTTAATCGTTATACGAATCTCATCATTATTTTTAAATGATTGTAGATATGATTTGTAGCTGTGGTACTCTTTCTTGACAATTGAATTATCAAATTGCGGTTTTTGTAAAATGTTAATAATACTACTCATTGCTCCTGTATCTTTACGCTTTTACTTTTACATGAAACCCCAAATTTTTTAAAAACTCCTTATTACCCTTATTTTTTCTGTTGTATTATTTCTTTAATTTGTAGTTTTTTCTGTTTCTTTGATTTATTGCAATTCGATAGCTTTCAGGTTTCGTGTTCCGTTGATAAGGTTAGAATGAATGGTGAATGCTTTTGCAACTCAGTTTTATTATATATAATCATTCTCTCATAGGCTTTAAATGCAATCGTATTGTTAGTTTTTCACCACGAAAATTTATTAAGTTTCCGTCTTGATCAACGACTTTCAAAATAAGACTATTTATTATTCTTGAACTTACAGGTAAATATATTACATTAGTTAGAGCCTCAGTTATTTTATATCCTGGACTGACGTTAAGTGAAAACTGATGCAAAATATGTGCAGACATGTTATTTATATATGATCCACCTACAATGTTACATTCAACGATTATTGTATTAATTTTGATTATATCTATTGTTTTATCAGAGTAATGTTCCACGCCAGGCTCTAATACTTTTATACTAAAACCTAATAAGGATCCGATTGATCTCTTTTTATTAACATAAATTTAATCTGTAGTACTTTTTATCATGTTTGCAGAGTATTGTACTTTGCTCGTACATCAAGCGATCCTTTTGCATTTATATTGTGGTGATATTAATTTGTTAATACTTCAGCTATATCTGATAATTCATATGATCCATCTGGAACTTCTATTTCATGATTCCTAATATGAAATAAATTGTTCTCGACATCAACATTTGGGATTAAGTGATACGTATCGAAACTTATTAAGCCGTAAATATAGTTTTCGTTTAGTTCGATTGGTGGAAAATAGTTTGCAACAAGATATGAAGAATCTCCGTTCAATGTTAATGTAATTGATATTTTAACGGTTGATGAGTGAATAAATTATTAATAAATTTTGCAATGATTTTTATGATGATGTATTGTTGATATTAATCCAAGAGTTATGTTCTGGCTAGAATGCCAACCATTTAACGTAAACTATATTATTTCTTCTTTTTAAAATTTTTTCAACTAAATATGTTTCTGGAAATTTAGTTTTCATTAGCTCATGTTCGTAAGACCCACCTTTAATTTCATGATCTTGATTTTAAATATTTCTGTTGTCCAGCTTGGTGTGTAACCTTTTTCAAATGCATGCTTATATTTACTTATTCGAACATTATCATTTAGTTTATACTTGGGGTTTTGAAATACTTTTAAATTGTTGTAGACTGTATTCAACAATAAATTTTCATTTGACGAATTTTTTCATTTGGGGTCATCTGTATTGTTCTATGAAATGTATCATTATATTTATCAACAAGTTCTTGATATTTGTTTATCCATTTGTATGTTCCTTGGTAACTAAACTCTTTCCACATCATTCCTTTTAAGGTTCTGTTAAATCGTTCTACTATGGATGCCTTTAGAACACTATACATTGAATAGTGATTAATATGATTCGATTGCATTAGTTGATGAAATTGATTATTGAAAAATTCTTTACCGTCATCTGTTTGTAAATTTCTTGGTTTTCTATTGTTGTTAATGAAAATACTTTTCATAGCATTCGCTACGTTTGATGCAGTTTTATTTTTTAATGCTACAGCCCAAGCTTTCTTTGAAAAGGTATCTATTACTGTTAGAAAATATCGATATCTGTTATTATGTTCTGCATAATTTCCCATGTCCACCAAATCTGCTTGCCATAAATCATCAATTCCTTTCATTATAACTCGTCTTCTTTTACAATTTCTTCGCGGTTGTTTGTGCAGTTCATTAACTATGGCCGGGCTTACATCTGTGTGCCATGTGCCACACAAGCGAAAAAAAAGCGTAAGCACTAATTACTAATGAAAAACAGTTTGATTCAGACACGTATTTATTAAGTTAAACAGTTTCATACATAACTAATATACAATTTTATAGAATCTAACATGATTGGAAACAGTTTAATAAATACATGTCTATATCAAACAGTTTTACATTAGTAATTAGTGGTTACGCTCTTTTGGGCATTTGGCACACAAGAAATGCCAGATATAAACAGCCTATTTATCTCTTATCTAAATTCATTTCCTTTATAATAGTTGTTCCTTATTAATATCTAAACGGAAGTTTCATATGCTTATATATAATTTTTATCCTTTGATTTTAGAAAGCTCGAGTTTTCGTTTTTTAGCAACATCTACAACAGCATTTTTATTAATTCACTTAAATATAAATTCTTCAATATTATCAAATCTTTCCTCGATATTCTTTAAAAAGTCTTCATTTGCAAAATGAACTTGATCAATCACTACTTTTTCAATAGCTTTAACATCGTCATCGATCCCTTTTGTAATCAACTCTCGTAATACTTTTACATCTCGTCTGATAACGTTTAATTGTGAATTATAATCGTTTTTAAGTTCCTCACTTTGGTCCTTAATGGTTTTGATGATAACATGCATTTTCTGGATATCTTTTGCAATGACATCCATTTGGAAATTATATTTGTACGTACTTAACTTTAAATTATTTATATTAGTCGTAATAGAACTTTCTCCAAACTTACTTATATAACTCATTTTTAATATATTATGTCAGCTTCTCTTAATTCTTCAACCATGGAAATTATTTCGTTTTTATGATTATTATGACCAGCACTTTCCGATGAAAGAAGTAAACGTAATCTGTCAACTACTTCATTTGGATCATCCCAATATATTTAATTAGATTTAGGATTATTTGCAGTTTTTAATAATAATCCACTACATTTTTTTAAAACATTTGGTTTCGTAGTAAAAAATGTTTTATTATATTAAAATATGCATTTGCATATTTGTATGCATTTGTACTCGTTAAAAGTACAAGTTTTCAAATCATTTTTAGTGTAATGTAGAGGTTTTGAATGAAAAACTAGTTCGAATAACCCTGGAGTCATTTACCACTTTGAATTTCCTATTCGAATAGAATTATCTGGATTAAAATTTATTTCATTATTTGCATATCGCCAGTTTCCGCTTTTATGTATATTGAACTCATAAACCATATTTTTTTTATTAAGCAGGAGCAGTTCTATATTTTTGACTAGTGCGGACTTATTATTATTATCATTTTCGGTTTCCTTGTAGTTGTTCTTATCATCGTCATTATCCTTGCTAAGTATTTGTAAATCTGGTTTTCTTTTTTTGTTGGTATGTTATCAATCACATTATCATCATAACCCTTAGCATCATCAAAGTTATCAGAACTATCATGGGATGGTAGTGATGGAAGTGAATCTGATATATCATTATTATTTGATTGATAAACATCTGATTTGTAATCAGGTGTTTTTTATAATCTTTTTTAATGGTTTTGCTGTAGGTGTGTATGTATCTTTCAATAAGTCACCGGATTGATAATCATCAATTTTTTTAATTATCTTATTCAGGGGTTTTGTTACAGGCTTAAATGTATCTTCCAATAAATTGAGTCTGTCTACTTCGCTTAATTTTATATTTTTTTGTTTTTCTTTTAATATCGTTCTTGTTTTAAGAATATCTTTTAATAATTTGTTATTATTCATTTCGAACTAATTTGTATCTGGTTGTTAACCTCTTTGTATCTGATATTGATCTGTTATCTGTTTTGTACCTTCTCTGTATCTGGTTTTATCTGCTCTATATCTGCTTTGTATCTGCTCTGTATCTGCTTTTATCTGCTCTGTATCTGCATTTTATCTGCTTTGTATCTGCTTTTTATCTGCTTTGTATCTTCTTTATATCTGCTCTGTATCTGCTTTTATCTGCTCTGTATCTGCTTTGTATCTGCTCTGTATCTGTTTTGTATCTGCTCTGTATCTGCTTTTATCTGCTCTGTATCTGCTTTTCATCTGCTCTGTATCTGCTTTTTATCTGCTTCTGGACAAAACCACTTACAGTTGTATGAATTTATCAAAACCTTTTCTATATCGTCCCTTATTTACAGCATCATCCTTACTAATAACAACGAATCCATATTTATCTTTCCAGCACTCACTACATATATCCGTAAATTCTCTAAACGACATATCTCCAATAAAATGGTCATTATACATATGTCGTAAATTCATTTCATCTTGTTTAAATATTATGATCATATTCGCATTATCACGTATTAGATGTCTGGGAATTTTTGTATATGTTTGACATAAATAAAAGCAGTCAATATGCTTATGTCTACCCATGCAAAAGCAATCTCTTATATTATCTTGTTTGCCACAAATAACGTCATTAATTATTATTATGGAATTAGAATTTGCTTCAGTGGCACTTAAAACCTTTTCATTTTCCGAAAATGTAAAAAGATTAATTCCTTTTATCGGATCGATCAGTTTTTTAAGGTAACAGTATTTCGGTTGATATAAAGACTTCGAATATATATATATATATATATATATATATATATATATATATATATATATATATATATATAAGTTTCTGAAGCTAAAACCATTAGGACTTTCTATTAGACTAATCATTACGTTAGTTTTACCGCAGTTTGAAGGTACTACAATTAGTGCACGTATTGAATTGGGTAATAATGTGTTATGTTTAATTTTAGTTTTCTCTTCTTGTGATACGTCAACATTTCTTATAACAATTTTTTTGCTTGCTCTACTAATCGCATATTGATAACTAATATGTTTTTGCTATAAATTCAATCTTATATACGGAAATCTCATCATTTTCATTTTTAGTATGGAACACATAATACATATATATGTATATTAAAGAAGAATAAACATTAACATGGTTATAAACTATAACAAAGGAGTTAGAGATTACAAATTACCTATTGAACTACATTTACCTGGTTATCAGTTTTGTGGACCCGGAACAAAACTTGAAAAACGTTTAGCAATAGGAGACAAGGGGATAAATTTATTAGATGTAGCTTGTAGAGAGCACGACATTGCATATTCAGAAACAAGCAATATTAATAAAAAACATCAAGCAGATCAAATACTAGCTGAAAAATCATGGCAACGGGTAAGATGTAAAGATAGTGGCTTAAAAGAACGAGCACACGCTTGGTTCGTAACGAACGCAATGAACGCAAAAGTTAAATTTGGATTAGGCATGAAGAATACTAAATGTAGAAAATCGAAGAAGAGAAACTGTAAAAAGAGAAAGGCATGTGATACCAAATTGTTTTCAACCACCGTAAAAATACCCTGAAACTCTTGAAAAATGAAAAACCAGACAATCTAAATGCTGTTGTTAAGATTGCACAGAAAGCCGTTACTTCAAATTTTAAATGGAAAAAGAGGGCTAATATTGTGATACCAAGAGTTATACCAATACCAAAAATTGGTGGATTTCTTCCACTAATTCCAGTCTTAACAGATTTATCAGCACTTGGAGGTTTAGCTACCGGTGGATTAGCTATTATTAAGGCTGTAAATGATATAAAAAATGGAAAGGAACAGCTAGCAGAGGCTACATAATAGACTCATGGAATCAGGTCTATACCTTAAGCCATACAAATCTTGATATGGCCTTTATTATAACCCAGCTCCAAAAAACTTTTAGATAGTCTACCCAATCGACCATTAACTTATCTAGATTTAATGAAATATGCTAAACAACTCAAAAATTTTAGAGGTGTTTTTATGCGTGATCGTTTACTTAAAAAGGCATTAATTCAAGAATGTGGTATTGTTAATTCAGATAGTTATACTGGTCCTGGAACGCATTGGGTAGCCTATTATAAAAATTGTAATTATAAAGAATACTTTGATAGTCTTGGAAACCTACATCCACCAGTTCAAATAGTTAATTACTTAAAAACACCAATTGAATATAATTATAAACAAAAACAAAAATTCAATACATTTAATTGTGGACATTTATGTTTAAAATTTTTATTCAATAAATATAATTTGAAATAAAAACAACATTTTATACTTTTATTTTTTCATAATCTCTTTATTTTACAATTGATTGTTTTTATTTTAACAATTTTAGGTTAATGACATATCTATATAAACATTAAGAAAAATATCATCATCATCATCTTCCATAAATTCTTCATACATATTTAAAGTTGTTGTTTCTTGTACTAATTCTCTTGATGATGATGACGGTAAACAAACATTAAGGAGAATATCATCATCTTCTTCCATAAATTCTTCATACATATTTAAATTTGTTGTTTCTAGGGCTATTTCTGGTGTTGATACTGATGAATGGTAATTTAATCTATAAAGCCCCCACGCATAACTATCAACACCATCACAAAACATACAGAAGTGTCACAAGACGGAAGATACGGGTATTTTTCAGTTTGTCTCGTTTTCCCTCAAATTTTGTCGTCGGTTTTGTTTTGCGACGTCTTTCTAGTGCAATACATTTTTATTATCTGTGTTAATTGGTAAGTAGTACTACACTAGAGTATCAAATACACTATGCTTTTCTCTTTCTTCCGTGAATTTTAACAAAAAACTGATTGGAGCTTTTTTTACCTGTCACTTTCTTCACTTCTGTGTATTCTGTGCAACACCATTTTCACGTAGAAATCTCTTATCATCTAAATAACTTAATGTCAACTTACTAATGTATTGCGTATAAATATTATATACCTTAGACCTAAATACATACATAGAATCATAAAATAACTGTTTATTTAATAAACAATTTGTAAAATCATTAATACTTAACTTAACCTTTTATTTCTTTATTTCCTTATCTAGCTGATCTATTTTTACAGAATACATTTTAGCTCGTAAACCAATGAACTCTTTAATTAACTTACCATTGCATTCGTCCTTCATCATCCCTAATACTTTTTTATTCATCAGAGGAAAATTAAATACATTATCTTCCGGATATGCAGATGTATCAAAATGCATTTTAATATCATTTCTAATATCATCATATAGGTCATTTGTTTTGATATCATATATAAAGGAATCAGTATCCATATAATTAAGATTAATATTTTCACAATATTTAGGTTTCATATAATCGTAATGAAAATTATACATTTTATATTTTGATAATTCTAAAACAGCAAACCCAATGTAAATGGGTTTATTATATTCAGTTCGTACTACACTCATTTCAATGGCAACCATTTCGTCATGAATTTTGAGGGAACTATGCAAATTAGGTCTAGCAATAAGAGCTCTTGCTCCTAATCGCTTACCTTTATTCTCCCATTCACATACTATTTTATATCCTTTCTTTTATTGACATTTTCCATAGTTTTGCCATATACAGCGTTGTTTAACAGTTTAAAAAAGTTTTTCTCAAATGAATTTTTTGCTAATGTTCTATGATGATTATTTATATCGATATATTTTTCAACCAATTTGACTGATTAAATTCAAGAATTCTATGAATTTTCTTTAAAATTAGACCATGTTTCATACATTGTTGAAGATTGCGATAATGTATTATATAATTGGTTTTATCGTTTAAATCTGTTATTAGCTTTCACTGTTTCATGCTTTCAATTTTGTTGTTTTCTGCACAAAATGGCAAGTCACTATGATAGTCGTGTAATGTGGTTGGATATTCTATATCTACCTCCAATATGTAACCAACTGTAGAATCTTCTTTTACATTATTTACATCAAAATTTTCACAGTTTTCAACCCACTTGAAATTTTTGAAGGGTAGGTATTGATACATTGCATGACCATGTAAGTTATTTACATCTAAATACATAACGTAATTTGATTCTTTTGTAGGATCATGATCACTGGTGTATTTGTTATTTGCTCTCGAATGTCGCTTACTGCATTGAACTATACCTCCCCTAATACACCGTACTACGAAATTGTACATGTTAATATCAGTTAACAATTCTAATTCTATTTCCGTTGTTTTCAACATTGCATCCCAAGATAAACCCGCGGTAGTATAATATTGACAGGGATCTAAATTGTAAATGTTTTTACAAAACTTTACGGAAGTTTTCAAATATATCACAAAGCAATAAAACATCTACTTTTAAATATAATAACATATAGTCCAACAGAGTGTTACAATTGAATGTATTCCAAACCTTTTAAGCATGTTCGTAATCATTAGAGAGTTTATTAAAGAACCATGAACGGAGTGGTAGCTGTGTTTCTTGGAGTCGATTTACGAAATCTAGATAGTCATACGGAAAGACACCTTTACGCTTCATTAAATTGAATTCATTGTCAATGCGATAGATTGATTTAACAGTTGACAAATCATCAGCGGACAAAAACCCTGCTAGTTTTTCAAAACTCGATGGCATAAACCGACAAGAATCTAGAAAACGCAGTTCAATCGTGTCTTTTTCATTTATAAAAATTCTTTTTGATATGGATACATATAATTCCTTATTTAAAGGAACTATATTTATATCACCTTCGACAGATGAAAGCTCTCGCACAAACAAATGACAATCATATGCCGAAAGATTATGGAAAAATATAGGGATGAAGTTCGCGATTTGATACTCTAAATTGCACTTGTTATGTGCTGGACCGCTATATTCACCTGTTAAGTGACAATGGTATACATTTTTTTTATAAATGTGACAAAATGTGTTCTCATTTTGTCTAATATGTTGAAGCGGTGTTAAGGAATTCATTGGTTTAATTACACTTAGATAATTGTTGTATATATCTAGACTATCCTTAACTAAATTAGTAAAAAAATGTTTTGGGAGTTAACACCACTATATATTCTAAAAATATTTAAAGTAGAATTAAAGGAGTATTTTATATAATAACTATAAGCAAATGGGGCATGCCTTTGTGAAGATTTCACATTGGCTGAATTTTGAACATTAACTGATTCCAGAATACATTCAAAATCAGCGTACACCACAAAAGGCACATCCATTTGCTTTTTTAAATTCTTAAAACTCACTAAATTATTTTCTGCAGTTGGCATCTTAGTTACAATTTTGTTGCATTGCTCCTTATGAATTTTTAATGATGTCTCGTTATGGAAATAAATAAGGCAAGTGTTACATATATATACACATTTCTCGTGTTTTGTTAGTTGACTTCTAATCAATCTGTAATTAAATAAAAGAAGTAGAATATTTTTTATTTATATATTTTAGTAAATATCAATATAAATATTAGTGACATACTTTGAAATATTTTTGATCCAGACATAGTGGAATCGTTTACCATCTTCCAAGAGTAGTAAATTGATGTGCTTGGCTTTTTCTTCTTTAGTAAAATAATATGGACCCACTATGTTTTCCCCTTCCAAACCAAACACATTTATACTGATATTTAGATTATTTAACTCAAACACCTTTATTTTATTTACGGACAAGGGAAAATTAAGTTCTTTGAAATTTAAAACGATGTTATTTTCCAGCACTATAGTTTCATCTTGTACGTTATTAATTTTATATGATGAACATCTCGTTTGATGCTGTCCATGAGCGATTGGATATAGAGCCGATATTATAGCCCACTTGAAACAATACTCATCCTTATTTTGCACGTTAACGCAAGCAAACTTTCTCTGTATTGCAGGTGGTAGAGGGATGTATTGTGAACCCTTAATGGATTTGTATTCATTAATATTAATTTCGAGGTGTGATATTTCTATTAAAGCCCATCCGCTATCACGCTCTTGAAATTCGCTCATCTTTTTCAAAATAATATTGCACTGGTTACTGTAACTGTGGTCAATATCATCTATTGTTGAGGCTCTGCTAAGTATAGTCATTTTAGTTTGATGTGATTTTACGTTGATTTCACATGCGTCTTGTTCTTCTTTTATCAATACGTATTCACAAAATAGTTCACAATTAAATTTTATGGAGCAATGTTTTTGAAGCATATTCCTCAACAATTCAACCACTTGGGCTTTAATTTCACCCAAGAAAGTTTCAGGTATTAAGTTTTTTTTATTGCTATTTTCAATCATATATGTTGCAATGCGGCCCCGGTATACTGAGTTTATACACCTTAAACCATTGTCTAACATCTTAGCACAATTAATTTTATGTCTATCTATTTGTTCTGACATGATAATGATAAGTCGTTTTAGGAATATAATCTCCACAATCTTTACAATAAACACTAGTTTCTTCCACTTTTTTCGGATGCTCAATTAAATGGGTGTGTTTGAGAAATTCTTTACGATCCGTGAAACGTATATTACATACGTTACACATCATTGATGAACCTTGATGTTGCATTCTCACATGGCGTTTTAAGCAAAAATTGCGACTAAATGATTTTCCACAGATATCGCAAGTAAACATGTCCATTTTCCAGTTTTATTTAATAATTTTTTATGATGATGTTATGATGAAATTTTCAAAACAAGAATGAATTGTACTAATTTCTACAGATCTATTTATACTCGAAATTGTAGGCGTGGTATAAATGATGTAAGGAGCAAGTTTTTATGTATATCCCTATGCAAATATATATTAAAGTGTAATAAAAATAGACGGAACTGTTACAAACATGCTGCTAGATAATTTATATACAGTTCTATTAATAACGAATGCATACAAACATACACATTTGTAATAAAAAGAGACAACAACAAGATATGCGATATAAAAACACAGAAAATTATTCAATGCAAACACAATCCACACAGACATTCATACATAACATGATGAAATATCCTAACGCAAACAATCACAATAACCAATAGAAATGCATACTTGTAAGTGCATAAAATAGAAAAAGATAAAATAAAGATACAAAATATTTAAAAAATTCCCCTCAACAAAATTTTCATCGTAATATAATACAATATCCTAACGCACACAAACACAATAACCAATAGAAATGCATTACTTGTAAGTGCATAAAATAGGAAAGGATAAAATAAAGATACGAAATATTTAAAAAATTCCCCTCAACAAAATTTTCATTTCAAATTATCTTCCCTTAAAAATAATAGTGATGAAGGAAAATAACACGACGGCAAAACCTAGCATGATGTGCATTTTTACATTGCACTTTGATACATACATAAAATAGCAAGAAGACAAATACCACTTTGGCAACACCTTGCATTATGTGCACTTTTACATTGATCCTTATGGCACATTTTGGCCCCCGACCGACATAAACACACTATTGTAATGTTAACGATTCACTAGTTGGCATTGGACAAAGCGAAGTTGATCGATGACGAAAAAGTGGCTTTTCCGTTAGAAAAAGACTTTCATCAGGTTTATTATTTTAATTGTTTTCATTAAGAGTTTCAGAACTCACAGTCAAATATAGATTTCTGCCGTTAGAACTCACTTCAAAATTTTTTCCTTTGAGGTACTCATACAGAGTATTATTCCTCAAGCGCACTTTGTGTTTACGATTTTTTTTGTTTTTGCTATTTCTTGCTATGTAAAAAATGTTACTAAAGTCAATAAGCTTATTTATCAAGGTGAATATGTATTACGAATATTTTCTGTATGATTTTTGATTTTGTTGTTTTTTATATTTGTTTCGTATGTATGTATGTAAAAAAAATCCGCTTTAACGTCTCTTCACTATGAAGTTTCAATGAGAACATGATGTTTGAAAATGCATAAAAATTCATACCTATGTATTATAACAAATATATAATATGTATGTGCCATAAAAATACCTTTAAATACTAATAAGTTTGTATAAAAACAATGAATTCAAAACTATTTCAATAAATTTAAATCTGGCATTATACTTTTCTTCTGTAGAACATTTTAGCAGAACTTTTTTTTTAGATTTAGCATTCTCCCATCGAAAAAATTTCTGCCAAATGCTTTTTGGCAGAATTTGCTTAAAATAAAAAATTTTAATTTGTTAATTTTTTTTAGTGTAGAGAGTAATTCTATTCATAAATATAAATTTGTTTACAATTATTTGTTTCCTACGTAATGTAGATGCAACGAATACCTATGTATTATATATATATGTTATGTAATGTATACATACATATGTATGTATGTATATGGAGCCCTATTTTCAATTATCCGTAAGGGGCAAAAATTAAAGTTTTCAGTTTTCATTTGTACAGCCTGTATTTTAAAAAATATGAAACATTTTGACATTGTGATAATTCTCAGCTATGGGTTGGCCATAGTTTTAATTTCAATTAAAAAGCTTATTTTTTACAACATCTTGCTGACAATTAAACCGAAAACAGATCTCGATATACCTACATACATATATTATATGTAGGTATATACCCTGGAGGAAATGTCGATGGTAAAATGCAATGAGTCGCTTTTGACTTTGTCATTATTCCCCATACAATATTTTGTGCTATAGACATTTAGCATGTGCTTGTCATTGCTAGTCCAGATCATCAGGGAACCTTTACACTGCAATGCATGTACATTAATGAGTAGAATCCTCTATACAGAAGAATTTTTTTAATAAATTATAATTCTATATTTTCAAACAAAATCTGCCAGAAAGCATTTAGCAGAATTTTTTAAAAGTTTAATGCTCTTTAACTAATGAAAATGCCAGATCTGGTAGTGAAAATGTTAAAATGGCAACAATAGGGCCAAATTAAAGATTTGAAAGAGCCAAAATAAATTGGATAGGGCCAAACAAATTTTTAATGTATTTGACTACTATATTTTTATTTAAATAAAAACAAAAGTATGTATTAGTAATATAATACAAACAAAAAATAGAGCAAAAACAAAAAAAAAATGTTGCTTAAATAAAATAAAATTTTAGTTACAAATATTCTATATGTAATTATAATTTTGGTGTACATAATCTCTAAATTCTTAGTCCAACAGTTCCTCCATTTATTCTTGTTTCCAACACTTTTGTGTGCTAACTTTTAAAATATCTTTATCACAACAATTATTAGAACTAGATTTCATTAAATCTTTCAATTGTATTAAGAATGACACAATGTTTTTTACATGAAGACGATTTCTTGTATTATGCCCTGTTTCACAATATCGAAAGAAAACTTTCGACTGAAAATTTATATTGAAAACAAAGACAAATTTTCATATTTTATTGTTGTTTTCAATATAAATTTATTTATATCTTTATCGTGAAACAGGACATTAGTCTCAACCACTTTTTTTAATATTCTTTCTACACATGCTGTGGAATCGAAAGAGTTCCTTGAACAATTCTGTATAAATTTCTATGCAAAGGTTTGTTTACCCAAACGATTTTTAATTGTAGAAATCTTTTTTCAAAATATACTTCTACTTAAATCTTTGAGATTTTTAAATTGTGGAACTTGCGATACTGCCCTTTATTCATTATTTATTAATTATATTTCCTTTGGAAAAGTTTAATAGCAAGTGGTACAATACTATTGGCTTCCCCACTTAAAACATGATCTGGCGCAGATTTCGGACACCTGTTTAAATAAAAAATCTTCAAAAAAAATCTTCCGTTTTCAAAACGGAGAAAACTCCATTAAAAAGTGTACTCAAATGTTTGAAGGAATTACATACATAGTTTAATTTTGAGGTGAAAGGGCCAAAATAGCGTAGAGAGTACCACAGGGCCATCAAGCATCCAAAAGTGCCACAAATTACCCAATTGTGCCACATTTTGCACCACTGCACTCAGCACTAGCTAATCGAAATACACATACACACATGTAGCAGTCGGCACTAGCAATACGAAATACACAACCAACTTTGTCTTATTAGTTTTTTTGTCGGTATTCACTGTATATACGCAAGCGCAAGGCAACAATATTTTTTCTTTGTATGTATGTATGTACATATTGGTTTTTACAACAAGAAATAAGTATTGAATATAAATTAGTTTTTCTTTAAATGCATTGGTGTTTACTCTTCCATAAGGAACTTTTGGACACCCTTGAGATAATCTATAGAATATCTAAAAAATAAAGAAAACAAAAGTGCAAAGTAATCAAAACAAAAAAAAATGAAGCAATCGTTCTCATGGTTTCTGTTTCTCTCACTTCAAAGAATTAAACAAAACAAAATCAAACAAATTTGTTTCGTTTATTGTCGTGCTCTGGTTTAAGTACAAAGAAATCAAAACAAAAATAAATTTATAACTGTAAAAGTGTCGATTATTTATGTTACGAAAATTATTTTCTAACCCCTGTATCGTCCCATAAGTAGCATAGCTACAAAAACATTTTTCCTTTCTCTTGTGCTTAAAAAAATTTATATTAATCATCACTTTGTACCGGCGATATTATTCAACAAGTAATTTTAGACCAATCAAGTAGTACTTAAAAAAATTAGTGAAAAAGTTTGTGTAAGAATGGGCCAAATTTATTTTGTTATGTTTGCGGAAAATACACGGCCAGAAAAAAACGGCACTATTTCTCAATTTGACTGCAAAATTCATACGTAGATTAATTTAAAATAAAAGCGAAAAATATCTTCGTATCTTCGTATCTTTCTTTCATACTCACGGCATGTGCAATGGGTATGGATGGCTTCTTGTTTCCAATATGTAGTAAAACGACCTTAAGACTTTCGTTACTACTATCAACAAATAGTCGGCACTCACTGGAGTAATATTTTTCGGTCGAGCTTCTCAAAAAGGCCACCTATGTCATAAGAAAAGCACATATTGGACCTTATTTCGTGTCGTAGTCGAAATACGACACTCGTAATTAAGCCCATTATCTTTGGTTGTATACAAATTGGCATATAGCATATGTCGGTTCCGGTACGCAGTTAACTTAACATTATTTTCTAACAAATTACGCTCCTTTAAGCGAGATGCCAGGAACTCGGATTTCTCTTTTGCTAGTTCCAGGTCTCTGATAAGATCACTTAGCTCTGGTTGACTGAAAATCCTCGGTTTTAAAATGCCCGATATACTACTACACACACTCGGTGAAGAAGGGTTAAATGATGAAGAAACTAGGTGACTATATACATCGCAGGGACTTTCAAGAAGTGGGCTTACATCTGGACATAAGACGGCAAGAGTAAATCCACCGGCGGAAATGGTGGGATAGGACCATTGCATATGTTTTCCGAAACAACTTTTGGTAGTTAAACAAAAATAACAATCAAATGCGTGATCCAATGTTTCTCTCCACAGCTGGTAGCTTTGTTTATTCAAAGCATAACTTGTTTACTTTATTTATTTTAAAGGGAAGATAATTTGAAATGAAAATTTTGTTGAGGGGAATTTTTTAAATATTTCGTATCTTTATTTTATGCACTTACAAGTAATGCATTTCTATTGGTTATTGTGTTTGTGTGCGTAAGGATATTGTATTATATTACGATGAAAATTTTGTTGAGGGGAATTTTTTAAATATTTTGTATCTTTATTTTATCTTTTTCTATTTTATGCACTTACAAGTATGCATTTCTATTGGTTATTGTGTTTGTGTGCGTTAGGATATTTCATCATGTTATGTATGAATGTCTGTGCGGATTGTGTTTGCATTGAATAATTTTCTGTGTTTTTATATCACATATCTTGTTGTTGTCTCTTTTTATTACAAATGTGTATGTTTGCATGCATTCGTCAGTTCTATTGTTATTAATAGAACTGTATATAAATTATCTAGCAGCATGTTTCTAACAGTTCCGTCTATTTTTATTACACTTTAATATATATTTGCATAGGGATATACATAAAAACTTGCTCCTTACATCATTTAAACCACGCCTACAATTTCGAGTATAAATAGATCTGTAGAAATTAGTACAATTCATTCTTGTTTTGAAAATTTCATCATAACATACCATAAAAAAATTATTAAATAAAACTGGAAAATGGACATGTTTACTTGCGATATCTGTGGAAAATCATTTAGTCGCAATTTTTGCTTAAAACGCCATGTGAGAATGCAACATCAAGGTTCATCAATGATGTGTAACGTATGTAATATACGTTTCACGGATCGTAAAGAATTTCTCAAACACACCCATTTAATTGAGCATCCGAAAAAAGTGGAAGAAACTAGTGTTTATTGTAAAGATTGTGGAGATTATATTCCTAAAACGACTTATCATTATCATGTCAGAACAAATAGATAGACATAAAATTAATTGTGCTAAGATGTTAGACAATGGTTTAAGGTGTATAAACTCAGTATACCGGGGCCGCATTGCAACATATATGATTGAAAATAGCAATAAAAAAAACTTAATACCTGAAACTTTCTTGGGTGAAATTAAAGCCCAAGTGGTTGAATTGTTGAGGAATATGCTTCAAAAACATTGCTCCATAAAATTTAATTGTGAACTATTTTGTGAATACGTATTGATAAAAGAAGAACAAGACGCATGTGAAATCAACGTAAAATCACATCAAACTAAAATGACTATACTTAGCAGAGCCTCAACAATAGATGATATTGACCACAGTTACAGTAACCAGTGCAATATTATTTTGAAAAAGATGAGCGAATTTCAAGAGCGTGATAGCGGATGGGCTTTAATAGAAATATCACACCTCGAAATTAATATTAATGAATACAAATCCATTAAGGGTTCACAATACATCCCTCTACCACCTGCAATACAGAGAAAGTTTGCTTGCGTTAACGTGCAAAATAAGGATGAGTATTGTTTCAAGTGGGCTATAATATCGGCTCTATATCCAATCGCTCATGGACAGCATCAAACGAGATGTTCATCATATAAAATTAATAACGTACAAGATGAAACTATAGTGCTGGAAAATAACATCGTTTTAAATTTCAAAGAACTTAATTTTCCCTTGTCCGTAAATAAAATAAAGGTGTTTGAGTTAAATAATCTAAATATCAGTATAAATGTGTTTGGTTTGGAAGGGGAAAACATAGTGGGTCCATATTATTTTACTAAAGAAGAAAAAGCCAAGCACATCAATTTACTACTCTTGGAAGATGGTAAACGATTCCACTATGTCTGGATCAAAAATATTTCAAAGTATGTCACTAATATTTATATTGATATTTACTAAAATATATAAATAAAAAATATTCTACTTCTTTTATTTAATTACAGATTGATTAGAAGTCAAGTAACAAAACACGAGAAATGTATATATATATGTAACACTTGCCTTATTTATTTCCATAACGAGACATCATTAAAAATTCATAAGGAGCAATGCAACAAAATTGTAACTAAGATGCCAACTGCAGAAAATAATTTAGTGAGTTTTAAGAATTTAAAAAAGCAAATGGATGTGCCTTTTGTGGTGTACGCTGATTTTGAATGTATTCTGGAATCAGTTAATGTTCAAAATTCAGCCAATGTGAAATCTTCCCAAAGGCATGCCCCATTTGCTTATAGTTATTATATAAAATACTCCTTTAATTCTACTTTAAATATTTTCAGAATATATAGTGGTGTTAACTCACGAAAACATTTTTTTTACTAATTTAGTTAAGGATAGTCTAGATATATACAACAATTATTTAAGTGTAATTAAACCAATGAATTCCTTAACACCGCTTCAACAGATTAGACAAAATGAGAACACATTTTGTCACATTTATAAAAAAAAAATGTATGTGTTGAAGATCGCGTGGCCGACCATTGTCACTTAACAGGTGAATATAGCGGTCCAGCACATAACAAGTGCAATTTAGAGTATCAAATCGCGAACTTCATCCCTATATTTTTCCATAATCTTTCGGCATATGATTGTCATTTGTTTGTGCGAGAGCTTTCATCTATCGAAGGTGATATAAATATAGTTCCTTTAAATAAAGAATTATATGTATCCATATCAAAAAGAATTTTTATAAATGAAAAAGACACGATTGAACTGCGTTTTCTAGATTCTTGTCGGTTTATGCCATCGAGTTTAGAAAAACTAGCAGGGTTTTTGTCCGATGATGATTTGTCAACTGTTAAATCAACCTATCGCATTGACAATGAATTCAATTTAATAAAACGTAAAGGTGTCTTTCCGTATGACTATCTAGATTCCGTAAATTGACTCCAAGAAACACAGCTACCACCCCGTTCATGGTTCTTTAATAAACTCTCTAATGAGTCGTGTAGTGTTAATGATTACGAAGATGCTTAAAAGGTTTGGAATACATTCAATTGTAACACTCTGTTGGACTATCTGTTATTATATTTAAAAGTATAGGGTGTTTTTTAAGAGGTATACAACTTTGAATTGAAATAAAACACAAGAAAATCGTTTTAACGTCCATCAATTTGGCTTTATTGGAAGGATAATTTTATGCCATTAATGTTTAATAATGATTTTGGGCATGTGGCTGCCGCGGCTGGCTCGAATAAAGCCAATTCTACAGGTCCAATTTTCAACCACTTTTTCGAGCATATGGGGCCGTATGTTGGCAATAACGCCACGAATGTTGGCTTCCAAGTCCCCTAACGTTTCTGGTTTGTTGGCGTAGACGAGCGACTTCACATATCCCTAAAGAAAATAATCCAATGGTGTCAAATCACACGATCTTGGTGGCCAATTGACAGGTCCATTCCGCGAAATTATGCGCTCATCGAATGTTTCCTTCAATAAATCGATTGTGACGTGCGCTGTGTGGCATGTAGCGCCGTCTTGTTGGAACCACAACTCATCCACATTCATGCCATCCAATTCGGGAACAAAATAGTCGGTTAATCGGCTCCAATTGCTGTGCACGGTGGCGAATCGATTCATTCGGGTCCTCTTCAACACTTTGCTCTACAGCGGCAATTGTTTCTTCGGTGCGCACTGTTCGACGTCTCTGCGGATGCATATTATCACATAGAGTAAACGTAGTGCGAAAACGATCCATGGTTAACCGAATTATTTGCTCTGATGGACGATTATGTCGACCATAAAATGGACGGAGCTTGCGGTAAACTTCGCGAACTGAACCATTATTTTCGAAATAAATTTTCACGATTTGCAAGCGTTGTTCTTTTGTCAACCTGTTCATGATAAAATGGCAAACCAAACTAAATATTAATCACTTGACAACTGACAAAATGGCCGCCAGTTAAAAAAGTGATGCCAACTTAAAGTTCTATACCTCAATAAAAAACACCCTTTAGATGTTTTATTGCTTTGCGATATATTTGAAAACTTCCGTAAAGTTTGTAAAAACATTTACAATTTAGATCCCTGTCAATATTATACTACCGCGGGTTTATCTTGGGATGCAATGTTGAAAACAACGGAAATAGAATTAGAATTGTTAACTGATATTAACATGTACAATTTCGTAGTACGGGGTATTAGGGGAGGTATAGTTCAATGCAGTAAGCGACATTCGATAGCAAATAACAAATACATCAGTGATTATGATCCTACAAAAGAATCAAATTACGTTATGTATTTAGATGTAAATAACTTATATGGTCATGCAATGTCTCAATACCTACCCTTCAAAAATTTCAAGTGGGTTGAAAACTGTGAAAATTTTGATGTAAATAATGTAAAAGAAGATTCTACAGTTGGTTACATATTGGAGGTAGATATAGAATATCCAACCACATTACACGACTATCATAGTGACTTGCCATTTTGTGCAGAAAACAACAAAATTGAAAGCATGAAACAGCGAAAGTTAATAACAGATTTAAACGATAAAACCAATTATATAATGCATTATCGCAATCTTCAACAATGTACGAATGTTAATAACAGATTTAAACGATAAAACCAATTATATAATGCATTATCGCAATCTGATTAAATTCAAGAATTCTATGAATTTTCTTTAAAATTAGACCGTGTTTCTCACATAAATTTAATTTCTTCAGCGAATTAATTTTTACAGAGTATGGTTGTATCTGTACTGGTTGCATATATTGTAATTTAAAGTTTTTTTACAGATACTGCGAAAATTGTTTTGATTGCAATGGCTCCTATAATTTTCTTCACCTGTAATAATAACTTGTCCCTGATTTGTTTTTATAAGAAAAAACGTTTTTTTGTGGAGAACTTAAAATTTCATTTTGCAGGTGGGAGTAGAAACTTTTTGCTTGATTCTTTCCAGTCATTTACAGTACAAACATCTATAGTTCTTTGAACGGTACCAAATTCTGCTAAAATTTTTTCATATTCTTCAGGAAATAAGATGTTTTCCGTTTTCTTTATTCGTTTCTCAGCATTGGCAAAAACTCTATTAGCCGGTAAACACGAGTGACCGACAACAGGAAAAATCAATTCAATTTCTTTCAATGAAGAAGGAGCTTGCGAAAAGCATTTTGATAACATTCCCATCATAATAGAATTTTTATTTTGCCCGCCGCAGCCGTCTGCTATAAGGCGTAATGTAGCAGTGTTGTCATACATATAAACGAAATAAACTTTGTAAGCGATGATGTACAGCCGATGAAATTAAATTTGAATTTTTTGAAAATTTATTTTCAATCCACGTATAAATGAAGACATCATTCCGGTTGAGTTTTGCAGTAGATGGTCCTTGAACAATAGTGAAATTTTGAAAGTAAAGTTGTCTACTATAATACGCTGCCTGATCGAAAACTTTAGGAAGAACTTGATTTTTCTGACAGTCGAAACTCAGAATTAAAACTTCAGGACTTTCGTC
Source organism: Tachina grossa (assembly GCA_949987645.1). Classification (NCBI taxonomy): domain Eukaryota; kingdom Metazoa; phylum Arthropoda; class Insecta; order Diptera; family Tachinidae; genus Tachina; species Tachina grossa. The sequence continues at coordinate 48,467,868 of OX465277.1, read as the reverse complement.
TTTTACAAATTTGTAAAACTCCTTGTATTTCAATGTATGTATTCATTTTTCTGCTATGTAAGTTTGTTTTAAATGTTCATCTTTACATCTTTTTATTTTTTCACACAACTCCGTGCAAGTTGAACAGACGTCTACTCTTGGCACTTTGAAACCCAAATTAAATTTTGAATTAAATATTGAACGAAAATAGCTTTTCTTCAATTTTAATTCATTGCTTATACTTAAATCACTCGAAAAGTATAGTCTTTTAGTCTGTGCTTGACAATAGTGGGACTCAACACATTTTAAAGGTCCCAAAAAAATTACTATAGCTGATTTCTTCGCCTCATATCTCCTATCATCTCCACCACGTCTTTCAGTACGGGGTTTCCGTCTCTATGAAAAAGCTTCATAACGTAGCTCAATCTACATCTTTTAATGCCAAGTATTGATAGGAAAATCTTTTGACAAACAGGTACCAAACGTTTACTACATATTTTACGAACAAAACATTTTGTTTGGAAGGTCTTTAGAGTTCTCTCACATTTTGTAGGTCTTCTTCTTTGGATTGGTGAAGTAGAACAGTATTTAAGAATAAAGGCGTCTTGATAGGACTTGGATTTTTTCGCATAAAATGTATTATGAAAACTTTGAATGTCCAGTTCATTTAGTGACTTGCAATCGTAAGTTTTACTATTATGGGTACAAACTATTTTCGCCGATTGCTTTGATGAATATTTGTAAGCCAATTTTAACGCTTTTGAGCTTATACATATATATGTATGCATGCGTATTTCAAAAATTTTTGCGTGCAAGGCGAATTCACTACTAATTGGCCTTGATACATACCTTTTTATTTTTTCTAAATTCCTTTTCCATTTATTGGTGTCTCTTGGCTTTTTTCTTGATTGATGCGAAGGAACTTCATAACACAGCTTAGCCCCATAATTACGACTAATGACAAAGTTAAGAAGAACAAAGAAAATTAAAACTAACTGTTTTATATTAAAAATAATTTTTTTCATTTATTTTTAGTTTTGTTTTGCAAAAAAAATAAAAAGAATAAAAACAAATATGTAGCATTCATTTTCGAAAATAGTTGAGAGAAAAAGAGATTAACAAATTGTGATCATAGCAAAAACGACATTCTCCAATGGACATTGCCATTTTTGCATCAGTTCGTAATTTCTCACCATACATTTTTATGGGATAAAAGTGTATCTGGTAATGTCATATTCACTAGTCGGAAGCATTCATTAAATACAACTAGAAGGTATCACTAGTTACGTTTGTGAAAAAAGTGGAGATTGCAGCCTTTGCATCATACCCCTCACATGATGAAATATCCTAACGCACACAAACACAATAACCAGTAGAAATTTATCACTTGTAAGTGAATAGAAAAAGATAAAATAAAGATACGAAATATTTAAAAAATTCCCAGTCAACGAAATTTTCATTTCAAATTATCTTCCCTTAAAACTAATAGTGATGAAGGAAAATAACACAACGGCTACACCTAGCATGATGTGCACTATTACATTGCACATTGATACACACATAAAATAGCATGAAGAAAAATAGCACTATGGCAATACCTACCATGATGTGCACTTTTACATTGATCCTTATGGCTTATTTTCGCCCGCGACCATCAGAAACACACTACTTTAATATATTAGAAAATGAGAATTCAATAAACCAAATAATAAATGAAATATTAGCTTAAGAAGATGAAGATGGGGTTTCCTTACGAAATTATTCAACAACATTATTTTCATGCTAATATTACTTCATTTCTTCTTTTTCATTTAATAAAACATAACTTACTACTATTAAAACAAACAAAAATTTTGTTAACTCTTGTTACAAAAAAACTAAAAAATGACTTCATTTAAGGCGGTATGGATAATTGGCTTTAACAAAAGGTAAAATTTTTTCAGACTTATAAGCTGTTTGTCATTACTACAACCTTACTTTAATTTATCAGGTAAGATGGGCTTCTCGTTAAGTAATCTTCCAGTGTGTATGCTAAATGAAATTTAGGAGAGTTAATAGAATGCCTGGTTCCATAAATTTCATCAAAGTCTTCAAAATAGAGCCAAGTTGTAGCAATTATTCCAGATTCCTTGTTCCAGGACTTGATTTTGCGATATGTCGTCAGAAGGTTTAGGAATTTTGTATTAATTTGATATTTCGTGCAAATTGGATTGGGTGCTTGTTCCTTAACTTTGTCCAAGACTTTGCCCCAGAGTACGGACTTCTTTTTTCGTCCCGAAAAAAATTATTCTTCCATGTCCATACGAACACTTATTATTAATTTTGCAATTTGACGTCAATATCTATTTAAAAATTTATAAAAAAACAATAAATTATCAAAATAAAACAAATAACTAACAAATCAAATATTTATTTAGGGTTGTTATCGCTTAATTTATAAAAAGAGGACAGCGGAGGGAAAAAAACCCGGATATTTGTTTAAAAAAGTAGGACTTAATAATAAAATTAAACTAATTTTTTCTAATAAAATATTAAATACATGTCAACCTCGTAACATTTTACTTAGAATATTGAATTTCTTACCCAACGCCATCGATAAGTTTGCATTAAATTGTAACTTCATAAGTATGTACTATAGCATTGCACAGATACAGATCTGTTTGCACCAGTTTTGCGTGTTTTTGGTTCTGGTATGAACACATATGTTATTTAGCATTTATTTTACTAGTTGTAAATGTTGATTTTTTTAAGCAATTATTGTATGGTTGGGCAATGAGCAAATGAAAACAACACACTTATTTGTATTTGTTTTTTTAAAATAAATAATATAGATAAAACTCCTTTTACCATAAGTGCCTTATGATGTGTTGAGAAAAAATATACGTGGCTGATGAATGAATGAATAAAAGCAAAATTTCACATATGTGCATATGTAAGTAAATGATATATGAAACATATGAGCTGCAAATACAAAAAAATGACACACGATATGCATGTGCAATTACTCTCAGAGCAAAATTGTCTCTCTCTATACTTGGCTGCGCCACAAAATAACATAACGAACGTCCGCACATACATCTGCTCATTATGTATTTGTTTCAACAATGGTTTTTTTCATATATTTGTATTACAATATGTATTTTTGAGCAAAATCAGATACAAACAGTTGCTCAGTAGTAATACAATAAACAAGTGTTTTTTAGTTGTTTTTGTTGATATATTTGGCCCATTAAAATCTTCTGTTAGTTATAGTTTTCTTTAATGGGCCAAAATATATCAACAAAAACAACTAAACATCGGATAGCCAGCCGAAAAAATTAAAGTTACATTTAATAAAATTGAAAACATCAACTTTTAAACTTATAATATCATATAATCAAATACATGAAAGGTTTCTTCCAACATATAGAACTCAAATATGACCGCATAGCTTGTAGCACCATGAAAGAATATTGTAACCACTTAAAAAAGTTAGCACACAAACAGCAAAGATTAAAATTCTTATTAGCATGCAGAAATTATGGTTTGGTACCTAACCACACAAAATATGCAACTACGAGGGTAGTTCAATTATTCGAGTGCCGGTCTATAAAGAAAGAGTTGGAAAATATAGAATACAATTTCCATAAAAAATTCTTAATCTAGAAATATCTCAAGTCAATGCTGATTTAAAATTTATCAGAAAAAAGGTTTTTCATCTCAAACAATGTGTACAAAATTTAGTTACAATAGACGACTTTGAAAATTTTATGAAAAATCAAACGCAAAGAGCAAAACATATAACGGATAATATCAAGAGCAAACACGTAAATAAATTAAATGCACTTAAAGTAAAACTGTTCAATGAACAAGGATTCAAATTTAATGATCACTGGTTTGAAAATAAAACCGAAATAGAAATACCTTGGGAAAGTAGGTGGTTATTATCTTTGGGGAAAAAGTTTGCTCTCCCAATTAATCGACAGAGTTTTTCACCACTTGAAATTATAGCTGATATTGAGGAGTGCATACAGAAACTTGAAATTAATAATAATGGCGAAAAGGAAGTAAAAAGGGCCCGTTTGGCAAATATGGTAACATGTTTCAAAAGAGATGTTCAAAACAGCCCTAGGGAAAAATTCATTTTGGCAATTTTTGAAAAAACTAAAAAGTTCATAAAAAGGCATAACAATATAATTATTACACAAGCTGATAAGGGAAACAAAACAGTTGCAATATACAAAGAAGAATATAGTTCCAAAATGGATGAACTTTTACGAGACAAAAACATTTACAGAGCCATGAGGACAGACCCCACACAAAAACTAATTAAAACAAATGACAAAATAATTGCAGATCTACAAAAACGACAATATATAGATGATTATAGAAAACGAATACTCATGTATTCTGGCGGCACTGCGCCGAGAATTTATGGACTCCCGAAAATTCATAAAGCTCAAATGCCATTGAGACCTATAGTGTCATCAGTACAAGTCACATGTTACCAACTTAGTAAATATATAGGAAGAATTCTGAAAAACATAATATCAGACAAATACAACATCAAAAACTCTTTCGAACTGAAAAATCAGCTACAAAGTATAAAGTTAGATGAAAAAGATATTTTAATATCCTTGGACGTAGTTTCCCTCTTCACTAATATACCAATAAACACTGCTATAAATAATATAATGAGCAAATGGGACCAAATAAAAACAAACACCACGATTCCTCGTTCCCAATTTCTGGATATTTTAAAATTTTGTTTGTATGACAACAACTATTTTATGTACAAAGACATAATATATAATCAAATCTTCGGTATGCCGATGGGTAACCCTCTCTCTCCAACAATCGCGGACATTGTGCTAGATAGCTTACTGGACGTAGCAATAGCTGAAATTAAAAACAAAAATATTCACATAAAATACATAGCAAAATATGTTGATGATTTTTTAGCTATCATAAAAATCGATGACAAGGACGACATTCTAAAAACGTTTAATGGATATCATCCAAAATTAAAATTTACCATCGAAGTGGAAAAAAACAAAGAAATTGTATATCTCGATACTAAATTATACAGGAATGTAGAGAAAATAACGTTTGATTGGTATGCAAACGATATATCATCGGGCAGAATAATAAATTACAACGCAACACAGCCAAAAACGTAGATAATTAACACCGCCAAAAATTTTGTTCGTAGAGTACTAGACATCAGTGACAGTCAATTTCACACGCACAACATAGAAAAAATTTTTAACATTTTAAAAAACAACAGTTTTCCCACAAAATTAATACAATCACTCATCTCATCCTACACACCTACACAAAACCGCGAAAATAGCAACCCTAGCACAGAACGCCAAAGGTATTGCAGTATAAAATATATACCCGGCCTTACCGACTATAAAAACATAAAAACAACAATAGATAACAATAACATATGTTTGGCATATAAACCAAATAAAACATTAAATACAATTTTTACAAAAACAAAAACACCTGTAGAAAAATTGCAACAAAACAACGTTGTATATAAAATTCCTTGTAAAGGTAATGATAACGTCAGCTGTGATCTTGTGTATATAGGAACTACAAAGAGGAGCTTAGAAACAAGAGTGAACGAACATAAAGCAGACATCAGTAAAAACAAAGAGAATACTGCTTTGTCACAACATATAACAAATACTAAACACAAACCAGATTTTGACGGTATAAAAATACTAGACAAAGTAAACAACGACAGAAAGAGATACATAACAGAAAGGCTAAGAATTCAACAGAAAATAAACAAAACGATGAATATGAAAGAAGACACGGACAATTTGAGCACACACTACAAATTAGCAATTGTCAAAAACCTGTGATACACCAAAAGGGGGAAAAAATTTTATAATTTTTATTTTTATTTTTATTTTTTCACAATACACTTGTTTTCAACAAAGTTTAATTGCTATAGTATTCATGTAATTTTAAAAAAATACAGTAAGTTTTACATTGTGTTATATAAAAAATATTTTTATATATGTAAATGTCCACAATATTGTTGTTGTTTTCTTATTTTTATTAAATAGACGACATCCCTTGAAAAAGTGAACAAAAAATTCACGAAACGTCGGGACAACATGTAATAAATTGCATTTTTATTGACATTAAACACGGTAGGCCTGATAGCTTAAAGAAAACTCTAACTAACAGTGTTTTTTATTTTTAATTGTATTGTAATTTGGAAAAGCACGCACACACAATAACTCTTATACTAGTTCTGTCGCTTACACTACAATTATATGGTACATACTAGAGACCTGCGTAAAAGGTCTTTAAATGCAAATACGTACTGCTGATTAGTGTATGCTTGTTATTTTTCATATTGTACGTTTGAGTGTGTGTGTAATATGTAGATGGTAAGCTATTATCTGGTTAATCGCATACAACTAATGTTAGTGCATGTGTGTGCCTTTGCATGTGCACAGAAAAATAAAAAATCATACACACATGCATGCATGACGTTTGTTCACGCGCTCATGCGTAGAAAGAAGCAAGTATCACAAATTCTTGCGTCACGAAGTGTTTTCTTCTTTATTCTTATACCTACAATACTCAAACAAATTTCTTGCAAACAGTGTTGTTAACGTTTGTTTTAGAAGATTTCGCTGTAGCAAAGCATTTGAAAAATCCTTCATGTCTTGAAAGTTCTTATAAGATGTCTTATGCAGGACACTAGTATATACCATGGTATATTTGTTTTGGTTATACAAACAAGTATACAAATGCAACCCTTTAGTATTTACACATTTGAAAGTATTTTCATCAGAGCTCGCAATAATTTGCGTCTCTCGTGCTTGTTGTCAGAAAAAAGCACTCGTCCACTGAAACGATGCGATACTGTTTCGAAAAAACCCTCAAACTTCGTTCTTCTTTGGCTTGCTCTTCGCTCAACCAACGACCGTTTTTGTTCTATCGCTCGGCTCATGTGTTCACTCGAGACCCTTTATTTCGTAAAATCTCGGCAAACGGTCTTTTGAGCATGTATGTGTGTTGCGAGTGTGGATAGGTAAACATTTACAGCGAATCTGCATGAGTAGAACATAAAAAAAAAGAAATACGCAGTTGTTGATTTAAAGTTATTTGTGAAAGTTTATCGAAATGAGTATTGAAGTGCATGTTTTTAAATTTCCTAAAAGTATAAATCAATCAATATGCAACGTATGTGGTGCAAAACTAGGTAGCATGCTGGAGTAACAGATTTACAGATATTTTTATTGTTATTTATTATTACCTTCTCCCTTACTCTTTAATGCTTTGCCTGTGACGAAATATCTAAGGCAACAACATTAGGCAAACGCAACAAAAAAAAATAAAGACCCGCAGTAGCTGAGCAACGAACGATTCTGTTCGTATCATGCGGTCAGTAAGAGACCGATTCGTGTGTTACGCTCAAACCATAACACGGGAGCGAGAACACGATTGAAACGAAAAAAAAGGTTGCTGTTCAGACACAGTGATTCCGTCTCATTTTTTTAGGTCTTTAAGTGAAAAGACCGCACAGAGAAATTTGGTTGAGCATATTTTGCGAGCTCTGATTTGCATACATAAATGCACAGAAATATCACTTCAAATATCATTTAAAATGTTGGAAATGAAATGTTTATAACACAAGAATTAATTTTTTGTGATGCATGTATTTATTTACTGTATCTTCATATATGAACTAACAATAAGTATTCAAATCATAAATCTATAAAAAAAATTATTAGGCCCGACCAGTGTCGAACATAAACTTACTGATAGTTATAAATAATACATAAGTAGTGATAATCAAAAAAAGGAAAACAAAAGTATTTTCAAGTAGTCCCATCTGGATTGTTGAGTATAATGGTAGAATTAGTCGAATCGTATCCTGTTACGTTTGAAGTGGTCGTATCTCTCAATTCTGGATATTAGTTAATAAAAACGTGAGGTTGCGAGCGAATGCGTTCTCTGTTATTGTATTTCTCTTCGCTTTATACATGTGTGTGATTGTATGTAAGAGAGAACTGTAGATTTCTACCTCACATACAATTACGATACATATTAAATAAACAGCAACATGTTTTATTAATGTTACAGATTTTGTTAGCTGATCCGTCAACTCACGATACGATTCTACTAATTCTACCATAAGAGCCCGTGTGTCCCTCTTTTTTAGGCGGATGTGTCTAGTAAAGTTCAAAATATTACGAGCAAGCGGATTAGGATGTGATTCGAGGTTTGTTAAATATTTGTCTGCGTATTTTGCAATTTCTTCAAACACTAGTGGCATATTTAAATCACGATGTATATTAAAATTTTTGATGTACCATGGAGCCGATGTTATTATCCGTAAGACACAAGAATGAATTTTTTTTAGTACATGTATTTATTTATTGTATCTTCAAATATAAACTAAAAATAAGTATTCAAATCTTAAATCTATAAAAAAAAAATTAGGCCCGACCAGTGTCGAACATAAACTTAGTGATAGTTATAAATAGTACATAAGTAGTGATTATCAAAAAAAGAAAAAAAAGTATTTTCAAGCAGTCCCATCTGGAGTGTTGAGTATAGCAGCCCATGTGTTCCTCTTATTTAGGCGGATGTGTCCAGTAAAATTCAAAATATTACGAGCAAGCGGATTAGGATGTGATTCGAGTTTTGTTAAATATTTGCCTATGTATTTTGCAATTTCTTCAAACACTAGTGGCATATTTAAATCACGATGTATATTAGAATTTTTGATGTACCATGGAGCCGATGTTATTAACCGTAAAATTTTGTTTTGCCTTCAATGGATTCTCTCGACATTGGAAGCTGAAGCAGTGCCCCATAATTGAATTTCGTAGCACCATATTGGCTTCAAAATTGACTTGTATAGTAAAAGTTTGCAGTCTAGGCTGAGTGTTGAATTTTTGCCAATCAACCAATATATTTGATTTAACTTAAGTTTCATCTGAGTTAACTTAGAGTCAATATGATGTTTCCATGCAAGCCTTCGATCGAGGTCTTTACCAAGATATTTGGCTTGGGAATGTTGAGGAATATTTTGATTATTGATTCGAATGGTGGAGCAAGTATCTCTTCTTAGGGTAAACGTTATATGAACAAACTTTTGTTAATTGACTTTAATTCTCCACAAGTTCAACCATATTTCCAGGTAATATGTTCCTGGAGATTGCAGGATACCTCATAAGGGTTTTCGTGCACACTCATACAGGCTGTATCATCGGCAAATGTAGAGGTGTGGATATTATTGCTCACAGGCATATCACAAGTATATATTAAATACAAGACTGGACCCAGAATACTACTCTGTGGCACACCAGAAGATATAGATTCGGGTACACTCGTGAACTCTCTTTCCACAACGGTGAACTTCCTTTCAATAATATAACTTTCCAAAAGCTTTTGAATGTTTATTTGCAGATATGTCTTCAATTTGAAAACTAGGCCTTCGTGCCATACTTTACCAAACGCCTGAGAAACGTCAATAAAGAGAGCAGAACAATGCTTCTATGCTTCAAATGTTCTTCTTACAACTTGGACCAGTCTATGCGTTTGTTCAATGGTGCTACGCTGACTTCTAAAACCAAATTGATGGTCCGGTATGCACAAATTATCTGTTGGACAAGGGGACAATTTTGTCAAGAGCAGCTTTTCGAAGAGTTGACATAGTTGACAGCAAACTTATTGGCCTATATGACTCTGCTTTGGTATGATCTTTGCCCGGCTTTGGAATTATTTTGACCTTGGCAAGCTTTCAGTATTGTGGATAATACTCCAGTCGTAATATGGCATTAAAAATAAACAGCAGGATTCTTATTGCAATATGCGGCAAGTTCATCAGCAATTACTTTTTGTACATCACGCATCTTAAACTTTAAGGGTCGAGAGGGTAGAGCAACTACACTCGGCAAATCAGAAGCACCAGTACATGTGTTTGGCGTCAATACGGATTTTAAGTGCTCAGCAAATATTTTACATTTTTCCGTATCGATTCTTGCCCATCCTCCGGAAGATGTGCGCAGAGGTGGCTTAAACTCAATGGGTGTTTTAAGCTTTCTAGAAGCGCACCACAAAGAGTTATTAGATGCTGGTAAGACATCAAGACCCTCCACATAATTTTGAAGAGATGCAGTTTTTTCAGATGCAAGCAACTCTTGGAGTCGTTTAGTACACTCATTAAATCTGATTTTATTTTGGGGTGATCTGTGTTGTTGCCATTCCTTTCTAGCTCTTCTTTTTTCATACACAAGACGTTCAATATCCCTAGAATAAATTTTATTAAACCCAGTCTGCGGATGGGAGGTAGTGGCATGCTCAGTAGCCTGTTTAATATTTTCATTAATATAGGCAATGCTAGATGCAATAACATTGGATGTTCTAAACGTAATATTTACCGTGCAATGACTACTAAGATATTTTTTGAATCCCAGCCAATTAACACGACTGATCATCTTCATATATGGTTGAAGTAAGTCGCTTCTTAGTGGGTGGGATTGAAACGATAGTCGGAGAATAATCGGAGGAGAGATCTAGAGAAGCTTCAACATGAATTAAATCCCTAGAAATATTTTTCATGACGCCAAAATATATAACATCCTGAACTTTTCGTACATCAGTAGGCCAGTATGTGGGCTCCCCACTCAAAATAACATCCAATCCCATTTTTGAAATTGTATTAAACAACGCTTGACCTCTAGGTGCTACAAAGCGCTAACCCCAGCTGCCACGAAACAAGATCCAAGCGATTTGTAGAACTTTTCATACTGATCTTCGGTAACTGAAAATCTGGGAGGTGAATAAATTGATGATATCACGAAATTCGAACACAAATTTTCTACAAAAATATTCGTAGCTTGCATATATTCTTCACTAACGTTGTCAATGATATGGTGCTTGAGTCTTGACTTAATTAGAATTGCAGATCCACCGCATGCTCTCCCTCTAAGGTCCTTTGTGTCATATATAGTGTAACCATTAATTTTGAAAAAGCTTTTCGAAGTCAAATGAGTCTCAGAGACCAACATTATATCAATATTTTTTTCCGTAAGGAACTGCTCAAGTTCATTTAATGTTGGCGAATGCCGTTTGCGTTCCAGAAATATATTGTTAACGTGTTCATGGCTTATTAATTAATGCTGGAAGCAGAGTATTCTGCATTCGCAGCATTTCTTGCATCATGCTAGTCATATTTGTTGTAAAATTGTTGATAGTTTGCACAAGATTTTCAATAGTGGCTTCAAGGCGATTAAAATTAAAGTTTGAGTTTGTATTTGTTGAATTATTTTGCGGTGAAACATTTTGTGTTGGAATAGAACTAGCCTTAGCAGCATCTGCACACAATACACGTGAAGTAACTGGTTGGCTCATTTGAGCAAGGTTGGCGGAGTAAGCGTTTACTGATTGGACTGGAGCTAATTTTGGTTTTTGTCCAATAGTTTGTTTAACAAAAGAATATACACGACATCATCTGTGGTTAGCGGTGGGATTACCTCCAAAGTTACTACATTTTTTATCACTTTGATTTTTTGCTTATTGCAATTGCAGTAAGTTTTTGTGTGGCCACATTCTTGGCAATTATGGCACTGCACGGGACCGGAACTTTTATGTGGCTCTTCAACTGTGATTTTTCGGTACAAGGGGTATTTTAAATTATAAATTGGATACGTCTCATTTTTTCTTAATTTTATATCATTTGCCTCAAGTTCAACTCAAAATAGAGGTTGGGGGATCTTCTCACTATTTATTATGTTAGATAGATTTTTTACCTTAAATCCCTGGAGGACGAGTGCATATTTTATTTCTTCGGGAACAACTTAAGAATCTTTGTCCTTCAATACTATCTCCAGGCTTTTACCACTCTTAAGATGGTATGTGTAGAAACTTGTTTTATTTTTTTCAAATTCAGCAACCATTTTGCGGAAATCCTTTTCGTCATAAATTTGGATTTTAGTTTCATCGATGTTGACACGTTTTATTGGAACAATGTGAAATTTATTCTCACCAATGGCCGAATGAATTTTTTAATAAAGGCATTTGAATTTTTTTCTCTCAAATAGATTGTGGCAGCTTGGATGTTTTATTCGAAGATACCTCGGGTTTGTCATTGTCATGTTGCAAAATTTTAAAGTTTTTAAGGCGATTAGTTGAGGCTGCGCTGTTATCCCTAGACATTTTTGGAGCAGATGAAATTTTTGAAGAATTCGGGCTTCGCCCACGCTTTACCACGGTTATATATCTGTCCATTTTGACTTGTACCTTTAGTTTCGAGCCGCTGTTATCTGTAGTGATAACTTTGTTAAGTGATGAACACGAGCCTGAAGGGGATGATATTACTGACTTATATGAAGAAGTACTAAGCAACTGTTATGTTAATGAATCACTACTATTTGACATTGGATAAAGCGAAGTTGATCGCTGATGAAAAATTGGATCTGCCGTTAAAAAAAGACTTTCATCAGGTTTATTATTTATATGGTTTTCATTAAGAGTTTCAGAACTCGCAGTAAAATAGGCATTTCTGCCGTTAGAACTCACTTCAACATTTTTTGTATTTGAGGTACTCATACATAGTATTCATCAAGGGTACTTTGTTTGGTTTTTTTGATTGTGGTCTTTTTTTTGTTTGTTATTTATGATTGTTTGTTTGTTTTTGAGGTACTCATATAGAGTCTTCCTCAATGTCACTTTGTTTATGTTTTTTTGTTTGTGATTTTTTTCTTCCTGTTATTTCTACTATGTAAAAAATATTAGCAAAGCATAAAGCTTATTTATTAAAGTCAGTATGTACCTATTACCAATAATATGTACTACGAATATTTTTTTGTATAATTTTTTGTTTGTTTGGTAAGTATGTAAGTAAAATTCCACTAATTGACTGTTCGCTATGAAGGTACCACGAGAACTTTATTTTTGAGAGCAAAAAATAATCGAATTAGTATGGCGACGACGGATGTGCATTAGCTTTCCATGAGCACCTGACATTACGGCCTTATCTCACGGGTGCCAAGCACCGGGTGTGGGTTAGACGCCAGACCAACGCCACCATGCATCATTTTAGAATGAATCTATGGCCCATTCCTCGAGGCACATAGGTTGCAATCTGTGATATAGTTATCCCTGTACTATATTCAAGCAACTTGGTGAGGTACTTTAAGCTATCTAAACTCTGCTGCTATGTTCGTGCCCATAGCAGCTTCTGTTGAATAGCAACAGCACCTTGAATAGTGTCTGACCGCGTCAGACCAACCACTAGCATTGATTTAACACTGGGAAGCCAAGACTATCCTCCCAGCAATTTTGGTAGCAACCACAGCCACCACGATAATTCTCCTGGATCCCACGCTAAAGTGTTGTGTATCCACCCATAGCGGGATCCCCAAGAGTATTCCTCAACCATTGCCAGCACCGCTCAACCACTTATGTAATTTTATTAAATCTAATTTGTTTTAATTTCATTATAAGTTATTATTTGAATGTGTATGAATACAAGTTTTAACAATTAATAATAACATATTTTATTACACAAAATGTTATTTAAAAAACAAGGAATACTTAATTTCTAAATTATATATTAAATTTAGCTACCTACAATTACAGAAAATTAACATCCAGCAAATTAAACGTAACTTTTTTTCGTTTCTGTATGGTGTATTCTCACAAGGTTCATCCACAATAGCAGATTTCAGTCTATCTATTGCAATAGTTCTAATATTATCTTCAATATCTAATTTAAAATATTTTTTATCTTTTTCAATAATTTTGTAGGGTCCTTCATACGGATGCTGAAGCGACCGTTTCTGTTCAACCCTCACAAATGCATATTTGCAAGTAGAAAGATCCTTAGGCACATAACAAATTGTATTATTCCCTTTAGGATGAGATAAATTTTAACAAATAGTTTTAAAATATTCTCTTAATTTAGAGACAAACTCTGTAGGTGTTTCTTCATTGCTCGGAGCCACAATCTCACCTGGTAAACATAAATTTTGTTTGTAGACCATCTCTGCAGGAGTAGACTTTAGATCCTCCTTGAAAGTACATCTTAAGCCAAGTAGAAGAATATCAGACAAACATTCTGGACGTTGTCTATGAAACCGTTCAACCATTCCATTATCCTGGGTATGATATGTCGAAGTGCTAATTTTGTGAATACTCAAAAATTTTGTGAGCTAAAAAATATGTTTGACATAAATTGTGTGCCTTGATCACTCGTAATTTTTTACGGTACTCCAAATATACTAAAAAAGTTACTGACCAGTTGTTGGGCAATAGTTGATGCTGTGATATCTATTAGTGGGTATGCTTCTGGCCATCGTGTAAATCTATCAATTACAGGTAAAATGCACCTATGTCTCCTAGATGGTGGTAACGGTCCAACTATATCTACATGAACATGTTCAAACCTTCCATTAGGAATATCTATTTTTGACACCGGAGTCTTTATATGTCTATAAAACTTCGATTTTCGACAACTAAGGCATTCTTTTGACCATTTATTAAGATCCGTCTTCATATTTGGCCAGAAATAACGATAGCAAATTATTCGCCTGGTTGCTCTTACACCAGGATGTGAAATAGAATGTAATTTTTCAAATACGACTTTACGTAAAAGCGCAGGAACAAAAGGTCTCGGATGATGTGCAGAAATTTCACACAAAATTTCAAAATTGAAGCAATGAATTTTAATTAGCTTTAAGTTGAAATGAATGTTTTTATTTTCAACTATGCCTTTAAGTTCTTTATCTTTTTGTTGCTCGACAAATAATAATTTCATGTTCAGATCTGTATTAACCAAAGTATTCACTTCAAAAGCTCTGGACATCGTGTCCGCCACTATATTTGAATCACCATTAATATATTGAATATCATCCGTAAACTGTGATATATATTCAAGATTTCTGGTTTGTCTGGGACTTCTTTCAGCTTTTGAATTTAAAGTAAAAATCAATGGTTTATGATCTGTGCAAATACTGAACTGTCTACCCTCTAACATATGAGAGAAATGCTTAATATTAACAAAAATGGCTAACAATTCTCTATCAAAAGCACTGTACTTTGACTGAGATAGTGTCAGTTTCTTTGAAAAGAATGATAATGGTTCCACTATATCATCATATATTTGCTGTACAACTCCTCCAACAGCACATTGCGACGCATCAACTGTCAATGTTAATTTTGCATTTTCATCAAAATGATTCAACAAAACTCGAGAAACGAAACTATCTTTTATATTGTTAAAAGCTATTCGAGACTCCTTACTCCAATCCAAAATCTTGTTTGTGTTTTTCAAAGCATTAGTTATCATTGTGTGAATAGGACTCGATAACTCGGACAACTTTGGAATGTACCTGTGATAGTAAATTACCATTCCTATAAATTTTTGCATTTGTTTTACTGAAACAGGTAGCTCAAATTTTCGTATAGCTGCAATTTTATTTTCTGATGGTCTTATACCATCTTTAGAAACGTTATGACTAAATCTATATCTGATACCTCAGAAATACATTTCCATATTTTAATATTTAATCCATATTCGTCTAATCGGTCAAAAACTATTATAAGATGTACCATATGTTCTCTTTCACTTTCACTTGCGATGAGAACATCATCAATATATACAAAAACAAAATCAAAATCTTAAACACTTCATTTATGAATGTTTGAAAAGTCTGTGCTGCATTTCTTAATCCAAATGGCATACGAATAAACTCAAACATCCCAAATGGAGTAGTGATTGCAGTCTTGTGTGCCTTCTTCTGCAATTGGAATCTGGTGATAAGCACGGACTAAATCTATTTTAGAAAAAACACACTTGTTCCTCATGTTAATATTAAATTTCCAACTTTTGTATTTCCTTCTCTTCACCAATAATTAATTCCACTTAACTAATAATTTTTATGATCAGTAATGTTTTTAAACACTTTTTATTCAATAATTTTCTTTTTAGCACTTGTATTTCTTATATTTTAAATATTTGTTTATATTATTTTCAGTTGCCAATTTGTCATAATCGTATTTTCGATAACTTTTTGGCAACTGTAGGAAATTGCCATACATAATACAAATTTTAAGTTCAGTTGCGTTGCTACTTAACTGGGCAACTGAAGTTCGGTTGCCATCCATAATCGAGCCATTAATTTCCTATAACACTATGCAACAAATGAAAAAAAAACTTCTGACCATGGATCACCACTATTTTTTTTATGTGCTATGGTCACCTAACTACAAAAATTATCATTATTGCAGATTCTATGGATAAGATTTTTTTTATACTTTTTTTTCTAAAATATGAGATTTTAGAAAAGGTTAGTGTATTCATCGTACCATAATTTTGAAACAACGTACTTGATTTTGTACAAATACAAATTTGTAGTTGCTGCGTAGTTTAAAAGCAAAAAAAATGGAAAAATTAAACAGTAATTGCAATATTATTTTTATTTTTGAATTTCTTCTTTAGATACAGATTAAAAAGAGATTGTTCAGACTTATTTAAGGCAACAACATTTACTCACAGTAGAGGCGGTAATTCTAAAGATTCGTTTAATAGATTCAACTTTTGTATTTCCTTCTCTTCACCAATAATTAATTCCACTTAACTAATAATTTTTATGATCAGTAATGTTTTTAAACACTTTTTATTCAATAATTTTCTTTTTAGCACTTGTATTTCTTATATTTTAAATATTTGTTTATATTATTTTCAGTTGCCAATTTGTCATAATCGTATTTTCGATAACTTTTTGGCAACTGTAGGAAGTTGCCATACATAATACAAATTTTAAGTTCAGTTGCGTTGCTACTTAACTGGGCAACTGAAGTTCGTTTGCCATCCATAATCGAGCCATTAATTTCCTATAACACTATGCAACAAATGAAAAAAAACTTCTGACCATGGATCACCACTATTTTTTTTTTTATGTGCTATGGTCACCTAACTACAAAAATCATCATTATTGCAGATTCTATGGATAAGTTTTTTTTAGACTTTTTTCTAAAATATGAGATTTTAGAAAAGGTTAGTGTATTCATCGTACCATAATTTTGAAACAACGTACTTGATTTTGTACAAATACAAATTTGTAGTTGCTGCGTAGTTTAAAAGCAAAAAAAAATGGAAAAATTAAACAGTAATTGCAATATTATTTTTATTTTTGAATTTCTTCTTTAGATACAGATAAAAAAGAGATTGTTCAGACTTATTTAAGGCAACAACATTTACTCACAGTAGAGGCGGTAATTCTAAAGATTCGTTTAATAGATTCAACTTTTGTATTTCCTTCTCTTCACCAATAATTAATTCCACTTAACTAATAATTTTTATGATCAGTAATGTTTTTAAACACTTTTTATTCAATAATTTTCTTTTTAGCACTTGTATTTCTTATATTTTAAATATTTGTTTATATTATTTTCAGTTGCCAATTTGTCATAATCAGTTCTCGTGGTACCTTCATAGCGAACAGTCGATTAGCGGAATTTTTCTTACAAAAAATTAAACAAACAAAAAATATTCGTAGTACATATTATTCGTAATAGGTACATACTGTCTTTAATAAATAAGCTTTATGCTTTGCTAATATTTTTACATAGTAAAAATAACAAAAACAAAAAAAAACCGCAAACAAAAAAAATTAAACAAAGTGATATTGAGGAATGCTATATATGTGTACCTCTAAACAAATAAACAATCATAAATAACAAAAACAAAAAAAGACCGCAAACAAAAAAAAAAAACACAAACGAATATCCCTTGAGGAATTCTTTGCATGAGTGCCTCAAATACAAAAAAAATTGAAGTGAGTTCTAACGGCAGAAATGCTTATTTTACTGTGAGTTCTGAAACTCTTAATGGAAAAAATATAAAAAATAAATCTGATGAAAGTCTTTTTTTAACGTCAAAGCCAATTTTTCGTCAGCGATCAACTTCGCTTTGTCCAATGCCAAATAGTAATGATGCATTAACATTACAGTTGCCCAGTACTTCTTCATATAAGCCAGTAATATCCTCCCCTTCAGGCTCGTGTTCATCACTTAACAAAGTTATCACTACAGATAACAGCGGCTCGAAACTCAAGGTACAAGTCGGAATGGACAGATATATAACCGTGGTAAAGCGTGGGCGAAGCCCGAATTCTTCAAAAATTTCATCTGCTCCAAAAATGTCTAGGGATAACAGCGCAGCCTCAACTAATCGCCAAAACCGCTTCGAAATTTTGCAAGATGACAACGACAAACCCGAGGTAGCCTCGAATAAAATATCCAAGCCGCCACCAATCTATTTGAGACAAAAAAATTCAAATGCCCTTATTAAAAAATTAATTTCGGTCATTGGTGAGAATAAATTTCACGTTGTTCCAATAAAACGTGGCAACATCGATGAAACTAAAGTCCAAATTTATGACGAAAAAGATTTCCGCAAAATGGTTGCTGAATTTGAAAAAAATAAAACAAGCTTCTACACATACCAGCTTAAGAGCGCTAAAGGCATGCAGATCGTATTGAAGGGCATAGATTCTTATGTTGTTCCCGAAGAAATAAAAGATGCACTCGTCCTCCAGGGGTTTAAGGTAAAAAATGTGTCCAATATAATAAATAGAGAGAAGATTCCTCAACCCCTATTTCGTGTTGAACTTGAGCCTAATGATATAAAATTGAAAAAAAATGAAACGCATCCAATTTATAATTTGAAATACCTCTTGTACCGAAAAATCACAGTTGAAGAGCCACATAAGCGTTCAGGTCCTGTACAGTGCCATAATTGCCAAGAATATGGCCATACAAAAACATACTGCAATTTACCCTCTGTTTGTGTTGTGTGCGGCGAATTACACGGCACTGCTAGTTGCAATAAGCCAAAAGATCAAAGTGATAAAATATGCAGTAATTGTGGAGGTAATCACACCGCTAACTACAGAGGTTGTCCTGTGTACTCTTTCGTAAAGAAGACTATAGTGCAAAAACCTAAATTAGCTCCAGCTCAATCAGCAAACGCTTACTCTGCCACTTTTGCGCAAATGAGCCAACCAGTTACTTCCCGTGTATCGTATGCAGATGCTGCTAAGACAAATTCAATTCCCACACAAAATGTTTCCTCGCCAAATAATTCAAAAAATACTGACGCAAGCTTTAATTTTAATCGCCTTGAAGCTACTATTGAAAATCTGGTGCAAACTATAAACAATTTTACAACAAATATGACTAGCATGATGCAAGAAATGCTGCGAATGCAGAATACTCTGCTTCAAGCATTAATTAATAAGCCATGAACACGTTAACAATATGTTTCTGGAACGCAAACGGCATTTGCCAACATAAAAATGAACTTGAGCACTTCCTCATGGAAAAAAATATTGATGTAATGTTAGTATCTGAGACTCATTTGACTTCGAGAAGTCTTTTTAAAATATATGGCTACACTATATATGATACAAAGGACCCTAGAGGAAGGGCTTGCGGTGGATCAGCAATTATAATAAAGTCAAGACTCAAGCACTATGTTCTTGATAACATTTGTGAAGAACACCTACAAGCAACAAATATTGGCATTGAAAGTTTTTGTACAAATTTTGTTATATCATCAATTTATTCCCCTCCCAGATTTTCAATCACTGAGAATCAATATGAGGATTTCTACAAATCTCTTGGACCTTGTTTTGTAGCAGCTGGCGACTACAATGCTAAGCATACGTTCTGGGGTTCGCGTCTTATTACCCCCAGAGGTCGAGCATTGTTCAACACTATTTCAAAAATGGGCTTGGATGTCATTTCGAGTGGGGAGCCCACTTACTGGCCTACTGACATACAAAAAATTCCGGATGTTATAGATTTTGGCGTCATAAAAAATATCTCTAGGGATTTAATTCAAGTTCAAGCTTCTATTGATCTTTCGTCCGATCACTCTCCGACGATCATTACAATTTGTAGTCCATTAAGAAGTAACTTACCTGACCCATATGTGAAGATGATCAATCGTGTTAATTGGCTGGGGTTCAAAAAATATCTCAGTAGTCATTGTACGGAAAACATTACGCTTAGAACATCCGATGATATTGAATCTAACATTGCCAATCTCAGCGAGAATATTAAACAGGCTGCTGAACATGCCACTAACTCCCATCCGCAGACTGGGTTTAATAAAATTTATTCTACAGACATTGAACGTCTCGTACGTGAAAAAAGAAGAGCTAGAAGGGAATGGCAACAGCAAAGATCACCACAAAATAAAATCAGATTTAAAGAGTGCACTAAACGACTCCAAGAGTTGCTTGCATCTGAAAAAACTGCATCTCTTAAAAATTATCTGGAAGGTCTTGATGTCACACCAGCGTCTAATTACTCTTTGTGGCGCGCTGCTAGAAAGCTTAAAACACCCGTTGAGTATAAGCCACCTCTACGCACATCTACCGGAAGTTGGGCAAGAAGCGATACTGAAAAAGGTAAAATATTTGCTGAGCACTTAAAATCCGTTTTTACGCCAAACATATGTACTGGTGTTGCTGATTTGCCGAATGTAGTCGCTCTACCCCCTCAACACATAAAGTTTAAGACGCGTGATTTACAAAAATTAATTGCCGAACTCAACCCGAAGAAAGCTCCGGGTATTGATGGAATTAGTAACCAGATGCTTATGAACTTGCCTCGTATTGCAATGAGAATCCTATTATTCATATTTAATGCCATTTTACGACTGGAGTATTATCCACACAGCTGGAAGCTTGCCAAGGTTAAAATGATTCCAAAGCCGGGCAAAGATCTAACCAAGGCTGAGTCATATAGGCCAATAAGTCTACTATCAACTATGTCAAAGCTTTTCGAAAAACTGCTCAAAACAAAATTGTCCCAAATTCTAATTAGTAGTGGGTGCATACCAGACCATCAATTTGGTTTTTGAAGTCAGCATAGCACCATTGAACAAACTCACAGACTGGTTCAATTTATAAGAAGAACTTTTGAGGAAAAAAAGTATTGCTCTGCGCTCTTTATTGACGTTTCCCAGGCATTTGATAAAGTGTGGCATGAAGGCCTAATTTTAAAATTGAAGACTTACTTACCAATAAACATTTTAAATCTTTTGGAAAGTTACATTATTTCCCGTAAGTTCACTGTTGTGGAAGGAGACTTTACGAGTAGGCCTGAAACTATTTCATCCGGTGTGCCACAGGGGAGCATACTGGGACCAGTTTTATATTTGATTTATACTTGTGATATGCCTGTGAGCAGTAGTATCCATACTTCCACATTTGCCGACGATACAGCCTGCCTTAGTATGCACGAAAACCCTGATGAGGCATCCCGCAAACTCCAGGAACACATTAGCCAGATGGAGCTTTGGTTAAACTTATGGAGAATTAAAGTCAATGAACAAAAGTGTGTCCATATAACGTTCACCCTAAGAAGAGATACTTGCTCCACCATTCGGATTAACAATCAAGTTGTTCCTCAACATTCACATGTGAAATATCTTGGCATACACCTTGATCGACGACTTACATGGAAAC
This sequence comes from Tachina grossa, assembly GCA_949987645.1. Classification (NCBI taxonomy): domain Eukaryota; kingdom Metazoa; phylum Arthropoda; class Insecta; order Diptera; family Tachinidae; genus Tachina; species Tachina grossa. The sequence continues at coordinate 48,446,383 of OX465277.1, read as the reverse complement.
ACCACATTGACTCTAAGTTAACTCAAATGAAACTTAAATTAACTCAGGTACATTGGCTGATTGGTAGAAATTCAACACTTAGCCTAGACTGCAAACTTTTAATATACAAGTCGCTTTTAAAGCCAATATGGTGTTACGGAATTCAACTATGGGGCACTGCTTCAGCTTCAAATGTAGAGAAAATTCAACGAAGGCAAAATAAAATTTTACGCATGATAACATCGGCTCCATGGTACATCAAAAATTCAAATATACATCGCGATTTGAATATGCCACTAGTGACTGAAGAAATTGCAAAATACGCAGGCAAATACCTAACAAAACTCGAGTCACATCCTAATCCGCTTGCTCGTAATATTTTGAACTTTACTGGACACATCCGCTTAAAAAAGAGAGATACACGGGCTCTAATATTCAACACTCTAGATGATGAAGCTGCTTGAAAACACCTTTTTCTTTTTGTTGCTTATCACTACTTATGTATTATTAATAACTATCACTAAGCTTATGTCCGACATTGGTCGGGCCTAATAATTTTTTTTTTATAGATTTAAGATTTGAATACTTATTGTTAGTTCATATTTGAAGATACAATAAATAATAAACATGCATTAAAAAAAAAAAAAAAAAAAAAAAAAAAAATTTGTCATAATCGTATTTTCGATAACTTTTTGGCAACTGTAGGAAGTTGCCATACATAATACAAATTTTAGGTTCAGTTGCGTTGCTACTTAACTGGGCAACTGAAGCCATTAAAAACTTCTGACCATGGATCACCACTATTTTTTTTATGTGCTATGGTCACCTAACTACAAAAATCATCATTATTGCAGATTCTATGGATACGTTTTTTTAGACTTTTTTTTTTCTAAAATATGAGATTTTAGAAAAGGTTAGTGTATTCATCGTACCATAATTTTGAAACAACGTACTTGATTTTATTATGCGATATGAACACAAATTTTAAATTATGCCTGCTTCAAAAGGTTCTAATATTATTTTTTGTATAACTAAATATTATTTCTGGAGTTATTGAGAAAAAATTCTGAAAAAAAATTTTTTTTCGAAAAAATTATAACATTTTTTATTTTAAAAATTTCACGAAAAATAAAAAACGGCAAATATTTACCAGTTTTATTATTTATTACCATATAATACAAATAAAATGAGCACTCATTTATGAAAATCGATGCGTAAATGATTATTTTATAAAGCAAAAGTACCTAGTTTTAGTGGAAAAACTTTTTCTTTTGTCATTACCAAGTTAGTAACATCGTTTAATCGGATTAGCCTGTAATAATTGTATGTATATAAATATATATATATGTGTGAGTAAAATATCGCCAAAAATAAAATAAATGTGGTTTCAAACAAACACAAGAATTTTATTTATTCTCGATAAAGCAGAATAATATATACCTGGTTTTGGTCAAAAATCTTTTATTTATTGGCGAAAATTAAAACAACAGTTAATGAGATCTATGTGTGATCGGTTAGCATATTTTATTAAATAAAGTGCACAAAGTAAACAAGTTATGTTTTGAATAAACCACGCTACCAGATGTGATCTAAAAATTATTTCGGCTTTCGGTTTGTCTTCTATGATTTTCAGGCTTCGATTCTCTTATAAGAAACCAATATTTTCATTCCATAGTCCCTGATAACGTTGCTCCATAGTCTTAAGTTGCTGGTGGAATCGTTCACCGTGCTCGTCGCTTACGGCAACAAGATTTTCCGGAAAAAAATTCAAATGCGAATGTAGGAAATGTATTTTAAGTGACATGTTGACACCTGAAATTAGCATTGAATAAAAAATTGATTTAATTATACCTACTTCACATTTCATTTAATTATATTTACAAATTTTTGAATGGTTTTGAAGCAAATTAGAAACGATTTCTTCATAATTTGTACTCCTATGGTTTCCTAGATAGTTAGAAACAATTAGTCGAAGTGAATTCCAGGCAAGTTTCTTATCGGGTGACAACAAATTTTCAAATGTGCTAAGTAGCAGTTTTCGGATTTGAGGACCATCAAAAGCGCCTTCGCAAATTTTTCCAGCTGATATATTAAGGAATATTGTTTTTAAATAAGCAAATGCTTCACTATCTTTGTCTAGTGCCTTAACAAAATTTTTATATGAAGTGGTGGTAAAATTACATTTTCTTTTTTGATAAGGGCATTTTACATTATGTGCACCTATTGTGCATTCGGCTCTTGTTGGCCAATCCTTTTTTATATAGTGCATTTTGCAATCTCGGCTATCCCAGAGGCATAGAAAACAGCAGTACTTTGTGTAGCCAGCCTGGAGACCCGTTAAAATAGCAACAACTTTCAAATCGCAACACACTTTCCAATTGTGCATATCATTTAAAATTTAAAAAAAAATTGGCTATAGTTTCATATCTTTCTTTCATATTCACGGCATGCGCAATGGGTATGGATAGCTTCTTGTTTCCAATATGTAGTAAAACAACCTTAAGACTTTCGTTACTACTATCAAGAATAGTCGCCACTCACTGGAGTCATATTTTTCGGTCGAGCTTCTGAAAAAGACCACCTATGTCATAACAACAACACATATTATCTTTGGTTGTACAAAAATTGGCATATGGCGTATGTCGGTTCTGGTACGCAGTTACCTTAACATTATTTTAAAAAAATTACGCTCCTTTAAGCGAGATGCCAGGAACTCGGATTTCTCTTTTGTTAGTTCGAGGTCTCTGATAAGATCACTTAGCTCTGGTTGACTGAAAATTTTCGGTTTTAAAATGCTTGATATACTACTACACACACTCGGTGAAGAAGGGTTAGATGATGAAGAAACTACGTGACTATATACATTGCAGGGACTTTCAAGAAGTGGGCTTACATCTGGACATAAGACGGCAAGAGTAAATCCAACGGCGAAAGTGGTAGGGTAGGACCACTGCTAATTAAACAAAAATAACAATCAGGTGCATGATCCAATGTTTCTCTCCACAGCTGGTAGCTTTGTTTATTCAAAACATAACTGTTTACTTTATTTAATAAAATATGCCAACCGACCACACGTTGATCTCATTAACTGTTTTTCCAATTTTCGCCAATAAATAAAAGATTTTTTACCAAAACCAGGTATATATTATTCTGCTTTATCGAGAATAAATAAAATTCTTGTATGTGTTTGAAAACACATTTATGGTATTTTTGGCGATATTTTACTCACACCTATACATATATTTATAAACATACAATTATTACGGGCTAATCCGATTAAACGATGTTACTAACATGGTAATGACAAAAGAAAAAGTTTTTCCACTAAAACTAGGTACTTTTGCTTTATAGCGAATAAAATAATCATTTACGCATCGATTTTGAGAAATGAGGGCTCATTCTATTTGTATTAAAATATAATATAATATACACACATATTATGTAGCATTATGAATAAATGATAAAACTGGTAAATATTTGCCGTTTTTTATTTTTCGTGAAATTTTTAAAATAAAAAATTTTATAATTAATGATTTTTTATGGGAATTGTTAAAATTTAAGTTTAAAATTTTTTAAACGCACTGATAATTCCAAATTAATATTTTACTTATTAACGTCCCTTTTTACAACGTATGTGTTCATACTTTCATAAACAAAAACAACACTGACCTATATTTTAAACTACACCTCTCCTGTAGTTCATTGCACCTCACAATTAAACAAAAAGAAATAAGACACTGTTTATAATTACTCTGCATAAGAATATCAAAATTGAGTCATAAATAATTGCAAACTTGCAATCATGCATAAATGGTTGTTTTTTGTACAATGAATTTGTAGTTAAGCAATACACTTAATAAAGCAAAATTTTATGACCTTAATTTAATTAAGCAATACAATTAATAGTAGAAAATTTTATTGATGTATCAATAACTTAGTATATAAAAAAGGAAGTTAAATAAAAGATTTGTTCAATTACATTTTGAAAAGAAAACAAAGTCGTTTTAACCAAAAGTGATTTATTTAACCATCTCCACGCAACCATGTTTCAAGTGCTTGAGTTGCATCAATACATCTTCCTGGTGAATCGCCTTGAAGATAATCCAAACAGGTTAAACAAACTAGTTTATCCTTATTCATTTACTGAATTAAACATTTGGTGACCCCGACGTGATCTGACACAGGATCAATATTCGTCTTTTAAGTTTCCTACACTGAAAACACTCCTCTCAGGCAACTAGGGTTAACATTCAGCATAAGACTTCCTACACTGGAGCTTCCCCTTCAGGCAGCTAGAAGACTCAACAATTCAAATCGTGACTCCTGAGAAACCAAACATGGACACTTTCAACAAGCTGATAGAATCACAGCTGGCAACAGGTGACTTGATCGAAACTATAATCCGCAATTTTAAAAAGGACTCAGCTAGCAAGAAAACTGTTGTTTATTATGAGGAACGACTCAAAAGGCTAGATAGCGCTTGGACTGAGTTCGAGACCACAAAATCCGTTGCCGCGATCAAATTCCGTTAGACCATGACTACTTTGCTAAAGATTACTACAAAAACATTTCAGAGCTTGTCGACAAATACAAGGATATTTTTGAAACAGCTATGATGAAATCATCTACAGGGGAGGCAGTTCAACAACCAATCGCCGACAAACCCACACCAATAATCAAACCCGCTGGTTAGGTAAGATGTGCGACATTTTACCATATTGGAAACCAGTCAGAATCCGGTTCAAGAAGGATTGATGACTGCATACACTGCATACAAGAAGGCTTCCCAAGTGACTCCCGAACCACCGACTCCATATGATCAGCCTATTGGAGTACCGCTGCCTAAGATAACAATTCCTAGGTTTGACGGTGACTACCTCAAATGGAGGACCTTCTATGATTTATTTCTGCAACTTGTTGGCAATTAGCGGATTCCTGCAGTCCAAAAAAATGTGGTACCTGAAGGCTAATGTAACAGATGAAGCTGAAAGGCTCATAAGCCACCTTTCAGCAACTGCAGAAAATTATGAGATAGCCTGGGAAATGCTAAAAGAGCGATACGACAATAGGCGAATTCTGGTCGTATCATTAATACAGCAGCTGGTCGAACAACCTGCAGTCGGACCAACAATTGCATCAATCAAGCAACTGCATGATACAACTCAGGAACGTCTACATGCGCTGGAAAATCTTGGAATTGACATTAAATCCTGGGGCCCGATACTATTGCACCTCTTCGTAAAGAAACTGGATCAAAACACTCACAACCAATATGAAAGATCAATCACAAATCCAAAAACAGCTACAGCGAATCAAACACTTTCTAGCTTTTCTGGAGACTCGATAACAATCAGTGGAGGCAATGGGCCAAAAAGAAAGGCCATCTTTAAAGGTATGTGCAACAGCTGCACCATCTAAATCAATTGAGCCTTCGTGCTTGTTTTGTAAAATAGGTCCTCACCAGCTATATCGTTGCCAACGATTTCAACAACTCAAACCATACGAGCGCCTAAATTTTATCCAAAAACAAAAATTATGTGTAAATTGCCTGAAATCTAGTCACTCTTCAATACAATGTACCTCAAGGGGTTGCACGAAATGCAACAAGAAACATAACTCGCTATTGCATCTAGAAAACAAGAACTACCCGTCAAACCCATTAAATGAAGAAAAACCACAGGCAGCGTCATCTTCTGCAACGACTAGTGTAGAAGCTACGACTTTTCCTGCAACACCAGAGTGCTCAACCAAATCAAAAGCTACTTTTTTAACCACAGAAAGTCAACAGTCGTCATCAGCTGTAATTCTTGGCACTGCAGTAGTTAAAATCTAATCTGGTTAATCAGAAATTGAATTCCGCGCATTACTTGACTCAGGATCCCAGGTAAACTGTATCACTGAGCGTCTAGTGAAACGACTTGGTATTCCAATGCATTCGTCATCGGCAAACCTTAGTAGAATCGGAAGCACAACCACTAAAACACGGCACCGAGTTAACATAGCATTACATTCTCGAATTAATGGATTCTCAACACAGCTCGAAGCATTTGTACTTCCGCGTATTATCTCTCCCCAGCCGGCACAATTCATCAACATAAATTACTGGCTATTACCCAAAAACTTGGTACTAGCGGATTCACATTTCAACCGACTGGACAAAGTCGACATTTTGTTGGGCGCAGAGCACGTTTTTCAACTACTTTCAGTTCGACAAATCGAATTATCTCCACAATTACCAACCCTCCATAATAATTGCTGGAAAAACAGAAGTAAAAAATCCCACACAGCTTATATGCGGAGTATCCACAACTAATGGCAACCTTGAAGCTTCCATTGCAAGAATGTGGGAACTGGATGAACTTAAGTCAATTGAAAGGGCTCTGTGACTAGCAGAAAGAAAATGTGAAGAATGAAAATTGCGGAACAATGAAAATCGGTTTGTTGTAAAGATCCCGTTCCACCAAGATCCTGAAATCCTCGGTGACTCTTACAAAATCGCTCTAAATGGTTTCTTGTCGTTAGAACATCGACTGCAGAAAACCCCCGAATTGAGGAGTCAATATCAGAAATTCATGGAGGAATACGAAAATATGAAACACATGACGAAGATATTACCAACTTCTATTCGTTCACCAAACTATTTCATCCCACATCATTGCGTTCTAAAACCGGACAGCTCCACAACCAAATTGAGGGTAGTATTCGATGCTTCAGCCAAAACAACATCAAGGCACTCTTTCAATGATTTGATGTATACAGGATCAGGAGTACAAAGCGAATTGTTTTCAATTTTAATAAGGTTTTGACTTCCCAAGTTCGTATTCTCCACAGATGTAGAAAAGATGTATCGGCAAGTTTTGGTTCCTCCTGAGGACCGCCGTTTTCAAATAATAATTTGGCGGACACATGCTTCAGAACCACTCTCATACTATCAACTGAATACTATAACATATGGAACAAGAGTAGCTCCCTATTTAGCAACCAAATGCCTGTAAGAGTTGGCAAAGGAAGGAGCCAGACAGTATCCTATTGCATCACAATTTCTGAAAGAAAACTTCTACGTAGATGATGGACTAGGCGGAAGCGATAACTTATACACCGCAATTCAGGTGCAAGAACAACTTCAGCAGATCATGAAGCAAAGCGGCTTCAATTTGCGAAAATGGTGTGCCAATCACCGCCAGTTGCTCAAACATGTTCCAAAAGATGATCTGGAACTGAATTTGGACTTCGAGAGCATCAAATTCGATTCCATCAGTACACTAGGACTCACGTGGCTGCCGAAAGAAGATCAACTAAGCATAAAGGTGAATATTACTGGTAATAAAAGAGTAATTAAACGGGCTGTCAAATCGGATCTCGCGAAAATTTTTGATCCATTGGGTCTTCTGTCTCCTATCACTGTCACTGCAAAAATATTTATACAAGAGTTGTGGAAGCTAAAACTCGATTGGGACCAAGCTCTACCCGAGTCCATGCATACCAAGTGGATTACTTTCCGTGCAGACCTGAATGAACTGAAAATGCTCAAAATATCAAGACACATTTTCAAAGGTGGAATCACAGAATCTGTACAATTGCACATATTTACAGATGCATCAGGAAAGGCTTACGGTGCAGTGGCTTATCTTCGATCTACTATGAAACATTGAACAGTCATGTCACAAATCCTTTGTGCGAAGTCCCGAGTAGCCCCAATCAAAGCTCAATCCATTCCACGATTGGAGCTGTGCGCAGCTGTACTTGGAGCACAACTAGCTACAAGAATAATAGCTGATCTTCAGTTTACAAGCCAAGTTTGGTTGTGGACTGATTCGGAAATTGTGCTGTCTTGGATAAACTCTTCAGCATCTCTCAACACCTTCATTGCCAATAGAATTTCAACCATCCTCGAAAACACTAGACCAGAACAATGGCGGCACATCAGCACAAAATGTAATCCCGCAGACATATTATCTCGAGGAATTGCACCCAGACACCTGAAAGATTGCTCTTTATGGTTCTATGGTCCCATATTTTTACATGGCCAAGAAACAGCTTGGCCGCCTAAATTCAGGCCGAACCTTGCCCACCAAACCAATTTAGAGAGAAAAGAAAAGCAAGCATTAGTGATGACTTCAACAGAACCCAATTTCATCTATAAAATAAATCATAAGAATTCATTCTAGCGTCTTCAACACATTGTTGGATACATTTCACGATTTGTAAACAATACCAAACGTAATGGCTCTAGACAACATCAAAAATCCCTATCGACAAAGGAACTACAAAATGCACTAATGTTAATCATCAAGCAAATACAGGCATCAGATTTCAAAGAAGAAATTCAACAGCTTGCTAAATACAAAGTATTGCGAGGAACCAGCAATTTGTCGAACCTTTCACCATTTTTGGACGCTGAAGGTTTGATACGTGTGGGAGGTCGACTGAAAGCCTCATCATTGGAATACGATTCAAAACATCAGCTGCTTCTTCCTTACAATGATCCAATCGCTAAGCTGATATTTGAAATGAAAGGTAAAATCATGGCAAGAGCGGCGATTCATCGCTGCAAAATATGCAGTAAAGCCAAGCCCGCCCTATTTCACCAAATTATGGGCAACCTGCCCTCCACACGGGTAACACCAGCTAGGCCGTTCATTAATTCTGGAGTGGACTACTGTGGTCCAATGACAGTTCGCTATAAGGTGAGAGGAAAACGGCCACACAAGGCGTATATTGCTATATTTTGTTGCTTCTCTTCGAAGGCAGTACATTTAGAGCTGGTAAGCGATCTAACCACTGACGCATTTATAGGAGCCATCAAACGGTTTGTTGACCGACGAGGACATTGCCAAAACCTATATAGCGATAATGCAGCGAACTTTGTAGGGGCAAAAAATAAATTGTCTGAACTAATACCCGCAATTTATACAAGCAAAGCAAAAGAAGCAATTGAAAATGCATGCAGCAAAAAGAATGTACAATTCAGCTTCATACCACCTCGAGCACCTCATTCTGGGGGCCTTTGGGAGGCGGCAGTAAGATCTGCAAAACACCTTTTACCCAGGAGCTTAGCTAGTGCTTCCTTAACTTACGAAGAACTAGAAACACTGGTTATCGAAATAGAAGCGATTCTCAACTCCAGACTAATTTCACCCATGTCAAACGACCCCAATGACTTCGGTGGGTTAACTCCAGGACATTTCGTGATTGGTGAACCACTAACGGCACAAGTAGATATACAGGCCACATCAACGAAAACAAACTTGGCAATTCGATGGAAACTAGTGTCCTTTCTCAAACACAACTTCTGGGAAAGGTGGTCACGGGACTATCTGAACGAATTGCAATATCGCACTAAATGGACGGAGCAATCAAAATCTCTAAAACTCGGAACCATCGTAATTCTTAAGGAAGATAATTGCCCCGTAATGAAATGGCCTTTAGGACGTGTGATTAAAATCTATAAGGGGGAGGACAACATATTTAGAGTGGCAGGCGTCAAAACCGCTTCAGGAGTCCTTAAAAGAGCGGTCCATTACCTGGCACCATTCCCTAAGGCCAGTCTAGAAGAAAGAGAAAACGACAACAAACCGAATGTTGAAATCAATGAAATCGACAACAAGGATGAAATCACTGAGCCGAAGAGCAAACGTCTAAAATTACTCGGAAAGAATTTAGGCATCACACTGTTGACACTAATGCTCATACTCCCAATTATTTTGGGAGCACCAATTGATAATGCGCGCTTCTGTTCCAAGTTGGGTATTCATTTCAAAGAAGTAGGCTCAACATATATATCTGCAAGTCAGTGGAATCTGGTCGTTTACTATGACTTATCTGCTTACTGGGCTGACACAGCGTTTTTAGGAAATGGAACGAGCTCCTTGAGTTGACTGTGTGCGAAGATGGAATACAATGTATCGTGTTATAGTGCAATAGAACATCTTCGACATATTGAAGCGGATTTGAGACTTGATAATAAATTACTGTACAAACCACGTCAAAAACGAGGTGCTGTCGACTTCGTCGGAAATGTTGCTCATTCATTGTTTGGGATACTAGACTCTGAATATGAAGAAAAAATGTCAACAACAATAACTAAAATACAAGAAAACGATTCATATATGCTTCGTCTCATAAAAGACCACACCTCCCTTATTAATTCAACCATGAACATTGTCAAAGAAAGTCTAACAGACACTAAGTTTAAATTTGACCATCTTCTGTAAAACTAAATGAAATCGCGAAAACTGAAGAGACACTAGCAGAGGAAATAACACAACTTAAGCTTGCACACATGTTCAGTATGGGTGTGACAAAACTCTCATTCATTGCAAACTATCTGCAACGAATGCAAACTTGCATTCTGGACGCATTGACCGACACTCATCATGGGAAAATTAATCCATTGTTGTTGACTCCAATTCAATTGGAAATTGAAATACAAAAAATTCGCGCACATATGCCACAGTCATTGGAGTTACCGGTTCCTGAAGATGACTTGCTTGAATTTTACAAACTTATGAAAATAAAATGCGGTCTCACTCAGGAACATGTAGTGTTCAGCATAACTCTACCATTAATAGACCATGAAAAGTTTAAGCTTTACAACCTGATTCCCGTTCCGACCCCCCTAAACAACACTGTGCTGGTCATAGACACATGTTGTCCGACAATAGCAATAAACTCATTTCAACGGCACTACTTTCCGTTATCATCAACAAAACTGAAAGGCTGTGACGTAATTGGCAAAGAGGTATTTATATATGCTACGATGTGCAACTCCAATATAACTTTGGTGCAGAAATGTGCTTTTGTGAAATCAACTTATTCAACAATGTCACCGTACCACATTGCATGTTGAGGAAGCTTCCAACTAATGTAATCCGGACACCCCTAACTCATAAAAACAAATGGATATATTCATCACGACCCTCTACACATGCCACAGCGGTTTGTGGAAAAGAAATTATACCAATAAGTCTACTAGGGTCCGGCTTGTTAACTATTAATCCTGACTGCATCCTTAAACATGATTTCATCTAAATGTCCGGCCAGCAATTAATCGTAACTAAGACTGTCTCATCTTACACAAGACTTGGCAACATATCAGAACTGGCATATCAACCCCTGCTGCATATCAACCATATCAACAAAACCAACCAGTCATTTGTGCCAGACGAAATAGCAGTACAGCTCATCAAATTAACATCCTTACAACAGAAATTAGAGGCTATGAACAGCTCACAATTCCAAATTCCTCATACATCAAACCATGAGAGAACTGTTTCATATGTAGCACTAATCATCAGCGTGGTGGCGATCATATGGGTCATAGTCAGAGCTATAAAACGCAAGAAATCTAACATCGCTCAAATCACAGAAATATCACAATCATATGGGTGTAACCCACAACCAGCAACAACACCTTCTCCAGCTCCACGACAGAAGTTCAGCGTACATGTTTGAAAACATAATAATATATTTAATATTTTTATTGTATACTTATTTTATATTTTTAATTAGTTTTGCATAACTATAAGGTCATTGCCTTCATTGTAAAAACAAACCAATAGTTTATTTTTATTTTTAACTACAAAACCAAGTAGTAAGCACTTTATTAATGACATAATTGGAGTTAGTTGTTGAGCATAGCCTCAACGGGGGGTGCATGTTCATACTTTCACAAACAAAAACAACACTGACCTATATTTTGAACTACACTTCTCCTGTAGTTCATTGCACCTCACAATTAAACAAAAAGAAATAAGATACTGTTTATAATTACTCTACATAAGAATATCGAAATTGGGTCATAAATAATTGCAAACTTGCAATCATGCATAAATGGTTGTTTTTTGTACAATGAACTTGTACTTAAGCAATACACTTAATAAAGCAAAATTTTATGACCTCAATTCAATTAAGCAATACAATTAATAGTAGAAAATTTTAATGACATATCAATAAGTGAGTTCTGAAACTCTTAATGAAAAAAATATAAATAATAAATCTGATGAAAGTCTTTTTTTAACGTCAAAGCCAATTTTTCGTCAGTGATCAACTTCGCTTTGTCCAATGCCAAATAGTAATGATGCATTAACATTACAGTTGCCTAGTACTTCTTCATATAAGCCAGTAATATCATCCCCTTCAGGCTCGTGTTCATCACTTAACAAAGTTATCACTACAGATAACAGCGGCTCGAAACTAAAGGTACAAGTCGGAATGGACAGATATATAACCGTGGTAAAACGCGGGCGAAGCCCGAATTCTTCAAAAATTTCATCTGCTCCAAAAATGTCTAGGGATAACAGCGCAGCCTCAACTAATCGCCAAAACCGCTTTAAAATTTTGCAAGGTATCCTCGAATAAAATATCCAAGCCGCCACCAATCTATTTGAGACAAAAAAAAAAATCAAATGCCCTTATTAAAAAAATAATTTCGGTCATTGGTGAGAATAAATTTCACATTGTTCCAATAAAACGTGGCAACATCGATGAAACTAAAATCCAAATTTATGACGAAAAAGATTTCCGCAAAATGGTTGATGAATTTGAAAAAAATTAAACAAGCTTCTACACATACCAGCTTAAGAGCGCTAAAGGCATGCAGATCGTATTGAAGGGCATAGAGTCTTATGTTGTTCCCAAAGAAATAAAAGATGCACTCGTCCTCCAGGGGTTTAAGGTAAAAAGTGTGTCCAATATAATAAATAGAGAGAAGATTCCCCAAACCCTATTTCGTGTTGAACTTGAGCCTAATGATATAAAATTGAAAAAAAAATGAGACGCATCCAATTTATAATTTGAAATACCTCTTGTACCGAAAAATCACAGTTGAAGAGCCACATAAGCGTTCAGGTCCTGTACAGTGCCATAATTGCCAAGAATATGGCCATACAAAAACATACTGCAATTTACCCTCTGTTTGTGTTGTGTGCGGGGCAATACACGGCATTGCTAGTTGCAATAAGCCAAAAGATCAAAGTGATAAAAAATGCAGTAATTGTGGCGGTAATCACGCCGCTAACTACAGATCTTGTCCTGTGTACTCTTTCGTAAAGAAGACTACGGTGCAAAAACCTAAATTAGCTCCAGCTCAATCAGCAAACGCTTACTCTGCCACTTTTACGTAAATGAGCCAATCAGTCACTTCCTGTGTATCGTATGCAGATGCTGCTAAGACAAATTCAATTCCAACACAAAATGTTTTCCCGCCAAATAATTCAAAAAATACTGACGCAAGCTTTAATTTTAATCGCCTTGAAGCTACTATTGAAAATCTGGTGCAAACTATAAACAATTTTACAACAAATATGACTAGCATGATGCAAGAAATGCTGCAAATGCAGAATACTTTGCTTCAAGCCATGAACACGTTAACAATATGTTTCTGGAACGCAAACGGAATTCGCCTTCATAAAAATGAACTTGAGCACTTCCTCACGGAAAAAATATTGATATAATGTTAGTATCTGAGACTCATTTGACTTCGAGAAGTCTTTTTAAAATTTATGGCTACACTATATATGATGCAAAGGACCCTAGAGGAAGGGCTTGCGGTGGATCAGCAATTCTAATAAAGTCAAGACTCAAGCACTATGTTCTTGATAACATTTGTGAAGAACACCTACAAGCAACAAATATTGGCATGGAAAGTTTTTGTACAAATTGTGTTATATCATTAATTTACCCCCTCCCAGATTTTCAATCACTGAGAATCAATATGAGGATTTCTACAAATCTCTTGGACCTTGTTTTGTAGCAGCTGGCGACTACAATGCTAAGCATACGTTCTGGGGTTCGCGTCTTATTACCCCCAGAGGTCGAGCATTGTTCAACACTACTTCAAAAATGGGCTTGGATGTCATTTCGAGTGGGGAGCCCACTTATTGGCCTACTGACATACAAAAAATTCCGGATGTTATAGATTTTGGCATCATAAAAAATATCTCTAGGGATTTAATTTAAGTTCAAGCTTCTCTTGATCTCTCGTCCGATCACTCTCCGACGAGCATTACAATTTGTAGTCCATTAAGAAGTAACTTACTTGACCCATTTGTGAAGATGATCAATCGTGTTAATTGGCTGGGGTTCAAAAAATATCTCAGTAGTCATTGTACGGAAAACATTACGCTTAGAACATCCGATGATATTGAATCTAACATTGCCAATCTCAGCGAGAATATTAAACAGGCTGCTGAACATGCCATTATCTCACATCCGCACACTCGGTTTAATAAAATTTATTCTACAAACATTGAACGTCTCGTACGTGAAAAAAGAAGAGCTAGAAGGGAATGGCAACAGCACAGATCACCACAAAATGAAATCAGATTTAAAGAGTGCACTAAACGACTCCAAGAGTTGCTTGCATCTGAAAAAACTGCATCTCTTAAAAATTATCTGAAAGGTCTTGATGTCACACCAGCGTCGAATTACTCTTTGTGGCGCGCGGCTAGAAAGCTTAAAACACCCATTGAGTATAAGCCACCTCTACGCACATCTACCGGAAGTTGGGCAAGAAGCGATACTGAAAAAGGTAAAATATTTGCTGAGCACTTAAAATCCGTTTTTACGCCAAACATATATACTAGTGTTGCTGATTTGCCGAATGTAGTCGCTCTACCCCCTCAACACATAAAGTTTAAGACGCGTGATTTACGAAAATTAATTGCCGAACTCAACCAGAAGAAAGCTCCGGGTATTGATGGAATTAGTAACCAGATGCTGATGAACTTGCCTCGTATTGCAATGATAATCATATTTTTTATATTTAATGCCATTTTACGACTGGAGTATTATCCACACAGCTGGAAGCTTGCCAAGGTTAAAATGATTCCAAGGCCGGGCAAAGATCTAACCAAGGCTGAGTCATATAGGCCAATAAGTCTACTATCAACTATGTCAAAGCTTTTCGAAAAACTGCTCAAAACAAAATTGTCCCCAATTTTAATTAGTAGTGGGTGCATACCAGACCATCAATTTGGTTTTGAAGTCAGCATAGCACCATTGAACAAACTCACAGACTGGTTCAATTTATAAGAAGAACTTTTGAGGAAAAAAAGTATTGTTCTGCGCTCTTTATTGACGTTTCCCAGGCATTTGATAAAGTGTGGCATGAAGGCTTAGTTTTAAAATTGAAGACTTACTTACCAATAAATATTTTAAATCTTTTGGAAAGTTGCATTATTTCCCGTAAGTTCACTGTTGTGGAGGAAGATTTTACGAGTATGCCTGAAACTATTTCATCCGGTGTGCCACTGGGACCAGTTTTATATTTGATTTATACTTGTGATATGCCTGTGAGCAGTAGTATCCATATTTCCACATTTTCCGACGATACAGCCTGCCTTAGTTTGCACGAAAACCCTGATGAGGCATCCCGAAAACTCCAGGAATACATTAGCCAGATGGAGCTTTGGTTAAACTTATGGAGAATTAAAGTCAATGAACAAAAGTGTGTCCATATAACGTTCACCCTAAGAAGAGATACTTGCTCCCCCATTCGGATTAACAATCAAGTTGTTCCTCAACATTCACATGTGAAATATCTTGGTTTAGACGTTAATCGACGACTTACATGGAAACACCATATTGACTCTAAATAAACTCAAATGAAACTTAAATTAACTCAGGTACATTGGCTGATTGGTAGAAATTCAACACTTAGCCTAGACTGCAAACTTTTAATATACAAGTCGCTTTTAAAGCCAATATGGTGTTACGGAATTCAACTATTGGGCACTGCTTCAGCTTCAAATGTAGAGAAAATTCAACGAAGGCAAAATAAAATCTTACGCATGATAGCATCGGCTCCACGGTACATCAAAAATTCAAATATACATCGCGATTTGAATATGCCACTACTGACTGAAGAAATTGTAAAATACGCAGGCAAATATCTAACAAAACTCGAGTCACATCCTAATACGCTTGCTCGTAATATTTTGAACTTTACTGGACACATCCGATCAAAAAAGAGAGATACACGGGCTCTAATATTCAACACTTTAGATGATTAAGCTGCTTGAAAATACTTTTTTCTTTTTGTTGCTTATCACTACTTATGTATTATTAATAACTATCACTAACCTTATGTCCGACATTGGTCGGGCCTAATAATTTTTTTTATAGATTTAAGATTTCAATACTTATTGTTGGTTCATATTTGAAGATACAATAAATAAAAAAATGCATTAAAAAAATTAATATCGGATAAGTTGGATCCCGTCAAAGCTATATTTAAATTCCTCGGTAATTTTCTTAACCAAATCTTTCCTAATATGTCTGTACTGAAATTAGAACCTGCTATTAAAGCTAATGACCGATAAAACTCCGATGGCCTACGGTCTCCAATTTCCGAATCAGATAGAATTTTATCTAACTTCTTATTTTCGCTCAGAGAATGTATCTCAATTAAAATATTTTTAAGGTTATTATAAGAGTTCTCTTAAGCAGGATTTCTTATTACGTCAAGGACAGTTACAATAACATCTTGAGACTGTTACAATGTGTTCATACTTTGCGCGACTTTGGGTTATACCTCTGATTCCAAACTGCATTTCAGCATGTATGAACCATGTTTCTGGAGACTTTGTCCAAAACTGAGGTAATTTAACAGTTGCAGCAGAAATTTCAATATTATTTGGTTGTAAATTAGAACGTGAAGCAATATTAGTACAATTCAAAGAAGAAGTTGTATTATCTACACTATTTTCCGAGTAATTCGCTCGAGGAGGTGAACGCATCATTTTCCAGAAAAAAAGTTTACAATATTAAAAAGAAATAAGTTATGAATTTATAATTCAAATTAATACAAAAAAATAATTTATGTAGATGTGTAAAAACTAATATAAATGTACGTATGAACAGCTTAAAAAGTATGTATTGGAATTTTTCAACTATTTAATTCTTGATTATGATAAGTGTCCGATTTTTTTTAAATACATGTATTTCTTTATTGTTTCTTCACATGTGAACTGACAATAAGTATTCAAATCTCAAATTTAAAATATAATTATTACGCCCGACCAATGTCGGACATAAACTTAGTGATAGTTATAAATAATACATAAGTAGTGATAATCAAAAAGGAAAAATAAATGTATTATCAAGCAGTCCCATCTGGAGTGTTGAGTATAAGAGCCCTTGTGTCCCTCTTTTTAAAGCGGATGTGTCCAGTAAAGTTCAAAATATTTCGAGCAAGCGGATTAGGATGTGACTCGAGTTTTGTTAAATATTTGCCTGTGTATTTTGCAATTTCTTCTATCATTAGTGGCATATTTAAATCACGATGTATATTTGAATTTTTTATGTACCATAGAGCCGATGTTATTAACCGTAAAATTTTGTTTTGCTTTGGTTGGATTCTATCGATATTGGAAGTTGAAGGAGTGCCCCATAGTTGAATTCCATAACACCATATTGGTTTCAAAATCGACTTGTATATTAAAAGTTTACAATCTAGACTGAGTGTTGAATTTCTACCAATCAGCCAATGTATCTGAATTATTTTAAGTTTCATTTGTGTAAGCTTTGAGTCAATAGGTGTTTCCATGTAAGCTGACGATCAAGGTGTACACCAAGGTATTTTACATGTGAATGTTGAGGAACAACTTGACTGTTGATTCTAATGGGGGCACAGGTATCTTTTCGTGGGTAAAGCTTATATGTACGCACTTCTGTTGGTTTGCTTTTATTCTCCATAAGTTTAACCATAGATCAAGCTGAGTTATATATTTTTGAAGATATCGAGAGGCCTCATGAGGGTTTTCGTGCATACCAAGGCAGGCTGTATCATCCGGAAATGTAGAAGTATGGATATTACTGCTCACAGGCATATCATAAGTATAAATCAAATACAAAACTGGCCCCAGTATACTCCCTTGTTGTACACCGGATAAGATAGTTTCGGGCGTATTCATAAATTCTCCTTCCATAACAGAGAACTTCCGGCCTAAAATATAACTTTCCAAAAGTTTTAGAATGTTATTTGGTAGATATGTCTTCAATTTTAAAATTAGGCCATCATGCCAAACCTTATCAAATGCCTGAGAAACATCAATAAACAGGGCAGAACAATACTTCTTTTCTTCGAATGTTTTCCTTATAAATTGAACCAATATATGCGTTTGTTCAATGGTGCTATCCTGACTTCTAAAACCAAATTGATGGTCCGGTATGCACATATTGTCTGTTAGACAAGGGGACAATTTTGTCATGAGCAGCTTTTCGAAGAGTTTTGACATAGTTGACAGCAAACTTATTGGCCTGTATGATTCTGCTTTTATAATATCTTTGACCGGCTTTGGAATCATTTTGACCTTGGCAGGCTTCCAGTATTATGGATAATACTCCAGTCGTAATGTGGCATTAAAAATAAATAGCAGGACTCTTATTGCAATATGCGGCAAGTTCATCAGCAATTATTTTTTGTACATCACGCATCTTAAACCTTAAGGGTCGAGAGGGTAGAGCAACTACACTCGGCAAATCAGAAGCACCAGTACATGTGTTTGGCGTCAATACGGATTTTAAGTGCTCAGCAAATATTTTACATTTTTCCGTATCGATTCTTGCCCATCCTCCGGAAGATGTGCGCAGAGGTGGCTTAAACTCAATGGGTGTTTTAAGCTTTCTAGAAGCGCACCACAAAGAGTAATTAGATGCTGGTAAGACATCAAGACCTTCCACATAATTTTGAAGAGATGCAGTTTTTTCAGATGCAAGCAACTCTTGGAGTCGTTTAGTACACTCATTAAATCTGATTTTATTTTGGGGTGATCTGTGTTGTTGCCATTCCTTTCTAGCTCTTCTTTTTTCATACACAAGACGTTCAATATCCCTAGAATAAATTTTATTAAACCCAGTCTGCGGATGGGAGGTAGTGGCATGCTCAGGAGCCTGTTTAATATTTTCATTAATATAGGCAATGCTAGATGCAATATCATTGGATGTTCTAAGCGTAATATTTTCCGTGCAATGACTACTAAAATATTTTTTGAATCCCAGCCAATTAACACGACTGATCATCTTCATATATGGTTGAAGTAAATCACTGCTTAGTGGGTGGGATTGAAACGATAGTCGGAGAATAATCGGAGGAGAGATCTAGAGAAGCTTCAACATGAATTAAATCCCTAGAATAATTTTTCATGACGCCAAAATCTATAACATCCAGAACTTTTCGTACATCAGTAGGCCAGTATGTGGGCTCCCCACTCAAAATAACATCCAATCCCATTTTTGAAATTGTATTAAACAACGCTTGACCTCTAGGTGCTACAAAGCGCTAACCCCAGCTGCCACGAAACAAGATCCAAGCGATTTGTAGAACTTTTCATACTGATCTTCGGTAACTGAAAATCTGGGAGGTGAATAAATTGATGATATCACGAAATTCGAACACAAATTTTCTACAAAAATATTCGTAGCTTGCATATATTCTTCACTAACGTTGTCAAGGATATGGTGCTTGAGTCTTGACTTAATTAGAATTGCAGATCCACCGCATCCAGCGCATCTCCCTCTAGGGTCCTTTGTGTCATATATAGTGTAGCCATTAATTTTGAAAAAGCTTTTCGAAGTCAAATGAGTCTCAGATACCAACATCTTGTCAATATTTTTATCCGTAAGGAAGTGCTCAAGTTCATTTAATGTTGGCGAATGCCGTTTGCGTTCTAGAAACATATTTTTAACGTGTTCATGGTTTGTTAACTAATGCTTGAAGCAGTGTATTCTGCATTCGTAGATTAAAATTAAAGCTTGAGTTTGTATTTGTTGAATTATTTGGTGGTGAAACATTTTGTTTCGGAATAGAACTAGCCTTAGCAGCATCGGCATACGATACACGTGAAGTAACTGGATGGGTCATTTGAGCAAGATTGGCGGTGTAAGCGTTTACTGATTGGACTGCAGCTAATTTTGGTTTTTGTCCAATACTTTGTTTAACGAAAGAATATACACGACATCCTCTGTAGTTAGCGGTGTGATTACCTCCACAGTTAATACATTTTTTATCACTTTGATTTTTTGCTTATTGCAACTAGCAGTGCCGTGTAATTCACCGCACACAACAAAAACAGTAGGTAAATTGCAGTAAGTTTTTGTGTGGCCATATTCTTGGTAATTATGGCACTGCACGGGACCGGAACTTTTATGTGGCTCTTCAACTGTGATTTTTCGGTACAAGGAGTATTTTAAATTATAAATTGGATACGTCTCATTTTTTCTTAATTTTATATCATTTGGCTCAAGTTCAACTCGAAATAGAGGTTGGGGGATCTTCTCCCTATTTATTATGTTAGATAGATTTTTTACCTTAAATACCTGGAGGACGAGTGCATCTTTTATTTCTTCGGGAACAACTTAAGAATCTTCAATACTATCTCCAGGCCTTTACCACTCTTAAGCTGGTATGTGTAGAAACTTGTTTTATTTGTTAAAATTCAGAAACCATTTTGCGGAAATCTTTTTCGTCATAAATTTGAATTTTCGTTTTATCGATGTTGCCACGTTTTATTGGAACAATGTGAAATTTATTCTCACCTATGGCCGAAATGAATTTTTTAATAAAGGCATTTGAATTTTTTTCTCTCAAATAGATTGGATGTTTTATTCGAGGATACCTCAGGTTTGTCGTTGTCATCTTGCAAAATTTTAAAGCGGTTTTGGCGATTAGTTGAGGCTGCGCTGTTATCCCTAGAAATTTTTGGAGCAGATGAAATGTGTGAAGAATTCGGGCTTCGCCCACGCCTTACCACGATTATATATCTATCCATTCCGACTTGTACCTTGAGTTTCAAGCCGCTGTTATCTGTAGTGATAACTTTGTTAAGTGATGAACACGAGCCTGAAGGGGATGATATTACTGGCTTATATGAAAAAGTACTAGGCAGCTGTAACGTTAATGAAAAGACTTTCATCAGGTTTATTATTTATATTGTTTTCATTAAGAGTTTCCGAACTCACAGTAAAATAAGCATTTCTGCCGTTAGAACTCCTTTCAAAATTTTTTGTATTTGATGTACTCATACAGAGTATTCCTCAAGGGTACTTTGTTTGTGTTTTTTTGATTGCGGTCTTTTTTTTGTTATTTATGATTGTTTGTTTTTGAGGTACTCATATAGAGTATTCCTCAATGTCACTTTGTTTATGTTTTTTTGTTTGCGATTTTTTTTGTTTTTGTTATATTAGCAAAGCATAAAGCTTATTTATTAAAGTCAGTATGTACCTATTACGAATAATATGTACTACGAATATTTTTTTGTATAATTTTTTGTTTTTTTGGTAAGTATGTAAGTAAAATTCCGCTAATCGACTATTCGCTATGAAGGTACTAGAGTTATGCAGCTCATGAATGAACTAGTTCAATTGAACGACTCACCTCACTGAGCGCTGTGAGCCGGTCAATCCACTTAGCGCTTTCAGCTCGGTACTGAGTGGTTTCTTGATTTGTATCAAACTCTTTCAGTAGCTCGTTTTAGACACAAACCTATAATCAAACCCATTTATATTATATAGACTTCCATCAAACTCTTTAAGCAGCTCGTTTTAGACACAAACCTACGTATTTTAGGTGTGTTTAATAATAGGTTTGTGTCTAAAATTACCTAATGAAAGAGTTCGATACAAGTCTTGTGGTTTTAGCAATTTTTTTAGTCTCACAAGTACATGAAAAAATTTTTATATATGTATTGTGATTATATTAAAATATCTGAAACCTTAAATAAGTTTAATTTAGTTTGTACATACATGCATATGTACATAACATAACATAACAAATTTCACTCATTAAACTACTCGTATTTTAGTTTTATTTATTTTTTATACTTCATCTGCCTTGTTTTGGATTGTATGACTACACACACACATACACACACACTCACTGTATAAATCTGTCAATTTTTATGCTTCTGTTTTCGCTCTTTATGCTTGATAAAATGTTTCACTAAAAATGAACTGAGCTACTGAGCCAACTGAATAAAATACTTCAGTAAAGTGAGCTGAGCTGAAAAGAGCGGCCACTCAAAAGAGCTGATAAGCAAAACGCAAGAAGGTACCACGAGAACTGTGTTCGAAAATAAACATTATTTAATGTACTTTAATGTCACACACACACAAGCGCTAATAATACTATGCAACAAGCAAAAAACCCTTGGATCACCACTACATTTTTTTTAAGCGCTATGGTCACCTTACTACAAGAATTATCATTATGTTTGTAGGAAGATTAGGGTAAGTAATAAAAACTCTGCCTACGCGAAAAGTCGCCGGCTCTAATTAACGCCACTGGCAGAAGAATAATGCCAGGACAGAAAGCAGCTGTATGCTTGTAAATAACAAACAAAGTTGTTTGTGCCGATACAAGGCTAAACTTTAATTAATTCTTTATTTTGTAAATCAGGTGCTTATATACTAGATTAACGGGACCAAAACATAACAAGATCTTTATTGCTTAAATTTAAACAATAAGAACTCTTATAGATATTCCTTAAACTACAAAACTACAAAATAACTTACTTATTTATATTTCCAGTAAGTTGTTGATTAGTTAATAATACATAGTAGACTAGGTAGATACCTTACACCCTAACCCTCTAGAAAAAATTTCACAATTTTTTTTTTTGATTTTAAAATTTTTTTGAGTTGTTATTATGATATTCTTTAAATGTGTTCCCTAAATCTAGGACGGAGTTTACTCCTTTGTTTTGAATTATTTTATATGGACAATGGTACGGGGGTTGATTTTTTCTTCCGTTGAAATTTCTAACTAAAACCATGTCGCCTATATTCAAATTCGAGGGATTTATCTTTTTACTTTGCTCAACTCGTTTTAATTTTGTTAATTCTATTAGTTCTCTTGCTTTTTTTAAGGAAAACTGTAGTCTTGCTTTTAATTCATTAGCATACTTATCTATATTGTAAAGGGGTTTACCATCTATCCATTTATCGTTTGGTAAGTTTGGCAATTTTCCAAATATCAACTCGTATGGAGTGTAGTTCGTATCTATATGAGGCGTTTTGTTGTATGCGAAACAGAAATAAAGGACCCAATAGTCCCACTCATCTTCTTTGTAGAAGTTCAAGAGAAATTCGTTAAGTACTCTATGATTCCTTTCTATAGCACCCATAGTCTCGTGGTGATACGGTGTGCTGAAAACCTGTTTTACTACCAACACTTTACATACTTCTGACTTCAGGTCATTCACAAATTCGGTACCATTGTCTGATTTGAGTATTTTGAAATGACCATATCTTAAAATTAAGTTTTCTACTACAGCATTTGCAACTGTTTTAGCTTCTTTTGTCTCAATAGGGCATGCTATGACATATTTTGTTAAGTCACACTGCATAGTTAATATCAAGGTTGGAAACCGAAACAAATAACGGTATCGGTATTGATACCGGTACAATTATTTTAAAAATTTCGGTATCGGTAACGGTAACGGTATTTTTTTTATTTCGGTATTGGTATTACCGGTACATACCGTTATCGAGTTTAAAATACCGGTATACCGCTATTACTGTGAAGTTTATTAATTCGTACAGTGTATATAGCAAAAACGTCTTTTTATTAAGTTAAAAGTAAGTAATTTTACATAAAGTCTTAAGTAAACAGTAACATAAAAAACTAAGTTTTATTCTTGCACAGATTATTTACACAATTGTAGTGTAAACTTGTATGTTTGTATAAACATACATACATGCATAAGTATGTTTAGATCAGAGCTGCCCACAGAGAGAAAACCGAAAGAAATGCATAAGCATATGTTTGGTCATTTCTATAAAAAGCCGATTGATTTTCGGCACTCTGACGCTTCTCTGGGCAGCCTGGTTATAAACATTTATACTAGTGTTTTTCAAACGGGATTTCCCGGAAAATGTGCGGGAATTCCCGGGATTTTTTTACATTATGGCAACTTGATGAGTGCCGTTATTCATTTTATGAATGCGATAGCGCAATAATAATGCCATGGCACTAGCACAATAGCTAAAAAAATTTTTCAGATTCTCTTTGGTAAAAAGAACGATTCTATTAATGCTTATTCTGTACTAGTGATGCACGAATATTCGTATTCGAATTGCCGAATATTCGGCCATTTTTATATATTCGTATTCGTATTCAGGCGAATACGCTTCTGATTTACCGAGTGTAGTTTCTCTACCCCCTCGTCCCTTAAGATTTAAGATGCGTGAAGTACAAAAAGTAATTGCTGAACTCAACCCGAAGAAAGCTCCAGGTATTGATGGCATTAGTAACAAAATGCTCATGAACTTGCCTCATATTGCAATAAGAATCCTGCTATTTACTTTTAATGCTATTTTAAGAATGCAGTATTTTCCACATAACTGGAAACTGGCCAAGATCAAAATGATTCCAAAGGCGGGCAAAGATCTTACCAATACTGAGTCATATAGGCCTATAAGCTTACTATCTACAATCTCAAAGCTTTTCGAAAAGCTGCTCATGACTAAATTGTCCAAAATTTTAACTGATAATGGGTGCATCCCGGACCATCAATTTGGCTTTAGAAGTCAGCACAGCACGATTGAACAAACGCATAGACTGGTCCAAGTTGTAAGAAGAACATTTGAAGAAAAGAAGTATTGTTCTGCTCTCTTTATTGATGTTTCTCAGGCATTTGATAAAGTATGGCACGAAGGCCTAGTTTTAAAATTGAAGACATATCTGCCAATAAACATTCAAAAGCTTTTGGAAAGTTATATTATTGATAGGAAGTTCACTGTTGTGGAAGGAGAGTTCACGAGTGTGCCCGAATCTATATCTTCTGGTGTGCCTTAGGGTAGTATTCTGGGTCCTGTCTTGTATTTAATATATACTTGTGATATGCCTGTGAGCAATAATATCCATATTTCTACTTTTGCCGATGATACAGCCTGTATGAAAACCCTTATGAGGCATCCCGCAATCTGCAGGAACATATCACTCAGCTGGAAATATGGTTGAACTTATGGAGAATTAAAGTCAATGAACAAAAGTGTGTCCATATAACGTTCACCCTAAGAAGAGATACTTGCTCCCCCATTCGAATCAACAATCATAATATTCCTCAACATTCCCAAGTGAAATACCTTGGTATACACCTTGGTCGAAGACTTACATGGAAACATCATATTGACTCTAAGTTAACTCAGATGAAACTTAAGTTAACTCAAATCTATTGGTTGATTGGCAGAAACTCAACACTCAGCTTAGACTGCAAACTTTTACTGTACAAGTCGCTTTTGAAGCCAATATGGTGCTACGGAATTCAGTTATGGGGCACTGCTTCAGCTTCCAATGTCGAGAGAATCCAACGAAGGCAAAACAAAATTTTACGGTTAATAACATCGGCTCCATAGTACATCCAAAATTCTATTATACATCGTGATTTAAATATGCCACTAGTGACTGAAGAAATTGCAAAATACGCAGGCAAATATTTAACAAAACTCGAATCACATCCTAATCCGCTTGCTCGTAATATTTTGAACTTTACTGGACACATCCGCTTAAAAAAGAGGGACACACGGGCTCTTATACCTAACACTCCAGATGGGACTACTTGAAAATACTTTCCCCCCCCCCCCCTTTTTTTTTTGATTATCACTACTAATGTATTATTTATAACTACCACTAAGTTTATGTCCGACACTGGTCGGGCCTAATAATTTTTTTTTTATATATTTAAGATTTGAATACTTATTGTTAGTTCACATATGAAGATACAATAAATAAATATATGCAAAAAAAAAAAAAATATTATCCAAATTTACTTAGTATAATATGTATCAATAAATAAATAATTTTTTTTTTGGCATTTACATATAATATGCATTACTATTAATTAAAGAACTCAAATTGTATTATTTTTGTTACTAATGTGCTTATAAAACGTTTTATTTAATCGATCTCATGAATTATAATTTTTTTTTGTTGAAATAATTAAATTAAACATATTTTGTATTGTTTTGCACTGGGCGGGAAATTCCCGGGAAACCGAAAAGTCGTTCCCGCTTTCCCTGGAAATGAAAAAGTCCGGGAAAAGAAAAACTCTAGTTTATACATATGTGTTTAATTACGGTGTGCTTACACTTTGTTGTTGATAAAAAGTAGTAAGAATAGAGCTGAATAAGAACGTCTAAAGGGGGAAATTTTGTTTCTGTAATTAATTTCAAAAAAAGTTAATTGAAATTAAGTTTTGTAATTTTTTTTACGGAAATCGGTATACCGGTACGTACCGGTATAGACATAAACGGTATTGTCGATACCGGTTATTTCTAACCGAAATGAGTTTCGGTATCGGTAATGATACCGGTACCTAATTTTAACGATATTTGAATCGGTATCGGTATTTTTACGATACCGTTTGCCAACCTTGGTTAATATATACCTGTATCCATTTGAATATTGCAGTGGTCCTACTGTGTCTATTGACACGACTTCAAAACTTGTGTCTGGTGTATTTGTTATTGTTAGTTTTTCTTTTGTATGTCTGGTTTGCTTGTTAATCCTGCATTCTTTGCAATTCAGTATGTATTTTTTTTATCATTTTCCTCATGTTCTTCCATATGTATCTATGCTTGAGTTTTAGTGTTGTCTTCCTGACACCTAAATGTCCTCCTAAAATTGAGTTGTGGGACTCAGCGATAATGATGTTTTGTAAATTTCTGTCGATTATTCTTTCTGGTTCTCTGTAAATTAAAACTTTTAAGTTTTCTCCTTTCTTTCTTTCCAATGCATTGAACATATCTTTAAATTCTTTCTTTTGAACTATTTTGATTATGTTGTCATTGTCCCTCAACGCGAGTTCTTCTATTCCTAAGGATAGCGTTTTCGATAGCAGCTTCTCCAAAGACATCTGTGTGCTTATTGGAATATCATCACTTCTAATAACTATCTCTATATCATTTACTATAATTTGAGGTATTTTTAAATTACTCTCTATTTCGAATCTGCGTTTTTTTTTATATGTTTTATATCCGAGATTGACGTACACTCCCATATAAAAAGTTGATCCGTCTTTTTATTAGAACTGTCGTCTTCGTGCTTGTTTTCAATTTGTATATCTAAGTTTTTTTCTCATATTCCGCGTTATTGCTAGTATTTCCTTTGGTTTTTGCTTTTCTTCTGTGGGAATCAATGCTTTTAGAGTGTTAGTATTTATGACTATTCTTGACAATGCATCTGCGTTTGTGTTCGCCTTACCCTTTTTGTATGATATTTCGAAGTCGTAGTCACATATATCCAATCTGATCCGAGTCATCTTGGATGATGGGTTCCTATGTGAGAACAGTGACACCAATGGTCTGTGGTCGGTTATTACCCAAAATTTCCTACCATAGAGATATAGTCTAAAAAAATGTATGCCCCAATGAATTGCTAAAAGCTCTTTCTATATGATTGGCTTGTTCAGGTCATGTTTGGATAAGGTTTTACTGGCATAAGATGTCGGTAAGTCTGTTCCAATATTGCCCTGTGACAGTACTGCTCCAAGTGCAAAATTGGAAGCATCTGTCGTTAATATGAAGGGTTTTTCGAAATCAGGGTACTGTAGTATGGGGGGTTTTATCAATTTTGATTTCTAAGTTTCAAATGAATTTTGACAATTTGAGTCCCACGCAAAAGTTTTATTTTTTTTAGAAGTAAATTTAAGTTACTCGCTATTTTTGCAAAGTCTTTTACGAATCGCCTGTAATAGTTGCAAAATGCTATGAAACGTCTAACGTCATCAGCATTGTTAGGAACGGGGTAGTTTTCTATCACACTATGCTTGGAAGGGTCGGTGCATATACTTTTGTCAGTGATTAAGTGGCATAAATAAACTACTTCAGATTTAAGAAAAAAGCATTTACGTGTATTTAATTTTAAATTATATTGTCTCAGCTTTTGAAAGACTTTCGATAAGCTATCGTGATAATGTTGTACACTGCAGCCAAATACGATAATATCGTCTACATATAGAAATGCTTCGGCACTTAAACCACCTAGGGCTATTGTGAGCATCCTTTGGAAGCTATTAGAGAATATTTTTAATCCAAACGGCAGACGTGTAAATTGAAAATGACCATTTCTGGTTAAAAATGCAGTCAACGGCCTTTAATCTTTGTCTAAATTGATTTGATGGAATGAACTGGTCATATCCAAGGTGGAGATGTATTTAGATGTTCCTAACTTATCAAGGACATCCTCAATTTTCGTTAGTGGAAATTTGTCATTCACTATCTTTTCATTTAATTTTCTAAAATCGACCACTAATCGCCATTTCTTTGGAATGATTTTGATTTCTTCGGTATCAGGTGAATTATAGGGACTGGCTGATGGTTCAATAATATCATTCTTTAGTAGCTTGTCTATTTGTTCATTCATTTCATTCATTTGAAACTCTTAATGAAAAAAATATAAATAATAAATCTGATGAAAATCTTTTTTTAACGGCAAAGCCAATTTTTCGTCAGCGATCAACTTCGCTTTGTCCAATGCCAACTAGTGAATCGTTAAAATCACCATTGCGTAGTACTTCTTCATTTAAGTCTGCGATATCATCCGCATCGGGCTCGCCTTCATCACTAAACCAAGTTATCACTACAGGTAACAGTAGCTCAAAACCCAAGGTACAAGTGGGAATGGACAGATATATAACAGTGGTAAAGCGTGGGCGAAGCCCAAATTCTTCAAAAATTTCATCTGCCCCAAAGATGTCTAGGGATAACAGCGCATCATCTACCAATCGTCAAAATCGTTTTTCATTATTGCAAGACACCGACGACAAGCCCTCTACATCATCGCAAAAGTCTTTTAAGCCACCACCTATTTATCTGAGAGAAAAAAATTCTAACGCGCTTATAAAAAAACTACTGTCGACCATTGGTGAAAATACTTTTCACATCATTCCAATTAAACGAGGTAATATTGATGAAACTAAAATCCAAATATATAATGAAAAAGATTTCCGAAAAATTGTTAGTGAATTCGAAAAAAATAAAACAAATTTTTACACATACCAACTTAAGAGTGCTAAAGGCCTACAGATAGTATTAAAGGGCATAGATTCATATGTTGAACCCGAAGAAGTAAAATGTGCACTTGTCGACCAAGGATTCAAGGTAAAAAATGTTACCAACATATTTAATAGAGAAAAGGTCCCCCAACCCCTATTTCGGGTTGAACTGGAGCCGAACGACATACAATTGAAAAAAAATGAAGCCCATCCAGTTTATAACGTAAAGTATCTCTTACATCGAAAAATCACAGTTGAAGAGCCACGTAAGCGTTCAGGTCCCGTACAGTGCCATAATTGCCAAGAATATGGCCATACGAAAACTTACTGCAAGTTACCTACAGTGTGTGTTATCTGCGGTGAATTGCATGGTACTGCTAGCTGCACTAAGCCAAAAGATCAAGCAGAAAAAAATGTAGTAATTGTGGAGGTAATCACACAGCTAACTATAGAGGGTGCCCTGTATTTTCTTTCGTTAAACAGGCTATGGGTCAAAAACCCAAGCTAACTCCAGCTCTACAAGTAAACGCGAACTCCGACACTTTTGCTCAAATCAGCCAACCAGTTACTTCACGTGTATCGTATGCTGATGCTGCTAAGACTAGTTCAATTCCCACGCAAAATGTTCCACCGCCAAATAATTCAACGAATTCAAACTCAAGCTTTAACTTTAGTCGCCTTGAAGCTACTATGGAGAATCTGGTGCTAACTATAAACAACTTTACTACAAATATGACAAGTATGATGCAAGAAATGCTGCGAATGCAGAATACACTGCTTTAAGCATTAGTTAATAAACCATGAACACGTTAAAAATATGTTTCTGGAACGCAAACGGCATTCGCCAACATAAAAATGAACTTGAGCACTTCCTCATGGAAAAAAATATTGATATAATGTTGGTTTCTGAGACTCATTTGACCTCAAGAAGCTTATTTAAAATAAATGGTTACACTTTATATGATACAAAGGACCCGAGAGAGAGAGCATGTGGTGGATCAGCAATTCTGATTAAGTCAAGATTCAAGCACTATGTCCTTGACAACGTTAGTGAAGAATATTTGCAAGCAACGAATATTTTCGTAAAAAATTTTTGTGCGAATTTCGTGATATCATCAATTTACTAACCTCCGAGATTTTCAGTTAGTGAAGATCAGTATGAGAAGTTCTACAAATCGCTTGGATCTTGTTTCGTGGCAGCTGGTGACTACAATGCAAAACATACCTACTGGGGATCGCGTCTTGTTACACCTAGAGGTCGAGCCTTGTTCAATACAATTTCAAAAATGGGCTTAGATGTCATTTCGAGTGGGGAGCCTACTTACTGGCCTACTGACGTAAGAAAAATTCCAGATGTTATAGATTTTGCCGTCACGAAGAATATTCATAGGGACTTAATTCATGTAGAGGCCTCTCTTGATCTATCCACCGATCACTCTCCAACAATAGTTACAATTTTCAACCCACTAAGTAGTGATTTAACTAACTCATATGTGAGGATGATTAATGGAATCAACTGGCTGGTATTCAAAAAATATCTTAGTAGTCACTGCGTAGAAAACATTCAGCTTAGATCATGCGATCATATTGAATTTAATATTGCCAATCTTAACGAAAATATTAAACAGGCTGCTGAACACGCCACTACCTCCTATCCGCAGACCGGCTTTAACAGAATTTATTCTACGGAAATTGAACGTCTTGTATGTGAAAAAAGGAGAGCTAGAAGAGAATGGCAACAACACAGATCACCCCTAAATAAAATCAGACTTAAAGAATGTACTAAACGACTCAAAGAGCTGCTATCATCGGAAAAAACTGCACTACTGGAAAAGTATTTAGAAGGTCTTGATGTAACGTCCGCATCTCATTACTCTTTATGGCGCGCTACTAGAAATCTTAAACGACTCGTTGATCTTAAATCACCATTGCGTACTGCGACCGGAGGCTGGGCAAGAAGTGATAGTGAGAAAGGTTACTTATTTTCTGAGCATTTAAAATCTGTATTCACTCCCAATTCATGTACGGGTGCTGCTGATTTACCGAGTGTAGTTTCTCTACCCCCTCGTCCCTTAAGGTTTAAGATGCGTGAAGTACAAAAAGTAATTGCTGAACTCAACCCGAAGAAAGCTCCAGGTATTGATGGCATTAGTAACAAAATGCTCATGAACTTGCCTCATATTGCAATAAGAATCCTGCTATTTACTTTTAATGCTATTTTAAGAATGCAGTATTTTCCACATAACTGGAAACTGGCCAAGATCAAAATGATTCCAAAGGCGGGCAAAGATCTTACCAAGACTGAGTCATATAGGCCCATAAGCTTACTATCTACAATCTCAAAGCTTTTCGAAAAGCTGCTCATGACTAAATTGTCCAAAATTTTAACTGATAATGGGTGCATCCCGGACCATCAATTTGGCTTTAGAAGTCAGCACAGCACGATTGAACAAACGCATAGACTGGTCCAAGTTGTAAGAAGAACATTTGAAGAAAAGAAGTATTGTTCTGCTCTCTTTATTGATGTTTCTCAGGCATTTGATAAAGTATGGCACGAAGGCCTAGTTTTAAAATTGAAGACATATCTGCCAATAAACATTCAAAAGCTTTTGGAAAGTTATATTATTGATAGGAAGTTCACTGTTGTGGAAGGAGAGTTCACGAGTGTGCCCGAATCTATATCTTCTGGTGTGCCCCAGGGTAGTATTCTTGGTCCTGTCTTGTACTTAATATATACTTGTGATATGCCTGTGAGCAATAATATCCATATTTCTACTTTTGCCGATGATACAGCCTGTATGAAAACCCTTATGAGGCATCCCGCAATCTGCAGGAACATATCACTCAGCTGGAAATATGGTTGAACTTATGAAGAATTAAAGTCAATGAACAAAAGTGTGTCCATATAACGTTCACCCTAAGAAGAGATACTTGCTCCCCCATTCGAATCAACAATCATAATATTCCTCAACATTCCCAAGTGAAATACCTTGGTATACACCTTGATCGAAGACTTACATGGAAACATCATATTGACTCTAAGTTAACTCAGATGAAACTTAAGTTAACTCAAATCTATTGGTTGATTGGCAGAAACTCAACAATCAGCTTAGACTGCAAACTTTTACTGTACAAGTCGCTTTTGAAGCCAATATGGTGCTACGGAATTCAGTTATGGGGCACTGCTTCAGCTTCCAATGTCGAGAGAATCCAACGAAGGCAAAACAAAATTTTACGGTTCTATTATACATCGTGATTTAAGTATGCCACTAGTGACTGAAGAAATTGCAAAATACGCAGGCAAATATTTAACAAAACTCGAATCACATCCTAATCCGCTTGCTCGTAATATTTTGAACTTTACTGGACACATCCGCTTAAAAAAGAGGGACACACGGGCTCTTATACCTAACACTCCAGATCGGACTACTTGAAAATACTTTCCCCCCCCCTTTTTTTTTTGATTATCACTACTAATGTATTATTTATAACTACCACTAAGTTTATGTCCGACACTGGTCGGGCCTAATATTTTTTTTTATAGATTTAAGATTTGAATACTTATTGTTAGTTCACATCTGAAGATACAATAAATAAATACATGCATTATAAAAAAAAAAAAAAAAAAATTTCATTCATCTGTGACTCGGGTAGCCTATATGATTTTATGTATACTGGCGTCGAGTCTGTTGTTTGAATTCGCTGTGTATAAAAATTATTCACTGGCAACTTTTCGTTATCAAGATGAAAAATATCACTATACTCGGTAATTATATTAATTAGAGACTGTCTGGCTGTTATGTCTATATACTCAATGTTTAGATCTTTTAGTATTTTATGTACTCGTTCCTTGTCGTTGACCAGGATACTCCTGTGGTAATTATATATGTGATACTTTGACAAGTGTTCTGTTTCTAACTTCAATTCATCTAATGTTGCGTCTTTATCAGCCGTGTTTAATAATTTTACGTGTTGTATGCCGACAGCTGGTATTATACTGTTTCCTACGTAGATTCCTGAACATATTTCTTTGTTTAAAACGATACTGTCTTCCTTCGTGTCTATATTAACTGGTATAATCGCTTCAGATCGTGCGGGTACAAAAGTTTTAGTGCTGTAAATACGTTTTCGTGTTATTGGTAAAATAAACTCTTCATTGGCTATGCGGAAGGTCATCGTGTGTGTCTCAAAATCAATTTTACACTTACATTTCTCTAACATATCTCTTGCTATAATTCCATCGGTATTGATTGGGAAATGATTTTCTGCTACGTGGAGTTCATGATTTATGAACTTATCCTCAAACTGTGAGCTCAAATTTGATGTACCAATACTTTCTATTGTATCTAATGTGATACCACTTAGCAAAGAAATACAATTCCTATTTACATTTTCTATGTCTCCTAACTTACAGATGGAGATATCTGCGCCTGTATCTACCAAAAACTTGAGGTCTCCTCTTATGGTCTTACACGCTATTGTCATTGAATTATCAGTGGTAGTTGAGAGTTTGAATATTTTTCGCCCTTCTGGATAACAATTTTTGTTATCCGGCGTTTTTAGTTTCCCTGATTACGGCCATGATTATTTCCTCTGTATGAATTGCTCCTATTCGTATTATTTCTTGCTGCGCTGTCCACATAATTATTGTTATTGCTGTTATTATTATTACTGTCTCCGTACCTATTGTTGTTATTAGACCTATTACAGCTTCTATTGTGGCTGGGATTATTGTTGTTATTATTGTTGTAGACTCTATTGTGATTGTTGTAGGCATGTGAGTTGTGGCTATTGCATTGGTCTGTAAAGTTTCTATTGTTTCTTTGTCCGTGAAAATGTCTATTACTTCTTTGTGAAGCATGATTATTTCCATTTTCCCGTCTCCAAATTCTGAAAATACTACTATTACTAGTTTGCATATCTCTTTCTATTGTTAGACATTTTTCTACTGCTTCATTTAGCGTCTTAGGACTACATGCTATTAGCATATTTTGGTATTCGATGTTGAAACCTTTCATGAACACGTTGAGAGCCATGCTCTCGCTCATTTTAAAAACTGCATTTTTCGCCTCTTGTGTAGGATTTTCTAATGCCTTTATCTCAAAATTACTTAGCTGTTCAGATAGCAATGCAACTTTTTCTCTATACGTTGCTATGCTCAGATTTCCTTGTCTAACTGTTCCAAGTTCTGTTAAAACTTGTTGCAGAGTTCTAGGATTGGGGTATGCTTCGATTAATAACCTCTTTAAATCATTGAAAGTAGACGGTCTGTTTGAACGCCCTATAATACTTCGAACGTGTGATGCAAGTTTGAAATTGTAAACATACTTAATGAAAATTTCTCCATCTTCTACTCGCAAAATATCATGGAGCAATTCTGTTTGTACCACAAAATCCTCCAACGCCTCATATGAGCCTTTAAAAACTTGTAGGTTTTTGCCTACCACAGATATGTCGAAATGTGCCATGTTTTTATTCGTTTTTATTTCAGTTATTGAAGTACTTTATTCATATCCTTTTGTTTCTTTAAATTCTTTAATTATACCCTTTACCAAAAAATGGTAAAAGGGTATATATAGGTTTGTCATTCCGTTTGTAATTTCTAGAATATTAATAAGCGAGCTATAAACTATATATATTCTGAATCCTTATGTATAGGGAATACGAATAAGCGATGTCCGTCTGTCCGTCTGTCTGCACGTGAAATCGGTTTTCCGAAGCTCCCAGAAAAGCTAGAGACTTCGTTCTTGGACTGGTGGATCAGAAATTGTCGAAATAAGATTGGTATTGAAAATCAGCAAAATCGAGCAGACGGTTTCAGAGCTGGGAGACTTAAACTTCATTTTGCCATACAAAATAACTACCGAAAACTAGTTTTTAATAATTTTTTATTAAATAAACTTATTTTATACTTCAGTATGAATAAAAGTGGTATTTCTAACTGAAAAAAATAATTTAAAAAAAATTAAAAAAAATTAAAAATACGTTTCCAGGGTTGGAAAACCTTAACTTTTTTTGTTATGCAAAAGTAACTTACTAAAACAAATTTTTCCTTTTTTTCTATAAACTTAACATATGTAATGCTCTTAAAAGAAGGAGTTTGATGTAAGAAATCAGAAAAACAAAAAGGATGATTCCAGGCTTGGAAAACCTACGATTTTTGTGATATATACAATTAACTACCATAAACTAATTTTTTAATTATTTTTATTAAATAAACTTATTTTATACTTCACCATGAATAAAATTGGTATTTCAAATAAAAAATTAAACTTCAAAAAATTAATAAGATGTTTCCAGGGTTGGAAAACTTTAACTTTTTTTCTTTTACAAAAGTAACTTACTAAAACAAATTTTTCCTTTTTTTCTATAACTTAAACATATCTAATGTTCTTAAAAGGAAGAGATTGATGTAAATAATCAGAAAAACAAAAAGGATGATTTCAGGGTTGGAAAACCTACGATTTTTGTGATATATACAATTAACTACCGTAAACTAATTTTTTAATTATTTTTATTAAATAAACTTATTTTATACTTCACCACGAATAAAATTGGTATTTCAAATAAAAAATAAATAAAAAAATTTAAAAAGACGTTTCCAGGGTTGGAAAACTTTAACTTTTTTGTTATGCAAAAGTAACTTTCTAAAACAAATTTTTCCTTTTTTTCTATAAACTAAACATATGGAATGTTCTTAAAAGGAAGAGATTGATGTAAATAATCAGAAAAACAAAAAGGATGATTCCAGGGTTGGAAAACCTACGATTTTTGTGATATATACAATTAACTACCGTAAACTAATTTTTTAATTATTTTTATTAAATAAATTTATTTTATACTTCACCACGAATAAAATTGGTATTTCAAATAAAAAATTAAACTTCAAGAAATTAATAAGATGTTTCCAGGGTTTGAAAACTTTAACTTTTTTTATTATCCAAAAGTAGCTTACTAAAACAAACTTTTCCTTTTTTTTCTATGAATTAAACATATCTAATGTTTTTAAAAGAAAGAAATTGATGTTAGAAATCAGAAAAATCAAAAAAGATGATCCCAGGGTTGGGAAACTGAAACTTTTTGTGATATAAAAAATTAACTACCGAAAATTAATTTTTATTTTTTTTATTAAATGAACTTATTTTATACTTTAGTACGAATAAAATTGGTATTTCAAATTAAAGATTTTCAAAAAACAAAGTGTGTCATAAAAAATTATTTTTACAATTTTTTGGTAATAAAATAAAATAGGTATGAGTCTACAATATTTGTTCATGTTAATAATATGAACAAATTAATAGAAAAAAAGCTTTTTAACATATAGAATTTTTGAAAGGTTCTTAGAAATGATAATACATATTTTCAATACTTTTACATAACATTGTGTATCTTTGAATTCTTAAAAAATTTTGAAAAATTGGTATAAGTTTATAATATTTTATCTGGTAATAAATATTTACAAAAATGAATTTAAAAAAAATTATAATATACATGTACATTAAAAAAAATATAGGTTTTTAACAAATGAGAATATTTTTTATAATTTTTGATACTTTAACGTAATAAATAGCAAAAAAATAAAGACGTATTAAGAATTTTATATACATATATATAAAAAAATAAAAATAAAAAAAAATAGATTAGTATAAGAAATCAGAAAAATTAAAAAGTTTGATTTCAGGGTTAGAAAATCCACACTTTTTGTGATACAAAAAATTAGCTACCGAAAACTAATTTTTTTTCAGTATTTCAAAATAAAAAAAATTAAAACGACGTTTCCAGGGTTGGAAAATCTTATTTTTTATATAAAAGTAACTTACTAAAACAAATTTTTTCTTTTTTACTATAAATTAAACATATTCTATATTCTTAAAAAAAAGATGGTGTAAGAAATCAAAAAAAAAACCAAAAAGTAGGATTCTTTGTGATATAAAAAATTAACTACCGAAAACTAATTTTTATCTATTTTTATTAAATAAAATTATTTTATGCTTGATAACGAATTGGTATTTCAAACAAAAAAAAAACAACTAAAAAAATTAAAAACACGATTCCAGGGTTGGAAGACTTTAACTTTTTCTACAAAAGTAAGTTACTAAAACAAATTTTTCCTTTTTTTCTATAAATTAAACATTTCTTAAATTCTTAAAAGAAAGAGATTGGTGTAAGAAATCAGAAAAATCAAAAAAGATGAGTTCAGGGTTGGGACACTTACACTTTTTTGATATATAAAAGTAATATAAAATATATATAAGATATATAAAAGTAAAAATTAATTAGTAATTTTTATATTTTCCTTTATAAATTATATATATTTTACGTTTTGGAAAGAAAAGTTTGGTATAGAAAATTATAAAAATAAAAGCCACAGCTCCAGAGCTGGAAACTATGATTTTTTTTCTAGACATTAAAGTAACTAATTAAAACATTTTTTTTTAATTTCCTTTTTTTCACTTAACACACTTTCTATATTTTTTTAAGAATTACTAGATTGGTGTAAGTAATCAGAAAATCTAAAATTATGATTCTAGGGTTTGAAAATTATTATTTTTTTCTTTTTCGGCACAGCCGAATATAGCACTCTTACTTGTTTTTTTTAGAATTTTTTTTTCTAAAATATGAGAAGTTAGTGTATTCATCGTACCATAATTTTAAAACAACGTACTCGATTTTATTATGCGATATTTATACAAATTTAAAATTATGCTTGCTTTAAAATGTTCTAATATTATTTTTTTGTATAAATACTATTTCTAGAGTTATTGAGAAAAAAGTCAAAAAAATTTTTTTTTTCGAAAAAATTATAAAATTTTTAATTTTAAAAATTTCACGAAAAATTAAAAACGGCAAATATTTACCAGTTTTATTATTTATTTACATATAATACAAATAAAATG
This sequence comes from Tachina grossa, assembly GCA_949987645.1. Classification (NCBI taxonomy): domain Eukaryota; kingdom Metazoa; phylum Arthropoda; class Insecta; order Diptera; family Tachinidae; genus Tachina; species Tachina grossa. The sequence continues at coordinate 48,408,513 of OX465277.1, read as the reverse complement.
AGCCCTCGTGTATGAAAATCGATGGGTAAATGATTATTTTATTCGCTATAAAGCAAAAGTACCTAATTTTAGTGGAAAAACTTTTTCTTTTGTCATTACCAGCGGCAAGCACTTCATGCACTTAAAAAAGGTATTTTAGCCAATTAAAATATGACATTAAAAAAACAAAATATGCACTAAAAACAATAAAATATGAACATATTTTAAAAATTTTTTGTTCAAAAGTTTTAAATTCACATACAACTAATTAAGGACACAAAAATATTTTATTTTCTCAAGAGGTGCGTATACATGCCTTTTATATTAAGTTTGTACACCATATTATAAATGATATAACGATTATTTCTGCATTATTAGCTCCAAACACGAATTTTTAAAAATTGTATTTTTTTATACTTTTGAATGTTAAGTTCTATTATTTTTTTTTAGAAAGAAAGAAAGCTTTTGTACATTGAAGAAAGGCTCAAATTTAAATAATTTTTATATAATGTTACATATTTAGTTAACTCAACCATAACAATAGATTGAATTCTAACTATTAGATTTTTTTAAATCTGTAATTTTTAAAAGCAATATCAAGTTTCCGCAGAATTGTTTAACTAGTTCCGGCTTTAATAGCAAACGATTTCCTCTTGAAATCATCAAAATGACAATGTTTATTATATTTGGTAGGCGTGTGTGGTTATGTATTCCTTCTACAATTCTAAAACAATGCAAGCGAATGAATTTGCCAATTGTTTTGGATTAATAATTTGTCAATAATTTTTTTTATTTTTTTTTTTGAAATTTTAACTTTTGAGCAAATATGACACGAAAACCATGAAATTATACCAAAATATGAGACGAAAATATGCATATATGACCAAATTATGCAAAAATATGCATTTTCAATAAAATATGCAAAAATATGCACTAACAAATCGATGGCATTTTCACGCAAATTCAAGGTTTCGTAAAGATATTTCGTTCTTGCCACTATCAGGCTTAAGGGAAAAAACATGCATTTCCATGAAACCCCTGTCCTTGGTCATTACCAAGTTAGTAACATCGTTTAATCGGATTAGCCTGTAATAATTGTATGTATATAAATATATGTATATGTGCGAGTAAAATATCGCCAAAAACACCATAAATGTGGTTTCAAACAAACACAAGAATTTTATTTATTCTCGATAAAGCAGAATAATATATACCTGGTTTTGGTCAAAAATCTTTTATTTATTGGCGAAAATTGGAAAAACAGTTAATGAGATCAACGTGTCGTCGGTTGGCATATTGTATTAAATAAAGTAAACAAGTTATGTTTTGAATAAACAAAGCTACCAGCTGTGGAGAGAAACATTGGATCACGCATTTGATTGTTATTTTTGTTTAACTACCAAAAGTGGTTTCGGAAAACATATGCAATGGTCCTATCCCACCATTTTCGCCGGTGGATTTACTCTTGCCGTCTTATGTCCAGATGTAAGCCCACTTCTTGAAAGTCCCTGCGATGTATATAGTCACCTAGTTTCTTCATCATTTAACCCTTCTTCACCGAGTGTGTGTAGTAGTATATCGGGCATTTTAAAACCGAGGATTTTCAGTCAACCAGAGCTAAGTGATCTTATCAGAGACCTGGAACTAGCAAAAGAGAAATCCGAGTTCCTGGCATCTCGCTTAAAGGAGCGTAATTTGTTAGAAAATAATGTTAAGTTAACTGCGTACCGGAACCGACATATGCTATATGCCAATTTGTATACAACCAAAGATAATGGGCCTAATTACGAGTGTCGTATTTCGACTACGACACGAAATAAGGTCCAATATGTGCTTTTCTTATGACATAGGTGGCCTTTTTGAGAAGCTCGACCGAAAAATATTAAAAAAGAAAGAAAGATACGAAGATATTTTTTGCTTTTATTTTAAAGTAATCTACGTATGAATTTTCCGCAAACATAACAAAATAAATTTGGCCCATTCTTACACAAACTTTTTCACTAATTTTTTTAAGTACTACTTGATTGGTCTAAAATTACTTGTTGAATAATATCGCCGGTACAAAGTGATGATTAATATAAATTTTTTTAAGCACAAGAGAAAGGAAAAATGTTTTTGTAGCTATGCTACTTATGGGACGATACAGGGGTTAGAAAATAATTTTCGTAACATAAATAATCGACACTTTTACAGTTATAAATTTATTTTTGTTTTGATTTCTTTGTACTTAAACCAGAGCACGACAATAAACGAAACAAATTTGTTTGATTTTGTTTTGTTTAATTCTTTGAAGTGAGAGAAACAGAAACCATGAGAACGATTGCTTCATTTTTTTTTTTGTTTTGATTACTTTGCACTTTTGTTTTCTTTATTTTTTAGATATTCTATAGATTATCTCAAGGGTGTCCAAAAGTTCCTTATGGAAGAGTAAACACCAATGCATTTAAAGAAAAACTAATTTATATTCAATACTTATTTCTTGTTGTAAAAACCAATATGTACATACATACATACAAAGAAAAAATATTGTTGCTTTGCGCTTGCGTATATACAGTGAATACCGACAAAAAAACTAATAAGACAAAGTTGGTTGTGTATTTCGTATTGCTAGTGCCGACTGCTACATGAGTGTATGTGTATTTCGATTAGCTAGTGCTGAGTGCAGTGGTGCAAAATGTGGCACAATTGGGTAATTTGTGGCACTTTTGGATGTTTGATGGCCCTGTGGTACTCTCTACGCTATTTTGGCCCTTTCACCTCAAAATTAAACTATGTATGTAATTCCTTCAAACATTTGAGTACACTTTTTAATGGAGTTTTCTCCGTTTTGAAAACGGAAGATTTTTTTTGAAGATTTTTTATTTAAACAGGTGTCCGAAATCTGCGCCAGATCATGTTTTAAGTGGGGAAGCCAATAGTATTGTACCACTTGCTATTAAACTTTTCCAAAGGAAATATAATTAATAAATAATGAATAAAGGGCAGTATCGCAAGTTCCACAATTTAAAAATCTCAAAGATTTAAGTAGAAGTATATTTTGAAAAAAGATTTCTACAATTAAAAATCGTTTGGGTAAACAAACCTTTGCATAGAAATTTATACAGAATTTTTCAAGGAACTCTTTCGATTCCACAGCATGTGTAGAAAGAATATTAAAAAAAGTGGTTGAGACTAATGTCCTGTTTCACGATAAAGATATAAATAAATTTATATTGAAAACAACAATAAAATATGAAAATTTGTCTTTGTTTTCAATATAAATTTTCAGTCGAAAGTTTTCTTTCGATATTGTGAAACAGGGCATAATACAAGAAATCGTCTTCATGTAAAAAACATTGTGTCATTTTTAATACAATTGAAAGATTTAATGAAATCTAGTTCTAATAATTGTTGTGATAAAGATATTTTAAAAGTTAGCACACAAAAGTGTTGGAAACGAGAATAAATGGAGGAACTGTTGGACTAAGAATTTAGAGATTATGTACACCAAAATTATAATTACATATAGAATATTTGTAACTAAAATTTTATTTTATTTAAGCAACATTTTTTGTTTGTTTTTGCTCTATTTTTTGTTTGTATTATATTACTAATACATACTTTTGTTTTTATTTAAATAAAAATATTGTAGTCAAATACATTAAAAATTTGTTTGGCCCTATCCAATTTATTTTGGCCCTTTCAAATCCTTAATTTGGCCCCATTGTTGCCATTTTAACATTTTCACTACCAGATCTGGCATTTTCATTAGTTAAAGAGCATTAAACTTTTAAAAAATTCTGCTAAATGCTTTCTGGCAGATTTTGTTTGAAAATATAGAATTATAATTTATTAAAAAAATTCTTCTGTATAGAGGATTCTACTCATTAATGATGATCTGGACTAGCAATGACAAGCACATGCTAAATGTCTATAGCACAAAATATTGTATGGGGAATAATGACAAAGTCAAAAGCGACTCATTGCATTTTACCATCGACATTTCCTCCAGGGTATATACCTACATATAATATATGTATGTAGGTATATCGAGATCTGTTTTCGGTTTAATTGTCAGCAAGATGTTGTAAAAAATAAGCTTTTTAATTGAAATTAAAACTATGGCCAACCCATAGCTGAGAATTATCACAATGTCAAAATGTTTCATATTTTTTAAAATACAGGCTGTACAACTGAAAACTGAAAACTTTAATTTTTGCCCCTTACGGATAATTGAAAATAGGGCTCCATATACATACATACATATGTATGTATACATTACATAACATATATATATAATACATAGGTATTCGTTGCATCTACATTACGTAGGAAACAAATAATTGTAAACAAATTTATATTTATGAATAGAATTACTCTCTACACTAAAAAAAATTAACAAATTAAAATTTTTTATTTTAAGCAAATTCTGCCAAAAAGCATTTGGCAGAAATTTTTTCGATGGGAGAATGCTAAATCTAAAAAAAAAGTTCTGCTAAAATGTTCTAAAGAAGAAAAGTATAATGCCAGATTTAAATTTATTGAAATAGTTTTGAATTCATTGTTTTTATACAAACTTATTAGTATTTAAAGGTATTTTTATGGCACATACATATTATATATTTGTTATAATACATAGGTATGAATTTTTATGCATTTTCAAACATCATGTTCTCATTGAAACTTCATAATGAAGAGACGTTAAAGCGGATTTTTTTTTACATACATACATACGAAACAAATATAAAAAACAACAAAATCAAAAATCATACAGAAAATATTCGTAATACATATTCACCTTGATAAATAAGCTTATTGACTTTACTAACATTTTTTACATAGCAAGAAATAGCAAAAACAAAAAAAACCGTAAACACAAAGTGCGCTTGAGGAATAATACTCTGTATGAGTACCTCAAAGGAAAAAATTTTGAAGTGAGTTCTAACGGCAGAAATCTATATTTGACTGTGAGTTCTGAAACTCTTAATGAAAACAATTTAAATAATAAACCTGATGAAAGTCTTTTTCTAACGGAAAAGCCAATTTTTCGTTATCGATCAACTTCGCTTTGTCCAATGCCAACTAGTGAATCGTTAACATTACAATAGTGTGTTTATGTCGGTCGGGGGCCAAAATGTGCCATAAGGATCAATGTAAAAGTGCACATAATGCAAGGTGTTGCCAAAGTGGTATTTGTCTTCTTGCTATTTTATGTATGTATCAAAGTGCAATGTAAAAATGCACATCATGCTAGGTATTGCCGTCGTGTTATTTTCCTTCATCACTATTATTTTTAAGGGAAGATAATTTGAAATGAAAATTTTGTTGAGGGGAATTTTTTAAATATTTCGTATCTTTATTTTATCCTTTCCTATTTTATGCACTTACAAGTAATGCATTTCTATTGGTTATTGTGTTTGTGTGCGTTAGGATATTGTATTATATTACGATGAAATTTTTTAAATATTTTGTATCTTTATTTTATCTTTTTCTATTTTATGCACTTACAAGTATGCATTTCTATTGGTTATTGTGTTTGTGTGCGTTAGGATATTTCATCATGTTATGTATGAATGTCTGTGCGGATTGTGTTTGCATTGAATAATTTTCTAACTGTGTTTTTATTATATCACATATCTTGTTGTTGTCTCTTTTTATTACAAATGTGTATGTTTGTATGCATTCGTCAGTTCTATTGTTATTAATAGAACTGTACATAAATTATCTAGCAGCATGTTTGTAACAGTTCCGTCTATTTTTATTACACTTTAATATATATTTGCATAGGGATATACATAAAAACTTGCTCCTTACATCATTTAAACCACGCCTACAATTTCGAGTATAAATAGATCTGTAGAAATTAGTACAATTCATTCTTGTTTTGAAAATTTCATCATAACATACCATTAAAAAATTATTAAATAAAACTGGAAAATGGACATGTTTACTTGCGATATCTGTGGAAAATCATTTAGTCGCAATTTTTGCTTAAAACGCCATGTGAGAATGCAACATCAAGGTTCATCAATGATGTGTAACGTATGTAATATACGTTTCACGGATCGTAAAGAATTTCTCAAACACACCCATTTAATTGAGCATCCGAAAAAAGTGGAAGAAACTAGTGTTTATTGTAAAGATTGTGGAGATTATATTCCTAAAACGACTTATCATTATCATGTCAGAACAAATAGACATAAAATTAATTGTGCTAAGATGTTAGACAATGGTTTAAGGTGTATAAACTCAGTATACCGGGGCCGCATTGCAACATATATGATTGAAAATAGCAATAAAAAAACTTAATACCTGAAACTTTTTTGGGTGAAATTAAAGCCCAAGTGGTTGAATTGTTGAGGAATATGCTTCAAAAACATTGCCCCATAAAATTTAATTGTGAACTATTTTGTGAATACGTATTGATAAAAGAAGAACAAGACGCATGTGAAATCAACGTAAAATCACATCAAACTAAAATGACTATACTTAGCAGAGCCTCAACAATAGATGATATTGACCACAGTTACAGTAACCAGTGCAATATTATTTTGAAAAAGATGAGCGAATTTCAAGAGCGTGATAGCGGATGGGCTTTAATAGAAATATCACACCTCGAAATTAATATTAATGAATACAAATCCATTAAGGGTTCACAATACATCCCTCTACCACCTGCAATACAGAGAAAGTTTGCTTGCGTTAACGTGCAAAATAAGGATGAGTATTGTTTCAAGTGGGCTATAATATCGGCTCTATATCCAATCGCTCATGGACAGCATCCAACGAGATGTTCATCATATAAAATTAATAACGTACAAGATGAAACTATAGTGCTGGAAAATAACATCGTTTTAAATTTCAAAGAACTTAATTTTCCCTTGTCCGTAAATAAAATAAAGGTGTTTGAGTCTAATAATCTAAATATCAGTATAAATGTGTTTGGTTTGGAAGGGGAAAACATAGTGGGTCCATATTATTTTACTAAAGAAGAAAAAGCCAAGCACATCAATTTACTACTCTTGGAAGATGGTAAACGATTTCACTATGTCTGGATCAAAAATATTTCAAAGTATGTCACTAATATTTATATTGATATTTACTAAAATATATAAATAAAAAATATTCTACTTCTTTTATTTAATTACAGATTGATTAGAAGTCAACTAACAAAACACGAGAAATGTGTATATATATGTAACACTTGCCTTATTTATTTCCATAACGAGACATCATTAAAAATTCATAAGGAGCAATGCAACAAAATTGTAACTAAGATGCCAACTGCAGAAAATAATTTAGTGAGTTTTAAGAATTTAAAAAAGCAAATGGATGTGCCTTTTGTGGTGTACGCTGATTTTGAATGTATTCTGGAATCAGTTAATGTTCAAAATTCAGCCAATGTGAAATCTTCCCAAAGGCATGCCCCATTTGCTTATAGTTATTATATAAAACACTCCTTTAATTCTACTTTAAATATTTTTAGAATATATAGTGGTGTTAACTCACCAAAACATTTTTTTACTAATTTAGTTAAGGATAGTCTAGATATATACAACAATTATTTAAGTGTAATTAAACCAATGAATTCCTTAACACCGCTTCAACAGATTAGACAAAATGAGAACACATTTTGTCACATTTATAAAAAAAATGTATACCATTGTCACTTAACAGGTGAATATAGCGGTCCAGCACATAACAAGTGTAATTTAGAGTATCAAATCGCGAACTTCATCCCTATATTTTTCCATAATCTTTCGGCATATGATTGTCATTTGTTTGTGCGAGAGCTTTCATCTATCGAAGGTGATATAAATATAGTTCCTTTAAATAAGGAATTATATGTATCCATATCAAAAAGAATTTTTATAAATGAAAAAGACACGATTGAACTGCGTTTTCTAGATTCTTGTCGGTTTATGCCATCGAGTTTTGAAAAACTAGCAGGGTTTTTGTCCGCTGATGATTTGTCAACTGTTAAATCAATCTATCGCATTGACAATGAATTCAATTTAATGAAGCGTAAAGGTGTCTTTCCGTATGACTAACTAGATTTCGTAAATCGACTCCAAGAAACACAGCTACCACTCCGTTCATGGTTCTTTAATAAACTCTCTAATGATTACGAACATGCTTAAAGGTTTGGAATACATTCAATTGTAACACTCTGTTGGACTATATGTTATTATATTTAAAAGCAGATGTTTTACTGCTTTGTGATATATTTGAAAACTTCCGTAAAGTTTGTAAAAACATTTACAATTTAGATCCCTGTCAATATTATACTACCGCGGGTTTATCTTGGGATGCAATGTTGAAAACAACGGAAATAGAATTAGAATTGTTAACTGATATTAACATGTACAATTTCATAGTACGGTGTATTAGGGGAGGTATAGTTCAATGCAGTAAGCGACATTCGAGAGGAAATAACAAATACACCAGTGATCATGATCCTACAAAAGAATCAAATTACGTTATGTATTTAGATGTAAATAACTTAAATGGTCATGCAATGTATCAATACCTACCCTTCAAAAATTTCAAGTGGGTTGAAAACTGTGAAAATTTTGATGTAAATAATGTAAAAGAAGATTCTACAGTTGGTTACATATTGGAGGTAGATATAGAATATCCAACCACATTACACGACTATCATAGTGACTTGCCATTTTGTGCAGAAAACAACAAAATTGAAAGCATGAAACAGTGAAAGCTAATAACAGATTTAAACGATAAAACAAATTATATAATACATTATCGCAATCTTCAACAATGTATGAAACATGGTCTAATTTTAAAGAAAATTCATAGAATTCTTGAATTTAATCAGTCAAATTGGTTGAAAAAATATATCGATATAAATAATCATCATAGAACATTAGCAAAAAATTCATTTGAGAAAAACTTTTTTAAACTGTTAAACAACGCTGTATATGGCAAAACTATGGAAAATGTCAATAAAAGAAAGGATATAAAATAGTATGTGAATGGGAGAATAAAGGTAAGCGATTAGGAGCAAGAGCTCTTATTGCTAGACCTAATTTTCATAGTTCCCTCAAAATTCATGACGAAATGGTTGCCATTGAAATGAATGTAGTACGAACTGAATATAATAAACCCATTTACATTGGGTTTGCTGTTTTAGAATTATCAAAATATAAAATGTATAATTTTCATTACGATTATATGAAACCTAAATATTGTGAAAATTTATATATGATATCAAAACAAATGACCTATATGATGATATTAAAATGAATTTTGATACATCTGCATATCCGGAAGATAATGTATTTAATTTTCCTCTGATGAATAAAAAAGTATTAGGGATGATGAAGGACGAATGCAATGGTAAGTTAATTAAAGAGTTCATTGTTTTACGAGCTAAAATGTATTCTGTAAAAATAGATCAGCTAGATAAGGAAATAAAAAAAATAAAAGTTTAAGTTAAGTATTAATGATTTTACAAATTGTTTATTAAATAAACAGTTATTTTATGATTCTATGTATGTATTTAGGTCTAAGGTATATAATATTTATACGCAATACATTAGTAAGTTGACATTAAGTTATTTAGATGATAAGAGATTTCTACGTGAAAATGGTGTTGCACAGAATACACAGAAGTGAAGAAAGTGACAGGTAAAAAAAGCTCCAATCAGTTTTTTGTTAAAATTCACGGAAGAAAGAGAAAAGCATAGTGTATTTGATACTCTAGTGTATTACTACTTACCAATTAACACAGCTAATAAAAATGTATTGCACTAGAAAGACGTCGCAAAACAAAACCGACGACAAAATTTGAGGGAAAACGAGACAAACTGAAAAATACCCGTATCTTCCGTCTCGTGACACTTCTGTATGTTTTGTGATGGTGTTGATAGTTATGCGTGGGGGCATTATGGATTAAATTACCATTCATCAGTATCAACACCAGAAATAGCCCTAGAAACAACAAATTTAAATATGTATGAAGAATTTATGGAAGAAGATGATGATATTCTCCTAAATGTTTGTTTACCGTCATCATCATCAAGAGAATTAGTACAAGAAACAACAACTTTAAATATGTATGAAGAATTTATGGAAGATGATGATGATGATATTTTCATTTAGATATGTTTATATAGGTATGTCATTAACCTAAAATTGTTAAAATAAAAACAATCAATTGTAAAATAAACAGATTTTAAAAAAATAAAAGTATAAAATGTTGTTTTTATTTCAAATTATATTTATTGAATAAAAATTTTAAACATAAATGTCCACAATTAAATGTATTGAATTTTTGTTTTTGTTTATAATTATATTCAATTGGTGTTTTTAAGTAATTAACTATTTGAACTGGTGGATGTAGGTTTCCAAAACTATCAAAGTATTCTTTATAATTACGATTTTTATAATAGGGTACCCAATGCGTTCCAGGACCAGTATAACTATCTAAATTAACAATACCACATTCTTGAATTAATGCCTTTTTAGGTAAACGATCACGCATAAAAACACCTCTAAAATTTTTGAGTTGTTTAGCATATTTCATTAAATCTAGATCAGTTAATGGTCGATTGGGTAGACTGTCTAAAAGTTTTTTGGAGCTGGGTTATAATAAAGGCCATATTAAGATTTGTATTATGTTCTGTAGCCTCTGCTAGCTGTTGCTTTCCATTTTTTATATCATTTACAGCCTTAATAATAGCTAATCCACCGGTAGCTAAACCTCCAAGTGCTGATAAATCTGTTAAAACTGGAATTAGTGGAAGAAATCCACCAATTTTTGGTATTGGTATAACTCTTGGTATCACAATATTAGCCCTCTTTTTCCCTTTAAAATTTGAAGTAACGGCTTTTTGTGCAATCTTAACAACAGCATTTAGATTGTCTGGTTTTTCATTTTTCAAGAGTTTCAGGGTATTTTTACGGTGGTTGAAAACAATTTGGTATCACATGCCTTTCTCTTTTTACAGTTTCTCTTCTTCGATTTTCTACATTTAGTATTCTTCATGCCTAATCCAAATTTAACTTTTGCGTCCACAAAACTGATAACCAGGTAAATGTAGTTCAATAGGTAATTTGTTTATTAAGTTGTTTACTAAGCCGCTACCAATCTTACACTGATTATCTCTAACTCCTTTGTTATAGTTTATAACCATGTTAATGTTTATTCTTCTTTAATATACATATATATGTATTATGTGTTCCATACTAAAAATGAAAATGATGAGATTTCCGTATATAAGATTGAATTTATAGCAAAAACATATTAGTTATCAATATGCGATTAGTAGAGCAAGCAAAAAAATTGTTATAAGAAATGTTGACGTATCACAAGAAGAGAAAACTAAAATTAAACATAACACATTATTACCCAATTCAATACGTGCACTAATTGTAGGACCTTCAAACTGCGGTAAAACTAACGTAATGATTAGTCTAATATATAGAAAGTCCTAATGGTTTTAGCTTCAGAAACTTATATATATATATATATATATATATATATATATATATATATATATATATATATATATATATATATATATATATATATATATATATATATATATATATATATATATATATATATATATATATTCGAAGTCTTTATATCAACCGAAATACTGTTACCTTAAAAAACTGATCGATCCGATAAAAGGAATTAATCTTTTTACATTTTCGGAAAATGAAAAGGTTTTAAGTGCCGCTGAAGCAAATTCTAATTCCATAATAATAATTAATGACGTTATTTGTGGTAAACAAGATAATATAAGTGATTGCTTTCGCATGGGTAGACATAAGCATATTGACTGCTTTTATTTATGTCAAACATATACAAAAATTCCCAGACATCTAATACGTGATAATGCGAATATGATCATAATATTTAAACAAGATGAAATGAATTTACGACATATGTATAATGACCATTTTATTGGAAATATGTCGTTTAGAGAATTTACGGATATATGTAGTGAGTGCTGGAAAGATAAATATGGATTCGTTGTTATTAGTAAGGATGATGCTGTAAATATGGGACGATATAGAAAAGGTTTTGATAAATTCATACAACTGTAAGTGGTTTTGTCCAGAAGCAGATAAAAAGCAGATACAGAGCAGATGAAAAGCAGATACAGAGCAGATAAAAGCAGATACATAGCAGATACAAAACAGATACAGAGCAGATACAAAGCAGATACAGAGCAGATAAAAGCAGATACAGAGCAGATATTAAGCAGATACAAAGCAGATAAAAAGCAGATACAAGGCAGATAAAATGCAGATACAGAGCAGATAAAAGCAGATACAGAGCAGATACAAAGCAGATATAGAGCAGATAAAACCAGATACAGAGAAGGTACAAAACAGATAACAGATCATTATCAGATACAAAGAGGTTAACAACCAGATACAAATTATTTCGAAATGAATAATAACAAATTATTAAAAGATATTCTTAAGACAAGAACGATATTAAAAGAAAACTAAAAAATATAAAATTAAACGAAGTAGACAGACTCAATTTATTGGAAGATACATTTAAGCCTGTAACGAAACCCCTGAATAAGATAATTAAAAAAATTGATGATTATCAATCCGATGCTTATCAATCAAATAATAATGATATATCAGATTCACTTCCATCACTACCATCCCATGATAGTTCTGATAACTTTGATGATGCTAAGGGTTATGATGATAATGTGATTGATAACATACCAACAAAAAAAAGAAAACCAGATTTACAAATACTTAGCAAGGATAGTGACGATGATAAGAACAACCGATAAGAAACCGAAAATGATTATATAAGTCCTCACTAGTCAAAAATATAGAACTGCTCTTGCTTAGTAAAAAAATAGATATGGTTTATGGGTTCAACATAGATGAAAGCGGAAACTGACGATATGCAAATAATGAACTAAATTTTAATGCAGATAATTCTATTCGAATAGGAAATACAAAGTGGAAAATGACTCCAGGATTATTCGAATTAGTTTTTCATTCAAAACCCCTACATTACTCTAAAAATGATTTGAAAACTTACAAAGAACTTTTAATTTGACCATGTGGCTGATATTGTCGTTTGTATGCATTTGTAGTCGTTAATTAAAAAAAATTATATAAAGTTCATATATTTTTAAAATATGAATGAATATAACTATATATGAGTATGTATGAATTCATGTATGGAAATGTATGGGATTATACATGGCAAAACTATTATATATGAACTAATATATGGACTAATGAATTATATGAAATGTATTATACATGAGCTCATATATGGAAATTTAATTATGAAGCTCTTCATATGTGGATCCATATATAGAAATAAGATTTAATATATGGAGTCATATAAGAATGTATGCATACATGATATCTCACATAAAATCGTTCAAAAATGCTTGGTGAATTGAAAATCCATTAGAAAATAGATGCGGTATGTAAAGTTTATATGCGTACCATCAACGTTTAAAAAAGAAAAACTTTTGTTACAAAAAAAAAACATTCTTGTGTGGCCCCATTTAATATATTAAATAACCCAAAGGATAATCCATTAATTTTATAGAAAATAACAGAATTCTCTAGATAAGAAACAAAGTTCATATTACTGCAAAAAATTATATTGAAAACTATTGTTACGACGGATTATTTTTTCTTTTATAATTAATTGCATTACTTTTTAATATGATTTCTTAAATTAAATGTTATGTACCAATATGAGTTTTGTGTTTTTTAAATAATTGATTCACCTTTTGACTTAAAATGATGAATGAAATGTTTTTTAGTTCGTTTTTCATTATTTGTCCAAACAAATGTTTCATTAAACAAAACCTCTCTGTTCAAAATTTAAAAAAAGTAATTTCAGTAAATTAAATTATTGCACAGCAGTGAGCTTTTGTGAATCAAGAAAGTATGAATATGAACTTTGCATACTGTAGAGGGAATATATGCACATACATGTATGAAAATGTATGAATATATACAATCATATATGCCCATATACCCTCATTTTTCGGATCCGAACCATATATGGGATATCATATATGCTCCATACATATTTTTTTAGCTGGGTACTTAAAAACACCAATTGAATATAATTATAAACAAAAACAAAAATTCAATACATTTAATTGTGGACATTTATGTTTAAGATTTTTATTCAATATATATAATTTGAAATAAAAACAACATTTTATACTTTTATTTTTTCATAATCTCTTTATTTTACAATTGATTCTTCTTATTTTAACAATTTTAGGTTAATGACATATCTATATAAACATTAAGAAAAATATCATCATCATCATCTTCCATAAATTCTTCATACATATTTAAATTTGTTGTTTCTTGTGCTAATTCTCTTGATGATGATGACGGTAAACAAATATTTAGGAGAATATCATCATCTTCTTCCATAAATTCTTCATACATATTTAAATTTGTTGTTTCTAGTGCTATTTCTGGTGTTGATACTGATGAATAGTAATTTAATCTATAATGCCCCACGCATAAGTATCAACACTATTTTCACTTACAAATCTCTTATCATCTAAATAATTTAATGAAAACTTACTAATATATTGCGTATAAATATTATATACCTTAGACCTAAATACATACATAGAATCATAAAATAACTGTTTATTTAATAAACAATTTCTAAAATCATTATTACTTAACTTATTTGTAACACATTGTTTCACACCTTTTATTTTTTTTTATTTCCTTATCTAGCTGATCTATTTTTACAGAATACATTTTAGCTCGTAAACCAATGAACTCTTTAATTAACTTACCATTGCATTCGTCCTTCATCATCCCTAATACTTTTTTATTCATCAGAGGAAAATTAAATACATTATCTTCCGGATATGCAGATGTCTCAAAATGCATTTTAATTTCATTTCATCATATAGGTCATTTGTTTTGATATCATATATAAAGGAATTAGTATCCATATAATTAAGATTAATATTTTCACAATATTTAGGTTTCATATAATCGTAATGAAAATTATACATTTTATATTTTGATAATTCTAAAACAGCAAACCCAATGTAAATGGGTTTATTATATTCAGTTCGTACTACACTCATTTCAATGGCAACCATTTCGTAATGAATTTTGAGGGAACTATGAAAATTAGGTCTAGCAATAAGAGCTCTTGCTCCTAATCGCTTACCTTTATTCTCCCATTCACATACTCTTTTATATCCTTTCTTTTATTGATATTTTCCATAGTTTTGCCATATACAGCACTGTTTAACAGTTTAAAAAAATTTTGCTCAAATGAATTTTTAGCTAATGTTCTATGATGATTATTTATATCGATATATTTTTTCAACCAATTTGACTGATTAAGTTCAAAAATTCTATGAATTTTCTTTAAAATTAGACCTTGTTTCATACATT
Source organism: Tachina grossa (assembly GCA_949987645.1). Lineage (NCBI taxonomy): Eukaryota > Metazoa > Arthropoda > Insecta > Diptera > Tachinidae > Tachina > Tachina grossa. The sequence continues at coordinate 48,393,135 of OX465277.1, read as the reverse complement.
GTTGAAGATTGCGATAATGCATTATATAATTGGTTTTATCGTTTAAATCTGTTATTAACTTCCGCTGTTTCATGCTTTCAATTTTGTTGTTTTCTGCACAAAATGGCAAGTCACTACGATAGTCGTGTAATGTGGTTGGATATTCTATATCTACCTCCAATATGTAACCAACTGTAGAATCTTCTTTTACATTATTTACATCAAAATTTTCACAGTTTTCAACCCACTTGAAATTTTTGAAGGGTAGGTATTGAGACATTGCATGACCATATAAGTTATTTGCATCTAAATACATAACGTAATTTGATTCTTTTGTAGGATCATAATCACTGATGTATTTGTTATTTGCTATCGAATGTCGCTTACTGCATTGAACTATACCTCCCCTAATAGCCCGTACTACGAAATTGTACATGTTAATATCAGTTAACAATTCTAATTCTATTTCCGTTGTTTTCAACATTGCATCCCAAGATAAACCCGGGGTAGTATAATATTGACAGGGATCTAAATTGTAAATGTTTTTACAAACTTTACGGAAGTTTTCAAATATATCGCAAAGCAATAAAACATCTACTTTTAAATATAATAACAGATAGTCCAACAGAGTGTTACAATTGAATGTATTCCAAACCTTTTAAGCATCTTCGTAATCATTAACACTACACGACTCATTAGAGAGTTTATTAAAGAACCATGAACGGGGTGGTAGCTGTGTTTCTTGGAGTCAATTTACGGAATCTAGATAGTCATACGGAAAGACACCTTTACGTTTTATTAAATTGAATTCATTGTCAATGCGATAGGTTGATTTAACAGTTGACAAATCATCATCGGACAAAAACCCTGCTAGTTTTTCTAAACTCGATGGCATAAACCGACAAGAATCTAGAAAACGCAGTTCAATCGTGTCTTTTTCATTTATAAAAATTCTTTTTGATATGGATACATATAATTCTTTATTTAAAGGAACTATATTTATATCACCTTCGATAGATGAAAGCTCTCGCACAAACAAATGACAATCATATGCCGAAAGATTATGGAAAAATATAGGGATGAAGTTCGCGATTTGATACTCTAAATTGCACTTGTTATGTGCTGGACCGCTATATTCACCTGTTAAGTGACAATGGTCGGCCACGCGATCTTCAACAGATACATTTTTTTTTATAAATGTGACAAAATGTGTTCTCATTTTGTCTAATCTGTTGAAGCGGTGTTAAGGAATTCATTGGTTTAATTACACTTAAATAATTGTTGTATATATCTAGACTATCCTTAACTAAATTAGTAAAAAAATGTTTTGGTGAGTTAACACCACTATATATTCTAAAAATATTTAAAGTAGAATTAAAGGAGTATTTTATATAATAACTATAAGCAAATGGGCCATGCCTTTGTGAAGATTTCACATTGGCTGAATTTTGAACATTAACTGATTCCAGAATACATTCAAAATCAGCGTACACCACAAAAGGTACATCCATTTGCTTTTTTAAATTCTTAAAACTCACTAAATTATTTTCTGCAGTTGGCATCTTAGTTACAATTTTGTTGCATTGCTCCTTATGAATTTTTAATGATGTCTCGTTATGGAAATAAATAAGGCAAGTGTTACATATATATACACATTTCTCGTGTTTTGTTAGTTGACTTCTAATCAATCTGTAATTAAATAAAAGAAGTAGAATATTTTTTTATTTATATATTTTAGTAAATATCAATATAAATATTAGTGACATACTTTGAAATATTTTTGATCCAGACATAGTGGAATCGTTTACCATCTTCCAAGAGTAGTAAATTGATGTGCTTGGCTTTTTCTTCTTTAGTAAAATAATATGGACCCACTATGTTTTCCCCTTCCAAACCAAACACATTTATACTGATATTTAGATTATTTAACTCAAACACCCTTATTTTATTTACGGACAAGGGAAAATTAAGTTCTTTGAAATTTAAAACGATGTTATTTTCCAGCACTATAGTTTCATCTTGTACGTTATTAATTTTATATGATGAACATCTCGTTGGATGCTGTCCATGAGCGATTGGATATAGAGTCGATATTATAGCCCACTTGAAACAATACTCATCCTTATTTTGCACGTTAACGCAAGCAAACTTTCTCTGTATTGCAGGTGGTAGAGGGAAGTATTGTGAACCCTTAATGGATTTGTATTCATTAATATTAATTTCGAGGTGTGATATTTCTATTAAAGCCCATGCGCTATCACGCTCTTGAAATTCGGTCATCTTTTTCAAAATAATATTGCACTGGTTACTGTAACTGTGGTCAATATCATCTGTTGTTGAGGCTCTGCTAAGTATAGTCATTTTAGTTTGATGTGATTTTACGTTGATTTCACATGCGTCTTGTTCTTCTTTTATCAATACGTATTCACAAAATAGTTCACAATTAAATTTTATGGAGCAATGTTTTTGAAGCATATTCCTCAACAATTCAACCACTTGGGCTTTAATTTCACCCAAAAAAGTTTCAGGTATTAAGTTTTTTTTTATTGCTATTTTCAATCATATATGTTGCAATGCGGCCCCCCGGTAACTGAGTTTATACACCTTAAACCATTGTCTAACATCTTAGCACAATTAATTTTATGTATATTTGTTCTGACATGATAATGATAAGTCGTTTTAGGAATATAACCTCCACAATCTTTACAATAAACACTAGTTTCTTCCACTTTTTTCGGATGCTCAATTAAATGGGTGAGTTTGAGAAATTCTTTACGATACGTGAAACGTATATTACATACGTTACACATCATTGATGAACCTTGCTGTTGCATTCTCACATGGCGTTTTAAGCAAAAATTGCGACTAAATGATTTTCCACAGATATCGCAAGTAAACATGTCCATTTTCCAGTTTTATTTAATAATTTTTTAATGGTATGTTATGATGAAATTTTCAAAACAAGAATGAATTGTACTAATTTCTACAGATCTATTTATACTCGAAATTGTAGGCGTGGTATAAATGATGTAAGGAGCAAGTTTTTATGTATATCCCTATGCAAATATATATTAAAGTGTAATAAAAATAGACGGAACTGTTACAAACATGCTGCTAGATAATTTATATACAGTTCTATTAATAACGAATGCATACAAACATACACATTTGTAATAAAAAGAGACAACAACAAGATATGTGATATAAAAACACAGTTAGAAAATTATTCAATCCAAACACAATTTTCACAGACATACATACATAACATGATGAAATATCCTAACGCACACAAACACAATAACCATAGAAATGCATACTTGTAAGTGCATAAAATAGAAAAAGATAAAATAAAGATAGAAATTATTTAAAAAATTCCCCTCAACAAAATTTTCATCGTAATATAATACAATATCCTAACGCACACAAACACAATAACCAATAGAAATGCATTACTTGTAAGTGCATAAAATAGAAAAAGATAAAACAAAGATACGAAATATTTAAAAAATTCCCCTCAACAAAATTTTCATTTCAAATTATCTTCCCTTAAAAATAATAGTGATGAAGGAAAATAACACGACGGCAATACCTAGCATGATGTGCATTTTTACATTGCACTTTGATACATACATAAAATAGCAAGAAGACAAATACCACTTTGGCAACACCTTGCATTATGTGCACTTTTACATTGATCCTTATGGCACATTTTAGCCCCCGACCGACATAAACACACTACTCATTACCATTGCCTAGTACTTCTTCATTTAAGTCTGCGATATAGTCTGCTCGCGTTCATCACTAAACCAAGTTATCACTACAGACAACAGTAGCTCAAAACTCAAGGGACAAGTGGGGATGGACAGATATATATTCGTGGTAAAACGTGGGCGAAACCCAAATTCTACAAAAATTTCATCTGCTCCAAAGATGTCTAGGAATAACAGGGCATCATCTACCAATCGTCAAAATCCTTTTTCGTTATTACAAGACACCGACGACAAGCCCTCTACATCATCGCAAAAGTCTTTTAAGCCACCACCTATTTATCTGAGAGAAAAAATTCTAACGCGCTTATCAAAAAACTGCTGCCGACCATTGGTGAAAATACTTTTCACATCATTCCAATTAAACGAGGTAATATTGATGAAACTAAAATCCAAATATATAATGAAAAAGATTTCCGAAAAATTGTCAGTGAACTCAAAAAAAAAATAAAACAAATTTTTACACATACCAACTTAAGAGTGCTAAAGGCCTACAAATAGTATTAAAGGGCATAGATTCATATGTTGAACCCGAAGAAGTAAAATGTGCACTTGTCGACCAAAGATTCAAGTTAAAAAATGTTACCAAAATATTTAATAGAGAAAAGGTCCCCCAACCCCTATTTCGGGTTGAACTGGAGCCGAATGACATACAATTGAAGAAAAAATGAAACACATCCAATTTATAGCGTAAAGTATCTCTTACATCGAAAAATCACAGTTGAAGAGCCACGTAAGCGTTCAGGTCCCGTACAGTGCCATAATTGCCAAGAATATGGCCATACGAAAACTTACTGCAAGTTACCTACAGTGTGTGTTACCTGCGGTGAATTGCATGGTACTGCTAGCTGCTCTAAGCCAAAAGATCAAGCAGAAAAAAAATGTATTAATTGTGGAGGTAATCATACAGCTAACTATAGAGGGTGCCCTGTATATTCTTTCGTTAAACAGGCTATGGGTCAAAAACCCAAATTAACTCCAGCTCAACCAGTAAACGCGAACTCCACCACTTTTGCTCAAATGAGCCAACCAGTTACTTCACATGTATCGTATGCTGATGCTAATAAGACTACTTCAATTCCCACGCAAAATGTTCCACCGCCAAATATTTCAACGAATTCAAACTCAAGCTTTAACTTTAGTCGCCTTGAAGCTACTATTGAGAATCTGGTGCTAACTATAAACAACTTTACTACAAGTATGACAAGTATGATGCAAGAAATGCTGCGAATGCAGAATACACTGCTTCAAGCATTAGTTAATAAACCATGAACACGTTAAAAATATGTTTGTGGAACGCAAACGGCATTCGCCAACATAAAAATGAACTTGAGCACTTCTGAGACTCATTTGACCTCAAGAACTTTATTTAAAATAAATGGTTACACTTTATATGATACAAAGGACCCGAGAGGGAGAGCATGCGGTGGATCAGCAATTCTGATTAAGTCAAGACTCAAGCACTATGTCCTCAGAAACAAACACACAAAAACAAAGACAAATTTTCATATTTTATTGTTGTTTTCAATATAAATCTATTTATATCTTTATCGTGAAATAGGACATTAGTCTCAACCACTTTTTTTAATATTCTTTCTACACATGCTGTGGAATCGAAAAAGTTCCTTGAAAAATTCTGTATAAATTTCTATGCAAAGGTTTGTTTACCCAAACGATTTTTAATTGTAGAAATCTTTTTCCAAAATATACTTCTACTTAAATCTTTGAGATTTTTAAATTGTGGAACTTGCGATACTGCCCTTTATTCAATATTTATTAATTATGTTTCCTTTGGAAAAGTTTAATAGCAAGTGGTACAATACTATTGGCTTCCCCACTTAAAACATGATCTGGCGCAGATTTCGGACACCTGTTTAAATAAAAAATCTTCAAAAAAAATCTTCCGTTTTCAAAACGGAGAAAACTCCATTAAAAAGTGTACTCAAATGTTTGAAGGAATTGCATACATAGTTTAATTTTGAGGTGAAAGGGCCAAAATAGCCTAGAGAGTACCACAGGGCCATCAAATATCCAAAAGTGCCACAAATGACCCAATTGTGCCACATTTTGCATCACTGCACTCAGCACTAGCTAAACTACATACACACATATAGCAGTCGGCACTAGCAATACGAAATACACAACCAACTTTGTCTTATTAGTTTTTTTTTGTCGGTATTCACTGTTGCGCAAAGCAACAATATTTTTTCTTTGTATGTATGTATGTACATATTGGTTTTTACAACAAGAAATAAATATTAAATATAAATTAGTTTTTCTTTAAATGCATTGGTGTTTACTCTTCCATAAGGAACTTTTCGACACCCTTGAGATAATCTATAGAATATCTAAAAAATAAAGAAAACAAAAGTACAAAGTAATCAAAAAAAAAAAAAAATGAAGCAATCGTTTTCATGGTTTCTGTTTCTCTCACTTCAAGAATTAAACAAAATCAAACAAATTTGTTTCGTTTATTGTCGTGCTCTGGTTTAAGTACAAAGAAATCAAAACAAAAATAAATTTAAAACTGTACAAGTGTCGATTATTTATGTTACGAAAATTATAAGAAAATTATAGAAGATAAGCAAGAATAGTTAAACATACGTAGGTAGAGTAATATAACTTCGTGCTAACCTAAATAGAAAAATGAAAAAAATGGAAAAACAGGGGAAATAAATAGTGATACTTACATATGTATTTACCAAAAGTAAATCAATAATTGTACACAACAATCATTTCTCACATTCCGTTTCATTAGAATTTACGTTAAATAGCTGATGTTAATAACAATTTCTACCCAAGTAGATAGACTAGGGTGCTGATGAAGTGCGTTGCTGCACAGAAAAATATCAGTATTTCCCCCAGCTTAAAAATTCTAATTTAATTTTTCTTCTCTTCTTTAGAAACTCACATTAATTAATAAAATATTTCACTCAATAAAAAGAATTGAAATTACTGAACTTAAGCCTGACTAAAAATTATTTCTGATTAAAAATTCACTATAGTTCAATTAAAAATCTAAAAATGTCTCAATTCATCATGGGCACGTGACAAAAATATGTTCACTTGGCAATCACTGTTCACTTGGCAATCACTAATGTTCGAAAACCAGATAAACGGGAGATTGCAACAACAAAAGTAACATATTATCCACTACTATAATACTTATATGCATGTACGGACGGTACATCAATTTTTTTTTCATGAATTTATTTATTGTATCTTCATATATGAACTAACAATAAGTATTCAAATCTTAAATCTATAAAAAAAAATTATTAGGCCAGACCAGTTTCGGACATAAACTTAGTGGTAGTTATAAATAATACATTAGTAGTGATAATCAAAAAAGGGGGGGAAAAAGTATTTTCAAGTAGTCCCATCTGGAGTGTTAGGTATAAGAGCCCGTGTGTCCCTCTTTTTTAAGCGGATGTGTCCAGTAAAGTTCAAAATATTACGAGCAAGCGGATTAGGATGTGATTCGAGTTTTGTTAAATATTTGCCTGCGTATTTTGCAATTTCTTCAGTCACTAGTGGCATATTTAAATCACGATGTATAATAGAATTTTGGATGTACCATGGAGCCGATGTTATTAACCGTAAAATTTTGTTTTGCTTCGTTGGATTCTCTCGACATTGGAAGCTGAAGCAGTGCCCCATAACTGAATTCCGTAGCGCCATATTGGCTTCAAAAGCGACTTGTATAATAAAAGTTTGCAGTCTAGGCTGAGTGTTGAGTTTCTGCCAATCAACCAATATATTTGAGTTAACTTAAGTTTCATCTGAGTTAACTTAGAGTCAATATGATGTTTCCATGTAAGTCTTCGATCAAGGTGTATACCAAGGTATTTCACTTGGGAATGTTGAGGAATATTTTGATTGTTGATTCGAATGGGGGAGCAAGTATCTCTTCTTAGGGTGAACGTTATATAGACACACTTTTGTTCATTGACTTTAATTCTCCATAAGTTCAACCATATTTCCAGCTGGGTAATATGTTCCTGGAGATTGCGGGATGCCTCATAAAGATTTTCGTGCACACTCATACAGGCTGTATCATCGGCAAAAGTAGAAAAATGGATATTATTGCTCACAGGCATATCACAAGTATATATTAAATACAAGACAGGACCCAGAATACTACCCTGTGGCACACCAGAAGATATACATTCGGGCACACTCGTGAACTCTCCTTCCACAACAGTGAACTTCCTATCAATAATATAACTTTCCAAAAGCTTTTGAATGTGTCTTCAATTTTAAAACTAGGCCTTCGTGCCATACTTCATCAAACGCCTGAGAAACATCAATAAAGAGGGCAGAACAATACGTCTTTTCTTCAAATGATCTTCTTACAACTTGGACCAGTCTATGCGTTTGTTCAATCGTGCTGTGCTGACTTCTAAAGCCAAATGGATGGTCCGGGATGCACCCATTATCAGTTAAAATTCTGGACAATTTAGTCATGAGCAGATTTTCGAAAAGCTTTGAGATTGTAGATAGTAAGCTTATAGGCCTATATGACTCAGTACATCGAATAAGTAAAAATAATTAATGTGATGATCGTAAAAGATAAGCAAGAATAGTTAAACATAAGTACGTAGGTAGAGTAATACAACTTCGTGCTAACCTAAATAGAAAAATGGAAAAACAGGGGAAATAAATAGTGATACTTACATATGTACTTACAAAAGGTAAATCAATAATTGTACACAACAATCATTTGTCACATTCCGTTTCATTAGAATTTACGTTAAATAGCTGATGTTAATAACAATTTCTACCCAAGTAGATAGACTAGGGTGCTGATGAAGTGCGTTGCTGCACAGAAAAATATCAGTATTTCCCCCAGTTTATAAAGTCTAATTTAATTTTTCTTCTCTTCTTTAGAAACTCACATTAATTAATAAAATATTTCATTCAATAAAAAGAATTGAAATTACTGAACTTAAGCCTGACTAAAAATTATTTCTGATTAAAAATAGCTACAAAAATGTTATAATTTTTTAAAAAAAAATTTTTTTTTGATGTGTAAACATCTATACGCTAGGGGGTAAAAATTTTTTGGCTTTGATTCTTTGCTGAGATTTCTTTGCTTTTTGCTTTTGCTTTGCATTGTCAAATCGGTGTGAGCTATGTATGAGTGTATTAGTGTTAGAAAGAAGCAATACCAAGCAGAGAAACAAGTCGACCGGCTCGAAGCCGACGGTGCGCCACCGCCGGTTATTTTTCTGTATATATCCGTACACCAAAGGTGAAAATGAACCGTAAGAGCTACGGACTTGAAATTTGGACACAATATGTAGACATTTGGCCACTACAACAACAAATACATGAGAGTTAAAAACTAAAGGGTGTTCCAAAACGAGAAACGAAAAATGTTAAAATCCCATGTAATATACATACAATTGTATGTACACTTGAAATTTGTAAAGTTAGTGTATTTTTATACAGACTGCAACAATTAACACTAAATTTAAAAAATTTAAATCATCATCATCATTAAATTTAAATCCATCAGTTAATGCAATTTTCACTTTGTAATATTGACAACTTGCTGTATCTTGGAAACCGTAAGAGCAAAACTATTGAAATTTTCATAAACGGTAAACTAAAAAATCAAAAAAATATAAAATCGCCATATATAAAAAAATCGACAAAAACAAAAAAAACCGCCAAATCGAAAAAAAGCACCAAATTAAAAAAAATTTCTAGGACTAAAATAAATCGCGAAAAACCGGAAAAATCGCCAAAATGAAAAAAATTCTTCAACAAAAAAATCGCCAATATGACAAAATCGCCAAAATGAAAAAATCGCCTAAATAAAAAAAAAACCCAAAAACAGAAAAAATCGCCAAAATGAAAAAAACCCCAAAAAACAGAAAAAAATCGCCAAAATGAAAAAATCGCCAAAATGAAAAAAAAATTGCGAAAACTAAAAAAACGCAAAAAGAGAAAATAAACGCCAAAACGAGAAAAAAGCGATAAAACTGAAAAAAATCGTTTAAACTGAAAAAACTTAAAAAAGGAAGAAAGCTAAATAAAAAAAATAAAAACTCAAAACCGAATGTGCGCGAGTCAAAGTCGCACTTTACTGAATTTATTTTAATTGCAATGCGTACACAACAACAAGAACAGCAACAACTAAACGATGAACAACAGGAATTAAAAATTAAAAAGTAAAAGTAAAGGCATTTACCATAGATGAGCACTGCAGTACCACTAAAGTTTCAGTAAAAACAATAAAAAATGTTTAACAAGTAAATTTTTACTGATTACTAAAATTTTTTTCAACAATTTTTATAAATTGCCTAAATGATTTGTTATATGATGAGGTGCATTGAATTTTCAGTAATCAGTAATGCACGTATTCATAATGAAATTCTACCAAGTGGCTAAATGTTTTTCATACAAAAGCTTCAAAATTTAAATGAAAAAACTTTGCCACTTGCTACAATTTTATTATGATTACGGCCCTACGATTTTACTGGTAATGCAAATTAAATTTCATTAGCAGTAAAAATTTACTGAATTTTTTTTAGTAATCAGTAAATTTACTGCTTACTGAAATTTTGAATGCAGTACATATACATATACTGCAGTGTGCCCATTTACTAACCAAATAAGTTTAATAAAACAAACAAAAACCAACAAATTCATATGTATTTACAATATTGAAAGTTTTGATACTTTTAATTAATTAATTTAAAAAAAGATACTAAAAGCATAAGTACTTCCAACTTAAAAAAAATTTCATTACTAGATGTTTACACATTTCCTCTGTGATCGGACTCACATTGCTTTTTTCACACTTTTTTCTCAATAAGGGCGTGTGTCAAATGGTAGAAAAGTACTATGGTACATAAAAAAATATTTGCCTGTGGGGAACATTTTTCATTTTTCTGCTGTGCCAAATGATATCTTTTTTGACAAAGTAAAATTTTGACAAATTCGCTCGAGCATAGGAAGAAGCTGATGAAACAATTGCTGCGGCGGCAGTTTTGCTTCGCCTGACTACAACCCGCCGGCTACCAACAAATTTTTAAGAGGACATTCTTATATAAAACAATATTCCCTAATTAAACTTAAAAGACGTTAAAATCTTTGTATTGGGCGACGGCTCCAAGCGACGGCGGTGAGTTTAAATTTTATGATACCATGCTTTTTATTGCAGCTTGTCAAAAATTTACCTGTTGTGTCAAAATTTCTACTAGCCCCCAGGGCTAGTGAAACTTTATTCACCTCGGAAGTGTAAAAAATTTACTTACACTAGCTCTTTGCTACAGGCGTTTGGCACAGGCCCTAACTCCAGAAATAATAGTTATACAAAAAAATAATATTAGAACATTTTAAAGCAGGCATAATTTAAAATTTGATACATATCGCATAATAAAATCGAGTACGTTGTTTCAAAATTACGGTACGATGAATACACTAACCTTTTCAAAAATCTCATATTTTAGAAAAAAAATTCTAAAAAAAACTTGTCCATAGAATCTGAAATAATGATCGTTTTTGTAGTTAGGTGACCATAGCGCATCAAAAAAAAAATATAGTGGTGATCCATGGTCAGAAAATTTTTTTCCATTTGTTGCAAAGTGTAATGTATGCATACCGAATACATTAAAATTAAAGATGTGCACGTGAGTGTTTTCTGACTCACGACACGAACGCTCACGCAGAAAAATATTTTACTCACGCACTTTCACGCACGAATGTCTTTGAACATTTTCACGATCACGCACGCTCACGAATAAAATATTTTTAATCACGCACGAGTGGTTTAAAACTTATTACGATCACGCACGCTCACGAAAAAGTATATTTTTAATATAATTTGCATGTTTTTTGAGTTGCAAAATAGGTTCTTACATATACATATGTACATATATATATATATATATATGTATGTGTTTTTGTAAAATTTACAATGTAAATTAAAATAAAGCAAAGTTAATTTAATATCGTTTTAAAAATTCGTGTTCATTTTAAATATTCGAATTCTCGTATATCAAAAATTGACATTCAGCACATGTATTTTTGTATACATACATAATGAAGGTAAGACGTATGATCAATTAAATAAATGATAATCAAATAAATGAGAAAAGCATATTATATTAGAAAACATAAAAATTTCTAAAATTTTTCTGTTACGTAACATTTTCAGACTCCCCCCACCCCCACCATAACAAATCATAACAAAACTCGAACCCCACCCCTCCCACCTACAGCGTTACGTAATATATGGACGGCCCCTAAAGCAAAAAACATTTTCTGCGGTATAATTCGTCAGTAGTATTGTTGACAAAGGCACTGTTGAATCAGTAGTGTTTCTCAATTGATACTTCCTACAGGGTATCTAAGAAACATACATACATACTTACAAAGGTGTATGTACCCATCAAACAAAATGCTCCGAATTCGTAAAGAATTCGTAACGATTAGTAGACAAAATCTTCCGATTTCGGCACCGAAATATTACCGAAATCGTAACAATTTTTGTATGAAATGGTTGACACGACTTCGTAACGATATGTCGGTACGAATTCATTACGATAAGTCGGTACGAATTCGTAACGACATGTAGGTACGATTTTTTTTGCTTTTATAGTAGAGTACCGCTTCACCGTTATGTTGCTGCTATTGTCGAAATAATTTGCACGTACTCACGGTTTTTAATATATGTTACAATCCCTTTTTTTTTATCAAAATATACATATTTATATAAAAGAAATGTTCACAGACTTTTACTTGTGTACTCAAAAATCAAAGTTTTAATGTTTAAAACAAATTGTTCAGAGAAACTACCGAAATGTCTTAACGAATTCGGTACGACAAGTCTGACTTCAGAAAAATTCGAAACATTTTGGTTGGGGGGTATTCATTATGTTTGTAAGCTCATACTACCATACATATTACTATATATATATATATGCATTTATTATTATAAAATAATAATAAATGCAGGAATGTTATCTCGTGAGAGCGTGAGAATTCGTGCGTGATTATATAAAAAAGATCTCGCACGTCACGCACGAGTAAATTTTTTTCAGTCACGCTCACGCACTCGCGTGATTAGTTATAATATTTTATCAGGAATCACGTGACTCACGCGTGACACGATAAAATCACGACATTTGCAGATCTCTAATTAAAATTATAAGTACTTATAATTTTAGTTAACTTCTGCACAACGAGAATAATTATGTTAACCTACTCAAAATGATGATGATCAACACTTCGTTTTGTAAAGTGTCCAGGAGACGTACAAAAAAGCCATCAATCGGTAAGAATGTGTTAGTGTCGTTTAATTGATGATTTTTCGTAGACGTACAAATAAAATCGTCAATCAGCATTTTAATTTTGTGTTCGTTGTGTGCGATTGCATGTACTTATTTAAGTCTTCATCGGATGATTTTTTGTTATTAGCGGCATTAAAACTTTATGAAATCTTTGTATAAAAAAGCACATTGAACAAATATACAGAGCTAAATTATAATTTTTCTATCTTCCACTCTAATTTTTCTTCTATTATTATTATTATTATTATTATACATAATAATAATTTTTTAATTCTTCAAAATAAAAAAAAACAAACATATTTTCCTGAAAAAATATCGAAACATAAACAAACAACTTTTAATATAAAAACAAGACATTGGGTAGTGTGAGTAAAAAAACTATGTACATACTCGTTTGTATTTGCGTTTCACTTAAAAATTTGTTTTAAACACAAAATTCACATATGTACATAAATACACATGTATTTGGGGTCTTAAAAACAATTTTCAAGTAAAATTTTTTTATTCACACTGCCCATTAAGCTTAATAAAATTAGAGAATATTATATTCAGGGCCATTATTACAACTTAAAGTTAGTTAAAAGTAGGATTTATAAAAACTTAATCATTTGCAAAATTTTACTTTAACCTAAAGTGAGCAATAAATTACAGCAAGTTTATCCTACATGGTAAGTTAAGTCCAATTTTCACTAATGGAAAGCTTTTTATACGTCCGATAAAATCCTACTTTTAACTAACTTTAACTTTTAACTTTGTAATAATTGCCCTTATAATAATAATAAAACTGTTTGAAGATTTTTGATTGTTTGTTTTTTTTTTACAAAGAACAATTGCTCATTTTCATTAAGTGCAAATTAACTTTTTTCATCAGAGCACTTCTCCATGTCATCAGACAACAAATAACACAAAGCAAATGATGTTTTTTCGTCAATCAGATTTGGAGACGTTCAAATAATCAGCCGTGAAATAAATATATCAAAATTTTTTGATTCTCATCAAAGAAAAGAAACGACTGCACGTACACAACTATGTGATTGATGGGTTTTTTTGTACGTCTCCTGGGCACTTAAGGTTAAAGCCATTATTATTAAAGTATATTTAATGCCTATAGCTACACTCAAAAAACTTTTTCAATAACTAAATATACAATAAGTTTCAGTTAACTAAAATTAAAGTAAATTTTAAAGATAGGTATATTTTTAACAAGGTATTTATATGTGAAGTCTTTGTGTTTATTCTTTAATGAGCAAACCACCCTATATAATAAATTATTTAGAATGTGTATATAGTAAAACAATTTCATCAGAAAATTTTTTTCGTACAATTTTTACTTAAGCGTTTAGTAAATGCTACATACGAATGTGGCTGTGCCATCACGAGAATTTTCAGCATGTTGGTGAATTTTGTTTTTAATTAGTAGTAGTGGCAATATGACGTTAAATTTTCATAGTATTTTTGTTCCAAAATCTAAATGTGAAACATTTAGCCGAGTCGGGCACATTTCCAGAAGCAGCACGTGTGTAAAGATGTAAATTTCTACATTAAAATGTGCTACTAGTAGACGGCATGTAGCCAATGTAGCTTCATGGTTACGTCAGAGCCACATGCGCATGTGAAATTCACATGCCGTATACTATTCGCTTTAGATTATTTTCTTTCATTATAAAAGAAAAAATATTTTAATAACAACTAATCAATAAGTTGAAAAATTAGATTCAAGCTTAAGTTTATACGAGAAGTTTAAAAAATTAAAATAGTTTTGCGTAAATTTAAACATACATATATACTATGTACATGTAAAAAATTCGTTATTTTCAAATATAAAAATCTTAAAGATTTATGTATGGTATCATGTTTTGGCATATGTATGTATGTAGGTTTTAACTACTAAGCCAACCAAACTTACAGGTTTTGTCTGATATAAGACAATTCTGTACAAATTCGTAAGTCTTTCGACATATCGTACAGATTTCGTTAAAAATTGTTAACGAAATTTCGAGGAATTTTATATTTTGCTTATGCAGAAATATCTGCAGGATTTCGATCAGCCTTCAGATAGAAACCTCGGAGGAATTCTTCATATTCATTTGTTAAGAAATATCTGCACGAAAGCTTTCAGACTGCTGATAGATTTTACAATGGTTTTTATGTTTTGCTTGTGCAGAAATATCTGCAAGATTTCTTAGAGAACTCGGATCACGAAACTTGCAGACTGCTGATAGATTTTTCAATGGTTTTTATGTTTTGCTTGTGCAGAAAAATCTGTAAGATTTCGTACAGAACTCGGATCAAAAGTTCGAAGTTTTTTCAATTCTTTGTTTGATAATTGTTTACAACAACAGCTTAATGTGTCTAATGGGATTATCCAATTTGAAGAAAAGAAAACATGTTAATAATCGTCGTTCAAAGCAGTGTATCAAGTGAATTTGGAAAAAGAAGACGTGCTAAAAGCATAAAGTCCCAGCAAACAATTTCAAAAAAGGTAATCGAGTTTGGAATTAATCATTTTTGGTGGAAGCACTTCCCTACTGGATTACCAACTTAATGATTTTAAAAAGACGTTGGACTAAAATAATCGATTCTTTAGAAGTACTTACATTTTTTTTATTTGTCAACATTTCACGTAATCTATTTCGTCTAAAAAATCATTCTCTTCATTTAGCAACTTGCACGCCATTTTTTTTAATTTTTAGGTAATGTGATTTGTAAGCGAGTAATGAAAATTGGCAATCAGAAAACTAAGTCATTATATGGCAAGTAGTTCTAATGGTAATGTGTAATTTTTTGCTGGGGTGTTTAGTAATAAATGTGGTAATAATAATTAAATTGAATAATAATAAATAAATTAATAATAATAAAAAAGTGGTAATTATAATTACAAAATTTTTTTTTATTTTTACTTATTTAGATGTGACTGTAAATAGTATACCCCAAACAAATTATCAAGATGTTGAGCGGCTTATTAAAAAATATTTTACTATGACTAAAGACCGAGTCAATAAAACCAACAGAAGACTCGCAGCTGGAAATGAGCCGGGAGATGTTAACAGACAACTTCAATTCAATTAGTAAAACTTATTGGACTCTGTGTTTTTTCAAATCGAATTAAGATATTTATGTTTGTTTTTTCAATGGATACAATTTCTTATTTTTTTTTATTATTAGGCAATTAAACACGTTTCAATTCATATAAAAATTGTTTTCGTATAGACAAAAATATGATTTATTTAATCCGAAAATGTTGAAGATTTAATGTCAGATTTCTGTCAGACTTTTCTATGATAAATTGTGAAAAGTTTCAGAGTTTTCAACGATTTTTGTCTAGATTTCTTCCACAAATCTGCACGATTTGTCGGCAATCATTTCAGAAATAACAACGATTTATTGTCAGATTTCTGGCATATATCTGTACAAACTGTCCCAAAAGCTATGCGAATTTTAAACGACTACAAGTACGATTTCTGTCAGACATCGATTGGAAATATCGGAAGGAAATCCAGAATTTCCCAAGGAAATAACATCAGACATCGTTCAGATATCAGATGGACCTATCTGTGAAGTTAAGGGAATTTCCCCCGACAATTATTACAGAACTTGTGTCAACCACTTCATATATTTTTCGTGCCGACTTCGAGACGAAATCAGTCCAGAAATCGGCAACTTGTGCAGAAAGTCGTTATGAACTCTAAACGATTTCGTTGCATTTGGTTTGCTGCACCCAGAAAAAAGATTGGTTGGAAAACCAATAAAACAATAAAATATCATTTGCATTAACTACATTTCAGTTCACGCTATCAATTTTCTGTTAATCCAAAAAACAATCCATGTTCATTGCCATAAGGGCATAATTGTAACAAAAATATGATTGTGACAATACTTGAATTGATTGCATCAACCGAGCGTATGCTTTTGTCATGACTAATAAACTGATTGGTTAACCCAACTGAATAAAATATTACAAATTGGATTTTGCTACCAACTTTTGATATTAGCAACTAAAAAATTTTCGTTCCATATTATAATTAAAATAAAAACTTTCAATAAGTTGCTGCAACTAACTAGAGGTTGAGTTTACTATCATGGTTTATAGCAGCAAATTAAAAAATTAACTTTTGTGACTTTCAAATATATTATGATTTGTGAATTCTCAAATTGTTTTTGAAAGTCTGTGCATAAGATAACAGGTTTGTGGTTTTTTAAAATGTGTGGTTGAAGAAATGTATGTATATAGACATGCTTTGCCATTAGGAAATAAATTTCAATTAAAATAAACTTATGACAATATGTCAAATAATAAATTTCTTAAATTGTGTATTTTTATTTGCATTTATTGTTTATTTTTATTTGAGCAAGGAAGGACAATTTTTCTTTTGCAAGTACCAATTATGATATTGTTTTAATTATATTAACCAAATTTTTGGTAGCAATAATAACATTTATTTCAAATTCCATACTTTCAACCAATTTTTTCTGTTGCTGCAACTATTGGGTTGAGGGTTATAATTAAAATATAGTGGTACCACAAGAAAATTTCAGTCGGTATAGAAGAATTCTATGATAGTTGCTGCAACCGCCAAAATTCAATTGGCAACAAATTCGGTTGCCACAACTAATCTGTTTTCTCTGTGTGGGTATGTACATATCGCTCATTTACTTCAATAGTGGCACAATTCAAAAAAACCAGTTTTGCAGAAAACGCGTTTTAAGTTTTCAATTTGCATACAACTCAATGGAGAAATGAAAAAAAAAATTCTTCTGTCAGGAGGTGATGGTACAAGCTATTTATATGCAATTTTTACACAAGATAAAATACGAAATGCCGCATCTTTCTGCATTATCAACTCAAAAAACTCATTTTTTGAGTTATGCCACTATTGAAGTAAATGAGCGATATGTCTGGGCATGTGTATATATGCGTGTGCATATGTACGTAAGTTTCGTAGAAAATGGGTAGTGGGAAATACTTATCAATTTAATCGTAAACGATAAAAATTAGTTTTGAGAAGAATTTTTATATATCGAACCTTATTTTGGATTTGATCGTAAACAACAAAAATTTAAGTTTTCAGGAGAAGGTTTTTTTTTAAATATTCAAATATGATTTTGTACGTAAATATTAGCTTACAATAAAATTGTACAGCCTATATCTTAAAAGTTATGAACAATTTTGGCATTTTGATAATTCTAAACAATGGATAGGCCCCTAAAATTTGAATTTCAATAAAAATGTTAATTTTTTACAACATATCGCTTATGATTAAATCGAAAATAGAACTCGATATATAAGTGCATAAAATACATAAAACGTTAAATTTGTTAAGACAAAAAACATAAATTAGATGGTTGAATTTTTGTTACATGATATTTAACATCAAAGGGCGAAGATGAAGAAAGAGCATCAGTTTTCCTATGATTTTGTACGAATATGAAAAAATTATGTTCTCAGATTAATTACAGACATTTTTTTCCAAATTACCTAATTATATCAGCAATATGTACTTTGCATATTTATAAACAATAAAAATTATTTATAAAAAAAATCTTTAAAATTAACTATATTTATTCAATTTATAAGCCTTGTTGCGTTGCTAGGGGTTGTATTTGAAAAAAAAAGTTTAATCAAAATGCCTCTAAATGAAAACAAGTTATTTCTATAAGGTATGTATATATATATATACACGAAAACACGACTTCAAACAAGATCTCTATATATATATATATATATATATATATATATATATATATATATATATATATATATATATATATATATATTGAGAGATCTTGTTTGAAGTAGTGTTTTCAAATACGACTTTAAATGACACAGCAATGCTTGTGAATCAAGCAATTGTAATTGTATTAACTTGTGTTAAAAATAAATGCTATAATGCATTAAAATAAATTAAGGACACAACAGTAGCTTCAGTTGGTTTGGTAGGTAATTTGTTGTCTATTGTCGAATTACGGATAATAACTCGGTTACTACTCTCTATGCTGGTGCCCGATTTATTGTCTGGGTGCGGGAAGAGAGCTGAATGCTACCGGACGGGTCATATAGTGGTACGTTCCGCAGATATGCGGGGTAGCTGCTTTATGCAGTCGCGGACAATCAGCGTTTTCGAGAGGAGAGTCTCAAAAGGATTTCGGGTTGCGCCTATATCACATAAATTCTGAGTGTCAATGATACTCGAAATGACATGGCGAGTCATTGGCGCCATTCAAAACCAATAGCTAATAACGGGCTTAGCTAGCAGCCCTAGCACCAGACTAGGATGCTTAAGCCCAATCAGCTAATTATCTGAAACTTAAATGATTAATGAAACCGTAACGGCCCTAGGCTCCTTATAGGAACAAAAGGATATATATATATATATACTCTTACTCCAATACATTGGTATCCAAATACTGACCAACACCAAACACTACAACATCACCCTCAACAACAATATCAACAACAACAACAACATCAACAACAACAACAACAGCAGCAAGGTTCACATGATTTTGGAAGTAGCTCAACAAATAATACGAAATATTATGAAATCAGAAAAGCATTTAAAAACAACATTATTTTTTTATTGAATACAAAATAAAAAGGATCAACTTCTCTTTGAAGATTTTGTTGGCGAAAATGAATCGACTTTTATAGAGAGGCTTGAATACCATTTAAGGCAACATACTATATTGAAATTTAATATAAGTATAGTTGCAGAATATCTAAACATTTTTGGTGAAGAATTAGAAATAATTATAATAGTACACACAGCAAAAATGAGCTTGTTGACTAGAGCAGATGACGTGAACGAATTTTACTGTAAGCAGGTCACAGAATTTCAAAATAAAATGTCTGAGTTCCAGGAAAGAGATTCCGGATGGACTCTTGTTCGCATAGTTCGAGCTGAACTAAATATTAATAAATCTTGTTTAGTAATGAGCTCATTGAATTAGCACCCCGCAGAAGCTTGCTAGTCGTGGTGCTTGCATTAACATTGAAAACAGTGATAATTACTGTTTTAAGTGGGCCTTAATTGCGGCAATGAGTACCTCGTCTATCAATGTTCCGACTCGATGCTCTTCATATAATATTGAAGATATTAGTGCTGATATAATTTCGCTACAAAATGGAACCATAATTGATTTTTCAAATTTGACATTTCCGATGTCACTAAAATATATTAAGTAATTTGAGAGGCGGAATGATGTTAGTGTGAATGTGTTTGGATATGACGACGACAGTGATGAACTAATTGGACCATTTTATATAACCCAAAATGAGAAGACCAAGCATGTTAACTTATTGCTATTGGAAAACATGGATGGGCATCACTATATTTTTATAAAAGATATTTCAAAGTAAGTTATATATTGGAAAGTATTTAAAATTAAATAATACAATACGCGTGTTTGATGTCTTACAGACTACTAAAAAGGCAAACAACGACACATTGTGAACGACTCTTATTTTGCAACAGCTGTCTGCAATACACCCATCTTGAAAATATTATGGAGAAACATAAAATGGAATGTGGTAAAATAGTTACCACAATACCAAAGGTAGAAGACTCCATACTGCGGTTCAAGAGCCATCATAGAAAAATTGACGTCCCTTTTGTTGTATACGCCGATTTTGAATGCGTTTTGCAACAGATTGACTTTAATGTAAGTAGTAAAACTAAATTAAATCAAATACATGTACCCTGCGCATTCAGCTATTTCATTAAGTGTAAGCATGATAATAAATTGGATAAGCTGAGAATTTATACGGGTAAAGATGCTTCTGAAAAATTTGTTGCATTTTTGAATCAAGACTGTCAAGATATATATAACAATTATCTCACAAAAACAATTGAAATGGAGAAGTTGACAGATGACGAAAATGTAACATCTTACAATGCGATAACTTGTCACATATGTGGACAATGCTTAAATAATGATCGTGTGAGAGATCATTGTCATATAAGCGGTAAATATCGAGGTGCTGCGCATAACAGATGCAACTTAAGTTATCAAGTACCCAAGTTTATTCCAATTTATTTTCATAACTATTCATCCTATGATTCTCATTTTTTTGTGAAAGAATTAAGTAAGGTCGCGACAAATATAAAAGTCCTTCCGTTAAATAAAGAGTTATATATATCTCTATCTCAATTTATTAATATGAGTGATGGTACAGATCTTGAACTTAGGTTTCTTGATACAATGCGTTTTATGGCCGATAGTTTGGAATCGTTGGCAAATAATCTTATCGTCAACGATTTTCATACTGTTAGAGCACAATTTCAAATAAGCCAAGAATTTAATCTCATAAGGAGAAAAAGAATTTTTCCCTACGATTATCTTGATTCATTTGAAAAACTTAATGAAACACAACTTCCACCTCGAAAAGATTTCTTTAATAAACTTAATAACAAAAAATGTTATTGCTATTGAAGACTATGCGCATGCGAATGAAGTCTGGGCAATTTTTAACTGCAAAACTTTGAAAGATTATATGGAATTGTATTTAAAAACAGATGTGCTGCTCCTAACGGATATTTTTGAAAATTTTAGAAATGTCTGTAAAAAAATTTATAGCTTAGATCCCTGTCAATACTATACTGGCCCGGGGCTATCTTGGGATGCTATGCCTAAGCATACAAACATTGAATTAGAGCTAATAACCGATATCGACATGTATATATTTTATATTTTTGCCTAGATATTTAACTAATTCTAATGGAGGTTGTAAATTTCCAAAAACCATCGAAATATTATTTATGTTCATTGTTTTTATAATATGCTACCCAATAGGTTCCAGGTCCTCTTGATAAATTCAAATTAATGATTCCACATTTTCTTTTTCTCGATCGTTTTGGTAGTGTATCCAACATGAAAACTCCTCTAAAGTATGGAATGTTTGTTGAAAAGTTTCTCAGATCAACATCAGATAGGGGTTTATTGGGTAGCATTACAAAAAATTTGGTTTTTGTTTTTCTTGACAAACCAATCCATATCCTTTCTTATATGGTTTAAGGTAAAAACCTTTCCCTATTGCTACTGCTTCCATTGTTTTATTATGTCTAGTTGCTTCATCAAGTTGTTGTTTGGCATTCTTTGCAGCATTTATTGCTTTTGATATAGCTGATCCGCCAGTAGAAAGACTACCAATTGCACTCAGAACAGTAAGAATAGTTACCAAAGGTAAGAAGCCACCAACCTTTGGAACATTAATTATGCGTGGTATTATAACTTGCGATATCTTTCCCCTTAACGACTTGTTGATAACCTTACGTGCAATCCTAATGGCAGAGTTAATGTCGTTAGGTTTTTCCTTCTTCAGTACTTTTGTTGCATTTTTAATTGATGTACTGAACAGCTTTTTTCCATTTTGTTCACTTTTTTTTCAACCATCTTCAATCCCATACCAAGTTTTCTTTTGGCTTTCATTTCGTTAGTAACCATATACGCAAACGATTTTTCTGCAAGACAGCTATCTTTTGAAAGAACTCGTTCCCAAGCTTTATTTTCAAGAATTTTATCAGCTTGATGTCTACTATTTAACTCATTTGTTTTGGAATAAGCAATGTCGTGATTTTTACATGCAGCGTCTAATAAATTTATTCCTTTGTCACCGCGATCTAAACGTTTTTGTAATTTTGTTCCGGGTCCACAAAACTGATATCCAGGAAGGTGTAGTTCAACAGGTAGAGAGTTTATTACTCGATTCACTAAACCTTTTCCAACGGCTGGTTTTTTATAACTAAACGTTTTGTTATAATGTATAAGCATCTTATTTAACTTTTTTCTTCTATAATAAAAGTAACATTTATGAAATGCAATTAGTTATAAGAATGCAATTAGTAAAACAACATAAAAATATTATGATTCGCAATATTGATGCTTCAACGAACATCAGATCTAAAATAAAACATAGCTCTCTCTTACCAAATTCTATTCGTGCTCTAATAGTTGGACCATCAAATTGTGGAAAGACTTATGTTATGATTAGCTTGCTAGAAAGCCCTAATGGACTAAAGTTTGAAAACATCTATTTATACTCAAAATCCCTTTATCAACCAAAATATGAATACTTAAAACGATTAATTTCGCCAATTAAAGGGATCGGATATTACACATTTACAGATAATGAAAAAATTATTCCTCCTGACGAAGCGAAAACTAATTCAATTATGATCTTTGATGATGTTGCATGCGAGAAGCAAAATAATATACGAGCATATTTTTGCATGGGACGTCATAAGGATGTTGATTCATTTTATTTATGTCAAACTTATACCAGAATTCCCAAGCACTTAATAAGAGACAATGCAAATGTGATTATAATGTTTAAACAAGATGAGACAAATATGAAGCACGTTTATAGCGATCATGTTGCCAGCGACATGTGTTATGAAAAGTTTCATGAAATTTGTCGAGAGTGTTGGAAGGATAAATATGGATTTTTGATGATAAGCAAAGATAATGACTTGAAAAATGGTCGCTATAGAAAGCAATTCGACTATTTTATAACAATATAAATTACTCTACATAAAAGTAAAGCATAAGTACTTAATTTGGCTTTGGACATAGTATATCTACTTATTTTCTAAAAAATATTTTATGCCGGATCTGATAGCTGATCTGTTACCTGATCTGATAGCTGATACGTGATCTGATACCCCCCATACCTGATCTGAAAGTTGCTCAAATATCTGATCTAATACCTGATCTGTTAGCTGATCTAATATCTGATACCTGATCTGTTGCCTAATAGTTGAAAATGGATGAAAAAGTTTTAAAAGAGCTAATAAAGACAAGAAATGTTTTAAAGAAAAGATTTCGTAGTATAAAAGTTGATGAAACAGATACACATGAGCAATTCAAAGATACATTTAAACCCATAATAGATCCTTTAACAGAATTTGTGAACAGTTCTAAACATAATAAAATAAGTATTAAAGCAGAAAAAGATGAATTTAAAACGAAAGTTTGTAAAAAATCAAATTTTCCATTCAACGAACAATCAGTTAAGTTAGAGACAAGTACTCCAAACGAGCTTGGTGAAGAAACATTATGCAATAAAAATATCTCAATTAGTGATATAAACGCAAATAAGATTGATAAAGTTGATACTGATGATGATGACGATGATGACAGCGATGATTTTTACTCTCAATCGGAAACTCTAGACAATTCAGATAATAATAATAAGAGTTATACTGACCTAGCACTATTGGAAAGCAGAAACGAATTAGATACTCTCTACGGTGCACATAAAGATTGAAATAATGAAGGGAAGTTTGGCAATATTAGTATTAAACTTATTGAAGATAAAATAGTGATTGGAAATCAAATATCGGCTTTTACACCAGGTTTATTTTCTTTACTGTTTCACAAAATACCAAAACATTACGATAAACACGAATTAGATATATATAAAAAAAATTTAGTAAGCACAAATGCATATAAAAGAGAATATAGACATGATGCACAAATAAAAGGAACGAGAGCATATAAATATAAGCATATTATCAGTAAATTGTTTAAGAAAGAAAGTGAAAAGAACTCATCAACTTCATCATCACTACACAAAATAAAAAGTCCTTACAAGGGCGAGGGTTTGATGCAACTAAAGACATACAAACCTAACTATATATACTGGGACGATCCTAATCAGTGAGTAGATCGGCTTAGGCTATTGCTGGCATCACAAGCTACATGTCATACTAATCACAATAACGAAATTGTCTCAATTATCGAAGAATTATATGAAGCAAACATTATAGAATAATATTTATCTGCATAAATCATGTCCATCGATAAGTTCGGGCACTATCTTAATGATACAACTGGTACTGTTTTTGTGAAAAATGTTCCTAAGCTGCTGGGCTTCGTTATGGATAAAACTAATAACATTGACGTTCAAAACAAAAGAATCAAAAATGTGGCAAAAGGTTTGGAGGAAAACGACGTTGTTAATAAATTGCTTCTGCAAAGTCAAATTCAAGAGGTTCCAGATGAAATCAACATGAGCTTAAGTCAAAAACTCAATGAAATTCAGGAAAAAATTTTAAGTATGAAACTATTTTTTGAAAAAGAAATTAAAAAGATAAATGAGTTAATTTATGGGTATGTAAGAAATATGATGGTCGACAGTACTTAAATTAACTCACTCTGAACTCAACGTATCCCTTAAAATTCAAAATACGTTAAATAATGACTTCAAAAAGAAATTTAGTAAATGTACTGCATAAGCAAGCACGAAAAAAATTTCCACGTCGAAGAGTTGTTATGAAAGGAATAGATGATCTTTGGCAAGCTGATTTAGTTGAAATGGGGAACTATTCTACAGACAATAGAGATTATCGATTTTTGCTGACCGTCATTGATACATTTTCAAAATTTGCTTGGGCAGTACCCTAGAAAAGAAAGACTGCATTGGAAACAAGCCAGGCTATGCAGAATATTTTTCAACTAGGACGAATGCCAAAAAAACTTGCAAACAGACGACGGTAAAGAGTTTTTTAATAAACACTTTGGAAAATTGATGAATAAATACAACATTAATCACTACTCAACATATAGCAGAATGAAAGCATCAATAGTAGAACGATTTAATAGAACATTAAAAGGAATGATGTGGAAAGAGTTTAGCTTTAATGGATCTTATAACTGGATCGACATTTACAAGGACTTGATTAATACATATAACAGAAAACTTCATTGTACCATCAAAATGCCACCGATTCAAGTTAACTCTACAAACGAGAAAAATTATTAAATACGGTATATAACCGTTTAAAACTTTTTAAATTATCAAAGTTCAATGTTGGAGATCATGTGCGCATAAGTAAATATAAACATGTTTTTGAAAAAGGATATACACCAAATTGGACCACAGAAATTTTCACGATTAAAATACATATCCAGCCACATACATATTAGAAGACTATCGTGGTAATCCTATTAAAGGTGGATTCTATGATAAAGAACTTTCAAAAACTAGATATCCAAATACATATCTAGTTGAAAAAGTTCTTAAAGCTAAAGGAGAGAAGGCATATGTTAAATGGTTAGGATTTACAAATCAACATAATATCCTTGATCAATAAAAATGAAATATTGTAGTTAAGATTATATATATATATATATATATATGTGTGTGTGTGTGTATATATTTGTGTCTAATATATTAAATAAAATATAATTATATATATAAATCCTTTTCTTATACAAATTGTTGTGTTTAATTTCACTTATTTGTAATCAGACAAGCATAATGTCAATAACACTTACTCTCAGCTCAAACTCATCTGACTTATCTGCTGCTAATTACTTTCCTCCTATTCGTTTGAATGGTGAATATGAATGTGCTCTGACTGATTTTTATTCATATAATAGCATTCCTAATGTAGATGATTTTAACAATATATTTCATATTGGTGAACACGTAATTAAAGTACCAATAGGATCTTATGAATTGAATGATATAGTTGATTATATTAAACACCACTATAAGCAGTATTGTCCGGAAAATAAAATTGATATACAAGCTAATAACAATACAATGCAAGTTAGAGTTAATAGCTCTAATGATCCCATATACTTTAACAAAGATAACACAATTGGAAAACTTTTTGGATTCAATAAGAAAATTCTAGCTCCTAACCAAGACCATTACTCAGATCTACCAGTCAATATTTTCATCGTGAATATCTTGCGTGTTGAATGTAGTATAGTCGTTAACACATATACGAATGACTCACAAGCACACACATTACATGAATTTGCAATCAATGTCCCCCCAGGGTGTAAAATTGTTGAGATTCCTCGAAATCTTATCTATTTGCCAGTTATCTGTCGAGAGATAAGTTCTCTCACTCTACGCATAGTTGATCAGAACGGTGATTTAATTAATTTCCGAGGAAAGGAAATTACAACAAGAATACATTTGAGATCTAGCAAATAATGTTAATATACAACGTCAAGCAATCTAAGGATAAAATTGGATACACGCATAAAATACTATTGCAAACCAAACCACGATTAAAGAGATCATTACACAAAAAACATTTGATACAAGGAAATAAAAAATTTTTGAAGTCTCTCAATTTAAAGTTGACAAAGAAATGAGTTACATACTAGATGTTCTAGAAAAACGTCAATCAGACGAAAGTATAATTAAAAAGGACTATCACACATATAAACCATACCTACAATCCTTCAACAATAATGATGAGATTCGAATTTCAATACAAAATCAAGACTTATATGTGCTACCCAGCGAAAGCTACATATATGTTGAGGGAAGTATTGTAGATGATAATAGCAGCAAAATATCTTCGTTTTTAAATCTAAAATTAAAAAATAACTTTGTGGCACATCTCTTTGACGAAATTCGTTATGAACTTAATGGCATAGAAATTGATCATAAAAAAACTTTGTTTCTTTATCATCTGCAGAAAGTATTGGCTTGTACATTGCTGGCTGGAACAAACTCGATGATTTCGATATTTCAAATGGACACTTTAATTTCTATGTACCACTGAAACTATTTTTAGGCTTTGTTGAAGACTATAATAAAATTATACTCAGCGGTAAACATGAATTGCTTCTCTTACGTAGTAAGAGCGATGAAAAACTCGTATACTCAACTGTTGCTACTGACAAACCAAAAATTAGTATCTCAAACATATCATGGAGAATTCCGCATGTACAATTATCCGATCTGAGCAAATTGAATATGATTAAAATTATTAGCAGTGGTGCTTCTATACCGATGGCATTTCGCAGTTGGGATTGTCACACTAATCCTCAACTAAATACAGGAACTAGCTGTATATGGAATGTTAAATTGGCTGCAAATAGAGAACGACCCCGTTTTGTGTTGATTGCTTTTCAACAAGAAAATAAGTTTGTTCACTGTAATCTAAACAATTTAAAAGTGCATTTAAATTCCGAATCGTACCCATTTAAATATAAAATTTAAAAATGATAGGTATGCTATCCTATATGATATGTATCTACGGTTTCAACAAAGCTACTACATGAGGGAATCACAACCACTTCTAACTGCTCAAGAATTTAAAAATAGTGTGCCGATAGTTGTAGTAGATGTCAGTTATCAAAACGAAGCTCTCTCTAATGGTCCTGTTGATATAAAAATTTAAATTGAAACGGACTCCAACATTCCTATCGATACATCAGCCTTTTGCATTCTCATCCACAATCGCATAATAGAATACATACCCTTAAAAGGTCAAGTTCGTAAAATAATGTAAATAAAATATAAGATGATTGGGGGTAAAGTTTTCATCGATATGCAAGGATTTAAATCCAAATCAAACATCTTTATTGCAAAAGAAATATCAATTGTTTTTAACAATAAGGAGCACATACATTTTATTATTAAACCACCGTTTAACTTCAAAAGATTATCAGTAGCAAAACAAAGAGAAGCGAATTGGCTAACAAGAAACTTTCATCATCTGAATTGGAATGACGGATCAATATCATTTAAGAGTGTTGTAAAATTTTTAAAATCCAATTTAAAACATTCTTCAATCTATGTTAAGGGTATGGAAAAAAAGAAATGGTTGGAGAAACTACTTCAACTTAGAGTTTTCAACATCGAGGATATGGGGTGCATCAACTTTAAGCAAATACAACTTAAATATCCGGAATATTTTTACTGCAGTTATCACAATTATGGAGTTTGTGCCTTAAGAAATGCATATTTACTTTATCAGGAAATTAACTAAAAAATGTATATTAATTTTCTATTCTTACATTGCTACAACATATATTTACGATATTTTTTAAATAAATATGTAGATTAAAATATATACAAAATTTTGTTCATTCATTTATTTATATGTATATGGTATGTACAAGAGACAGAGACAAATGTCAGCAAGCAGTGAAAATAACAACCAATCTTTGACAATCCTCAATATCACAAACTTCAATTTCTTTACAAAATAAGTGAAAAGAATGAATAAATACAACACGCATAAATTGTATATTTTATTCATTTCTTCAAACTCTTTACACATAAAAAAATTAAAATCAAACAACAACAACAAAAACAAAACATTGATATCTCACCAGCATACATAATTACTTTCTAAAATACCCTTCCATGTCCCCAGCTAAAAAACGAATATTACTAACAAAAAAATTAATGCCGAGTGCACACTATGATATTTTGTGATATCGCAACAGTGTACCCTAGTGGTAACGTTTATCATATCCGATTTGCATTCCATATAAAAAAAACATAATGTGAAAGGCGTTGCACACATTTTAAAAAATGATTAGAACACAAGAAAATGCCAGATTTGTACTCGGCATTGCATATATACATATACGACTACTTACCCATCTGCCAACGCTCAAGTTGTTGTAAAAACATACACAAATACACACGCATAACGTTGGCTCCCATGATCATGCATCTCTAATTCCCTTTGACAATCCTAAATATCTTACACTTCAATTTTTCCAACCTTCAAATAAGTTCATTGCTCATAAATTACATATTTCGTTTACCTCTTCAAACTCTTTAAATATAGGAAATAGGAAAATCAAGCTAAATAAAAACAACAACAAAAACATTCATAGATTTCCCACAAGCATACATAATTTCTTTCTAAAATAATCTTCCATGACCACCAGCTAAAAAAGAATATTGCAAAAAGACCAAAGCAACATTTTTCTCTATGCATACACGCACTTACACTCTAAAATCATAAACCTGCTGCAACCGCTTAACAAACCAAAAAAAAAAAACATTCAATTCAATTCAAAATTGAAATTAAAACAAAAACCTACATAAAATCCTTCGTACCTACATAATTAACTATGTACATCAACGAACGGATATCAAACCGTGCTTATCTCACAAACCATATATTTTATTCATGTCTTCGAACTCTTCGAACTTTAGGAAAAAAATAAATAAAAATCAAACTAAATAAAACCAACAACAAAAAACATTCATAGATTCCCACACAATTTCTTTCTGAAGTACCCTTCCGCAACCGCTTAACAAACGAAAAAATATACTACATACAAACAAAAGAATATTACAAAAAAAAAACTAAACTATGCACACACGCACACGCAATATAAAATCATAAACCTGCTGCAACCGCTTAACAAACGAAAAAACATACTACGTACAAACAAGCCCCGCGTGCCTGCATAATTAACTATGCACATCGACGAACGGATATCAAACCATAAAATTAAAACAAAAACACATCGACGGGCCGACATCAAACTACCCTTTTCCATGTACAAACCGTCCATAACCCTCGTCACTTCACACCATTGACAGTAATTACCTTAATATGTAAATTTTAGCCCATAAATTACAAAATTTCGATTTTAATTACCCAAATTTTTAATTGTTCAGGCTCATACATTCTACTACTATTTCGATAGAACAATTATGTTCGAAAAAATACAAAAATTTCCATTTGAAAAAAAACCGAGCCTTTCTATATTAAGGTAACGATATGTAGGTATGTAGTACATGCTTATTGTTTCGATTGAGCAATATATATCTATACTGATTTCTTTCCAGCTTAAGAAACTCGTCAGTAGACTTCAACCCGAACATTTTTGAAATAAGCTTAAAAACTTCATATGGCACACTAAATTATAAACAGTAAAATAAATATGACGTAGTTTTTTTAATTTGTAAAGATTTTCGCCATCCTACGTCAAATAAATATACTTCAGTATATCTTATACATATACGATATTCACGAATTGTTAACTAGTTTTTTTATGCATAAAATGTTTATGTTTATTGTTATGTTTTTTAATTCTTACTTGTAAATAAAATACAATCTATGACAAAATTAACAAAACTAACTCAAAATCGTGTTTTTACTTTGAATTTTTGTTTCTAAAATAGTTGCCCATTTTTTGAAAAAAGTCCGCTTTTTTGTGTTACTTTTTTTTTCTTAAATCCACATTTTGTGCTATTTTTCGAAATTTATCAACGGTCACACTGCCCACAGGTCCATCAAACATTAAAAACAGCGATGCGAAGCAACTATTTATAACACAAACGCGCTACTACGCTTCTTAGAACGCGCTAAGTTACAGCATTGCCAAATATTTATAGGAAAACGCGTTATTTTCTACGCGCTAAATTAAATTTCAATAAAAGTATGTATGTATGTGTTAGTACTCGTATATACAATTAATTTTTCAGATTTTGCAATATTGCTTCCTCAACATTATGTTTTAATTTAATAAAATCATTTAATACAGAATCAGAATTGCTTTCCAAATAATCGAAATGCTTAGTTTTTACTTTTAATTAATTTGTAAAACTTTGTAACAACATATAAATTGTCGAATAGTTTTGCGATTCAAATGCTTTTTGTACTTCAGCTATAATAGATGCTTTGTACATTTTTTGGGTCATTGCATGTAGTACATATTTTTATTTGTGAAATTTCAAAATATGACAAATATTAAAATGCGTTTTTTAATCTAACCACAGTTAAGCGAATTTTGTTTGCGACAGCTGAAACATTAACTAATTTAAAAAATTTTATCGTAGTTTTGGATATTAGAAAATTGTTAAATTTATACAAGAAAAGTTAAAAATATATTAAACTGAAATGATATTATTGACTTTATTCAAAACGCGCTAATTTATCGTTTTTTTATTAAACGCGCTAAGACAGAAAAAAGCACGTTTGGCATATTTAAAACGCGTTAAATTGGCATCACTGATTAAAAGTCCCACAAAAATTTCATCCATGGTAAAATTATACTAGGTAAATGCACGACTACAACAAAATTACAACACCAAAAAACACAGGCATTTTGTTGATATAAAAAAACGTATAATTGTCAGAAACAGATACCATTTGTTTTAAAAAATAACAATTAGAGGGTAATTAAAGTACAATTGCAGATTGAATGAATGATTAAAGTCATTCAATGTTGCCAATAGGTGTGTAATTACAGAGAGTTTGCAATTACTCTCATGTGTAGGCCACGTAATTAGATTCATGTATAATCTGTGTGTAATTCTACTCTATGTTCTATTTTTTATTTATTTTTGTTTTCATTTTAACCTACAAAAACCTGTGTATTTTTATTTTCTTCAATGTGTAATTGGAAACAGCCATGTGTAAACTCAATGGCAACACTGTAATCATTTTATTCACAACACATACACTAACATTTTTGCAACTTGTAAACGAAGTTTGGCAACTACTTGTATTGTAAACAATAACAGGCTGGACTTGTGCATGTACCTGTTATAATTGTATCATGGTCTTATCTGTCTCACATTTTGTATCACTGATTGCTTTTGTAAGCACGGCTGCCAGATGTGACAATTTATCGTCATTTTGACGATTTTTGATGCCGAAAATAGCAAAATGACGATTTGACGATTTTTCTCTTAAAATTGACGATTTTTTAGAAGTCCAAATATTTATAAAAAAGCGACTATTTCAATTCATGTATTACTTATCTTCTAAAAGATTTTAGTGTAATTTTGCCCACTCTTTATTTTATATTGATATCTCTATAAATTGATATTCTAAAAAAAAATAAATGTGAAAAACGGCCAAGTTCCTATAAAAAAATTCGGAAATCAAGACTACTGACACCAAGACTTGGCCATAACTTGGCAATATTTTTCATAATTTTACCACTGAGAGGAAAAAAGTTATAAAGGGTTAAAAAATGACAGTGGTTTCAATTTCCCAATAAACATGTCAAATAAAACATATGTATACACTAGGGCATGTCGATTTTATTTTGCAAAAATCGTATAGAAAAAACTTTAATCTATACGAAATTTTGAGAAAATTCTCCGAAAAAATCACGTGTCTAAAATCAATCCCTATATTGCGCCTCTCGACATGAAAATGTATTTCCTCTTCGTGAAAACATATTTTTCAAATTACAATTTTTTCAAATACAAAATGTATGTACTGAAATAAATGCTGCTAAATTCGAATCATTCTCCACGTACTTCCTGCTTTTAATTTTTTCGCGAGCTACCTTAGACTTATACATAATATTTGGTTCCCCATTTTCATCTTTAAAGTCAATGTCTTCAAATAAGGCAGGTAGTAGGCAAACAAGAAGCTCATGAAGAGGAAATAAATTTCATGTCGAGATGCGCGGTTTAGGGTTTGATTTTACACCCACGGTTTCTTTGCAAAATTTTCTTAGAATTATTTTTCTGAAATCGAGTTTGTATTTTTAGAAGAAATCTAATGTATCGAAAAATGTAAAAATCACGATTTCAAAAAAAAACAATGAGTTAGGTCATTTTTATATTAAGGTAGCAATATGTAGATTTCATTTTTACTATACGATTTTTTTATTTTTTCTATCCATACTAATCGACCCGACCTAGTATACACGTCAAGAATATAAAATGACTATTATTGTATAGTTTATCGGGATTTCGACGAATTTTTCGATAATTTTATCTGGCAGCCCTGATTGTAAGACTGCTTAATCTCTCTATCTCTCTCTCTTTTTTTAACAGATTGTTCTCTTAAATACCAGCGTTATCAACCAAGTGCTTTTCGCACGGTTTTTAGTGCTCTTTGAAATTTTCTACGCCAAAAATTTTAAGTTAATGTTCAGTACTTTTTTAAATTAATTTTTGGTGCTTTTTATTTCGTCGCGGTGACACTTAACCCAAAATTCAAGCAGAAATTTCCTCAAATTTTTTTGAGAAATTCATTGTTTCAAAAAGTTTTAATAAAAGTTTTTATGAATATTGCTTAAAGTTATACGTGCCAAATTACCCTCAAACTTTAACACTTTAGGATGTTATCTGACAGGTAAATATATTTTGATTATTACAAGTAAACATTAATGTAAAAGTGACTGATAACAGCAGGTTTATCCTCATGGTAACTTTCAAAGTGAACTTTAAGCATTTTAACAGTCAAAGCAGCCGGTATCTACACCAATGTGAGTACAATACACGATTTGTATTATTTATTTTATCGGACAGTTGTAATAATGAAAAAAATTAATGGTCACTTTATCGTTCACATTAGCTAATGTTAAGGTTAACTATCAGGAGCTTTATCTTTAGGTTGTAATAATGGCCCTAAGCAAAATAAGTAATTAATATAAACAGATATCCTAACAGAATCGAAAAGCGAAATTTTGTATAGTATGGACAATGCATAGATAATGCTTCACTTAATGCGATGGAGGAACGTTGATTCCACCATGGAGTTTGGGACAAAAGTAGAATCTTATAAATATTCAGTCGATATAAACCTGCTAGAGGCATTAAAAAAGTTGCAATCGAACTTTTGTCACTGCTATATTCAAGCGCAAAAGTTGAATGTGTTTTTACCTCAATGGATTTGCTTGAAAGTAAAATGCGGAAGCCAATCTTAACGCCTTGATTTGCATAAAAACTGTCTTTAATGAGAGAATTCGTGTTGTAAATATAAAATTACATTAAAAAATTCATCCCTGATTATTTGATTGATTTGAATGTTATTGCATAATGCAATTTTTTTTTAGAAATATTAAAGAAATATAATAAATACAGATAAATTAACCATTTTATTAAGTTTTAGTCTCTTAATTTCTTAACGCGTTAAGCGTTTCAAGATGAATACGAATTATAAATAGTTTGTTTGTTGTTGGCTAAGCACAACAAATTTTTTTTTGATTTGTCTATGAAATTAAAACTAGTTTTCTATAATGTGCTTTAAACTTATTTTGTTTGTGTTTTATATTAAAATTAGCTGAGGTAGGCAAACGTTGTCTTAACCTCAATTATTTTTTATTTGGGTATTGACCCGAACCTGTGGTGAAATTTTTAGCTCCACAGCTCTTATGGTTCCAGAGATCACGCCTTACGAGCAAACACGCCCTACGATTTTATATAGAAGATTATATAAGATTTTTCTCATTAGCCTTATTTTTAATAATGATTATTTTTATAGAGAAACTGAGATTTTTTATGAAATTAATTATTTTATCTGTTTTATTGCTCTACTACATATACGGTGTAGTGCAATAAAGCCATATGGCCTTATTTCTCAATGGAATGAGAAATTAAACCATATGGCTTCATTGCCTACACCCAAGTGTAATATCACCATCATAGCTGTTCAATATGATTTTTTTTATTTGAATTTTTTCATAAAATTAGATTAATTTTAAATTTTATTTCTGTTTAAGAAATAGAATTTCATTGAAATCATTGACATTTCTCATGAAATGAATTAAAATTTCTTGTTATTGATTTGAAATAAAATTTTTCAAATGTAAATTTATCTTTTCGTCAGAAAATTTAGAAAAAATCACGCCTTCACAAATTTAAATAAAAATATAACAAATTAATACTTTATTTGAATTCAGCGACTGAAATGTTTTTAACACCCGATTAAAAAAAGGGGTGTTATAAGTTTGTAGTGTGTGTCTGTGTATCTGTGTGTCTGTCCGTGTCCACGTACAGGCCAAACGGCTGGACCGATTTTCATATAGTTTTTTTTTGTTTGAAAGATGACTTGATCGAGAGGGTTCTTAGCTATGTTTGAAGAAAATCGGTCCAGCCGTTTAGAAGATATAACATCTTTTCTGAAAAAAGGCGGGGGTTTTTAAAATATTTAATTTTTGTTATTAAATTATATTTCTATATTTTGAATGAAATTTTATTTTATTTCATTTGTGTTTTTGAAATTCAAATAATTTTTTGTTAATAAGTCAAATTTATATTATTCAACAAAAACTTTATTGATTATTTCAAATTCATAAAAAATAGTTTCAAATAGTTTTTAATTGTAAAAACATATACAAATCAAGGCAAATTTATATAAGGTATACTCAAGTCAATTCGCTTTGAGAAATTTATTTTTGAAATGTCAGAAAAATGTACTGAAAAATGTGATTTGGCATCCAACGTATATTCAAATTACAAGCGGTGAAAATAGTCACCTGAGCCCTTGCGGCCACCTAGTATGGATTCGCCTTGATACAAATAAAAAACATTTCTTTCATTATTGAAAATACTCCTTGTAAGATGATTTCTAGTAATGAAGATTTTTCCTGTGACGACCCCTAAAGGAATCCACCTGTTGCCTTAATTATCTATCACCTTGGATAATTGAGAATGAAAAGAAAGCCTTAGATTTATTTATATTTTATTATTTTACTTCAACGTTTGAATATTTAAATCAGAATGACTGGATATTCTAAAAGTATCATACAATAAATTCAAAGCATATTTGTTTGTTCATAAATAAACAAGTAACACATTTATAAAGAAATAATTCATTATACAATTCAAATTACATTCGGCCTTTCCTGACCTAATCAGCGTCCCGCTGAAATTATAAGACTCATTGCAGTCATCATCATATTCGACAGAAGGCAAAGTACACCAACTCTTTAATCCATCAGATGCATAAACGGAACTGTAGTGACGTGATGTTCGTTTTGAACTGGGTAAATCTTCAATAACATAGCGATCATTAGGCAATATTTTTGAAACTACAAAAGGACCTTTAAATTTTGGTTCTAATTTACGCGATGTACCACAACTCGGAGCTTCATTACTCACGAGAACCAATTCATTGATTGCATATTTTCTTGGTTTTGAATGCGAATTGTCATAACGCTGTTTAGCATTCATTTTGCTATTATCTATTTTCTGTAGAGCATTTTTACGTATGTTGTTCAAACATTGTAAGCGTTCTTTTTCATTCAGAATGGTCTTAGTATCATCATCATCGTGAAGTATTAGTGTTAGCTTATTTCCAACAATATCACGAGGTTTGTAGCCATAAAGTAATTCATTTGGTGAACGACCTGTCGTAGAATTAGTTGCTGAATGGATACTCCATTGTATAACTCGTATTTCATCATCCCATTTCCAATCCGATTGAGTTGATGGTAACAACATAGAAAGAATTGTACGATTCGTTCGTTCTACTTGACCGTTGGCTCTGGGCGTTCGAGCTGCATTCAAAGTATGCTTGATCAAATTATCATCACAAAAAAATTTAAACTCCTTAGAAGTAAATGCCGTACCATGGTCACTTACTATTCGCTCAGGTATACCAAAGTATCCGCTTATTTCATTTAAAACTTTAATAACATGTTTAGTAGCTACTGTGGGAACCGCTTTTATTATGGCATACTTTGTGAAAGCATCAACCAATACCAATATATACTCATTACGTTTACTTGATTTAGGAAACGGACCCATATGGTCGATATGAACAAGTTTAAATGGAACGGGTTCAATATCACTGTAGTGATATTCACCTTTTTTCTTGCCACAAGGTCGTTGGTTGAAGGAGCATGATATGCAAGATTTAACGTAAGATTTCACAAAATTTCGCATTCGAGGAAACCACATTAACTGTTGTAATTTCTCTATGGTTCTATTAACACTTATGTGACCTGTTCTATCATGTGCGTCGTGTGTTACTTTATATCGTAAAGCTTTAGGTACCACCCACAATTTTTTACCATCAACACTTCTATACAAACGACCTTTATCCACAATAAAATCTTTAGTCATTTGCTTTTCTTTTAAATTTAAATTATTTACTATTTCTTTAAGCTTCGAGTCTTGCAGCTGCATAGTGAATAACCAATCACACTCATCAATATCAATTTTATCTATTCGAAGTGATGCTGGCTCAATTGCATGTGAAGGTTCATACGGTGCACGACTGAGAGCATCAACATGACACATTCTTTCCTCTGATCTATGTTCCAACTGTACGTCGTAATCCTGAATACGTAGCCACCAATTGCTTCTTATTCATTGCATATTTGACAGCACTGCAATCGGTTATAACAACAATAGGTTTTCCATAGATATAATATCTAAACCGTTCAAGACTTTCCACCACTGCTAACGTTTCGAGTTCATAACTATGCATTTTACTTTCACTGGAACTAGTTGACCGACTGTAAAACGCAATTGGTTTCCACATTTCATCACCCATTTTTTGCATTAAAGCAGCAGCCAAACCAATTGAACTGGCATCAGTATGAAGTTGATGCTCTGCATTTATGTCGTATGATACTAAAATAGGTTCACTAGTAAGAGCTATTTTTAAATCTATAAACGTTTTTTCCTGTTGTTCTTCCCATTTAAATGGCTCATTCTTTCGTAGTAATTTACGAAGAGGTTCAGATATAACAGCGTATCCAGGAACAAATTTTCTGAAATAACGACTCAAGCCTAAAAATCGGCGAACTTCCGTCAAATTAGTTGGTCTCTTGAAATTACGAACGGCGTCAGTTTTTATTTCACCTGGCCGAATTCCATCAGGAGTTAATTGGTGACCCAAAAAAGATATAGTATTTTTACAAAATTCACATTTACGAGGATAAAGGGTAAGACCAGATTCACGTAGGGCCGTTAAAACACGTTTTAATTTCTCAAACATTTCTTCAACGCTCTGACCACCAATCAAGATGTCGTCCATATAATGAATCATATCGTCATTCAATGTCTTTTCTTTTACATTTGCCATTAATCTCTGGAAAACAATAGGAGCATTCTTTAAACCAAATGGCATGCGCTTAAATTCATAAATTCCTTCGGTTGTTACGAACGCAGTGTATTTTTGACAATCGCGTGCTATCGGTATTTGATAATAACCGCTGTTCAAATCTAAGATTGTAAAAATCCTATAACGCTTGGCTTCCTGTAACCGTTCCTCGATGTTTGGCATAGGAAAAATTTGCTTACTCATATGCCGATTTAACAATCGATAATCTATACAAAAGCGATCGTTTGCATCTTTTTTTTTACTAATGTAATTGGACTTGCATACTCGGATTCTGATTTGACAATAATATCATTATCCAAAAGATCTTTCACTATTTCGTTAACCAACTGTTTTTTTGGTTCTGGAATTCTATATGGTGACTGAGCGATTGGTTTATTAGTATCGAGATCAATTCTTAATTCAACAAGATCAGTTTTACCAATCTCACTTAAATTTTGCGCAAATATATTTCGGTAATCAGCAATAATTTTCTTCAAAATTTCCTTCTGTTGAGCATTAATTTCACCACATTGAATGTCGCTTTCTGATAAAATGGTTAACTCATCATTATCGTTTTCGAATTTGAATTTTCCATCTCTAACTACACCTCTTATGTTTTTATTTATAAGCAGATCTTGACCAATAATAACGTCATTGTTGAATATATCATCATCTTCTTTATATAATCTAGTTTTTACTTTCATATTATCTATAATTATATCAGCTTCAATATAGGCTTTTGAATACTTGATGCCACCACCGAAACCTTTTAATTTTAACAAACACGGTACTTGAAGGTATGGTAACATATATACAACTCGTGAACTAATTAAATTACACTGGCTACCTGTATCCACGAAAGCTGATAGTTCTATATTATTGCAATAAATCTTTCGTGTAAAAATGTGATCACTCGAATCGATATTTCTTATACTAGCTACTTTCCGACCACAATTTTCAGATTCATTAATCGAATGTACTTTTTGACAATCTTGACATCTTCGACGACGTTGGGGTTTTTGGCAATTGAACGAAATATGACCTTCCTCATTGCAATTATAGCATTTAATGTTATTTTTTTTAAATTATCAAAATTTTTTCCTTGGAAAGGTTTATTTAATGGCATATTTCGTAAAAATTCATTAAAACTTTCGCGCATATCCTTTGTAGATCGAAAACGTAATGCCGCCGTCGCGGACTGTAAATCACAATGCTTTAAACCATCGCGTGTATATTTAATTATTGCAGACTCACTCAATCCATGTCGCTTACCTAACGCACTCATCCTGAAGCAATATTCACTTACTGATTCACCATTTTGTCGTTCTGTTGTTGACATCTTATAATGTATATCCGCTTCATCAGGAACAATACTAAATTCTTCCTTCATTGCCAATGCAAGTTCACTCCATGTTGTGCATACATCTATTGACGCATCTAACCAAAGCTTAGAAGGTCCTTTTAATTTACTATGTACCGCTAGCAACATGCAATGCTCATCCCAGTCATATGCTCGCTTTGACTTGTCGACCCTGTCAATGAATTGTTCTACACTAAAAACCGCATCTTTCATAGGATTATACTCCGGCAGTGTATCTGCAATTTCCTTCACACTGAATATATTACGTTGTCGTAGCTCTAGATTTTGTGCAGACAATATCGGTTGTTGTTGTTGTGTACTACTAGGAATTTCTTGAGATATTTGCGTATTCAAATTTGTTTGTTGTTGCACGATGGATATTACGTTTTCCAACATGCTGCGTAAGTCGTTTATTTGCGTTTGTATATTATCGTCTGTTAACAATTCTCTATCGTCAATTTCTTCAGATCCAACAACTTCTATTAATCGTTGAATCAACTCAGCCTTAGAGCCAGTCGTTGGTAAATTTCGCTGACTTAAAAGATCCTTTAGATCACAAACCTTCAACGTTGATATTACCGGCATTATATAAGTAAATAAAATATTCAATAAATTCGTTAGACACGCGTCGTTCTTCCAGACACAAGAGTTTTCGTATCCCACTTCTGAATTGAAAAGAAAGCCTTAGATTTATTTATATTTTATTATTTTACTTCAACGTTTGAATATTTAAATCAGAATGACTGGATATTCTAAAAGTATCATACAATAAATTCAAAGCATATTTGTTTGTTCATAAATAAACAAGTAACACATTTATAAAGAAATAATTCATTATACAATTCAAATTACAAGAAATGCAGTTAGCGCCATATCCGTATTTTGTCTACTTTTAACGTTATTTTCATATAACAAAATATTTAGCTCAATAAAAATAACAAGGTATTCATTGTGTTTTTGCAAAACTTGTCGAAATCATTATGTGCTAGCTCTAAATGAAATTCAAATTTTATTAGGAAATTTCATAGTGCAAAATATAATGAATACCAGAGGCTCAGTAGGAAGAAAAGAGATAAGAAAAACGCATTCGCACAAAAAGTGCTCTTATTCATTGCTGATAACATGAGTTCGTTTAAAAAAAAGTTCAAATATAGAACTCTCTGACCTAAATATATCACAAATGGTTGTTATATATTTTTAAGTCTAATAAATATTTATTTTTATTTTTCAGAAATAGTTTCTATTCAAGAAATAATAGCCTGATTTAATAAATTTATTGTTTTTTTTTCCAAATTAAATTCTGAGAAAAACTTTGATTTTTTCATAGTCAAATAATATTGAAATGAATTTTATTCAAATTTTGAATATTTAAATTCAATAAATTTTCTTTTGTTTTAAAAATACGAACAAAATTGTATTTCGATTATTATAAATTGATTTAATACTTTAAAAATGGATTTGAGCAATGTATAAATTTAAAAAATTTCAGTCGTTTTAAAATAAATAAATTGTATTGAATTTTCACATAAGAAATAAATGTTTGAATTTTTATTATTTCTAATTTAAAATAAAAACTATAACTGAAATAAAAATATTTTTATTTTTCATTCCATTCACTTATTACACCTATGATCACCATAATCGTTTAGTAACCAAAGTGGAAATAAAAAACAAAACGTCCGGTAAGCGATCGCGGCAGTTGCGAATTTTTACGGTAAGAAATTGCCAAAAGAATTAATTGCCGTTGTCAAGTGTTGAAAAAATATTTTGCAATTTCTTCAGTCACTAGTGGCATATTCAAATCACGATGTATATATATTTGAAGTTTTGATGTACCATGGAGCCGATGTTATCATACGTAAGATTTTGTTTTGCCATCGTTGAATTTTCTCTACATTTCAAGCTGAAGCAGTGCCCCATAGTTGAATTCCGTAACACCATATTGGCTTTAAAAGCGACTTGTATATTAAAAGTTTGCAGCCTAGGCTAAGCGTTGAATTTCTAGCAATCAGCCAATGTACCTGAGTTAATTTAAGTTTCATTTGTGATAGCTTAGAATCAATGTGGTGTTTCCATGTAAGTCATCGATCACGGTGTATACCAAGATATTTCACATGTGAATGTTGAGAAATAACTTTATTATTAATCCGAATGGGGGAGCAAGTATCTCTTCTTAAGGTAAATGTTACTTGAACACACTTTTCTTCATTTACCTTGATTCTCCATAAGTTTAACCAAAGCTCCATCTGGCTAATGTGTTCCTAGAGCATGAGAATGCCTCATCAGGGTTTTCGAGCATACTAAGGCAGGCTGTATCGTCGGCAAATGTGGAAGTATGGATACTAATGCTCACAGGCATATCTCAAGTATAAATCAATTATAAAACTGGTTCCAGTATACTCCCCTGTGGCACACCGGATGATATAGATTCAGGCCTACTCGTAAAGTCTCCTTGCACAACAGTGAACTTACGAGAAATAATGTGACTTTCCAAAAGATTTAAAATATTTATTGGTAAGTAAGTCTTCAATTTTAAAATTAGGCCTTCATGCCACACTTTATCAAATGCCTGGGAAATGCCAATAAATAGCGCAGAATAATACTTTTTTTTCTTTTTCAAAAGTTCTTCTTATAAATTGAACCCATCTATGAGTTTGTTCAATGGTGCTATGCTGACTTCTAAAACCAAATTGATGGTCTGGTATGCACCCACTACTAATTAGAATTGGGGACAATTTTGATTTGAGCAGTTTTTCGAAAAGCTTTGATATAGTTGATAGTAGACTTGGCCTATATGACTCAGCCTTGGTTAGATCTTTGCACGACTTTAGAATCATTTTAACCTTGGCAAGCTTCCAGCTGTGTGGATAATACTCCAGTCGTAAAATGGCATTAAAAATGAATAACAGGATTCTCATTACAATACGAGGCAAGTTCATCAGCATCTGGTTACTAATTATATCAATACCCGGAGCTTTCTTCGGGTTAAGTTCGGCAATTACTTTTTGTAAATCAAGCGTCTTAAACTTTATGTGTTGAGGGGTTAGAGCGATTACACTCGGCAAATCAGCAACAACAGTACACATGTTTGGCGTAAAAACGGATTTTAAGTGCTCAGCAAATATTTTACCTTTTTCAGTATCGCTTCTTGCCCAACCTCCGGTAGATGTGCGTAGAGATGTCTTATACTCAACGGGTCTTTTAAGCTTTCTAGTAGCCCGCCACAAAGAGTAATTAGACGCTGGTGTGACATCAAGACTTTCCAGATAATTTTTAAGAGATGCAAGCAACTCTTGGTGATCTGTGCTGTTGCCATTCCCTTATAGCTCTTCTTTTTTCACGTACGTTCAATGTCTGTAGAATAAATTTTATTAAACCCAGTCTGCGTATGGGAGATATTGGCATGTTCAGCAGCCTGTTTAATACTCTCGCTGAGATTGACAATGTTAGATTCAATACCATCGGGTGTTTTAAGCGTTATGTTTACCGTACAATGAGTACTGAGATATTTTTTGAACCCCAGCCAATTAACACGATTGATCATCTTCACATATGGGCATATGGGTCAGGTAAGTTACTTCTTAATGGGCTACAAATTGTAATGATAGTCGGAGAGTGATCGGACGAGAGATCAAGAGAAGCTTGAACTTGAATTAAATCCCTAGTGATATTTTTTATGACGCCGAAATCTATAACATCCGGAATTTTTTGTATGTCAGTAGGTGGGCTCCCCACTCGAAATGACATCCAAGCCCATTTTTGAAATAGTGTTGAACAATGCTCGACCTCTGGGTGTAATAAGACGCGAACCCCAGAACGTATGTTTTGTATTGTAGTCGCCAGATTTGTAGAAATCCTCATATTGATTCTCAGTGATTGAAAATCTGGGAGGGGAGTAAATTGATGATATAACAAAATTTGTACAAAAACTATCAATGCAGATATTTGTTGCTTGTAGGTGTTCTTCACAAATGTTATCAAGAATATAGTGCTTGAGTCTTGACTTTAT
The DNA here is from genome assembly GCA_949987645.1 of Tachina grossa. Lineage (NCBI taxonomy): Eukaryota > Metazoa > Arthropoda > Insecta > Diptera > Tachinidae > Tachina > Tachina grossa. The sequence continues at coordinate 48,349,192 of OX465277.1, read as the reverse complement.
TAGAATTGCTGATCCACCGCAAGCCCTTCCTCTAGAGTCCTTTGTATCATATATAGTGTAGCCATAAATTTTAAAAAGACTTCTCGAAGTCAAATGAGTCTCAGATACTAACATTATATCAATATTTTTTTCCGTGAGGAAGTGCTCAAGTTCATTTTTATGATGGCGAATGCCGTATGCATTCCAGAAACATATTGTTAACGTGTTCATGGCTTATTAATTAATGCTTGAAGTAGAGTATTCTGCATTCGCAGCATTTCTTGCATCATGCTAGTCATATTTGTTGTAAAATTGTTTATATTTTGAACCAGATTATCAATAGTAGCTTCAAGGCGATTAAAATTAAAGCTTGCGTCAGTATTTTTTGAATTATTGGGCGGGAAAACATTTTGTGTGGGAATTGAATTTGTCTTAGCAGCATCTGCATACGATACATGGGAAGTAACTGGTTGGCTCATTTGCGCAAAAGTGGCAGAGTAAGCATTTGCTGATTGAGCTGGAACTAATTTAGGTTTTTGCACCATAGTCTTCTTTACGAAAGAGTACACGGGACAACCTCTGTAGTTAGCGGTGTGATCACCTCCACAATTATTGCACTTTTTATCACTTTGATCTTTTGGCTTATTGCAACTAGCAGTGCCGTGTAATTCGCCGCACACAACACAAAAGAGTAGGTAAATTGCAGTAAGTTTTCGTATGGCCATATTCTTGACAATTATGGTACTGTACGGGCCCAGAACGCTTGTGTGGCTCTTCAACTGTGATTTTTCGGTATAACAGGTATTTTAAGTTATAAATTGGGTGTGTCTCATTTTTTTTCAATTTTATATCATTGGGCTCAAGTTCAACACGAAATAGGGGTTGGGAAATCTTCTTCCTGTTTATTATATTGGACACATATTTTACCTTTAACCCCTGGTGGATGAGTGCATCTTTTATTTCTTCGGGAAGAACATAAGAATCTATGCCCTTCAATACGATCTGCATGCCTTTAGCACTCTTAAGCTGGTATGTGTAAAAGCTTGTTTTATTTTTTTTTCAAATTCAGCAACCATTTTGCCATTTCTACAAATCTTTTTCGTCATAAATTTGGATTTTAGTTTCATCGATGTTGCCACGTTTTATTGGAACAATGTGAAATTTATTCTCACCAATGACCGAAATTAATTTTTTAATAAGGGCATTTGAATTTTTTTCTCTCAAATAGATCAGTGGCGGCTTGGATGTTTTATTCGACGATACCTTGAGTTTATCGTTGTCATTTTGTAAAATTTTAAAGCGGTTTTGGCGATTAGTTGAGGCTGCGCTGTTATCCCTAGACATTTTTGGAGCAGATGAAATATTTGAAGAATTCGAGCTTCGCCCACGCTTTACTACGGGTATATATTTGTCCATTCCGACTTGTACCTTGAGTTTCGAGCCGCTGATATCTGTAGTGATAACTTTATTACATAAGTGATGAACACGAACCTGAAGGGGATGATATTACTGACTTATATGAACAAGTACTAGGCAACTGTAATGTTAATGAATCACTACTATTTGACATTGGACAAAGCGAAGTTGATCGCTGACGAAAAATTGGCTCTTCCGTTAAAAAAAGACTTTCATCAGGTTTATTATTTATATTGTTTTCATTAAGAGTTTCAGAACTCACAGTAAAATAAGCATTTCTGCCGTTAGAACTCACTTCAAATTTTTTTGTATTTGAGGCACTCATATATAGAATTCCTCAAGGGTACTTCGTTTGTGTTTTTTTGCGGTCTTTTTTTGGTTTTGTTATTTATGATTGTTTGTTTGTTTTTGAGGTACTCGTTAGAGTATTCCTCAATGTCACTTTGTTTAAGTTTTTTTTATTTGCGGTTTTTTTTTTGTTTATGTTATTTCTACTATGTAAAAAAATATTAGCAGAGCATAAGCTTATTTATTAAAGTCAGTATGTACCTATTACGAATAATATGTACTACGAATATTTTTTTATTTTGACTGTTCGCTATGAAGGTACCACGAGAACTCGTTTTTAAGTATATTGAAAGCATTTTTGTCTGTTGCTATGCCGTGCCATTATCTAGAATGGCACATTTTAATATATTGTTAATTATTTAAAATTTATAAACGTTCCATTTGTGAACTAAACTTTATTTATTTCTTGTATTTTTTTTTTGTAAATAAAAGAAATCAAATAAATTTTAATTATGTATGTACATAAAAAAATTAAATGAGCTATAAAACTATAATGGCTTTATTTCATTCCTTACATGGAAATAAAGCCACATGGTCTTATTTCTCATTTCATTGAGAAATAAGGCCATATGGCTTTATTGCCTATGGCTTTATAACACTGCATCACATGTACATAACATAAAAGAATTTTTTATACAATAAAATTTAATTTAGTGCTTTTTATATAAATTATGGGGTTTTTCCTGGTTTTGGTACTTTTTGATATTTAAAAGTTGACAACGCTGTAAAATAATTTGCTCATTTACTTACTACGTTGATTTTTTGCAAAGATTTCGTATATTTGTGAGAACAATTTTTGTTTTTCTTATGAAAGCCATACAACTTGCGACCGTTGGTACAACACGTTGTGTTACCAAGTTGTGTGTTTTGCGTACAAACTATACAACACGTGTACAAAATTAGGTTACAACTTCATTTCTTAATTTTTTTTTTTGAATTAACATAACATCGGGTAGCACCAGATATGGGAGAACTGACGTATGTCAAAGGCCCATATCAGATTTTAGTTAACCTCATATTATGAAGAGAGCAATACAATGGCCACAACAATGGTTGCTGCCCTGAAATTTTTGATGGAATGCAGGATTGCATTCATGAAAATGCGCCAATTTATGAATTTTTTACATAATTTTTGTGGGAAAATTAAATTGAAAATAAAATAATTTATTTTTTGAAATTTAACCTGTGAATATAACAAAGACAGGTATATTCAAAACAAGACCATTCTGTCCTTTAATGAAAAAGAGGTTAAATTATATTGTCATTTGAGATGCCATTCGTTAATTTATCGGAAAAATTACGTGGCAGTATTTTCCCGCGTCGCGTCCAATCTGCCTAACCTGTGTCGGGTACTATGTCGCGTATTGTAAGGGAATATTTTTCTAGTGAAAAATATAAGAAGAACGTAAAAAAGAACAGAAAAAAGAACTTGGTTGAAGGAGTAGTTTACATAAATAGAGCCAAAGTTCTATAAAGACTATAATGACCTGTTTTCAAAAGTTCCGATGCATATATAAAAGCAACTTCTCCCCGCGAACTTCTATACAAATCAATATAAAAATTAATAAAAATTGAACCGACTTTATGCACTAAAAAGTTAAAAATAAAAGAAATATTATGTGCGTTAACTACTTAACTATTTGCAGTCGGTACCAAGAAGAAATAATCTATCTTGTTATTTGATAAACTACAAGTTTATTTCTGCGTTTAGTTAAAAATCTTCTTGGCACCGACTGCAAATAGTTAGGTAGTTAACGCATATAATACCTTTTTAGTGCATAAGGTCGGTTTAATTAAAATAAAATTTATTTTTTACTTTTTAGTGCTAAATTAATAATATGTGATTTGTATGGTAGGGAGCCTTTTCCCTGGTCTTACACCACAAATTTTTTGCTGGATTTCTGGCATTAAATATAAAGTAATTCACACCAATTTCGTAGACGGTCACTAATGTAGTGTTATCAATATGCAATAATTAGTGATTACTTTGTATGGGAGGGAGCCTTTCCCCTACTTACACCACTATTTTCCGCTGGATTACGCGCATTGACTGCATAAAATTAATTCTTACCAAGTTGGAAGCCTATATAATAATAATAATAATATTCAATATAATAATTAATATATAATAATATATAATAATTAATATATAATAATTAATTTACATGGGAGTGTCCATCCCCATGCTCGCATATTTATGATAATTTTTACAAATTACGGAGAAATTGGTTAATTAGTGATTACTTTGTATGGGAGGGAGCCCTTCTCTAAATCTTACACCACCACTTTTCTGCTGGATTACGCGCATTAACTAAAAAGTAATTCTCACCAAGTTTGAAGCCCCTAATTGATATAGTATCCTGTACATATATGCCGTAATTAATAATTAATTTGTATGGTAGGTACCCATTTCCTTGCTCCTATCGAATATTGTTGAAAGTGGGACCACCTGTGG